>CAWUFW010008587.1:0-600000 GCA_963921515.1 Calotriton arnoldi | reverse complement strand
GAGCAACAGACCAAGCATTCTCAGGAGAGTAGACCAATCATTCTCAAGGCCGTAGACCAACCATTACCAGGACAGTAGACAAACCATTCTCAGGGCAGTAGACCAACCATTCTCAGGGCAGTAGACCAACAGTTCTCAAAACAGCAGACCAACCATTCTCAGGGCAGTAGAACAAGCATTCTCAGAGCAGCAGACCAACTATTCTCAGGGCTGTAGACCAACCAAAATCAGATCAGCAGATCAACCATTCTCAGGGCAGTAGACCAGTAGACCAATCATTCTCAGGGCAGTAGACCAACCATTCTCAGGGCAGTAGACCAACTGTTCTCAGGACAGTAGACCAACCGTTCTCAGGGCAGCAGACCAACCATTCTCAGGTCATCAGACCAACCATTCTCAGGGCAGTAGACCAACCATTCTCAGGGCTGTAGACCAACCATTCTCAGGGCTGTAGACCAACCATTCACAGGGCAGTAGACCAACCATTCACAGGGCAGTAGACCAACCATTATCAGAGCAACAGACCAAGCATTCTCAGGAGAGTAGACCAACCATTCTCAGTGCAGCAGACCAACTGTTCTCAGGACAGTAGACCAACCGTTCTCAGAGTAGTAGATCAACCGTTCTCAGGGCAGTAGACCAACCATTCTCAGGGCTGTAGACCTTATGGACACTGACTATCTCAGTTAATGTTAAATTCCATGTGAAGATTTAGGTTGCTGGATCACCAAAGTGGCCGGGATCTTGGCATGGAATTTTTCAATTACGAGTCAGTCCCAAAGAGTAGGAAATACCTGTGCAGACCTGCTTTTCCTGACAGTGTTCTGCAGGAAAGTCCCAGTTCCAGGTGGTATAACACACACATTTCCCAGCTTCAATAGAAAGGTGGCTAAAATGTCTGGGCTCCTGTTTAGGGGCACAAGGGAGGGTTTGAGGGGGCTCCTGTTTAGGGGCACAGGGGAGAGTTTGAGGGGGTTTGGGAGGATTGGGTATGGAAATGGACTACATACTCCCCGTCCCTTAGCGGAGAGTCACGTGGGCACCCAGGGATGGGTCTGGACTTTAAAGAGCCCCTGACCCAAAGCAATGTTATTGGCTGGAATTTCTAAACAGTAAAATCCTGTCTATTATTGCCACACCTGGGAAATCTGGCTGTGGGAACACAGACCAACTCATCATTGTAAGTGGGAATTGCACTCCACACCACTTAGATAGGAAAAGCTCACTAGTGCTAATGGACACTAACCTTATCAGGACCAAGACTTCTTAAGGCACCAGGTCTTGAGAACAATAGCCATCTTATGAAGGAGCCAACTCTTCTCAGGGTGGGCCCTAGTCCTTGTGAACACTAGCCCTCATATGAAGGAGCCTGCACTTCTCAGGGCACTAGTCCTTGTGAACACTAGCCCTCATATGAAGGAGCCAATCCTTCTCAGGGCACTAGCCCTTGTGAACACTAGCCCTCATATGAAGGAGCCAATCCTTCTCAGGGCACTAGCCCTTGTGAACACTAGCCCTTACATAGAGGAGCCAAGCCTTGTCATGGTGATAGCCCTTGTGAACACTAGCCCTCACATACAGGACCCAATCCTTCTCAGGGACCTGGCCCTTGTAAACACTAGCCCTTATATGAAGGAGCCTCCACTTCTCAGGGCACTAGTCCTTGTGAACAATAGCCCTCACATACAGGACCCAATCCTTCTCAGGGCGCTAGTCCTTGTGAACACTAGCTCTCACATAGAGGAGCCAAGCCTTGTCATGGTGATAGCCCTTGTGAACACTAGCGCTCACATACAGGAGCCAATCCTTCTAAGGGCACTAGTCATTGGGAACACTAGCCCTGACATACAGGAGCCAAGCCTTCTCAGGGTGCTAGCCCTTGTGAACACTAGCTCTGACATACAGGAGCCAAGCCTTCTCAGACTGATAGTTCTTGTGAACACTAGCCCTCACATACAGGAGCCAAGCCTTTTCAGGGCACTAGTCATTGTGAACACCAGCCCTCACATACAGGAGCCAAACCTTCTCAGCGCACTAATCATTGTGAACACTAGCCCTCACATACAGGACCCAGTCCTTCTCAGGGCACTAGTCATTGTGAGCACTACCCTGACATACAGGAGCCAAGCCTTCTCTGGGCACTAGTCTTTGTGAACACTAGCCCACACATACAGGAGCCAAGCCTTCTCAGGGCACTAGTCACTGTGAACACTAGCCCTGACATACAGGAGCCAAGCCTTCTCAGGGCACTAGTCATTGTGAACACCAGCCCTCACATACTGGACCCAGTCCTTCTCAGCGCACTAGTGATTGTGAGCACTAGCCCTGACATACAGGACCCAATCCTTCTCTGGGCACTAGTCTTTGTGAACACTAGCCCACACATACAGGAGCCAAGCCTTCTCAGGGCACTAGTCACTGTGAACACTAGCCCTGAAAAACAGGACCCAATCCTTCTCAGGGCGCTAGTCTTTGTGAACACTAGCCCACACATACAGGAGCCAAGCCTTCTTATGGCACTAGTCATTGTGAACACTAGCCCTGACATACAGGACCCAATCCTTCTCAGGGCACTAGTCCTTGTGAACACTAGCCCTTACATACAGGACCCAGTCCTTCTCAGGGCACTAGACATTGTGAACACTAGCCCTCACATACAGGAGCCAAGCCTTCTCATGGCAATAGTCATTGTGAACACTAGCCCTGACATACAGGACCCAATACTTCTCAGGGCGCCAGTCATTGTGAACACTAGCCCTCACACACAGGTGCCAAGCCTTCTCAGGGCACTAGTTATTGTGAACACTAGCCCTTACATACAGGTCCCAATCCTTCTCAGGGCACTAGTCTTTGTGAACACTAGCCCTCATTTGAAGGAGGCTGCACTTCTCAGGGCACTAGTCCTTGTGAACACTAGCCCTGACATACAGGACCCAATCCTTCTCGGGGTGCTAGCCCTTGTGAACACCAGCCCTCACATATAGGACCCTTTCCTTCTCAGGGCACTAGTCCTTGTGAACTCTAGCCTTATTAGAACCAAGCCTTCTCGGGCTCTAGTGCACTAGTCTTTGTGAACACTAGCCCTCACAGACAGGAGCCAAGCCTTCTCAGGGCACTAACATTATGAACACTAGCACTCATATACAGGAGCCAATCCTTCTCAGGGTGCTAGCTCTTGTGAACACTAGCCCTGAGATACAGGAGCCAATCCTTCTCAGGGCACTAACCCTCATATACAGGAGCCAACTCTTCTCAGGACGCTAGTCTTTGTGAACACTAGCCCTCACATACAGGAGCCAACCCTTCTCAAGGCAGTAGTCTTTGTGAACACTAGCCCTCATATGAAGGAGCCAATCCTTCTCAGGGCACTAGTCTTTGTGAACACTAGCCCTGACATACAGGAGCTAACCCTTCTCAGGCTACAAGTCCTTGTGAACACTAGCACTCACATACAGGAGCCAATCCTTCTCAGGGCGCTAGTTGTTGTGAACACTAGCCCTCATATGAAGGAGCCAAGCCTTCTCAGGGTGCAAGTCCTTGTGAACACTAGCCCTCACATACAGGAGACAAGCCTTCTCAGGGTACTAGTCATTTGAACACTAGCCCTCATAAGAAGGATCCAAGCCTTCTCAGGGCGCTAGTCCTTGTGAACACCAGCCGTGACATACATGAGCCAACCCTTCTCAGGGCGCTAGTCCTTGTGAACACTAGCCCTCACATACAGGAGCCAAGCCTTCTCAGGGCACTAGTCATTGTGAACACTAGCCCTCAGATACAGGCGTCAATCCTTCTCAGGGCACTAGTCCTTGTGAACACTAGCCCTGACATACAGGAGCCAACCCTTCTCAGGGCGCTAGTCCTTGTGAACACTAGCCCTAACATACAGGAGCCAAGCCTTCTCAGGGCACTAGTAATTGTGAGCACTAGCCCTCAGATAAAGGCGCCAATCCTTCTCAGGGCACTAGTCCTACTGAACACTAGTCCTAACATACAGGAGCCAACCCTTCTCAGGGTGCTAGTCCTTGTGAACACTAGCCCTCACAGACAGGAGCCAAGCCTTCTCAGGGCACTAACATTATGAACACTAGCCCTCAGATACAGGCGCCAATCCTTCTCAGGGCCCTAGACCTTAAGAACACTAGCCCTCACATACAGGACCCAATCCTTCTCAGGGCACTAGTCCTAGTGAACAGTAGTCCTAACATAAAGGAGCCAATTCTTCTCAGGGCACAAGTCCTTGTGAACACTAGCCCTCACATACAGGACCCAATCCTTCTCAGGGCACTAGTCTTTGTGAACACTAGTCCTAACATACAGAAGCCAACCCTTCTCAGAACACTAGCCCTTCTGAACACTAGCCCTCATATACGGGAGTCAATCCTTCTCAGGGCACTAGTCCTTGTGAACACTAGCCCCTACATACAGGACCCAGTCCTTCTCAGGGATATAGTCCTTCGAACACTAGCCCACACATACAGGAGCCAAGCCTTCTCAGGGCACTAGTCATTGTGAACACTAGCCCTCACAGACAGGAGCCAAGCCTTCTCAGGGCACTAACATTATGAACACTAGCCCTCAGATACAGGCGCCAATCCTTCTCAGGGCCCTAGACCTTAAGAACACTAGCCCTCACATACAGGACCCAATCCTTCTCAGGGCACTAGTCCTAGTGAACAGTAGTCCTAACATAAAGGAGCCAATTCTTCTCAGGGCACAAGTCCTTGTGAACACTAGCCCTGACATACAGGAGCCAAGCCTTCTCAGGGTGCTAGCCCTTGTGAACACCAGCCCTCACATATAGGACCCTTTCCTTCTCAGGGCACTAGTCCTTGTGAACTCTAGCCTTATTAGAACCAAGCCTTCTCGGGCTCTAGTGCTTATGGACACTAGCCCTCACATACAAGACCCAAATCTTATGAGGGCGCTAGCTCTTGTGAACACTAGCCCTGACATACAGGAGCCAACCCTTCTCAGGCTACAAGTCCTTGTGAACACTAGCACTCACATACAGGAGCCAATCCTTCTCAGGGTGCTAGTTGTTGTGAACCCTAGCCCTCATATGAAGGAGCTAATCCTTCTCAGGGTGCTAGTCCTTGTGAACACTAGCCCTCACATGAAGGAGCCAAGCCTTCTCAGGGCGCACGTTCTTGTGAACACTAGCCCTGACATACAGGAGCCAATCCTTCTCAGGGCACTAGTCTTTGTGAACACTAGCCGTTGCATACAGGACCAAGTCCTTCTCAGGGCCCTAGTCTTTGTGAACACTAGTCCTAACATACAGTATCCAATCCTTCTCAGGGTGCTAGTCCTTGTGAACACTAGCCCTCACATACAGAAGCCAACCCTTCTCAGAACACTAGCCCTTCTGAACACTAGCCCTCATATACAGGAGGCAATCCTTCTCAGGGCACTAGTCCTTGTGAACACTAGCCCCTACATACAGGACCCAGTCCTTCTCAGGGATATAGTCCTTCGAACACTAGCCCTCACATACAGAAGCCAAGCCTTTTCAGGGCGCTAGTCCTTGTAAACACTAGCCCTCACATACAGGAGCCAAGCCTTCTCAGGGCACTAGTCATTGTGAACACTAACCCTCAGATACAGGCGTCAATCCTTCTCAGGGCCCTAGTCCTTGTGAACACTAGCCCTGACATACAGGATCCAAGCCTTCGCAGGGCGCTAGTCCTTGTGAACACCAGCCCTGACATATATGAGCCAACCCTTCTCAGGGCGCTAGTCCTTGTGAACACTAGCCCTCACATACAGGAGCCAAGCCTTCTCAGGGCACTAGTCATTGTGAACACTAGCCCTCAGATACAGGCGTCAATCCTTCTCAGGGCACTAGTCCTTGTGAACACTAGCCCTGACATACAGGAGCCAACCCTTCTCAGGGCGCTAGTCCTTGTGAACACTAGCCCTAACATACAGGAGCCAAGCCTTCTCAGGGCACTAGTCATTGTGAGCACTAGCCCTCAGATAAAGGCGCCAATCCTTCTCAGGGCACTAGTCCTACTGAACACTAGTCCTAACATACAGGAGCCAACCCTTCTCAGGGTGCTAGTCCTTGTGAACACTAGCCCTCACAGACAGGAGCCAAGCCTTCTCAGGACACTAACATTATGATCACTAGCCCTCAGATACAGGCGCCAATCCTTCTCAGGGCCCTAGACCTTAAGAACACTAGCCCTCACATACAGGACCCAATCCTTCTCAGGGCACTAGTCCTAGTGAACAGTAGTCCTAACATAAAGGAGCCAATTCTTCTCAGGGCACAAGTCCTTGTGAACACTAGCCCTCACATACAGGACCCAATCCTTCTCAGGGCACTAGTCCTTGTGAACACTAGCCCTCACATACAGGACCCAATCCTTCTCAGGGCACTAGTCTTTGTGAACACTAGTCCTAACATACAGAAGCCAACCCTTCTCAGAACACTAGCCCTTCTGAACACTAGCCCTCATATACGGGAGTCAATCCTTCTCAGGGCACTAGTCCTTGTGAACACTAGCCCCTACATACAGGACCCAGTCCTTCTCAGGGATATAGTCCTTCGAACACTAGCCCTCACATACAGGAGCCAAGCCTTCTCAGGGCACTAGTCATTGTGAACACTAGCCCTCACAGACAGGAGCCAAGCCTTCTCAGGGCACTAACATTATGAACACTAGCCCTCAGATAAAGGTGCCAATCCTTCTCAGGGCCCTAGACCTTAAGAACACTAGCCCTCACATACACGACCCAATCCTTCTCAGGGCACTAGTCCTAGTGAACAGTAGTCCTAACATAAAGGAGCCAATTCTTCTCAGGGCACAAGTCCTTGTGAACACTAGCCCTGACATACAGGAGCCAAGCCTTCTCAGGGTGCTAGCCCTTGTGAACACCAGCCCTCACATATAGGACCCTTTCCTTCTCAGGGCACTAGTCCTTGTGAACTCTAGCCTTATTAGAACCAAGCCTTCTCGGGCTCTAGTGCTTATGGACACTAGCCCTCACATACAAGACCCAAATCTTATGAGGGCGCTAGCTCTTGTGAACACTAGCCCTGACATACAGGAGCCAACCCTTCTCAGGCTACAAGTCCTTGTGAACACTAGCACTCACATACAGGAGCCAATCCTTCTCAGGGCGCTAGTTGTTGTGAACCCTAGCCCTCACATGAAGGAGCCAAGCCTTCTCAGGGCGCACGTTCTTGTGAACAGTAGCCCTCATATACAGGAGGCAATCCTTCTCAGGGCACTAGTCCTTGTGAACACTAGCCCCTACATACAGGACCCAGTCCTTCTCAGGGATATAGTCCTTCGAACACTAGCCCTCACATACAGAAGCCAAGCCTTTTCAGGGCGCTAGTCCTTGTAAACACTAGCCCTCACATACAGGAGCCAAGCCTTCTCAGGGCACTAGTCATTGTGAACACTAACCCTCAGATACAGGCGTCAATCCTTCTCAGGGCCCTAGTCCTTGTGAACACTAGCCCTGACATACAGGAGCCAACCCTTCTCAGGGTGCTAGTCCTTGTGAACACTAGCCCTGACATACAAGAGCCAAGCCTTCTCAGGGCACTAGTCATTGTGAGCACTAGCCCTCAGATACAGGCTCCAGTCCTTCTCAGGGCACTAGTCCTAGTGAACACTAGTCCTAACATACAGGAGCCAACCCTTCTCAGGGTGCTAGTCTTTGTGAACACTAGCCCTCACAGACAGGAGCCAAGCCTTCTCAGGGCACTAACTTTGTGCACACTAGCCCTCACATACAGGACCCAATCCTTCTCAGGGCACTAGTCCTAGTGTACACTAGTCCTAACATACAGGACCCAATCCTTCTCAGGGCACTAGTCTTTGTGAACACTAGCCGTTGCATACAGGACCAAGTCCTTCTCAGGGCACTGGTCTTTGTGAACACTAGTCCTAACATACAGTAGCCAACCCTTCTCGGAACACTAGCCCTTCTGAACACTAGCCCTCACAGACAGGAGTCAATCCTTCTCAGGGCACTAGTCCTTGTGAACACTAGCCCTTACATACAGGACCCTGTCCTTCTCAGGGCACTAGTCCTTCGAACACTAGCCCTCACATACAGGAGCCAGGCCTTCTCAGGGCACTAGTCATTGTGAACACCAGCCCTCACATACAGGAGCCAGGCCTTCTCAGTGCACTAGTCCTTGTGAACACTAGCCTTATCAGAACCAAGTCTCCTCGGGGCTCTAGTGCTCATGGACACTAGCCCTCACATACAAGACCCAAATCTTCTGAGGGCGCTAGCCCTTCTGAACACTAGCCCTGACATACAGGACACAAGCCTTCTCCGGGTGCTAGCCCTTGTGAATACTAGCCCTCACATACATGAGCTAACCCTTTTCAGGGCACTAGTGCTCATGAACACGAGCCCTTACATACACTAGCCCTTACATACAGGAGCCAAGCCTTCTTAGGGTGCTAGTACTCATGAACACTAGACCTCACGCACAGGAGCCAAACCTTCTCAGGGCTCTAGTGCTCATGAACACTAGCGCTTACATACACTAGCCCTTACATACAGGAGCCAAGCCTTCTTAGGGTGCTAGTAGTCATGAACACTAGCCCTCACGTACAGGAGCCAAGCCTTCTCAGTGCACTAGTCCACACTCACATATTAGGAGCCAAGCCTTCCCAGAGCACTAGTCCACACTCACATATTATGAGCCAAGCCTTCCCAGAGCACTAGTCCACACTCACATATTATGAGCCAAGCCTTCTCAGTGCACTAGTCCACACTCACATATTAGGAGCCAAGCCTTCCCAGAGCACTAGTCCACACTCACATATTATGAGCCAAGCCTTCCCAGAGCACTAGTCCACACTCACATATTAGGAGTCAAGCCTTCCCAGAGCACTAGTCCTTGTGAACACCAGCCCTCATATACATGAGCCAACCCTTCTCAGAGCACTAGTGCTCATGAACACTAGCCCTCAGACGTCTCAGTACAGTCCGTACACAAGTTAAAACAGCCCCTAAGTTTCCCAGTACAGTCCCCCCCTCCCCAATTACACTCCATGGTTTTCACAGTGCCGCCATTACACTCCTTAGGATAGTCATAAAGTTTCCCAGTACTGTTCATACTTCTCTTATTACACCACATGTCTTTCCCAGTACTGCCCATACACCTCGCAGTATAGTGCACACCTTCACCAGTACAGTCCACCCACTCACCAGTACAGTCCACACCCTCTCCAGTACAGTCAAGACCCTCACAGTATAGTCCAAACCCTCACAGCACAGCCCGTATCCTCGTCAGTACTATCCATACCTCACCAGTTCAGTCCATACCCTCATCAGTGCAGTACATACCCTTGTCAGTACGGTCCGTCCCTCACCAGTACAGTCCGCACCCTCGCCAGTACAGTCTACACCCTCACCAGTACAGTCAATACCCTCGCAGTATAGTCCACACCCTCGTCAGTCCAGTCCAAACCCTCACAGCACAGCCCGTATCCTCGTCAGTACTATCCATACCTCACCAGTTCAGTCCATACCCTCATCAGTGCAGTACATACCCTCGTCAGTGCAGCCCACACCCTCACAGCACAGTCCATACCCTAGTCAGTACAGTTCGTCCCTCACCAGTACAGTCCGCACCCTCGCCAGTACAGTCCACACCCTCACCAGTACAGTCAATACCCTCGCAGTATAGTCCACACCCTCGTCAGTCCAGTCCAAACCCTCACAGCACAGCCCGTATCCTCGTCAGTACTGTCCATACCCTCGCCTGTACACTCCAAACCCTCACCAGTACAGTCCACACCCTCACCAGTATTGTCTGTACCCTCTCCAGTACAGACTGTATTGTCGCCAGTACAGTTCACACCCTTACCAGTACAGTCCACACACTCGCCAATACAGTCCACACCCATGCCACTACAGTCTGTTCCCTCACTAGACTAGTCCACACCCTGTACAAAAAACAAGATTAGGGAGTGAAGAGGTAGTGTCCTGCGTGGACACTGGAGGTGGATACGTCCTCCTCTAAGAATCTATAACTAGGTCCTTTTTAAATTCACTTTTCGCATTCACTCTTGACCCTTCCTCTCACTACCCCTACACCACACATAGTACTGGAAGATCAGTGCTCCCGCGTAGTCGCAGGTCGTAGCACGCCCCGTCCCGCAGCGGGGCGGGAAGACCCCTATGATGAAGCATGACACCAAGGGCCCTTTTGGTGTGTGAGGGGTATTTAAGCAAACACTGTGTGTGTCCAACCAAGATAGGAAACACACTTTTTGACACAGTGAGAAACTCTGTCAAGAGAACCCCCTTAGAGGTGGATCCTTATGTTTAGTCCACACCCTCACCAGTACAGTCAACACCTTACTGCCACTGTCCACACCCTCACCAGTACAGTCCACTCCCACTTCAGTGCAGTACACACCCTCACAGCACAGTCCATACCCTTGTCAGTACAGTCCATGCCCTCACCAGTACAGTCCCTATCCTCACCAGTGCACTCCAATCCCTTGCCAGCACGGTCTGTACTCTTACCAGTACAGTCCACACCCTCGCCAGTACAGTCCGTTCCTTCCTAGTACAGTCCACATCCTCACCAGCACAGTCAGTTCCCTCACCGGTACACTCCACACCCTCGCCAGTACAGTCCATACTCTTACCAGTACAGTCCACTCCCTCACAGTACAATCCACACTCTCACAGTACAGTCCATTCATTTGCCAGTACAGTCCACAGCCTCGCCAGTACAGCCCACACCTTCGCCAATACTGTCATACCCTTGCCAGTACACTTCATACCATCACAGTACAGTCCATACCCCTACCCGTACAGTCCACACTCTCACAGCGCAGTGCACACCCTCACAGCAAAGTCCACACCCTTGTTAGTACAGTCCACACCTTCAACAGTACAGTCCATACCCTTCGCCAGTACATCCCATACCCTCACAGTACTTTCCAAACCACTACTAGTACAGTTCACACCCTCACAGCACAGTCCACACCCTTGCTACTACAGTCCACACCCTCACCAGTACAGTCCACTCCCACTTCAGTGCAGTACACACCCTCACAGCACAGTCCATACCCTTGTCAGTACAGTCCATGCCCTCACCAGTACAGTCCCTATCCTCACCAGTGCACTCCAATCCCTCGCCAGCACGGTCTGTACTCTCACCAGTACAGTCCACACCCTCGCCAGTACAGTCCATTCCTTCCTAGTACAGTCCACATCCTCACCAGCACAGTCCGTTCCCTCACCGGTACACTCCACACCCTTGCCAGTACAGTCCATACTCTTACCAGTACAGTCCACTCCCTCACAGTACAATCCACACTCTCACAGTACAGTCCATACATTTGCCAGTACAGTCCACACCCTCGCCAGTACAGCCCACACCTTCGCCAATACTGTCATACCCTTGCCAGTACACTTCATACAATCACAGTACAGTCCATACCCCTACCCGTACAGTCCACACTCTCACAGCGCAGTGCACACCCTCACAGCACAGTCAACACCCTTGTTAGTACAGTCCACACCTTCAACAGTACAGTCCATACCCTCGCCAGTACATCCCATACCCTCACAGTACTTTCCAAACCACTACTAGTACAGTTCACACCCTCACATCACAGTCCACACCCTTGCTACTACAGTCCACACCCTCACCAGTACAGTCCACTCCCACTTCAGTGCAGTACACTCCCTCACAGCACAGTCCATACCCTTGTCAGTACAGTTCATGCCCTCACCAGTACAGTCCCTATCCTCACCAGTGCACTCCAATCCCTCGCCAGCACGGTCTGTACTCTCACCAGTACAGTCCACACCCTCACCAGTACAGTCCACATCCTCACCAGCACAGTCCGTTCCCTCACCGGTACAGTCCACACCCTTGCCAGTACAGTCCATACTCTTACCAGTACAGTCCACACCCTCACCGGTACAGTCCATACCTCACTGGTACAGTCCACACCTCACCAGCACTGTTCACACTAGCAGTGCCCACACTCTCGAAAGTACAGCTCACATCTTCGACAGTACAGTCCACATCCTCACCAGCACAGTCCGTTCCCTCACCGGTACACTCCACACCCTCGCCAGTACAGTCCATACTCTTACCAGTACAGTCCACTCCCTCACAGTACAATCCACACTCTCACAGTACAGTCCATACATTTGCCAGTACAGTCCACACCCTCGCCAGTACAGCCCACACCTTCGCCAATACTGTCATACCCTTGCCAGTACACTTCATTCCATCACAGTACAGTCCATACCCCTACCCGTACAGTCCACACTCTCACAGCGCAGTTCACACCCTCACAGCACAGTCCACACCCTCGCCAGCACAGTCCATACATTTGCCAGTACAGTCCACATCCTCACCAGTACAGTCCATACCCTCGCCAGCACAGTCCATACATTTGCCAGTACAGTCCACACCCTCGCCAGTACAGCCCACACCTTCGCCAATACTGTCATACCCTTGCCAGCACACTTCACACCCTCACAGCACAGTACACACCCTTGTTAGTACAGTCCACACCCTCACAGTACATTCCAAACCACTACTAGTACAGTTCACACCCTCACAGCACAGTCCACACCCTTGCTACTACAGTCCACACCCTCACCAGTACAGTCCACTCCCACTTCAGTGCAGTACACTCCCTCACAGCACAGTCCATACCCTTGTCAGTACAGTTCATGCCCTCACCAGTACAGTCCCTATCCTCACCAGTGCACTCCAATCCCTCGCCGGCACGGTCTGTACTCTCACCAGTACAGTCCACACCCTCACCAGTACAGTCCACATCCTCACCAGCACAGTCCGTTCCCTCACCGGTACAGTCCACACCCTTGCCAGTACAGTCCATACTCTTACCAGTACAGTCCACTCCCTCACCAGTACAGTCCATACCTCACTGGTACAGTCCACACCTCACCAGCACTGTTCACACTAGCAGTGCCCACACTCTCGAAAGTACAGCTCACACCCTCGCCAGTACAGTCCGTTCCTTCCTAGTACAGTCCACATCCTCACCAGCACAGTCCGTTCCCTCACCGGTACACTCCACACCCTCGCCAGTACAGTCCATACTCTTACCAGTACAGTCCACTCCCTCACAGTACAATCCACACTCTCACAGTACAGTCCATACATTTGCCAGTACAGTCCACACCCTCGCCAGTACAGCCCACACCTTCGCCAATACTGTCATTCCCTTGCCAGTACACTTCATTCCATCACAGTACAGTCCATACCCCTACCCGTACAGTCCACACTCTCACAGCGCAGTTCACACCCTCACAGCACAGTCCACACCCTCGCCAGCACAGTCCATACATTTGCCAGTACAGTCCACATCCTCACCAGTATAGTCCATACCCTCGCCAGCACAGTCCATACATTTGCCAGTACAGTCCACACCCTCGCCAGTACAGCCCACACCTTCGCCAATACTGTCATACCCTTGTCAGCACACTTCACACCCTCACAGCACAGTCCACACCCTTGTTAGTACAGTCCATACCCTCGCCAGTACACTCCATACCCTCACAGTACATTCCAAACCACTACTAGTACAGTTTACACCCTCACAGCAGTCCACATCCTCACCAGCACAGTCCGTTCCCTCACCGGTACACTCCACACCCTCGCCAGTACAGTCCATACTCTTACCAGTACAGTCCACTCCCTCACAGTACAATCCACACTCTCACAGTACAGTCCATACATTTGCCAGTACAGTCCACTCCTTCACAGTACAATCCACACTCTCACAGTACAGTCCATACATTTGCCAGTACAGTCCACACCTTCGCCAATACTGTCATACCCTTGCCAGTACACTTCATACCATCACAGTACAGTCCATACCCCTACCCGTACAGTCCACACTCTCACAGCGCAGTGCACACCCTCACAGCACAGTCCACACCCTTGCCAGTACAGTCCACACCCTTGCCAGTACAGTCCTTACCTTCGCCAGTACAGTCCATACATTTGCCAGTACAGTCCATACATTTGCCAGTTTCGTCCAGTACAGTCCCTGCCCTCGTCAGTACAGTCTAGATAGCTGTCAATGCAGCCCGTACATTGCCAAGAACAGCTCATGAGGTACCGGGTACAGAACACATAGTCCCGGTAGTCAGTGCTTGAAATGGAAAAATTGAAGTGCCGGTACTCTGTAACAAAGTACCTGCTTGTCTCTGAGAAGTGCCGGTACTCTGTAACAAAGTACCTGCTTGTTTGTCTCTGAGAAGTGCCGGTACTCTGTAACAAAGTACCTGCTTGTTTGTCTCTGAGAAGTGCCGGTACTCTGTAACAAAGTACCTGCTTGTTTGTCTCTGAGAAGTGCCGGTACTCTGTAACAAAGTACCTGCTTGTCTCTGAGAAGTGCCGGTACTCTGTAACAAAGTACCTGCTTGTTTGTCTCTGAGAAGTGCCGGTACTCTGTAACAAAGTACCTGCTTGTCTCTGAGAAGTGCCGGTACTCTGTAACAAAGTACCTGCTTGTCTCTGAGAAGTGCCGGTACTCTGTAACAAAGTACCTGCTTGTCTCTGAGAAGTGCCGGTACTCTGTAACAAAGTACCTGCTTGTTTGTCTCTGAGAAGTGCCGGTACTCTGTAACAAAGTACCTGCTTGTCTCTGAGAAGTGCCGGTACTCGCCAATTAAAAGTATTACGTTTCTCTTGTGAAGTGCATGTACTCTCCCTCTCAAAATAAAAAAGTGCTGGTACTCAGTACCGGCCCATTTAAAGCACTGACGGTAGTGTCCTGGTGAGTCAGTATACCCCCATAGAGTCCATTTGCTACTTCACAGTACAGTCCGATTACCCCAGTACTGCACCTGTACCTCAGACCAGCCATGCACACCCTAGGCAGCCCTCCCACCCCATAGACACGTGTTCTCACCAGTGCAGGCCTATTTGTAGCTTCCAGGTAGGTGGGGTGGGGGTTCTGTGTCCCCTTAGTACTGACAGATGTCTCCCGTCTCCTTCAGTTGTTGGTCTCTCATTCAGATTTTGCGGACAGACTTTTGTCTCCGGGGGATGTCTCTGAGGTCCTGTCTCCAGCTGACAGTCTAGACGGATCCTGGTGACAGGTATTGTCTCTGGGGATGTCTCTGGGGTCCTGTCTCCTGCTGACAGTCTAGACGGATCCTGGTGACAGGTATTGTCTCTGGGGGATGTCTCTGGGGTCCTGTCTCCTGCTGACAGTCTAGACGGATCCTGGTGACAGGTATTGTCTCTGGGGGATGTCTCTGGGGTCCTGTCTCCTGCTGACAGTCTAGACGGATCCTGGTGACAGGTATTGTCTCTGGGGGATGTCTCTGGGGTCCTGTCTCCTGCTTCCTGTCTCCTGCTGACAGTCTAGACGGATCCTGGTGACAGGTATTGTCTCTGGGGGATGTCTCTGGGGTCCTGTCTCCTGCTGACAGTCTAGACGGATCCTGGTGACAGGTATTGTCTCTGGGGGATGTCTATGAGGTCCTGTCTCCTGCTGACAGTCTAAACGGATGCTGGTGACAGGCTCGTGCCTCAGGGGATGTCTCTCAGGTCCTGTCTCCTGCTGACAGTCTAGACAGATCCTGGTGACAGACTCGTGCCTCTGGGGGATGTCTCTCAGGCCCTGTCTCCTGCTGACAGTCTAGACAGATCCTGGTGACAGGCTACTGTCTCCGGGGATGTCATTCACTCCTCTGTCTGCTGCTGAAACTCTCGAGCAAACGCTTGTAACAGTCTCTCGCTAGCAGTCTACTGCCGGGTTCACTGACAGTCTCTTGTATCTCGTCTCCTGCTGGGAGTCTCATTCAGATGCTGCGAGCAGTCCCTTGTCTCCGGCGGGCGTGGCTCAGTGTCCTGTACTCTGCTGACGGTCTCAGCAGACGCTGATGTGAGCCTCAGCAGATGCTGCCGACAGTCTCGTGTCCCCTGCTGGGAGTCCCAGCAGATGCTGCCGACAGTCTCGTGTCTGGCGGGTGTGGCTCAGTCCCTGTCCTCTGCCGACAGTCTCAGCAGACGCCGCTGTGAGTCTAGTGAGACCCCATAGACAGACAGCCTCTGGCCTCCTGCTGCCCCTGTGAGACCCTTGCCGTGTGCTGACTGCTGAGGCCGTCTCGCCCGTGCGGTGCTCCTCACATGGGGCTGTGAATGAAGCCTGCCCTCTGTGCACACTCACACCCTGGTGAGAGTCCCTCCTCTGCCAGGGCCGGGCACACACCTACTGGCACAGCTGTTCACGATGCAATCGACACTGCCCCAGCCCTGCTGACCTTTCAACGGCACCGGCCTGACGTGAGTGACACTGCCCCAGCCCTGCTGACCTGATAAATGCACGGGCCTGACGTGAGTGACACTGCCCCAGCCCTGCTGACCTTTGAAAGGCTCTGGCCTGACGTGAGTGACACTACCCCAGCCCTGCTGACCTTTCAAAGGCACCGGCCTGAAATGTGACGGACACTGCCCCAGCCCTGCCGACCTTTCAAAGCCTCCGGCCTGACGTGAGTGACACTTCCCCAGCCCTGCTGACCTTTCAAAGGCTCCGGCCTGAAGTGAGTGACACTGCCCCAGCCCTGCTGACCTTTGAAAGGCTCCGGCCTGACGTAAGTGACAATGCCTCAGCCCTGCTGACCTTTGAAAGGCTCTGGCCTGACGTGAGTGACACTACCCCAGCCCTGCTGACCTTTGAAAGGCTCCGGCCTGACGTGAGTGACACTGCCCCAGCCCTGCTGACCTCTCAAAGGCACCGGCCTGAGATGTGACGGACACTACCCCAGCCCTGCTGACCTTTGAAAGGCTCCGGCCTGACGTGAGTGACACTGCCCCAGTCCTGCTGACCTTTCAAAGACACCGGCCTGAGATGTGACGGATACTACCCCAGCCCTGCTGACCTTTCAAAGGCACTGGCCTGACGTTACTGACACTGCCCCAGCCCTGCTGACCTTTCAAAGGCACCGGCCTGAGATGGGACGGACACTGCCCCAGCCCTGCTGACCTTTCAAAGGCATCGGCCTGAGATATGATGGGCACTGCCCAAGCCCTGCTGACCTTTCAAAGGCTCCGGCCTGACATGAGTGACACTGCCCCGGTCCTGCTGACCTTTCAAAGGCACTGGCCTGAGATATGACGGACACTGCCCCAGCCCTGATGTCCTTTGAAAGGCTCCGGTCTGACGTGAGTGACACTACCCCAGCCCTGCTGACCTTTCAAAGGCACCGGCCTGAGATGTGACGGACACTGCCCCAGCCCTGATGGCCTTTCAACGGCTCCAGCCTGACGTGAGTGACACTACCCCAGCCCTGCTGACCTTTCAACGGCACCGGCCTGATATGTGGCGGACACTGCCCCAGCCCTGATATCCTTTCAATGGCTCTGGCCTGACGTGAGTGACACTGCCCCAGCCCTGCTGACCTTTCAAAGGCACCGGCCTGAGATATGACGGACACTGCCCCAGCCCTGATGACCTTGAAAGGCTCCGGGCTGACGTGAGTGACACTACCCCAGCCCTTCTGACCTTACAAAGGCACCGGCCTGAGATATGACGGACACTGCTCCAGCCCTGCTGACCTTTCAAAGGCTCCGGCCTGAGATATGACGGACACTGCCCAGCCCTGCTGACCTATCAAGGGCTCCGGCCTGACGTAAGTGACACTGCCCCAGCCCTGCTGACCTTTCAAAGGCAGCGGCCTGAGATATGACGGACACTTCCCCAGCCCTGATGTCCTTTGAAAGGCTCCGGTCTGACGTGAGTGACACTACCCCAGCCCTGCTGACCTTTCAAAGGCACCGGCCTGAGATGTGATGGACACTGCCCCAGCCCTGATGTCCTTTCAACGGCTCCGCCCTGATGTGAGTGGCACTGCCCCAGCCCTGCTGACCTTTCAAAGGCACCAGCATGACATGTGACAGACACTGCCCTAGCCCTGCTGACCTTTCAAAGGCACTGGCCTGAGATGTGACGGACACGGCCCCAGCCCTGCTGACCTTTCAAAGGCACCGGCCTGAGATGTGATAGACACTGCCCCAGCCCTGCTGACCTTTCAAAGGCTCCGGCCTGATGTGTGTGACACTGCCTCAGCCCTGCTGACCTTTCAACGGCACCGGCCTGAGATGTGACGGGCACTACCCCAGCCCTGCTGACCTTTCAAAGGCACCGTCCTGAGATATGACGGACACTGCCCCGCCCTGCTGACCTTTCAAAGGCACCGCCCTAAGATATGACGGACACTGCCCCAGCCCTGCTGACCTTTCAAAGGCACCGGCCTGAGATGTGACGGACACTGCCCCAGCCCTGCTGACCTTTCAAAGGCACTGGCCTGAGATATGACGGACACTGCCCCAGCCCTGCTGACCTTTCAAGGGCTCTGGCCTGACGTGAGTGACACTACCCCAGCCCTGCTGACCTTTCAAAGGCACCGGCCGGAGATGTGACAGACACTGCCCCAGCCCTGATGTCCTTTCAATGGCACCGGCCTGACGTGAGTGACACTGCCCCAGCCCTGCTGACCTTTCAAAGGCACCAGCCTGAGATATGACGGACACTGCCCCAGCCCTGGTGACCTTTCAAAGGCAGCGGCCCGAGATATGACGGACACTGCCCCAGCCCTGCTGACCTTTCAAAGGCTCCGGCCTGACATGAGTGGCACCGCCCCAGCCCTGCTGACCTTTCAAAGGCTCCGGCCTGACGTGAGTGACAGTGCCCCAGCCCTGCTGACCTTTCAAGGGCACCTGCCTGGCGTGAGTGACACTACCCTAGCCCTGTTGACCTTTCAAAGGCACCGGCCTGAGATGTGACGGACACTGCCCCAGCCCTGATGTCCTTTGAAAGGCTCTGGTCTGACGGGAGTGACACTACCCCAGCCCTGCTGATCTTTCAAAGGCATCGGACTGAGATGTGACGGACACTGCCCCAGCCCTGCTGACCTTTGAAAGGCTCCGGCCTGAGATGTGACGGACACTGCCCCAGCCCTGCTGACCTTTCAACGGCACCGGCCTGAGATGTGACGGACACTGCCCCAGCCCTGCTGACCTTTCAAAGGCTCCAGCCTGACGTGAGTGACACTACCCCTGCCCTGCTTGTTAGAATTGAAAACTTAATTGCTTTGTTGCTCATATTTCGTTCTGTTTTTATTAGTAGCCACCATTATGTTCCATTATCGAAGCTGAGTTTCTGTCACACATTGCTTGCCTCAGCAGAAAGCTGCCTCATGTCTCCTTAGCTGATATTTCTCCAAAGCCGAGTTTCGCTGCGCTAATGAATGTACTCTCTATTATGGCATACCTTTGCTGTTAGATAGGCTCGTTCCCACCTTCCATAATGGCGGACGCGGGCAAAGCAATCTTGAGGTAGAGATAACGTGTACCTGGTCCAGGACCATAGCTCATCCTTCTGTGCCTCCCTTTGTTCACTGTTGCCTGGACCGGAATTTTCCAGCCCGGGTGTGTTCTTGGGGAATTGAAAATGTATAACATCGAATGATACGTTGGGGGAAGTCAGTCCCTCGGCAACTATCTCATGAGGCTGGTCAGACTGGGCTCCGCTGCAGCGCAATACTAATAAATATCTTGGTTTGTATTCTCTACTGTCTGACCGACTCTTCATTTGTTTGGAAGGCCGAGAGGTGGTCCCAGGTGACCCGGGTGACCCGATTCGGGTCACTTCCTTCAGTTGGCGCCCGAAAAGGGACTCCATCGGGTGACCCATCCTTGCCTGCGGACGGGTGAGGAGGACGGGGCCACGCCAGGTCGGATAGGCGGATCGGGGATCCCTGCATGAGAAAGCCTAGTACTTGCAGCTGCCCCGCTTGTCTGATCGGGCGGTGCCTTGCCCAGTGGTCGTCCCGGCTGGGGTCCTGAAAGGCGGAACCCTTGGATTCGACCGTTTGGTCCGGAGAGTCGGCAGTGGAGAATACATTTGTTCGGCCTGTGTGCACCAGGTGAGTTTGCTTTGGTTCTTTGTGAATGTGGCGCCCTTTTGAATAATATTTGGTACGGTCTGCGGACCATTTGCTTTGCACTTGGTAGGTCTGCGGACCGATTTGGGTACAGAGTGTCTGCGGACACTTTGCCAGGCAGCATAATGGATTTAGCTTACTTTTGAAAATGCCTAGAACTAGGCTGATTTTGGTTTTGTGGTATTAACTTTGGTTTGTCTCTTTGGTGCAGTCTGAGGACTGACTTTTGGGTTTTCTTTGTTTGACACGGTCTGTGGACCGATCTTTCGGAAGATAGTTGCGGATTATTCGTCTGGTACGAATAGTGAACTTGTTTCCTTGCCAAAATGCCTTGTTGGAGCAAGTTGTGTTGTTTGTGGTGCCGTTTTTGTTCCGCTAATGCTCGATTGGAAGAGAGGCAGCGTGCGCCTCCGGAAGGCACCCCCAATTTTGACATGTATGTGAAGCACGGCCTTGGCTCTATTATGTTTAGTACACCATGGCACAAATATACGAGGGACAATGCCAAGTTGCAGTGGTCGCTAACAGGTACCTTTGATGAACAGAAACTGAATTTCCTGCAGGATAAATTGTTTGCAAGACGAAGTAGGTAGTCGATGTTTGATTATCTCCAGGTATGGCAAAAGGAAGCTAAGCAGAGACGAATGACAGCGGAAAAAGAGGCTCGAAGAGGGAAGATGCAGACAGTAACTCAGAAGGCAGTAGCGTATGATAGAGAGAAAATAGAGAAGGGTTTAGAGTGTGCTGATAGGAGGTTTAGGTTGCAGTGTGACAAATCCTATGTTGCTCGAGAAGAAGGTGATACATTTGTAGAGGATGTGTTAGATACCCGACCCCCACCTCCATATGCTCCGCAGAGAATATATCCTGCTGACCCTCGGTCTAGATCCACTCTCTCCTCGCAGTTCCGCTGTGCCGTCTCTTGCCTCCAGACCCCGACCTCCTCCTTGGGAGGTTCAAGGCTGCTGCCCACTCCTGCGCCTGCTGCCCGCTCCAACTGGGACCAGACTGCCTGCAACCACCGTAACCTTTCTCAGCCGTTTTTTTTTTTTTTGAATTTTTCCCTGTTGTGCCACTGTTATTGTGCCCATCTGTGTCTTGCTCTAATTCCACCACTGTTTTTATTTTCTCGTGCCTGCCTGTTCCTTTCGCCTTTCGCCGCTGCTGCCCCTGCGGCCCCTCCCCCCGGAATTCACCCCCGGAACTCCCCCTTGGAATTCCCACGCTCCCACCTCCCAGCCTCTCCTCCGCCGCCGGCGTGCCGAAGGCGTGTCAAAGGCAAGCCCGTCTGCGCCCATCCGCGACCCGACCGCGGCCAGCGCCAGGTACCCTGGACCTCCCACTACCCATCGCTACGACACCACCACCCTCCTCGCACTCAACCCTGGAAGACTTAGAGAATGCCAACAGGCCTCACCGAACATGACCCACGGCCAGTTCTCCTGCCTCCACTGCCGCCAGACACTCACCGCCACCCCGGCCTCCAACACCGCCGACGCCAGCACCGGCGACACCCTAAAATGCATCCTCCTCAACGTATGCTCCGTACACAAACACGCCATGGAAATCTGGAACCTACTCGACTCTCTCTCGCCCGACATCGCCTTCTTCACAGAGACCTGGACCAACGCATCCTCCGCCCCCGACATCAGCACCGCCATCCCAGACGGATACAAGATCCAGAGGAAAGACTGCCCCAACCACCCAGGAGGGGGCCTCGCCATCGCCCACAAGAGCACCCTCCGCCTCACCACCTCCAGCGAAGCCTTCCCCTCCGCCGAACACCTGCACTTCCAGATCCAGACCACCCCCAAAGCCACTCTCCGAGGAACCCTCATCTACAGACCCCCCGGCCCCCGAACACCCTTCGCCACCACCATCACCGACTTCATCGCACCCCACGCCATCGCCTCAACAAACTACATACTCATTGGAGACCTGAACTTCCACCTCGACAACCCCAGCGACCCCAACTCCACTATCCTTCGTGACAACCTCGCCAGCATCGGACTTAAACAACTCGTCAACACACCGACCCACAGAGCAGGACACACCCTCGACCCCATCTTCGCGGCAGGAAACAGCGTCCAATTCAGCCACACAACGCAGCCGCCATGGACCGACCACCAGTGCGTACACTTCGCCATCAACAAACCCAAGGCACCCAAACCAGCCCCACGCCCACCTCGAAGGAACTGGAGAAAGTTACCGACGAGCAACTTAACTCCACCCTCACCCGAGACAACCACACCTGGGCACCCGACGCAAACGACGCAGCCAGAGAACTCCACACCTGGATCTCCAACTGCGCAGACGAGCTCGCCCCGCTACGCAACCCCGACAGACAACGCCCCAGGAAAGCCGCCTGGTTCACCACCGCTCTCCAAGAATCCAGACGCACCTGCACATGCCTGGAGAAGTCCTGGAGAAACACCAAGACAACCGAAAACCACACAACCTACAAGGACGCCATGACGGACTACCACAACCAGATCAGAGCCACCAAGAGGAACTTCATCCACAACAAAATCCTGGCCAACTCCACCAACTCCAAGGAACTTTTCAGTGTCATTAAAGAATTCACCAACCCACGCAGCGAAGCCACAGACATCACCCCATCCCAAGACCTCTGCGACAAGCTTGGAACCTATTTCCACCTCAAGATCAAAAACCTCTACGACAACTTCATCGACCATCCACCAGGTGCCACAGACGGCCCCCCAGAAACACCAGCCAGCCCACCATCTCCAACTGGACACCGATCACGGCCGAAGACACCGCCTCGACCATGAAAAGCATCCACTCGGGGGCCCCCACAGACCCCTGTCCCCCTCACATCTACCACAGAGCCGCGGCCGCCATCGCTCCCGAACTACAACGCACCATCAACACCACCTTCAAAACAGGCACCTTCCCAGACGACTGTAAGCGCGCAGAAGTCAGACACCTGCTCAAGAAGCCCACAGCTGACCCCACCGACCTCAAGAACTATCGGCCCATCTCGCTCCTCCCCTTTGCAGCCAAAGTTGCAGAGAAAACAGTCAACAGGAAACTGACACGACTCATTGAAGAGAACGCCGTCCTCGACCCTTCCCAATCCGGATTCCGAAGCAACCACAGCATAGAGACCGCCCTACTCGCCACCACAGACGACACCCGCACCCTCCTGGACCAAGGCCACTCCGCAGCCCTCATCCTACTCGACCTATCAGCGGCCTTGGACACCGTCTCCCACCGCACACTAGTCGCCAGACTACACGACGCAGGCATACAAGGAACAGCCCATGACTGGATCCAATCATTCCTCACCGGAAGAAGCCAAAGGATCAGACTCCCACCCTTCCTCTCCGACTCCACAAAAATCACCTGCGGAGTCCCACAGGGTTCATCACTGAGTCCCACCCTCTTCAACATCTACATGGCCCCCCTCGCAGCCATCGTCCGACAACACGGCCTCAACATCGTATCCTACGCCGACGACACCCAGCTCATCCTCTCCCTCACCAAAGTCCCCACCACTGCCAAACTCAACTTCCAGAAAGGAATGCAAGACGTCGCAGTCTGGATGACCAACAGCTGCCTGAAGCTCAATGCTGAGAAGACAGAAGTCCTCGTCCTCGGTACCACCCCTTCTGCATGGGACAGCACCTGGTGGCCGACCGCCCTCGCAAGCCCACCTACCCCCTCAGACCACGCCAATAACCTCGGCATCGTACTCGACTCATCACTCACCATGAACCGACAGGTCAACACCGTCACCTCCAGCTGCTTCAACACCCTCCGCATCCTCCGCAAGACCTTCAAGTGGATCCCCCCTGAGTCAAGGAATACAGTCACCCACGCACTCATCACCAGCAGACTGGACTATGGAAATGCACTCTACGCCGGCATCAACAAGTCCCTACTCCGCAAACTCCAGACAATACAGAACACCGCCGCCAGACTCGTCCTCGGCATCCCCCGACACGAACACATCAGCCAACACCTACGAAGTCTCCACTGGCTCCCCGTGGAGAAAAGAGTCACTTTCAAAGTCCTCACTCACGCCTACAAATGCCTACACAACAACGGACCCAAATACCTCAACGACAGAATCAACTTCCACGTACCCAAAAGAAACCTCCGATCTTCCAACCTCGCACTGGCCGAAACCCCGCGCGTCCACAGAGCCAGAGCAGGCGGAAGATCCTTCTCTCACATTGCAGCCAAGACCTGGAACGAGTTACCGGCAGACATCAGACGCGCCCCCTCCCTGAACACCTTCAGGAAGACCCTCAAGACCTGGCTCTTTGGCTAAACAGATCTGCGGACCCCCCCTCAGGGCCTTGAGATCCTCACGGGTGAGTAGCGCGCTTACAATTCCCTGATTGATTGATTGATTGACAGCCCCAGTCTTCTGTCTCTCTTGCCCCTGCCTCTGGTTCTCCTGCTATTGACCTGGCTGCTTCGGCTACAGCACCTCCTGTTTCTTCTTCGGCTTCGCCTATCACGCCTGCAGTAACTGCAGGTCTCTCTGCTACGCCTATTGCTCCCACTTCTTCCCTCTCTCCATCACTTACACCTACGACACAGTCGTTAGTAACTCTGGTACCTGCCTCTTCAACTGTTGTGCCCTCTCCACATCTCCTCTCCCCGACATTGTTGAGTGTAGGAACGCCAGTGCGCGGATTGGATAACGGGGACTGGGTGACTGCAAGGGAACGAATGGGGCGGGTGCTGATTTGGTCTGATGTGGGGAATGCAGAGAAGCAGATGGTAGCTAACCAAGCTGCCCAGTGGGCCGGAAGTCCGATTTACAGTGTGGAAGATGTGTGGAGCGTGCTGAAAGAGTATGAGCCGTTTGTACAGCAGCATGCCCTAAAACATATGTCAGCTACTTTGATTGGGTTGTGGGAACAGTGCTTTAATGGTGTTGCGCCCCAAATTAATTATGACATCCGGGACTGCGTGTATGCTACTGATATGGCCCCTAATGACGTCTTTAGTAATGTCGCGACGTTGATTGGATACCGAGGCAGGTTGCACCAGAAGAGCCCGACAACAGTGTCCCAGTTTCCGATGAGGGAAGTACATCTTATCTTCCACCCTGAGATACCGGAGTTGCGAGATCAGAGGGATGCTGTCGTCAGACAGCGAGTAGAGGCTCGCTTCCAAGAACAGTGGGTTTACACTCCTTGGAAGAGGAGTGAGGTTTTGTCCCTTAAAAGTCAGTTACCTGACCCTAGGTAAAATCCAACGGCATACTACAAAGAATTAACAGAGGCTGCATCGTCGACGGTGATGACGTTGGCAGACATTGAGATGTTTTTTGGTTTATTGGTGCCAGTTGATATCTGGCGGCAGGTGCATATGCAGGACCATGCTGTGGAGTTGGGTGGCACTTGGGATGAGATCAGGCCATGGGATAAAGAGAGGAAGCCTGGTGACAAGCCTAAGGCTGAGATACTAGCTTTGCCAGGTCAAATTATTACTTGCACGCACTCTCTGATTCCACCTAGAAGAGTGGATTGGGACAAGTTAGCAGCATGTCGTCAGAAGAAAGATGAAAGCGGATCAGATTTTTTTACTAGGTTTGAAGGTGTGTTTTTGGATTTCAGTGGGCAGGATTTGTCGATGGAGGGAGGTGTCCGACTGTTCGTTAACAGATTTGTTACGAATTTGCTTCCCGAGATCGCGACTCGGTCGCAGGCTTTGGAGAGCACTTGGACTACCTCCTCCCCATCAGTGATATTAAGCATGGCACAGTATTATGAGCATAGAGAGAACGAAGAGAAGGAGAAGGTGGAGAAGAAAAATAAAGAGTTGAAGACGAAGGTGTTGATGCAGCAGGTGTCCAGGGGGAATGGTAGAGGACGAGGCATTGGTCCGGCCCGACAGCTGCCCCGCACTGGAAAAAAAGCCGTGCCTGTGGGGCCGGACCAGTGTGCATATTGTAAGGAGGAGGGGCATTGGCGAAGTGAGTGCCCGACGTTGTTACAAAAGGTTGCGGCCCCTAGAGTACGGAGTTCTCGTGGATGGGGTCGTGGAGCAGGTGGACATGACAGAGGCCAGGAAATGAGGAACAGCAAGGTCGCTCTGATCAGAACTATTTTGATGACCCTCGGGTGCAACAGTACTATCATGATGACTACGAATTGGACGAAGTGACTGGGTTAGCTCATGGCTAGGACAGCCAGGGACAGGGTGAGGGAGCAGTTCAGACACCTATAGATCAGCGCGGACCTTATGTTACTGCCGATTTGCAGGGATCAGCTAAAAAATTCTTAGTGTATACAGGCACAATGAATAGCTCTGTTTCTCGTTCACTGGTCCCCGGGGCAGCCCTGTCCAGCCAAAATAATGTTTCGGTAGGCTTTTCAGGTATACCGGTTGTGAGCCCATTTCTGAGCCACTTGCCCTGACTATTGGTCCTTTCACTGTAGATTCGCCCTTTCTGTTGACATCTAACTGTGGAGAAAATCTGATGGTTTTGGACTTGTTAAAAAAATTGCATGCAACAATTTCTTGCTCCCCGGATGGTGTCTATATGACAGTAGGACCTAATGTAGTGAGCTCTAAGCAATGTTTGTCAAAGGATGAGCCCCTTCCCGCTGAGTTTAAGGACGTGCCAACAACTTTATGGGCCACAGGTGATACGGACGTGGGGCTGTTGCAGATACCTCCGGTTTCTATCAGGGTCAAGGACAACGCTGTTCTCCCTCGTATCCCTCAGTACAAAATACTGCAAGCAGGGGAGCAAGCGCTATTGCAGATTATACAGGATTTGATTAGGTCAGGGGTTGTTGAAGAGACAACTGCGAATGTGTGTAATAGCCCTATTCTTCCCATTCTTAAGAGGACACCCTCCGGTTCCTCTGATGATCATCCGGATGTCTATCGGTTTGTGATTGATTTGCGTGAGGTTAATAAGATCGTGGTCCCTCAGTTCCCCGTTGTTCCTGATATCATTGCCCTTCTGACTATGATTCCTTCCTCTGGCAAATTCTTTTCTGTCATCGATTTGAAGAATGCGTTCTTTAGCATTCCAATCCATCCAGACAGTAGGCGTCTGTTTGGATTTGCCCTTGCCGGCAGAAGCTTTAGATTCTGTCGAGCTCCTCAGAGCTATACTGAAAGTCCTAGCACATATAGTCAAGCGTTGAAAGACCAATTGGATTCCCTTACACTTCCCTCGGGTAATGTCTTACTGCAGTACATGGACGATCTCTTGATCGCTTCTGGCACTGAAGACGGTTGCAAAGATGCAATTGTTAAATTGTTGCTACATTTGGCCCATCACAGACATAAAGTGTCCCTTTCGAAATTCCAATATTGTCGACAGGAGGTCACCTACTTAGGTCACGTACTGTCGAAGGAGGGAAGGAAACTAACACCTGAACGCATTAGTGCTATTGTTAAAATGCCCATCCCTAAGACTCAGCGGGATGTGCGCGCTTTCATAGGCATTACTTCGTATTGTCGTCACTGGATCCCTAACTTTTCCCTGCTAACAAAGCCGCTGTTGCAACTGACCACTAAAGATGTGCATGAACCCTTGCCCTGGACGCCTGAATGTCAACAAGCTTTTGAGCAACTAAAAGTCGCGCTTTGCTCTGTGCCTGTGCTTGGCATGCCTGACTACCAGAAGCCGTTCGTGTTGTATGTACACGAGACGGCTGGCTGCGCGCTCTCTGTCCTAACACAGGCCTTTGGAGGTAAGCAGAGGCCGTGTGCTTATTTTTCTGCGCTTCTTGATAACGTCGCGAGAGCCCTCCTGAGCTGTCTAAGAGTGGTCACTGCCGTGGCCGTTTCTATCCGACAATCGGCAGGGCTTGTTCTTGATACCGATCTCACAGTCATGGTACCGCATGCTGTGGATACACTTTTGAACAGAACAAAGACGCAGCACCTTACCAGTGCGCGTCTGACTGGCTATGAGCTGACCCTATTTGCACCACATGTCACCATCAAAAGATGTGCCACGCTGAACCCAGCCACGTTACTACCCCTCCCTTCTGAGAGTGAGGAAATTGACATCCATGATTGTCTTTTTCGTACTGAAGAGGAGACGAAGGGACGGGTAGACCTGACTGATGTTCCCCTATCTGAATCCCAAGGGGAGCTATATGTCGATGGCTCTTGTTTCAAACTACCGGATGGCACAACAACTGCGGCATATGCCATAACTACCTTACACACAGTAGTTGAGACGTCCCGAGTTCCCTATCAGTCGGCCCAAGCTGCAGAGTTGGTTGCCCTACTTCGAGCTTGTGAACTAAGTGAGGGGCTGACTGTCAATAGTTATACTGACAGTCAGTACGCCTTTGGAGTCGCCCATAGCTTTGGGCGGCTCTGGGCGGAGAGAGGATTCCTAACTTCACATGGGTTAAAGATCCAGAATGGCCCGTTGATACACAGGCTTTTGTCAGCCATGACACTTCCCAAGAAGTTAGCAATAGTGAAGTGCAGTGCCCACAAGGCAATTACTGATGATGTGGGAAGGGGAAATGCATTTGCAGACTTAACAGCTAAGGAGACAGCTCGAACAAAATTGAAAAGAATGTTTGTGGCAGGCCCTGCTAGATGGGTACCCAATGTTACTATGTTTGAGGATACACTGGATAATGTCAAGGAAATCCAAAGTGAGGCAAAGATTGAGGAGCTAGCAGTATGGCAGGAAAGCACGGCATGTTTAGACAAAGATGGGTGCTGGACGGATAAGTCAGGAAAGCAAAGGTGGATGTTACCAGATGCCTATGTCCTCCCTGTAGTCACTATGGCGCATGGCCCAGCTCACATTAGCGCCAAGGGTATATGCAAACTATTGGACCCTGTGTGGCAGAATGATAACATCCCGAAAGTAGCTGTCCATTTGGTTAAGTATTGTATGGTATGCATGATGTACAACCCTGGGAAGGGCACTCCTACACCCCCTGGCAATTTCACACCCCCTTCGTTCCCTTTCGAGGTGCTACAGATGGACTATATCGAAATGGAAAAAGTTAACAACTTGAAATATGTGTTGGTGGTTGTTTGTGCATTCAGTAAATGGATTGAGGCTCACCCCACTAAGGAGAATACAGCTTTGGCGACGGCGAAAGCCCTCCTGAAGGAATTCTTTCCCTGTTTCTGTTTGCCTCGTTTGATTTGGAGTGACAATGGCAGTCACTTTAATTCAAAAGTTATTCAGTTGGTGTGTGATGGGCTACACATTAGACAGAAGTTCCACACCACACAACACCCCCATTCAGCAGGCTTGGTGCAGAAGTACAATGGCACTCTCAAACTGAAATTGGCAAAGATTCAGGAAAGCACAGGATTGAAGTGGCCAGATGCTTTACCATTAGCTCTTTTGTCAACAAGAGCTACGGCGCACACTAGAACAGGATTATCACCATATGAGGTCGTGTTCAGACGCCCAGCAAATGTTTGGGGCGTCCCTCGACCTAGGCGCTTCTCCGAGATTGAATACCCACTGTTAGTAGACTATCTTTTTGAGTTGACTAAAAATTTGCGTCCTATTCATCAACAGATCCATGAGACGCTTCCACCGCCAACAGAAGGGCCCGAGCACACCATCCGACCTGGGGATTTTGTCATCGTCCAGCACTTCCAGAGGCGAGGGGGCCTGGAGCCCCGTTGGAAGGAGCCCCTGCAGGTGTTTCTTGCGACCAGGAGTGCCGTCAAAGTGACCAGTCAGAAGAACTGGCTTCACCTCAGCCATTGCTGCAAGGTGCTGTCGCCTCTCCCCTATGACCAATGGGTGATCGATGGCATTGGTGACCACGAGATGGAGAAAGTGCCTCGTTTCGTCCCCTTTTCGGATGCTCGACTGATGTGGGTACAAACAGAGGAGGAGAATGATGACGCATTCAATGAGGCGGTCCCCCCAGAAATACGGGCCGCCCAGGATTCCTCTCCATCTGGCCCACAAGTGCCTGAGTCTCAGTCCCTTGGCCCCTCTGAATTTGAGCCCCTGTTTACTGATCACTCCGTGCCCGGAGTGGCTAGGTACAATTTGCGTCCCCGACGGAGGGTCAGTGCACCAAAGGAAAAGTCAGATAAGTAGGGATGGACTGCATGGATGAAGAATAGGGTGTATGTACCCTGCCCGCGGTACCAACGATAGCTTTGGGAAAGGGAGTTTGGTGCATTGTCCGAGACATTGGACAGGAGAAGCTGAGGGTGTCTTCCCAGAAGAGGGGGGGTTCCCTATCCTGGACAGTGTGGGATTTCGTCAACGGGCCGTGATCGCGCTGCCCCATCGCTGTGCTCAGTAGCACCACCATAAAGGAACAATAGGAGTCTCCGAGCGAGGCTCAGAAGGACGCTGGAACATTTTTGCCCACCCTCTTACTCCCTTGTCACAAGCCCCCTTGCACTGCATTTTTCCCCTCTGACCACCATGTATCCTTTTGGCCACCCAATTGTTGAGGAGGAACAGCCTTTTGCGGCACCAAGTTTGGAGGAGAATGGGGTTGGTTGGCCCAGTTGGTTGAGAAAAAGCAAAATAGTGTTTATGTCAATTGTCCTGATTTCTCTTGTAGCAATGCTTGGAATAATGTGGTTCCTTGAAGAAAAATATCCTGTGCATTCCTTGATTGGTACAACACCTGCTCCCCCTGAACATATGTTCGTAACTTTGGCACCTCACAAGGGACAACACCGAAAGACGTATGTAGATAATGTGTTCCTCCAAATGTTACACCAAGTTCATGGTACGTCCAATGTTACCAATTGCTGGATTTCTGGCCTCCTCCCTTCCGTGACACACAAGAATGATGTAGTATGTCAATGCCTTTCTCTTACCTCGGGAGTTGTGAAGGCTGGTTTCAGCTCTTCACTATGGTATACACGCATTATCACTCTCATACTATGAATATGACGGTAGCTGACTATGAAACAGTCTTAGAGTATATACGTGTACATCAAGGGTTTACCCCAGGGAACAAGGAACACCGGATACCTTGTCTCCGACAGCTCACATGAATGTTTACAAAGAGAGAACAAAATGTAACATGGCTTCAAAATGAGATGTCTGATTTTTGGGATTTTAATGTCACAGAATACTTTAAGTCCTTCCAGATACGAAACATTTACTCATGATGTGGCAATGCCGGTGCCAGTGGGAAACATAACAGCAAGTTTCTGTGTCAGGGGAAAAGGGAAAGTAGTGGTAGGGGTGAGTAATTGCAACTACACCTATGTGCTGAGCACCGCCAATAGCCCACCTTTGCTGCCCCCTCACAACGTTTACTTTGTCTGTGGGTCCCAGGCCTACGTTTGTCTTCCCCGAGGGTGGTCTGGGACATGCTATCTCTCTTTTCTCCTTCCCCCAGTGTATATAGTGCCATCCAACTACCATAAGGACCACCGTCTACAACGCAGGAGTGTCCATCTGTCCCATGTCAGACGAGTTATAGACACTGCAGACATAGATCAGACAGATACCACATTGCAACAGTTCACTGATGCCATGAAAGGTATTGTTCCCTTTTGGGGCCCCATGTCCAATAGCCTAAATATTCGCAGACTCACTAGGGTGGTAGAAGGAGTGATAAATGTAACTGCTGGTATCCTGACTAACATTACAGCTGAGCTTCAGGCTACGAGACTTGTTGCTCTTCAAAACCGGATGGTGTTAGACGTCATCCTCGCTGACCGGGGTGGGGCCTGTCGCGTCATCGGAAGTAGTTGCTGTGTATACATACCGGACCATGCTCCGAATGTATATGCTGCTATACAGAAGCTCCATAGGCTGCCTCTGACATTCACCAGGAGAATGGCACATGGTCTCTCACGGGGTGGTTTTGGGGCCTATTCACATCCTGGGGTTGGAAGATTATCATTTTCCTGGTTGCCATAGCTGGTATCATTCTAACATGTTGTCTGTGCATACACTGCCTTCCTGCCTGTTGTGCCTGCTGTGTAAAAATGTAGAAACCTCGCCCAAAACCTTTGGAATATGATTCTACAAACAAAGCCATGATGATGCAGGACATCCAGGATATGATGTGCATAGACGAGGGCATTTTTTAATATTAATGCTATATGTCTAGCTTTATAGAGTTATTAGTTCTGGGTGGTAGCCGCATAAATTAGAAAATGTTGCCTCTGACTAAATTTTCTTCCTATTTTCAGAACTGTAAAGACCCTTACCTGATAGCAATAATAACATTTAGCTATAAATGCTAAAAGGAAGGTCTGTTAGAATTGAAAACGTAATTGCTGTGTTGCTCATATTTCGTTCTGTGTTAAGTTAGCATTCATAGCACCATTTTATTAGTAGCCGCCATTATGTTCCATTATCGAAGCTGAGTTTCTGTCACACATTGCTTGCCTCAGCAGAAAGCTGCCTTGATGGCTCCTTAGCTGATATTTCTCCAAGGCCGAGTTTCGCTGCGCTAATGAATGTACTCTCTATTATGGCATACCTTCGCTGTTAGATAGGCTCGTTGTCACCTTCCATAATGGCGGGCGCGGGCAAAGCAACCTTGAGGTAGAGATAACATGTACCCGGTCCCAGGATCATAGCTCATCCTTCTGTGCCTCCCTTTGTTCACTGTTGCCTGGACCGGAATTTTCCACCCCGGGCGTGTTCTTGGGGAATTGGGAATGTATAACATCGAATGATATGTTGGGGAAAGTCAGTCCCTCGGCAGCTATCTCATGAGGCTGGTCAGACTGGGCTCCGCTGCAGCGCAATACTAATAAATATCTAGGTTTGTATACTCTACTGTCTGACCGACTCTTCATTTGTTTGGAAGGCCGAGAGGTGATCTCAGATGACCCGGGTGACCCGATTCGGGTCACTTCCTTCATGCTGACCTTTCAAAGGCTCCGGCCTGACGTGAGTGACACTGCCTCAGCCCTGCTGACCTTTCAATGGCACGGGCCTGAGATGTGACGGACACTGCCCCAGCCCTGCTGACTTTTCAAAGGCACCGGCCTGTGATGTGACGGACACTGCCCCAGCCCTGCTGACCTTTCAAAGGCTCCGGCCTGAGATGTGATGGACACTACCCCAGCCCTGCTGACCTTTCAAAGGTTCTGGCCTGACGTGACTGATACTGCCCCAGCCCTGCTGACCTTTCAACAGCACCGGCCTGAGATGAGACGGACACTGCCCCAGACTTGCTGACCTTTCAAAGGCTCCGGCCTGACGTAAGTGACACTGCCCCAGCCCTCCTTTCAAAGGCAGTGGCCTGACGTGAGTGACACTACACCAGCCCTGCTGACCTTTCAAAGGCACCGGTGTGAGATGTGATGGCCACTGCCCCAGCCCTGCTGACCTTTCAAAGGCACCGGCCTGAGATATGACGGACACTGCCCCTGCCCTGCTGACCTTTCAAAGGCTCCGGCCTGACATGAGTGACACTGCCCCAGCCCTGCTGACCTTTCTACGGCACCGGCCTGAGATGTGACAGACACTGCCCCAGCCCTGCTGACCTTTCAAAGGCACCGGCCTGACATGTGCCTGACACTGACCCAGCCCTGCTGACCTTTCAGATACACCGGCCTGACATGTGACGGACACCACCCCAGCCCTGCTGACCTTTCACCGGCACCGGCCTGACGTGAGTGACACTACCGCAGCCCTGCTGTCCTTTCAAAGGCACCGGCCTAATGTGAGTGACACTGCCCCAGCCCTGCTGACCTTTCAAAGGCACGGGCCTGAGATATGACGGACACTGCCCCAGCCCTGCTGACCTTTCAAAGGCTCCGGCCTGACGTGAGTGACACTGCCCCAGCCCTGCTGACCTTTCAACGGCACCGGCCTGAGATGTGACGGACACTGTCCCAGCCCTGCTGACCTTTCAAAGGCACAGCCTGACATGTGCCTGACACTACCCCAGCCCTGTTGATCTTTCAAAGGAATCGGCCTGGCATGCGATGGACACTGCCCCAGCCCTGATGTCCTTTGAAAGGCTCCGGCCTGAGATGTGACGGACACTGCCCCAGCCCTGCTGACCTTTCACAGGCATCGGCCAGAGATGTGACGGACACTACCCCAGCCCTGCTGACCTTTGAAAGGCTCCGGCCTGAGATGTGACGGACACTGCCCCAGCCCTGCTGACCTTTCAACGGCACCGTCCTGAGATGTAAGGGACACTGCCCCAGCCCTGCTGACCTTTCAAAGGCACCGGCCTGGCATGCGATGGACACTGCCCCAGCCCTGCTGACCTTTCAAATGCACCGGCCTGAGATGTTACGGACACTGCCTCAGCCCTGCTGACCTTCAAAGGCACTCGCCTGACGTGACTGAGACTACCCCAGCCCTGCTGACCTTTCAAAGGCACCGGCCTGACGTGAGTGACACTGCCTCAGCCCTGCTGATCTTTCAAAGGCACCGGCCGGAGATGTGACAGACACTGCCCCAGCCCTGATGTCCTTTCAACGGCACCGGCCTGACGTGAGTGACACTGCCCCAGCCCTGCTGACCTTTCAAAGGCACAGCCTGAGATGTGACGAACACTGCCCCAGCCCTGCTGACCTTTCAAAAGCTCCGGCCTGACGTGAGTGACACTGCCCCAGCCCTGCTGATCTTTCAAAGGCATTGTCCTGAGATGTGACGGGCACTGCCCCAGCCCTGCTGACCTTTCAAAGGCACCGGCCTGACGTGACTGACACTGCCCCAGCCCTGCTGATCTTTCAAAGGCACCAGCCTGAAAAGCGAATCACACCACCAGGGCACAAGTCGGGTGTCCCGGTGTAGTTTCCAAACAGCAGCGCCTGCACGTTGTTGTCTGCTTTCCATCTGCAACAAGCAACAATGTGCAAGCGGGGAGGGGCTTTCTTATTTCTGACTCCTGCTCGGCCCATACCAAAGGCCGAATCTGAGGGGTCATCAGGCCTCCTTTTGTTCGAGTCTCTTGGCTGGGAGCAGTCAGGAGCCTCACACCTGATGCAAATGCAGCAGAGGGGAATCAAAGGCTCACACCTTGTTAGCACTTCACACACACTTAAGAGGGCAGCATTTCACTTTGTTCGGGCTCTGTTTAGGAGATATGCATGCACAGTAAGAATGTCAGATGTGTTGGTCACTCTTTCCCAGTATTAACACAAAATAAATAGCATTTATATAGTGCTTACTACCCCTGCGGAGGCGTTGAAATAATTTAAATATCACTATTTTTTCTCGTAAAGCACTATGGGTAGAGGAAGTTTACGCTAACAAGAGGCAACATTGTTTTATGTGTAGCTTACAAAAGTGTGAGTCTTCTGCCTAAATCAGGAGGGTTTCCCTGTATACTCGAATTGTGTTCCAATGTACTCATGATAGACCTGTTAAACATATATGCGAGGGCTTAAGATCTGATGTCACGCGCCGTGATGTCACTTGCATACTCATTAACTAGGTTAGTCCCCCCCCCCCTTATTTTTTTAAGACTTGTGCCCTGGACACCACCCAAGTCCAGCTGGTCTGTTGGAAGCACCAGTCAGACATGTTACTGACACAAACTGACCCCCCTCCACCCCCGCCTTTCAGTCGATCAACCTGACACGTGACTGACACTTCCCAGCCTTGCAGGCCTTTCAGAGACACCGCCCTGACATGTGATTGACTCTCCTCCAACCCTACTGGCCTTTAGATGTTCTAGCTTAACATTTTTAGTTTTATTTTAAAAAGTTTTCTATAGCGCGAACATGACCACCGGGGGTATCAGAGCGCTTTACAGTCTATAAGTCAAGGAAGGATACAAGGGGTAAAAACTGAGCAACCAAACAAAAAACAATCTTAACAGTCGCACAAAGCGGGCGCCCTAGGGCGCCTTGGAAGCAAGGAGTCCAGGCAAAAGTTTCTTCATCCCTATCATTTTTGCTTCCTTGAGAAAGGAAGTATAGGGATAAAGTCTATGTTGCGAACATGGTTACAGGGGGTATCGTAGCACGTTACAGTATATCAGTTGCGAGCGGAATTAAGTGGAGGTAATAGAGGACCAACAGATGCGCAAGAGACAGTCTTCACATACTCCGACCAACAAAGGATGTCATCTACCGCCTTGGAAGCTCCTTTACAATGGTAAAAGTGTCTTCATCAGTATCAGTTTAACTTCCTTTTTGAAAAGGGCAGTAGAGGGATTCAACCTGACTTCAGGGGGCAAGGCGTTCCATATCCTCGGGGCGATACCTGAGAAGGCTCGATTGTAGGTTTTACTTTTCTTGAATTTTTGTGGTTTGGGCAATAAAGTGCTGGCACTTCTAGAGGCTCTCGATCCACCCGAGAGCTCCAGTTTTTGAGGGAGGTACATTGGGGTGTTGAAATGAATGGCTTGATGTGCCATACATGCAATTTTTAGTTGTATCCTAGCTTCGTATGGGAGCCAATTTAGGAATATCAGCTCTGGCGTGATATGATTGTTTCTTTTAGAGCCTGTTATGAGCCTTGCAGCCGAATTGAGGGCATCCCTGAGAGGAGCCGTCTTCCATCTAGGAAGGCCGCAAAGGGTTGCGCTACCATAGTCCAGCTTTGAGATCACTAAGGCTTGCACAGCAACCTTTAAGCCATGTGAAGGGAGGAAAGGTTTTATTTTCCTTAAGATGCTGTGTTGGAAGTTCGCTCGTTTGGTGAGGTTACTAATGTGCTTCTGCATGTTCAGACTCTTGTCTAGCGTTATTCCCAAAGAGGTTGTGGAATCAACGATGTGTGGCGTACAGTTAAGAGCTGTTAGCTGATTCATCCATTGCTTTATGACTGGAGATTGCTTGTGTGGTGCAATTAGGAGGAATTCAGTATTAAGAGCGTTTAGTTTCAGGTGGTTCCGTGTCAACCAGCTTTGTGTTTTCAGTAAGACTGAGTTGAGGGACCTGATGTCCTCAGGGGAGGTGACCTTCATGTACAGTTGGGTATCATCGGCGTATATGTGATAGTGAATGCTGGATGATTTCAGAATTTCTGTTAACGGCTCCATGAACAGGTTGAAGAGCGTGGGTGAGAGCGCGGACCCCTGTGGAACCCCCAGCGTGACCGGAGAAGGATGAGACAGGGACTGGTTCACCTTGAAGCTTTGGGTTCTATTGTGGAGTAATGAGGAGAACCAGTTTAGTACATGCCCAGAAAGCCCCATCCTGTGTTCCAATAGGTCGATTAGGTTGTCGTGCTTAACAATATCAAAAGCTGACGAGAGGTCGAGGAGGATCAGTAGGCAAGATTCGTTTTGATTTAGCAATCTTAGCGCATCGTATACAATGTGAGGGAGAGCAGTTTCTGTGCTATGACCCTGGCGGAAACCGGATTAAAATTGGTCCAAGAGTTGGAATTGTTCAATGTGGTCACAAAGCTGGACGTGCACACATTTCTCCAGGAGCTTTGCCAACGTGGGGATGTTAGAAATTGGGCGGAAGTTGTGTAGGTCAGAGGGATCTGCGGATGGTTTCTTTAGAATAGGAGTAACTTGCCCAGATTTTAGGCAGTCCGGAATAGCACCTTGCAGAAGTGAAGCATTGAGAATATTAGTCCAGAGTGGGAGTAAGGAGGTTCTGATCTCAGAGAAGAGGTTCGATGGCAAGGGGTCGTTGAAATGGTTAGATGGTTTCAGAGTAGCCAGACTTTTGCGTATGGTACTTTCATCCAAAGTTTTTAAAAAATGCTCCAAGAGGCGTTGTTTTTGGGGGGGCAGAGCCGACAGGGCAGGACGTCATCCGACCAATTAGGAAGGAGGGTGTTAGGAGGTGTGATCAAAAGGTGCTCCAAGGCTGACCGTAGTTCAGCTTCGATCTTAGTAGTCTTATCAGAGAAGAAGTCAGCGAATTCTCCGCATTTAGGCTGCGACCTAGACCCAGTGAGGAAGTTAGAGTGACTGTTTGATTGAAGCTTAATGAGCTCGAACAGCTTTTTTGGACGTTTTTTTGCTTGCTCTAATTGGTTTCTGAAAAAGGTGGCTTTAGAGCATCTGATGAGTTTGTTATAGATATTTCTTACTGATCTCAGCTGGTTGAGATGTTCAAGGGAGGAGAGGATCTCTACAGTCTTTCTGCTAATCTCAAATTCCGTCTTTCAGTTTTAAGACTATCATTGTACCAAGGTTTGGAGACTTTGGAGGACAATCTGTTTAGCTGTAGCAGCGCTATCGAGTCTAGAGCACTTGTCATGGAGTGGTTATAGTGGGCGGTAAGGTCATGGACATCAGACATGTCCAGAGGAGGGGGCAGGATGTTATCGCAGAGAGCAGTCAGATCGTGCGAGTTGATGTTTCGTAGACATCTTTCAGAGTGTCTGGGGTTCTTAGGCTGGACTCTATTAGCTCTTACAGAATCCAAGATGAGGAAGGTGATGCAATGGTGGTCTGTCCAGTCATACGGGACGATAGATTCCAGTTGGATGGTATTAAGCTTACCAATGACTAGATCTAATGTAGCTCCTTTAATGTGCGTGGGGCTGTCGCAAATTTGGATTAGGTTGAGGTCTACCAGGAAGGATTTAAGGCTAATGGCTGCCCCATCATTCATATCATTCCAGTGAAGGTTGAAATCTCCCAGGAAGATCTGAGTGCCATGAAGATCAGCATTAGATGAGATAATGTCCATGATATGTTCTATGAAGGGAAGGTTGTCACGTGGCGGGTGGTAGAACATGTGCAATTTACATAGGTGTTTATTGCTACAAGCAATATCAATGCAAAGGTATTCACAAGACGGCAGGAGATCGGATTGTGATTGTTTGACTGATAGACTGCTACGATGTATACATGCGATGCCTCCGCCTTGTCCGCTTGATCTATCCAACCTAATGATGTCGTAGTTGGGCAGCACTAGAATGTCCAGGATGGGAGCAGATGAGTGCTTTAGCCAGGTTTCAGTCAACATTACAAGGTCAAGGCCCTGTGCAAGGATGAGGTCAGCCATGTCAGCAGCATGTCTTACTGCCGATCTGCAGTTGAGAAGCACGCATTTAAGTTTTGGATTGGTGTCCTGTGTGGTGGCGACTCTCATGAGGTTGTTCTCATTTAAGGCTCTGGTGTTTACCCCAGGTTCCCTGAAAGGGTCCGTAAGGATTGCTTCAATTTGGTGCAAGTTTGTTGAGGTGGAAGAGTGTGCAGGATCATATGAGAGTGGGAGAGAATGAATATCCTTGTCAGACAGTGGGTCTTTAAATCTAGAGGGACGTGCGGGCTTATTAGGGTGGGGAGCGGTTTTCCAACTTTCGGGCGTGGGTGCCAAGTTTGGTGACGACCTAGTTGGTGGGGGGGAGCAGGAAGCATGGTGCCCGAGTTAAATGGGGGCACAAGGTTGAGACAATTATTCTTTGTGGACTCACTTAGCTTCAGATTAGCGGACAGCTCCGAGGTGATATGTAATAGACTTCGAACCTCTGCCTTAAATTGTTGCAGGCAAAGTGTAAACTCATTTAGTCTAGCTTCCAATGAAGTGTGGGAGTGGGTTTTCGAGGCTTGGAGCCGGGGACCCTGCAGGGGGAACTAGAGGAGGATGGGATAGAAAGGCCTGGAAGAGCCTGTGACTGCAAGGTGGGGCGGGATTCAGGGCCTTGGGACTGGGGGCTGGGAGGGGAGGGTGAGTTAGGGGAAGAGGGGTAAGGCGGATATTGACCCAAAGGCACCTTCGGAAGCAGGGTAGGTTTGTGGAGTAAGTTGGAGGATGAGAGGTGCAGCCCTTGGCCAGGAGCCAGTATTGGGGTCGTAGGAGACATGTTGTTAGCCCAGTTCAGACGAACAGACACCGGGGGTGTGACCGATTTTGATATATTTAGAGTCTTGAGTACACTCACAATATCTACCGTACTGGGCTTGGAGGTCAAGGGAATATCTGGGGTGATGGTGTGATTTATGGAGCTTGGCAAGTCAGAGCTAGCTGTTCTAGAGGAGAGGCGGACATGCATACTAGAATGGTGGATGCACTGGAGAGGCTTATTCTCAACTGGAATAGGAGAGTTGCTATTTCGTGTGGTGGTCCCTAAGCAGGAGCCACGAGGGGCCAAGGTAGGGTCAAAAGAGGAGTCGAGGATGAGATGATAAACTTTGAGGAGTCTGGGGGACCTCTGAGGAACTGGTGGCTCCTAGGGAGGGGGAGGATTTAATGCTAGACAGTGTGTTCCTAATGTTGGGGAAAATTTGTCAAACATGGCTAGGTTGCAGTCTGAGGCTTGGATAAGGATAGTCCCATTTTTGTAAAGGGAGATGGTGGCATCTGCTCTATATACCGGAGAAGAAGCAACCGTCACTCTAAGACCATGTGGAGTCTTCATGAAAGTGAAGATCTGGAGCACTGTGTGTGTAGGGCCTTCCTCCATTGAACATGTCGTTTTGTATAAAAGATGAGATCACTTATAATAGCACCTTTTTCAATGGAGAAGAAGGGTTTCAGGGTGGGATTATAGTAGTCTATGTTTAAAGCTTTTTGTGGCATTTTTTGATAGGTTAGAGGGTTATTTGATTATGAAAGCGTTCTGGCCGGACCGCTCCAGATTAGGAGAGATGGAGCTAGAAGGCTTTGGGTCCATGTCAAAGCGAAACTCAGCTAGTGGCATGGGAAGAGTGAATAACTCGAGTTAAGGGTCCAGATAGTAATAGGAGAAGAGTCTTATGAATACAATATACCAGCTAGAGGAGCACCTCTAAAGGGTGTGGCCAAGGTGGCGAGTATGGGTTTGAGGCACAAGCTACAATCTGGATGGGCCGGCCTCGACCGGGTTCAAGGAGCAGGGAAGTAGTTGGGGCATCTACCAGGGCTCTACCTTCGTGTTAGAGATTGGCGAATTGAAGAGATCTTCACAGACAAATGAATCTTAGAGGTCAGATAGTGAACAGTAAAGCTGGCAAATGGATCCGATTGGGCTGTGGGGGTCGACTCAGGATGAAGAAGAGGGAAAGGCGAGGCGAGTGATCAAACGTTCCCTATTGACCACCTCAGAGCGATCATATTCAATATTCTGACTAATCCAATGTGAGACCATCTATCATGGGCCAATATGATTGGAGGATAAGACACATCAGCAGACTTTAGGCGCTTCCAATAGGGAATTTTGTTCTATTTTGAAAAAGGGATTACAAGCAAGACATAAAGGGAAACCTCAGTATTCAAGTATGTAGGGTTAAGGTAAACTGACCAGTCCAAGATGGCCGCCATGCGTGGAGGATAGAGCAGTCCTCTTTTCATTTTCATGGCCAACAGTGTAAGGAACAGGGGAAGAGAGCACACCTCTTCTATTACTATTAGCTGAGTTAGGAGCACAAAATGGATGCCATATGCTAGGAGACACAAAATGGGCGCTGTTCACAAATGGAGACCATGCAGAAGCAAACAAAGCAATACCTCAAAGGAAATGATGTGAGCCTGAGCATCCCACTGGGCCCTCTGGCTCCAGCCTACTGCAACTGCGATGCTCACAGCAGGGGGGAGCTGCGGCAGCGGCACAGATCGACTCTGTGCCACAGCCAACCCTTCCTCAGTGTACCGGTACCTACAAGGACCGGTGGCCTTGGACTGCACCGTCAACCCCACCTCCCCCCAGCCTGCCGCAGTACCTGCACTTCAAGCAATGCCCCACCAGGGGGCGACTGGCGATTTTTTAAAGTGCTGGGGCGGACACTTGCCAGGAGTTCACCCCATTGTCTCAGAATGTGCCCTGGTTGTGCTAACATGTTCAGTATGCCAATGCCAACATTTTGGAGTGGGTGCCCCATCACGCCAAGACTGACATACAATAGCCCAGTGCCAGAATATTGTCACTGATACTGTCTATATGCCATGGGTGCTCATAATTTCATCATGGTTTGCTTCCCCCACCCTGCACTGTTCCATTGGGGCCCCCCTTTGTCAGTATTACCCCCAGTATTGCAGGGTCTGTATTGTGCCAAGGTGCCCTCCTTCGTGCCCAGAATTACCTTCGATATGCCAGCATCAGCATGCTACCTTGGGTGCCGCCATAAGCCCAGATTTATACTGAGTATGCAACGGCCAGCATCAGACTCACAACCCTAAAACAGGCAGATAAACCCACTGTTACTCACCAGCACTCTCTTACAGGGTCGGACTGGGTACGCAAACCAGCCCTACCAATTACGTCAGACTGGCCGGGGTGAGGTAGGGGATTATGGGGTTAGGGGTGCTGGTGGAAAAAAAACACTGCTGATGCGCTTTTATTACAGGGAGCTGATAAACCAGCTCCCAGTAACAACAAGCATCTGCAATGCAATAGGTCTCGCATTTTTGCGAGTTTGAGCTATTGGCCTTGTAAATGACAATGCCTTTTATTTATGTGTTGGTTTTTAAAACATAAATAGAAGGCATTGTCATTTACTATGCCAATAGCTTAAACTCTCGCAAATGTGAGACCTATTACATTCCAAATGCTTGAAGGCATCGCTGAGTTCCCCCCTTCTGTCTCCCATGGCCTCTGAAGAGCTCCCCGTTTGCTACGAGTTAAATAAACAAGCCGGTGGTCACAACTGCGCACAAGAGTCCCTCCTGCAGTAAGAGAAACTCATTAAAGAAAATAGTGCTTACATACTATAGCAGACGTACCGTGTAACAACCGAAGTAAAAGGGGCAGTCCTAATGGGAGGTTACAAATGAAGACAAGGCGGTACTGAGGAGGGGCTAACCAGCATAATAACGAATCAGAAGCCAGCATTTACGAAGGACAATGACACAAGCCAATGACAAATATGGGCAGAGAGTGGGCGGGGCTTCAAGTACATACTCCAATACAGCATGGCTCTCAGAGCAGCGCATGCGCTGCCCAGGCTCGACCTAAAAACGGCCCCACCAGTCCAAAACCAGCCCCCACCCTTCCGGCCCTCCGGGAAAATGCCCGGTACCCGCTAGGGCCAGTCTGGCCCTGCTCTCTTATGCTGACTCATACCTACTATCATTCACTCTCTTACCCTCACTTTCGTTAACTCACAATCTACCACTTACTCATTCTCAATCCCACTCAGTCACTCCCACGCAAACATACACACATTCACTAGGTTTCACTCTCACTCACAAAACACACTTCCACTCACCGTTTCACACCCACGACTCTCACTCGAAACTCCTGGTGTGCAGGCGCTCGGCTGAAATAGCTAGGATTTGGTAGGCCCCTGGGCCGCGAGCCCTGGTGCAAATGCACCTGCTGTACCAGTGATAGCCATACCCCTGTCTCACTTCCACTCCCTCTCACAATATCACTTCTCTCAGTCCTTCTGGATCACCCACACTCCTTCATTCACTCACTTGCTCTCACTTTCACATATTCATACTCACTCTCACTTTTCTCACTCTCATTAATGCTCTCAAACACTCACACTCACCCTCGCACACTCACTCAATCTCAGTCACTCACAAACTCACACTCACACATGCACAATCAGTTTTTTTTACTTACCTTGCTTCCTTTGCTGGCCATACTGAATCTCTGTGGCGGCAGCAGAGCAGGAATCCGGCACTGGACATTGGAACCAGCAAGCCATGATTACTAACGAGGAGCCAGACAGAGCAGCAAGGGCAGAACTGAAAAGAGGAAGTCCCACATCAATCCCTCTCCCGGCTTCTTGATAGGACGGAAAACACATCAGAAGCTGTTACAGCGCTGGGGATCCTGCGCCTGCTGCTGTGTGGCTCCTCAGTGGCCTCAGGGATGCACTGATCTGCGCACTGACAGCCCCATTTTAAAAGATATACTGTGCTGCCTGAGCTATGAGTAGTACGTCTGCTAAATAACAAGGATTGTGCCTGTGTGAGGGGGTCGTAGTTGAACTACACCCCTCACATGCGTAATCCAGATATTCACCTACAGTGTACCGTGTTCATGGATCCTCGCTCAGCCCCCTCGACTTGTCATCAGGAGCCTGGAGAGGATGCAAGAGGGCTGAGCTGTGCACTGTATTAGGAAAGGTGTGTTTCATGAACCTTGCTGAGGCAAACCATTAGCAGCAGAGGCAAGGGGTGGTAAGTGGCACCTCACAGGAGGCAGCGCCGTGCCCTGAAGCCCCTGATAAGGAGCTACCATTGGCCCCACATTTAATTATTATGTGGCACATTCACTCTGGATGACTTCTTGGCACTCATCTCCTCCAGATGCTGCTGAGTAATACAGTGCACACTTCATAAAAGGTGGGGTCCCCCAGACCCACTAGCACAGAGGGCTGCACTGCAAGATATTCAAGATCCTTGACCTTTCTCTATTCCCACACACCCTGTTGGGTTTGGGATTGCAAAATGTCCCTGTGTTTGCTCATGTGAAGGTTGCAATAACTTGGCAAGCTGGACCCAACAGGGGCAATGCTAATATGCTGACGTCCCTCACCCAACCAGTGGCCGGACGAAGGATGTGTATGCTGGTCAGCAGTAGACCAGGGAGAAAGGGGAGTGGGACAAGAGAAAGAGAGAGAAACAAAGACACTGGATGTCTTCACCTCGCCTGGTCCTCCCACTCTTTAGAGTTGTGGATATCTACAAGAAAACAATACTCATTTAGATGTTGGTCAGTTGTTCTATGCCACATGATATAGCTCTTAATAATCTCTCCATAACCCACTCTCTAAGGTTGCTTACAACTCTATAGACCTGATTTAGATCTTGGCCGACGGGGTTACTCCGTCACAACGTTGACGGATATCCTGTCTGCCGAAATATAAACCCCATTATATCCTATGGGTTTTATATTTCAGCGGACAGGATATCCTTCACTGTTCTGATGGAGTAACCCATCCCCCAAGATCTAAACCAGGCCCTATTACTTCCTAGAACTGAAAACAAGAAACAAACTTTAGAACTACTATATGGAACACCGTGAACTGTAGTGCGCATTCTAATATCTCTATCTATCCTCAGCAGCACAGTAGTTAAATCTGTGATTTCAATAATCCTTAATGCACATAGTTCATCATCTGCGACATTATGAATACAATTTAGTATAGTGCTTTTCACTTTTGACAATATGCATTAAATTCCACTCCTATGTGAATACCTCAACACCGTGGGCGACTCAAGTCGGATGCACAAAGACTGTACAGTAGAGTTCGTAACCCTAAAAATAAGACTCCCGTATTGAGTTTGTAATTATAGAGGGGCGACTCCAGTCTGTGCTTCATGTGGTTAACAAGAGGACTCTGGCGCAGAGTTCGTAATTATAGCGGGATGACTCCAGTCTGGCTTCTTGTGGTCAATGAGAGTACTCCGGCATAGAGTTCCTAATTATAGCATGGCGACTCCGGTCTGTGCTTCGTGTGTTCAACAAGAGGACTCCAGCTTAGAGGTCGTAATTATAGCAGGCCGACTCCAGTCTGTGCTTCGTGTGGTCAAAAACAGGACTCTGACGTAGAGTTCGTAATTTTTGAGGGGCAACTCCAGTCTGTGCTTCGTGTGGTCAACACGAGGACTCCGGCGCAGAGTTCCTAATTATAGCAGGGCGACTCCAGTCTGTGCTTCGTGTGGACAAAAACAGGACTTCGGGCTAGCCGCCGTCGGGAATGGTCGCTCCTTGAAGCGGCTCCGCAGCCCTCGCCAATATATCCGCCAATTTCTCCATTTGTCATGAGGTGGATTCCTCTCAATTCCTTGGAATCCCCTCCTAAACCGATCCTGAGACGAATGCGCTGTCTGAAGATCGAGCTGCACCACACGGAGGCTGAAAGAGATCGCCGACTCGGAGACGCCCCGGGAATTGCAAACTGGCGGCCGGAGGGGAGAGAGACCGGTGATCAGGAGACAGAGAGGACCCCGCGGTGATAGCGTCGGTCCACCTGTGTTGCACGACCAGCAGGAGACCCCTAGACAAGGCGGAAAAGGAGGCGAGACTAGCGGGCGGCGGCAGCGGGAGGCCGGCGGCCCGGAGCAGTGACCCGCAGCTCCGACCTGCGGAAAAGGAGAAACGGGCCAGCGAGTGGCTCACCTGGGGCCCCCGGCTCTGTGGCCCTCCACGAAACTGCCGACTGGGCCCGTGAGCCGTTCCGCCCTTCGAGGACCGAGAAGCACTGAAGGTGAGCTGAGCGCACGGGGCACCAGGAAGGACGTAGGCGCGCAGCAGAAGCCTCCGGTGCCGGCCTGGGAGGGGCCGGGCGGCCGCAGAGGAAAATTGAGACCCCGGCTTCGGGGCCTAGGTGCGAGGTCGCCGAGAAGAGACTGCTCCTCCCGAGGCTGAGAGATACAGGGGTAGCAGCGGACGCTTCCAGGACACAGCGCTGTTCGCAGCAGGCACTGAGCTGGGTAATACAGAGCTCCCCTACCTGCTAAATACGGGAGGCGTCTGGAGATGTCGGTTGGCCCCGGGGGGGAGACCCAAGCATCATAGACTGTTCATATCTCCCCTAATCGGGACTGCTCCGGGGGGCATGCTTGATGGTGGAAACCAGCCCTTCCCTTCCCTTGGGCAATGGACGTGGTTAAAGCTTGATTGGAGTGCCAAAGACGGCTCTTAACAGTCTCCTGGCTCGAGCGCAGCTGAAGAGGATTGGGGCCACATTGTAAATCCACGGCTCTAGCCCTCAATTGTAGGGGGCAACACCGAGACCCCCCCCTGGCGCCATCATTCAGCGCTGAAGAGAACGGTTTGCCTGCGGCGGGTGGGTCCCCTCCCGCGGCCCACGGAGTGAGTACATAGCGCCCCAGCGTAGGGACTGCGTCCTCGGGCTGCGGGGAGTCGACCCATTTCCCCCTTCAGCTGTCAAACTCACCTGGAACACCGACAGGCCGGCGGGGGTTAGATTTCTTCCTCCGAGTAGGCGGCGGCAAATACAGGTGAGTCGTCTTGGGGCGCTCTGCCCTCTTGAGGGTCAAGGATGGCGACCAGTAAAGGCTCCAAGTCCCAGGCCCAAAAGCAGCTTGCGAAATTTGCATGGTCCAAACAAGGGGAAGAGGCCGAAGTGACAGCGGAAGATCCCAAAACGTCGCAACCTCGCCCCGCAGCCAAAGCTCTAACTCTTGAGGATGTCATGGAGGAAATCGCGGGGGTTCGAACCTCTTTGGAGACGCGGATTGACTCGGTGAATATAGAGGTAACGCTGATGAGAGCGGATCTCAAAAAAATGGACTCTAGAGTCAAAGAGATGGAAACAACAACGAAAGCCCTCGTCAATGACACCTCCACGTTATAGCAACAGGTGGACCGACTCCAGAACCAGCAAAAAAGAATGGAGGAGCTGTTGGACGATTATGAAGGGAGGGCAAGACGGAACAACATCCGGATTTTGGGGGTCCCTGAAAAATCGGAGGGACAATCGGCGGATCTTTTTGTGGAGGACCTGGTCACTAATAAACTCCAGCCTAAACGCCTCTCCAGCTACTTCTCTGTCGAGCAGGCCCATAGGGTCCCGGGGGGCGCCCGAAGCCCGGGCCCCCCCCCAGGCCAATCATCGCAAGAATATTTAACTTTCGAGACAGGGACGTCATTCTACAAACGGCACGAGCTGGACCCCCGGTAAAAATCGACAAAGCAAATATCACCTTTTTCCCGGACTTCACGGTCAAAGTTCAGGCACAGAGGCGCAGCTTTACAGCGGTCAAAAAGGCCCTCCGTGACAAAGACATTAAATACTCCATGTTGTTTCCAGCCAAGCTCAGAGTAGAGTCCGCAGGGAAGTCATGGTTCTTCATATCCCTGGTGGCGGCCTGGGACTGGATTGAGGGTTGGCGCCGAGTGGGGAAGCCGTCGGACCCTCACAACAACAGTGGACCCCAAACGAACCAACGCATTTCTATGGCGTCCAAAGATCACCGTTCAGAAGAGGACCCAGATGAGTAAAACATTATATGGAACTGATGGTCTTTCTTCGTTCTCAATAACATCAAGGGCTCATAGTTGTGCTCATCATTATGGAGTTAGCAGATGGCAGGCGTTGTTCCCCCGGAGACTTGCCGACCATATCTAGGGGGCGGTGTATCCCCTATGGAACAGATATCTCGGAAGACAACATCTTAACAGAAAGAAAGGACAATTATCTAAAGGATCGGACCAGACTTAGACACTTAAATATACCATGAATATATTACATTGCATTGGCGAGGGGTAGGGATGGTTGGCCAGGCACCCTACACAGTTAATGGGTAGGGCGACAGGCACTCTGCCTTGTTGGGGGTGGAAAGTTGTAATTCCACTGGCAGGGGGCAGGGAGGGGGTAGAAGGAGGGGAGGGGGGATAGTTGGGATTTTTACATGTTACAGTTGTAGTTATACAGAGCGTCCAAGCGAACTTCCCTTTATTGAGCCCGTACACCAACACGCAAATATCACCCACACTCTTAGAGGGATGGGATGGGAGCGGGTTTCTCCTCACTTTCAGATTAAAAGGTTTTTCAACATTAGACATGGTGGACACTATGACAAAGCTTGCATCGCAGTCCCCCTCTGCCTTTCATAGATACTAGATGTGATGGCACTGATACATACAAACATATCAATAATGATGTGGAACGTAAATGCCCTTGGAAGCAAAATAAAAAGGGGGATAGTCCTACAATTTCTTAAGAGACACTCACCCGATCTAGTGCTATTACAAGAAACACACCTAGTGGGTAATTGTTGTCAGGCTCTCAATAGAATGGGGTACAAGTTGTTGGTCCATGCAGGTTTCACCTCCGGCTCTAGGGGCACGGGGATTCTTGTACGTAAAACTCTGGCCCTTACACCTACCCGAGTCTGGACGGACCCTCAGGGTAGATTTGCTGTGCTTGGGGCGTTGTGGGAAGGCAGGCCACTAAATGTTATATCAGCCTATTTACCGCCCTCGCTGGGAAGAGTAGCACTGCAAGACCTCGGCAAAATACTGATAGATCTCCCCCTGGGTACGTTAATACTAGGCGGAGACTTCAATTTGATAATGGATGAGAGGATGGACAGACACCCCCCGCGCCCGTCTCCCAGGGGTGGCACACCCATGACTGAATTCACCCACGCGATGGGTCTCATTGATATCTGGCGTACATTCAATCCTGCCACGGAATGCTTCACTCACTACTCCAACGTACACAATAGTATGTCCCGCATTGACTACCTTCTCACATCCACTGCAGATATAGGTCAATTCCACCACCCACACAGGCTCCCGAGAGGCATATCTGACCATTCCCCCCTCCAGGTTGAGCTCACCTTTCATAGGAACAGCACTCGAGGCCCTATAGTTATTAATCCATGGCTTCTCACGATTCCAGATATTAGGGAGACCCTAGCGGAACACACAGACCATTATTTTAATGAAAACGTAGGGTCTGTTGACTCGGCGAACACAATATGGGAAGCCTATAAGGCAGTAATAAAAGGACACGCATTGGCATTAAAGACCGGGTACATGAGAAATCGGAATGAGCAATTGACTCAACTAGAAAGTGACCTGCTCCAACTAGAAACGGATCATACTGCCTCTCCCACAGATGATACAGCCCGTAATCTCCAGAACAAGCAGCTCGAATATAAGGCCTTAGCACGTGAGCAAACTCAAGCAAGGCTTCTCCATACCCGTCATAGAGTATACGAGCTGGGGGAGAGAGCTGGTAGGATGCTGGCTTGGCTGGAGCGGCGTGATCAGGCGACTAGATGGGTCCCGGAGATCCTCCTGGAGGACGGGACACAGATAACTGACCCACAAGAGGTGGCAGAAGCATTTGCAAATCATCTGGAGGCGATACCTCCAAGACCGTCACCTCCTCGGAAGAATCGCGTCAACTTCTTGAGGAGATGGACCTACCTACTCTTTCAGATAGTGATAGAACAGCCCTAGATGTGGATATCATGGCAGAAGAAATCTGTAAAGCCATATTTGCGATTAACTCGGGAAAGGCAATGGGGCCTAATGGGATTCCGATCGAATTCCTTAAGGGAATGGCCCTTAAAATAGCCCCCCACCTTAAAAACATGTATGAGGAGAGTTTGGAGCAGGGTGTCCTTCCCTTGGATCAGAGACTGGCGTCTATTGTGGTAATACATAATCCCGGCAAACCGGCGGCAGACTGTGGATCGTATAGGCCCATATCCCTGATAAGTTCTGAAGCCAAGGTATTAGCCAAGCTCCTCGCATCCCGACTAACTGCAGTCCTTCCCTCACTGGTCCACGAGGACCAATCGGGATTCGTACCAGCCCGCAATGCGGCTTTAAATATCCGTCGAGTGCACAACGTTCTTAGCAGACAGCCATACCTACAGGAAGATGCCGTCATATTGTCATTAGATGCCGCCATGGTGTTTGATTCGATAGAGTGGCCATACCTCTTCGAGGTCCTGGCGAAATTTGGTTTCGGTCCCAGGTTTCAACGATGGGTAGTGCTGTTATATACCGCGCTACTGGGCCAAGTCAGAGTGAACAATCGCACCTCACGTACATTTGCTTTGCAGAGAGGGACCAGACAAGGATGTCCCTTGTCCCCCCTGCTATTTGCACTAACCCTCGAACCATTAGCGAACTGGATAAGGCGTGCGGCCACGATACGCGGATTGCGTTGGAGCGAGGAAGCGGAAGATAAAATTTCATTGTATGCCGATGACATTCTGATTTATTTAGCATCCCCACAGGCCTCTCTCAACTGCCTCCTTAATGTTATCACCAACTTCGGTAAATATGCGGGATACACCATAAATTGGTCGAAGTCGGTGTTATATGTTTTACATGGCTCCCCACCTCAGTTGCCGCGTGGGTATGAGATTGAAGTGGCCACTGATGGTTTCAAATATTTAGGAATCTACATCACGCCCGACCCCAAAGCGTTCTACGACCGTAATCTCCTGGGCCCCCTCCGTCGGCTACAAGACGATGTCAAACATTGGAGGTCACTGCCCCTGTCCCTCCTGGGAAGAGCAGCTCTTTTTAAAATGTTAGCATTACCCAGATTTTTATATGTGCTCCAAAACTGTCCATTCCCAATAGCCGACACGTACTTTGCGGCCGTTGAAGGAGAGCTCTGCACCCTGCTGTGGGATGGAGGGGCGCCTCGTATTGCTCTTCGGAAACTCACAAGGGGGTGGTACGATGGAGGAATAGCCCTTCCGGATCTTCGCTTATATTATTGGGCTACACAGTTGGTAGCTATTAACCATTGGATCCATGGCTCCCCGCTTAATCCGGCCTTTCATTTAGAACGCTATCAGACTGGGCGAGAGGGGTACTTGGGTGCCCTTTACAGTAAGAGACAAAGGGGCCGCTATCTAGGTCCTATGGCACAGACAGTAACTATCTGGCACCAAACCACCAAGCGCCTGGGATGGGAAAATAAACTGACAAAAGCCACGCCGCTTTGGTCCAATCAGCGGCTGGGCCTGCTTTGTCATCATATAGGATTCGATAAGTGGGACGATATAGGTATCACGAACGTAGGGGACTTAATACATAAAGGCGCACTTCTCACATTTAAAGAGCTACAAACTAAATATGCCCTTGCACCGGGAGAAGTTTTCCGATATCTACAAATCCGACACGCACTTCTCACCGCTGCTCCAGACCTGTCCTCCCTGCCAGATTCTTCCCCTCTGGAGGATCGCCTGCTCTCAGAACCGCTATTGACGAAAGCTATCTCCTGCACATATAGGAAGCTTAGTAACAATTTACCTGACTCCCTTCAGACTCTTAGGGATAAATGGCAGACAGACATAGGGCCAATAGATGACGACTGGCAAGCAGCAGTAATGTCCCCAAAGGAAACGGCGATAAATCATCGATTTCGCCTGATCCAATTGAAAATCCTTCACAGGACTTATTTTTCTGGGGTGCTCCTGGCCAAAATAGGCAACCGAGCGGACACATTATGCCTCAGACGATGTGGCCAAGACAGTACCTTCTATCATATCTTATGGGAATGCCCTGAAGTACGCCCCCTCTGGAATAACGCAACCAACAAAATGAAGGATACGCTAGGAAAACAACTGCAAATATCGCCAAAGATGGGCATATTGAATATATGGGAAGCCACGGATTTGACAGAGACTGAGCTACAGTGGGTAGCACTGGGATACTTGTTAGTAAAGAGAGCAATAGCAATGCTATGGGGATCCGATAAACGACCGTCTACAATTGGATGGGTGGCGGAAATGGATAGGTGCATGATAGCAGAGAAGGAGGTTTACAAAGCACGGGGCTGCCCCAAGAAGTGGGACAAAAAGTGGGGAGGATGGAATGTCTATAGGGGGGAAATCTGCACATCACCAACTGTAGATATGGCGATGCGTAGATGAACAGTCTGCTAACCTTTGTCGTATTCCCTTACTGTAATATATGGCCATTGAAGTATTATGTTTCACTGTATTTATATGTACTGAAATATTGCACAGATGACTCTGTCGGTTATTTTAATAAAAATTGTTTAAAAAAAAAAAAAAAAACAGGACTTCGGCGTAGAGTTCGTAATTATAGCTGGGCGACTCCAGTCTGTGCTTCGTGTGGTCAAGAAGAGGACTTCAGCACAGAGTTCGTAATTATAGCGGGGTGACTCCAGTTTGTGCTTCGTGTGGTCAACAAGAGGAATCTGACATAGAGTTCGTAATTGTAGCGGGGATACTCTAGTCTGTGCTTCATGTGGTCAAAATGAGGACTCCGATTTAGCGTTTGCAATTGTAGCGGGGTGACTCCAGTCTGTGCTTCGTGTGGTCAACAAGAGGACTCCGGCGCAGAGTTTGTAATTATAGCGGGCGACTCCAGTCTGTGCTTCATGTGGTTAACAAGAGGACTCCGGAGCAGAGTTCATAATTAAAGCAGGGCGACTTCAGTCTGTGCTTTGTGTGGTCGACAAGAGGACTCCGGCGTAGAGTTCGTAATTATAGCGGGGTGACTCCAGTCTGTGCTTCTTGTGGCCAACGAGAGGACTCCTGCACAGAGTTCATAATTATAACAGGGCGACTCCAGTCTTTGCTTCGTGTGGTCAAAAAGAGGACTCCGATGTAGCGTTTGTAATTATAGCGGGTGACTCCAGTCTGTGCTTCATGTGATCAAAAAGAGGACTCTGGCGCAGAGTTTGTAATTATAGCGGGGCGACTCCAGAATGTGCTTCGTGTGGTCGACAAGAGGACTCCGGCATAGAGTTCGTAATTATAACGGGGATACTCCAGTCTGTGCTTCGTGTGGTCAACAAGAGGAATCTGGCATAGAGTTTGTAATTATAGCGGGGTTGACTCCAGAATGTGCTTCGTGTGGTCGACAAGAGGACTCCGGCGTAGAGTTCGTAATTATAGCGGGCGACTCCAGTCTTTGCTTCGTGTGGTCAAAAAGTGGACTCCGATGTAGCGTTTGTAATTATAGCGGGGTGACTCCAGTCTGTGCTTTGTGTGGTCAACAAGAGGACTCCGGCGCAGAGTTTGTAATTATAGCTGGGCGACTCCAGAATGTGCTTCGTGTGGTCGACAAGAGGACTCCAGCGTAGAGTTCGTAATTATACCGGGGCACTCTAGTCTGTGCTTTGTGTGATCAAGAAGAGGACTCCGATGTAGCATTCGTAATTATACCGGGGCCACTCCAGTCTGTGCTTCGTGTGGTCAATGATCGGACTCCTGTGCACAGTTTGTAATTATAGCGGGGGACTCCACAATGTGCTTCAGGTGGTCGACAAGAGGACACCGGCGTAGAGTTCAGTAATTATAGCGGTGCGACTCCAGTCTGTAGCTTCGTGTGATCAGTGAGAGGACTCCAGCGTAGAGTTCCTAATTATAGTGGGGCGACACCAGTCTGTGCTTCGTGTGGTCAATAAGAGGACACCGCCGTTGAGTTGGTAATTTTAGCGAGGCGACTCCAGAATGTGGTTCGTGTGGTCGACAAGTGGACTCCGATGTAGCGTTCATAATTATAGTGGGGCGTCTCCAGTCTGAGCTTTGTGTGTTTAACTAGAGGACTCCGGCGTAGAGTTCCTAATTATATCGGGGTGACTCCAGTCTGAGCTTCGTGTGGTCACCAAGAGGACTACGATGTAGCATTTGTAATTAAAGCTGGGCGACTCCAGTCTGTGCTTCGTGTGGTCAAGGAGAGGACTCCGGCGTAGAGTTGGTAATTTTAGCGAGGCGACTCCAGAATGTGCTTCGTGTGGTCGACAAGAGGACTACGATGTAGCGTTTATAATTATAGCAGGGCGACTCCAGTCTGTGCTTGGTGTGGTCAAAAAGAGGACTCCGATATAGCGTTCGTAATCATAGCAGGGCGACTCCAGTCTGTGCTTTGTGTGGTCAATGAGAGGACTCCGGCGCAGAGTTCGCAACTATAGCGAGGCGACTCCAGAATGCGCTTCGTGTGGCTGACAAGAGGACTCCGATGTAGCATTTATAATTATAGTGGGGCGACTCCAGTCTATGCTTCGTGTGTTCAATGAGAGAACTTAGGTGTAGAGTTCCTAATAATAGCGGGGCGACTCCAGTCTGTGCTTCGTGTGGTCAAAAAGAGGACTCCGATGTAGCGTTCGTAATTATAGCAGGGCCACTCCAGTCTGTGCTTCGTGTGGTCAACAAGAGAACTCCGGTGTAGAGTTCCTAATTACAGCGGGGCGACTCCAGTCTGTGCTTTAAGTGGTCAATGAGAGGTCTCCGGTGTAGAGTTCCTAATTACAGCGGGGCGACTCCAGTCTGTGCTTTAAGTGGTCAATGAGAGGACTCCGGTGTAGAGTTCGTAAATACAGTGGGGCGACTCTCGTTTGTGCCATGTGTGGTCAATGAGAGGACTCTGGCGCAGAGTTCATAATTATAGCCGGCGACTCCAGTCTGTGCTTCGTGTGGTCAAAAAAAGGACTCCAATGTAGCATTTGTAATTATAGCAGGGTAACTCCTGTCTGTGCTTTGTGTGGTCAACAAGAGGACACCGGCGTAGAGTTCGTAATTGTAGCGGGCGACTCCAGTCTGTGCTTCATGTGGTTAACAAGAGGACTCCGGAGCAGAGTTCGTAATTAAAGCGGGGCGACTTCAGTCTGTGCTTCATGTGGTAGACAAGAGGACTCCGGCGTAGAGTTCCTAATTACAGCGGGGCAACCCCAGTCTGTGCTTCTTATGGTCAACGAGAGGACTCCTGCGCAGAGTTCATAATTATAGCAGGGTGACTCCAATCTGTGCTTCGTGTGGCCAACAAGAGGACTCCGGCGCAGAGTTTGTAGTTATAGCGGGGCGACTCCAGTCTGTGCTTTATGTGGTCGACAAGAAGACAAGAGGACTCTGGCGTAGAGTTCCTCATTATAGCGGGCTGACTCCAGTCTGTGCTTCGTGTGGTCAACAAGAGGACAACGGTGTAGAGTTCCAAATTACAGCGTGGTGACTCTCGTCTATGCCTCATGTGGTCAATGAGAGGACTCTGGCGCAGAGTTCGTAATTATAGCGGGTGACTCCAGTCTGTGCTTTGTGTGGTCGACAAGAGGACTCCGATGTTGCGTTCGTAATTATAGCGGGGTGACTCCAGTCTGTGCTTCATGTTGTCGACAAGAGGACTCCGGCGTGGACTTTCTAATTATAGCGGGGCGACTCCAGACTGTGCTTCGTGTGGTCAACAAGAGGACACCGGTGTAGAGTTCGTAATTGTACCGGGGCGACTCCAGTCTGTGCTTTGTGTGGTCAATGAGAGGACTCCGGTGTAGAGTTCCTAATTATAGCAGGGCAACTCCAGTCTGTGCTTCGTGTGATCAAAAAGAGGACTCCAATGTAGCGTTCGTAATTATAGTGGGGTGACTCCAGTCTGTGCTTCAGGTGGTCAACAAGAGGAATCTGGCATAGAGTTTGTAATTATAGCGGGGTTGACTCCAGAATGTGCTTCGTGTGGTCGACAAGAGGACTCCGGCGTAGAGTTCGTAATTATAGCGGGCGACTCCAGTCTTTGCTTCGTGTGGTCAAAAAGTGGACTCCGATGTAGCGTTTGTAATTATAGCGGGGTGACTCCAGTCTGTGCTTTCTGTGGTCAACAAGAGGACTCCGGCGCAGAGTTTGTAATTATAGCTGGGCGACTCCAGAATGTGCTTCGTGTGGTCGACAAGAGGACTCCAGCGTAGAGTTCGTAATTATACCGGGGCACTCTAGTCTGTGCTTTGTGTGATCAAGAAGAGGACTCCGATGTAGCATTCGTAATTATACCGGGGCCACTCCAGTCTGTGCTTCGTGTGGTCAATGATCGGACTCCTGTGCACAGTTTGTAATTATAGCGGGGGACTCCACAATGTGCTTCAGGTGGTCGACAAGAGGACACAGGCGTAGAGTTCGTAATTATAGCGGTGCGACTCCAGTCTGTGCTTTGTGTGATCAGTGAGAGGACTCCAGCGTAGAGTTCCTAATTATAGTGGGGCGACACCAGTCTGTGCTTCGTGTGGTCAATAAGAGGACACCGCCGTTGAGTTGGTAATTTTAGCGAGGCGACTCCAGAATGTGCTTCGTGTGGTCGACAAGTGGACTCCGATGTAGCGTTCATAATTATAGTGGGGCGTCTCCAGTCTGAGCTTTGTGTGTTTAACTAGAGGACTCCGGCGTAGAGTTCCTAATTATATCGGGGTGACTCCAGTCTGAGCTTCGTGTGGTCACCAAGAGGACTACGATGTAGCATTTGTAATTAAAGCTGGGCGACTCCAGTCTGTGCTTCGTGTGGTCAAGGAGAGGACTCCGGCGCAGAGTTGGTAATTTTAGCGAGGCGACTCCAGAATGTGCTTCGTGTGGTCGACAAGAGGACTACGATGTAGCGTTTATAATTATAGCAGGGCGACTCCAGTCTGTGCTTGGTGTGGTCAAAAAGAGGACTCCGATATAGCGTTCGTAATCATAGCAGGGGGCGACTCCAGTCTGTGCTTCGTGTGGTCAATGAGAGGACTCCGGCGCAGAGTTCGCAACTATAGCGAGGCGACTCCAGAATGCGCTTCGTGTGGCTGACAAGAGGACTCCGATGTAGCATTTATAATTATAGTGGGGCGACTCCAGTCTATGCTTCGTGTGTTCAATGAGAGAACTTAGGTGTAGAGTTCCTAATAATAGCGGGGCGACTCCAGTCTGTGCTTCGTGTGGTCAAAAAGAGGACTCCGATGTAGCGTTCGTAATTATAGCAGGGCCACTCCAGTCTGTGCTTCGTGTGGTCAACAAGAGAACTCCGGTGTAGAGTTCCTAATTACAGCGGGGCGACTCCAGTCTGTGCTTTAAGTGGTCAATGAGAGGTCTCCGGTGTAGAGTTCCTAATTACAGCGGGGCGACTCCAGTCTGTGCTTTAAGTGGTCAATGAGAGGACTCCGGTGTAGAGTTCGTAAATACAGTGGGGCGACTCTCGTTTGTGCCATGTGTGGTCAATGAGAGGACTCTGGCGCAGAGTTCATAATTATAGCCGGCGACTCCAGTCTGTGCTTCGTGTGGTCAAAAAAAGGACTCCAATGTAGCATTTGTAATTATAGCAGGGTAACTCCTGTCTGTGCTTTGTGTGGTCAACAAGAGGACACCGGCGTAGAGTTCGTAATTGTAGCGGGCGACTCCAGTCTGTGCTTCATGTGGTTAACAAGAGGACTCCGGAGCAGAGTTCGTAATTAAAGCGGGGCGACTTCAGTCTGTGCTTCATGTGGTAGACAAGAGGACTCCGGCGTAGAGTTCCTAATTACAGCGGGGCAACCCCAGTCTGTGCTTCTTATGGTCAACGAGAGGACTCCTGTGCAGAGTTCATAATTATAGCAGGGTGACTCCAATCTGTGCTTCGTGTGGCCAACAAGAGGACTCCGGCGCAGAGTTTGTAGTTATAGCGGGCGACTCCAGTCTGTGCTTTATGTGGTCGACAAGAAGACAAGAGGACTCTGGCGTAGAGTTCCTCATTATAGCGGGCTGACTCCAGTCTGTGCTTCGTGTGGTCAACAAGAGGACAACGGTGTAGAGTTCCAAATTACAGCGTGGTGACTCTCGTCTATGCCTCATGTGGTCAATGAGAGGACTCTGGCGCAGAGTTCGTAATTATAGCGGGTGACTCCAGTCTGTGCTTTGTGTGGTCGACAAGAGGACTCCGATGTTGCGTTCGTAATTATAGCGGGGTGACTCCAGTCTGTGCTTCATGTTGTCGACAAGAGGACTCCGGCGTGGACTTTCTAATTATAGCGGGGCGACTCCAGACTGTGCTTCGTGTGGTCAACAAGAGGACACCGGTGTAGAGTTCGTAATTGTACCGGGGCGACTCCAGTCTGTGCTTTGTGTGGTCAATGAGAGGACTCCGGTGTAGAGTTCCTAATTATAGCAGGGCAACTCCAGTCTGTGCTTCGTGTGATCAAAAAGAGGACTCCGATGTAGCGTTCGTAATTATAGTGGGGTGACTCCAGTCTGTGCTTCAGGTGGTCAACAAGAGGACTCCGGAGCCGAGTTCGTAATTAAAGCGGGGCGACTTCAGTCTGTGCTTTGTGTGGTCAACAAGAGGACTCCGGCGTAGAGTTCTTATTTATAGCGGGGCAACTCTAGTCTGTGCTGCTTGTGGTCAATGAGAGGACTCCGGCGCGGAGTTCATAATTATAGCAGGGTGACTCCAATCTGTGCTTCATGTGGTTAACAAGAGGACTCCGGCACGGAGTTCGTAGTTATAGCGGGGCGACTCCAGTCTGTGATTTGTGTGGTCGACAAGAGGACAAGAGGACTCCGGCGTAGAGTTCCTAATTATAGCGGGGTGACTCCAGTCTGTGCTTCGTGTGGTCAACAAGAGGAATCTGGCGTAGAGTTTGTAATTCTAAATAAGATCACTTTAGTTTAAAATTTGTAACCCCAGAGAAGATGACTTCAACATAGGGTTTATTTCTGTAATGTTATCCAGTGCATTCCTCTTTATACAAAGCCCTGAGTCACTCTGGCTTGATAGCATAATGAAATCTAAACTGTTGAAGCAAGGTTCCAGCTGCAGCAACTATAGAACTGATGGCCTAACAAAAAGCAGCATACAACATGAGAAACGTACACCTTATACTCTCTAGATTTGCCACTGCTGCAAATGTCTTGAGAGAGTCTTGTGGCATTCTGGGAAATGTAGTTTGTCTTCGTTCCTGTGCTTTCCATAGTGTAGGTGTAGCAACGGTGAAGCCTCACTCCAAGCAGTGCCTACTCTCTGCGCGCACCTTTTATCTACTTTTCAGCAGAGAACTAGAATGCTCTTGTGTTTCAAAAGATTAATTCTCTGTGCACGCCTGACATACACACGTGAGTGCAGATGGATCATGACAGATCACCAGTGGTTGGAGTTTAATCTCCAGAATCTTCTTCTATTTGGTGGTGTTTTTCAATAATGGCACTTTGTTTCATGGCATCGTTCTGAGTTTGGACTGCGGGAAGTCTCTTTCTATGATGATATTTGGTTGGGTTTTGAATTCCAGAATTTCCATTTCATTCAAAATCCTTGGTTGGTGTTTGGAAGTCAGACTCCCCCTTTGATATGATCTTGTTGGGCTTTGAATTCCCAAATGTTCTTTAGCTTTGGACATCAGAATCTCTCTTTGTTTGATTGTGGGTGGTTGAATTCTGGATCCCAGGAGCTCTCTTTGTTTTAGCTCTTTGTTTTAGCTTTGGACATCAGAATCTCTCTTTGTGTGATGGTGTCTGGTTTTGTTTTGACTTCCAGAATCTCTCTTTGGGTGATGGTGTCTGGTTAGGTTTTGAATTCTAGAATCTCTCTTTGTGTGATGGTGTCTGGTTTTGTTTTGACTTACAGAATCTCTCTTTGTTTGATTGTGGGTGGTTGAATTCTGGTTTTGGATTCCAGGATCTCTCTTTGTTTGTTGGTGTGTGGTTAGGTTTTGGATTCCAGGATCTCTCTTTGGTTGATGGTGACTAGTTAGATTTTGGATACCAGGATCGCTCTTTATTTTATGATGTCAGGTTAGGTTTTGGATTCCAGAATGGATCACTGACATAACATCGACACTCAAAATATCGATCTACAAAATTATCGACACATAAATATCGATAACATAAATATCGATATTCTATACTTATTTAAAAAAATACACAAATAGCGACACAAAATTATCGACAAACAGCATCGATATAACTAATATCGATCAAAAAAATATCGTAATAACTAATATCGAAATCATTAAATAAACATACAAAATGACACAAATATCGAAAACAAAAATATAGATCACACTAATATCCCCCAATAAAAAATATTGATACCTTAAAAATATTTTTTATAACATCAAATATAACAAAATAATATAAACAATATCACAAACACACACAACTCATGAGATAAATACATTTAACATTAAATACATTTTGATTCAAAAAAATAACTAACATAATTAAACTCAACAAATATATTATACTTACACACACTATATATAAAATAAATATTTTTTAATATACATGAATGCAAAATAAAATACAAATAATGTACTATTACACTTTAAAAAAAACTAAGAATGAAAAAAAAGTTCAACTGAACATTAATTAGCGTTTCCCATATAAGGAAAAAACTGCCAAATTAATTGAAAACATTAGTAACAACCAATGAAAAATACCTACAACTAAACTAACCCAATAAGATTGAGAGCACAATTAAACAAACACTATATAAACAAAAGAAAATGTAACATTATTTTATGCTCCAACAACAAAACTAAGAATAAGGGGAATCTCTGCTGGATTGCTGCTGCAACACTGGACTTCATCATTGAAAGCTCCGAATACAACTTCAAAAAGTAAGTAAAATATCTAATTAATGTTACAACTGCTTAAAATAATCGTAAAGCACTTTTTATAATAACTAAATAATTAATGTATATTTTTTCTTAATTGTATCTCCTCTACAGAAACTTCAACACATACTCAACTACCTTCAAACATCATCCAAAAACCACCTTGCCAAAAAGTAAGTATAAATCTCAATTAAACTATTAAAACAAGTAAAATTCCCAACCCAAAACTCCCACTAACCACACAAACCCCAAAATGAAATAAATGCTGTTAAACACATTTATTAACATTTAAATTTTTCTTCTGCAGGAAATCAAAATAAAAACTAAAGGCAACCACCGACAGAAACACCTCAGCGTCAAAAAAAGGTCAACATATTCAAACATGTAAGTATAATGTTGTATATAAAAACCTGTATTAAAATTAAAACAATTACAATACATTTAATATTTTTTATATACATTTCTCATAGAATTTGAAACATCAGACTGACTGAAGGTGCCATATTCATAGCTTCCCAGAAAGGAAAATCTTTATTATGTTATATGGGATATGTCTACACCCAGGAGAAACAGACAGGGGACAAAGTTAATTGGAAATGCAGCAAATATTATTCAAATGCATGTTATGGGAGGGCTACAACTAAATAAACTACTGTGTTACATGTTAAGGAACATAACCACCCCCCTAACATAGCTGAAATAGAAGTGAGAGATGCTTTAGACACTCTGAAAGAAGCTAGCACTAGCTCTCAAAGACCTACTACTGAAATACTCCCCAGAGTTCAAGAACATTTAACTGGCCAATTACCCTCTGTCTTAACGTTGAAAAGGCTAATAACTAGAACAAAAAAAGCAACTGCTACCACCCCATCTACCCCCAAAACTTTCAGTGAAATACAAATACCACCTGAACTCACTGTAAGTCATAATGAAGAGCAATTTCTACTTTATGACAATAAATCTAATGACAAAAGAATTATTATATATGCAACTCCCACTAACTTACTTAAACTACAGAATTATGAGACATGGATGATGGACGGAACATTTAAAATATGTCCCAAACCATTTTACCAATTATATACAATCCATGGACTGTATCACAATACCAACATCCCCTTTATATGTGCCCTGTTACCAAACAAACAAACCACTACCTATGTCGAACTCTTAAGAAAAGTAAGGCAAGAAACTAATAATTACTACCCTCAAAAAATTATAATAGGCTTTGAATAGTAAATGATTCAAGCCATCCTGAAAACTACCCTCACACAGCAATCCAAGGTTGCTATTACCACTTTAACCACCAATGCATTTGGAGACACCTTCAAAAATCTACGCTCAGTGTAGAATATGCAACTAATAGCAAATTTGCATATGAAATAAAAAAACTAATTGCACTAGCAATAACTGGTGTAGCAGAACACTACAATCTCTTACAATCTCTTACTACCAAACAAATTAACAAAAACTAAGTCCCCTACTCGATTATTTCGAGGACACCTGGGTGGGAAGGCTACACAGATCTGGACACAGGAGGCAGCCCAAATATCACATACCATAGTGGAATGTATATAACAGTACCCTAAACAAAGAATCAAAAACTAATAACGCTGTGGAAGGATGGCATAATGCTTTCCAAGCCACAACAGGCAGAACCCAACCAACCCTACATAAATTACTACAATCCTTCCAAAAGGAACAAAGCTACCAAGAACTAAGGTGCCTATTACGATGGCGGTCGGATGTCCACCGCCGGGCTGGCGGTGGTGCCCGCTGGACCGGCGGTGGACATCCAACTGCGATCGCAAGCCAGAAATCCGCTGGTCAAATTAGGATGGCGGTGGTGACCGCGGCAGTGGGAAATTCCGACCGCCGCTTTTCCGCCGGTTGCCATCCGCACTCCTGCCTGGCGGACGGAGAAGGACCGGGATAATGGTGGCGTGCAGGGCAGGCTCCGCCAGCAGGACTATGATGCCGGTGGTAGCCAGCCTTTCCTCAGCGGTCAGACCCCCATGGAAAGGCATGCAGTGATTGTCTTCCGGGGGCCCGTTGCGGGCCCCCAATGTTTTGTGGGGGGTGTGGGTGCACTGGGGGGGTACCCATGGTCCCCCCCCTACATTTCCCTATACCAGGGGCAGGCACTGTGCAGTGCCTGCCACGCAGTGCAGGGAAATGCAGGACATGCTCATTTTGACATCGCTGCGGTGCTGCGGGCAGCAGCAACCGCCGCAATGTTAAGGCCCGCGATCCGACCGCTGCGGTCGGATTTCGAGCAAGGAACATCCTAATGCGACCAGCAGTTATGTCGCGGGCCTTGCGGGCGGTCTTTTCCCGTTACCATGGCGGTCGGGGAGGTTTTCCGACCGCCATCGTAATAGGCCCCTAAGACTTGAACAGTCTGTAACACAGCTAGGTCCAAAACTAACTAAACAGACTAAAACAATGTTCGAGCACCTACAATACAAAGTAAGACTCTATCCAAACACTAAAGGGCTTGAATGCCTAGAAACAATAGCTAAATCCCTACTTTAGAACAGTACTACAAAAACATAGTAATATCGTAATTGTGCATTAAATTCCCAAATAAACATCTCTCTACAAACATATAAAATATAAAAATGATGTCAATTAACTTTAACTTACTTTGAAAAATTATTTGACATAATAAATATATTTTATATATTTACAAACGTCAATAAAAAGTACAAAAATTACATTTCCCTCCCATTATGAATAAATTAAATTATTTACTTTTTTGTCGCTGAAGAATTGAATCCAAACTGCCATTAATAAATCCAAACGTGTAAAGATCCCAAAACTTACTTACAACTCCCCCCAAAAAATGGAAAAATACAACTGTAAAAAATATAATCCCGCGACAACGTATCCGTAGACTCCAATCCATTAAAAACCCGAAAAATGGAATTAAAAAAAGAAACGCTCCAGGAAAACCCGAAGAAATAAAGGAACTGTAAAATAATTATTAGTTTACTAGAAACTAATACACAGTTCATTTAAAAAAAAAAAGCATGCTTCTCCCAACGGCAACTTCCAAACGACAAAAACCTGTACAAAAAACAACACAATCCCTCCCACACAAATACACAATAAAATCATTAAAAAACACACATAAACACACTAATAACACCATATTCTAAACATATTTAAACATATAATACATATCTTAACACCTACCTATCAACGAACTAACCGCATTTCACAAACGCAAAACAACTAACTAAACCGCACCAAAAACACAAAATCCAAACTACACATAAACTATACAGTACTTAACTACCTTCAAACTATACCTAGATTAAGCCTAAAAGTATTCAAATTAAACTTACCTTGTCCGATGCGACGCAGCTTCCAACCGCGAGCTTCTCCCCTCAGAAATGACCTAAAGCAACACAGACAGCCTACAAAATACAACTTAGTTTAGGAAATGGCTACCTAAATGAAATAACAAAAATACTTTTTTACATTAAAATCAATGTACATTACAAATGCAATTCTAAAAATGTTAAAAAAATTATAATTAATATTACTAATGTACTATATGTTTTTCTTTACTGTTAAAAAATGTTAAACTATAATAATAAATAATAGAAAAATAAATACTATTTATTATTCTACATTAAAATGAAATATGTAAACTTACCAATGTGACTTAAAAAAATATAATGTTTGCAAAAAATATGAAAAAATGTGTTAGAAAATATTTTTCTTTTTCAAAATGTTTTCTTACCTTATTAATTTTATTTATATTTACAACTTAAATAATATTATACGAAATATAATATTATTTATTAAAAAAATATGCAAAAAATATTAAAAAGTCATACAATGAAAAAAATGTTAACAAATGTATGTTATTAAAAATTTACACTGTATCTAATTATATAATGCATATTTACAATGTAAATAAATATTCTATAACTGTTACCAAAAAACTATGTTATAAAAAAATGTATAAAAACCAGTGAACAACTACATCTTTATTGGTAAAAAATGCACATATTTACCAAGTTCTACGTTATAAAAAAATTACAATTATTTCATGCTGAGTATAATTATATGTTTATGTTGAAATATGTACTAAATATGTAATGTATCCAAAAATAAGAACTGTATTATTATTTCTCTTTATGACAATATATATATTACAAAAAGTTTATTAAAACAAAATGGATATTATTTATTTGCTTAACTCTTTGGATGAAAATAAAAACTTTAATAAAATATAAATATTGTGTTGCATTTAACTTCTATTATTAATTGTTGTTTTCTGTATTTACAATCAAATAATTATCTTAATTTATATATCACACAAATATTTTTTTTTAAACACATAGATAAAATACTATTACCACTTGAACATAGATTTGTATCATTAATATTACTACAAATTAAAGAACTATTATTTTACTCTTCCCACTCTACACTATATCAACTCAGGGAAACAGCAGGACACTAAACATATATAATTTACTATTCCCACTGCAAACTGTACCAACTAAGGGTGGGTGCTGGACACTTAGGGGCCGATTCCGATGTCGGACGGACTCAGGTCCGTCCGACATCGGTCCGGAGCCGTAACCGACCGACCTGCTGTCGTCGGTTACGGCCCAGGCAGTACGATGCGACCGAACCCTGTTCGGTCGCACTCGTATCTCCCACAATGGGAGCATGCATTCCGGACGGAATGCATGCTGGCATTGGAGAAAGCAGGGGTGCAGTTCAACCCTGCACCATGTGGCCGGCACCCCAAGGTGCCTGCCACCGGGTGCAGGGTTCAACAGAGGGGCACCATAGGTGCCTCCAGGCCGCCATTCGGCGACCTTGCACCCATGGGGGTCCCACTGGGGGCCCCCAAAGACAGTGACCGACTGCCTTTTCGTGCTGGAAAGACCGGCACGAAAAGGCAGTGAAAGCTGCCATCGTACTCCCTCGGTCGCAAAGAGGCAGCCGGGGGAGTACAGAGGGATTTCCGGATGGCTGACGGGCTCTCCGAACCCGTCGTGAGCCAACCCGGAAATCCGAGTCGGATTCTTTTCCGACCGAGCCCATCTGAATGGCTCGGTCGGAAAGGAATCCGATCGGCACGTTCCGATTCGGTCGGAAGGGCTCCGACCATCGTTTGGTGCCCTTCCGGCCGAAATCGGAATCGCCCCTAAACATATATAATTTACTATTCCCACTCCAAACTACATTAAGTCAGGGAAGATGCTGGACACTAAACATATTTAATTTACTATTCCCACTCCAAACTGTATTAAGTCAGGGAAGGCACTGGACACTAAACATATATAATTTACTATTCCTACTCCAAACTTAAAAAGTCAGGGAAGGCGTTGGATAGTAAACATACATAATTTACTATTCCCACTCCAAACTAGAAAAAGTCAGGGAAGATGCTGGACACTAAACATTTGTATTTTACTATTCCCACTCCAAACTGTATCAACTCAGGGTGGGTGATGGACACTAAACATATATAAATTACTATTCCCACTCCAAACTACATTACGTCAGGGAAGGTGCTGGACACTAAACATATATAAATTACTATTCCCACTCCAAACTACATTTAGTCAGGGAAGGTGCTGGACACGAAACATATATAATTTACTATTCCCACCCCAAACTACATTAACACAGGGAAGGTGCTGGACACTAAACATATATAATTTACTATTCCCACTCCAAACTATATTAAGTCAGGGAAGGTGCTGGACACTAAACATATATAATTTTCTATTCCCACTCCAAACTACATGAAGTCAAGGAAGGTGCTGGAGACTAAACATATATCATTTACTATTCACACTCCAAACTACATTAACTCAGGGAATGTTCTGGACACTAAGGGCCCGATTCCGATCTCGCTCGGAAGGCCCTCCGAGAGCCATTTGCAGCGTTACCTTCCGACTGACTCGTTCCGGGAGCAGATCCATCCAAACGACAAAGTACGATGCGCAAAAGTCTCCTATTTCCGAGCGACACGTACGCTCCGATTCCAGCACCATTTTCCGTATGACCCGGCTTCGTTAACGCTGAATGGAGTCGTCTGGAGCCATTTCCGAAGCAGTTTCCGGCCGGCAAAGTACGATGCGTACTTCCTACGTGCCGAAAAGGTCGCCACCTCCAGCACGTCACAGCATCCGGAAGAGCTGTATTTCATCGCCGATTCGCGCCACAACACGATCACTGCGTACAAGACGAAGCAGCCATGTATCCGATCACGCATGTCATACCTATACTCTACGCTTACGGTCAAATCAACAACCGGAACCGACGCGTCCGTCACAGACGGTAAGTCATACACCTACCACACACAAAAACGTCACAATCCCACGAAAGGCAACCCACCCATAGGGGGTGAATGCCAAACACTACCAGCATTACCCACCCCATAGGGGGGTGGATGCCTAACACTACCAGCATTGCCCACCCCATAGGGGGTGGATGCCTATCACTACCAGCACTGCCCACCACATAGGGGGTGGATGCCTATCACTCCCACCATTGCCCACCCCATAGGGGGTGGATGCCTAACACTACCAGCATTGCCCACCCCATAGGGGGTGGATGCCCATCACTCACAGCATTGCCCACCCCATAGGGGGTGGATGCCCATCACCACCAGCATTGCCCACCCCATTGGGGGTGGATGCAGAACACTACCAGCATTGCCCACCCCATAGGGGGTGTATGCCTAACACTACCAGCATTGCCCACCCCATAGGGGGTGGACGCCTATCACTACCAGCACTGCCTACCACATAGGGGGTGGATGCCTATCACTCCCAACATTGCCCACCCCATAGGGGGTGGATGCCTAACACTAACAGCATTGGCCACCCCATAGGGGGTGGATGTCTATCACTACCAGCATTGGCCACCCCATAGGGGGTGGATGTCTATCACCACCAGCATTGGCCACCCAATAGGGGGTGGATGGCTATCACTACCAGCATTGTCCACCCTATAGGGGGTGGATGCCTATCACTCCCACCATTGCCCACCCCATAGGGGATGGATGCCTAACACTACCAGCAGTGCCCACCCCATAGGGGGTGGATGCAGAACACTCCCCCAGTGCTGTCATACCGAAATTGTGTTTAGTGTGTACAATGCTTGCAAAATTGACACATTAAGAGATACATTGGACAAACAACCCATATCTGTAGTGACAAAAAGGTGAGTATTGGGTTCAATCCCCCATCATTTCCAAGCACATAGGGGTAATGGGGGATACCCCCTCCACCCCCCATCACTGTAGTGACAAAAAGGTGAGTGGTGGGTTCAATCCCCCATCATTTTCAAGGACATAGGGGTAATGGGGGATACCCCCCCCATCACTGTAGTGACAATAAAGTGAGTGTGGTGTTCAATCCCCCAGCATTTTCAAGCACATAGGGATAATGGGGGATAACCCCCCCATCACTGTAATGACCAAAAGGTGAATGTATGTCTCACACACCCATCATGTCCGACCAATCATGTTATTTTTGGGCCTAAAAACACAAGCAGTGTAGTGATAAAATAGTGGTTGTGTGCCAAACAACAACATAACTGTTGAGGCCAACATTGTTGTGTGTGTCAGATACCCTCAGCCATGTGCAGCACAATCAGTGCTCTTGGGGGCTAACACTGCCACCAATGTTCAATTGGACAATGTAACATGTGACCATCCAAAGTGCATAAACACACATTTTTGTCACAAGCAGACACAATTACAAGGGATTCAATCTGAAACAACAGCATTGATGAGATCCAGTACCACACTGTGGCAGCAAGGTCAAATGCAAAACATAAGGGGTGTGCAGAGTGAAGAGGAAGGAGTCCCAAGGCCAGTAGAGAAAAAAACTAAACTAAACATCCACTCAATACCATTGAAACACTGTTGAAATACATGGGTGAAGATGCACAAAGACAACCAAACAGCCACACACTGCAGAACAAACACAACATCTGTGTGAGTGTTGAAGTGTTTCTTGCCTGGCACAGTACACACGATGTGGGTCAGAACTCCACTGAGACATATGCGTGCTGAGTACAATCTGGAAGGATTCCATAATTTGGGATAGTGAATGTGGCCAATCAGGCATTGTTTGATGAGCGGGTGCACAAGAGTCACATGTGGAACAAGCCTGGTGGAACACCAAACAAAACATCAAGAGACTGACTCTCTTCCGCAGTACCCTCAAGGCCACATCACTGTGGTGACAGTATCATGTCTGCTGAGCCTCTGTCATGCTAAATGAGGATGTGTGCCATACTTCAGAGCCCAATCACTTCTGCTCAGTGTGTCACGTTCCTTGAAAGAACCACTGTCATCTCACATACCCAAACATTACTCCCACGGCATGGCCCGTAATGTAAGGCCACATAATAGGTAGGGGCCTTGCCAAGAGACAAGTGACATTTGGCCAGTCTAAACACCACACACCTTGATCAGCATCAATGTGCCTCATCTAAGCCTAAATTGACTGGTGACATTGCACAGGCACCCATGACAGTGTGTGCCGCTGGCTGCATGACGAGGAACACATTATTGACCACACACCATTGTGAGAAAAATACAAACATGGGTCCATGTACTGTTGTGTATGACCAATGTGTCAATCACTGTATCAGCAAGGTACACCCAGCATGCCACATACTAGGACACACACAGTTTATGGTTGAACAAGAGGTGCCAGACACACATATGTATGGGACACAAATTTACAGCACCTGTCCACAACAACACATACACAAACCCTGCAGGGCAACAGGAGTAAACACACTGACAGAAGAATGACATTTTGATGAGTTATTATACAATGAAGCACACAGGAGACAGCCCACGACAACAGACAACTCCACAGACAATCAAAATACATTCATGATGCTCCCACTGCAACAAACATGAAGTGGTTGTGTCACAGCTGTCAGCGCTACATGTGTAGACAACATTCCTACTTGAGGTGGAGCAAAGCATGGAACAACAACGTAAAAGACAGTCAACATGTGTTGACTATGTGCGTTGCACACAACCCAAGATCAGACCATTTACAACGTTAACTTCTTTGGCATGTCTATCACATCAACTCTGCATCTAGCTATAAAAACTGCATCATTTGCAGTTCATCACTATTGTCAAAATGAATATGCTGACTGTTTACTGCAGAAGACTTGGAAGATACATGTCTCACCAGATAGGGCACACAACAACTGTGTCAGTAGGCTCAAATGCACAGGTAAATGTGTAAGCTAATCTCCCTGCGCTGTTGACAACCCCAGGGGTGGTGGTGGGATCTGTGTTTAACAAACACAATACACATAGCTAGTCATTACACATGTTGAAACTCGTAAATCTGTTTAGAATGGAGTACATGTGCATAACGTGATATGTATTTGACACAATAGGAATTTTAAGACTGTCTCAGAATAATGAAACACTCAAGGAGACCTACAAAAAAGACATGTTGGCATCAGGCTATAGGGAAGGGTAGAAACTGCTGAGTGTGAGCAGTCATAGACACATACAAGTGCCAAACTTGCAAAAACAGATGACTGATTAAAAATACGCAGATGTTGCTAGTACAAATGTGACTCGGGGAATTAAAAATGTTTCACGTATGTTTGCCCACAGTGCAAGCCCTTGTCTCAACCCAACCAGGGATGTCACCATCATGTCTCCATTCTACTAGTGCACCCACATCTCGGACACTCAAAGTACAATAGGTAGAGAACGCCCTGGACTACTCAGCACACAGAAAGATTCTCAAACAGGAACATCTGCAGGGACTACAGTCTTGGCAAGAAATGGGGTTTGCAGACAGAGATCAATGCTCACATGACACACACCATGGTCTCAGGATATGTCACAGATTTACACACTGCCATGAGGTGATGTCACTTCTGTGTAAGGTCAGCTGTGTCAAGCTTGGTCTTGGCAGGGGTCTACCATGTCCCAATGAAACTCGGACATGGATCCAACAATTCCAACACACAGAATACTTTGTTTCCATCAGCCTGCGTACATGTGTGTCCCCAAAGTCACCTGCACGTAGGCAAACTCCATGTTTAACAAGTTGTACTGATGAGACAGATGACTTATTCATCATCAATGCGCTATTCTGCATGTCCATTATAGACGGTTAAACCTTGAAAAACTTGTACAATGTGTACACATGTCAGCACGACCTATGTGCAAAAGTGTAAGTCAAAGATGGGAGGTTGTTAAAAGCATGTCACACTCCGTGTCCAAAACATTGTGGATCATGACAACCTGCAATTGCTGTCAATGATGACTCTGCTACATACTGTAATAGTACACAAATACCATGGACCACATGCAGTCCCTCACATCGCTAAAACATTATTTTTACTAAACAAGATTTCAACAGCAATTTCATTATGAATCATTAACAAAATTAGGTACACAAAATGCTAATCTACAAAAGAAAAGGTAATGCTTTATTCAGCCTTTGAAAATATTATGACGAACATGAAGAACAATATGGCCAATGGCCAGTCCATTTTAATTGAGTCCTTCAGGGGGGAAACCTAATGCTTCGCACTCCCTCGCTTGCCTGCACTCCTACAACTAGGGGACATCTCCCCTTGGAGGGGCATCTTTAGGGGCATGCCAGGCACTGCACGGACAGGATTAGGGTGTACCGGTTTGGGTTGTGGGAGGGATGGGGGCTACTGGAGTGTCGGGATCCACTGCAGTGGACAGGTCTGATTGCGGCGGTGGGGGCTCCACTGCAGTGGACAGGTCTGATTACGGTGGTGGGGGCTCCACTGCAGTGGACAGGTCTGATTGAGGGGGCGTGGGCTCCACTGCAGTGGACAGGTCTGATTGAGGCAGTGGGGGCTCCACTGCAGTGGACAGGTCTGATTGAGGGGGCGTGGGCTCCACTGCAGTGGACAGGTCTGATTGAGGGGGCGTGGGCTCCACTGCAGTGGACAGGTCTGATTGAGGGGGTGTGGGCTCCACTGCAGTGGACAGGTCTGATTGGGGGGTCGTGGTCTCCACTGCAGTGTACGGAACTGACAGAAGGTGTGGTGTTGTGGGAGGTGAAATGCTTGTGGTAGGGGGGAGGGCCTTATCATCTTGGGGAAGGTGTAATGGTGTGTGGGTGAAACTGGGATGGTTTGTGATGTGTGAACTTTGGGAGGGGTGGCCTGGGCTCGGGATGAAGTTGGTTTTGTGGTGGCAGTGTGGGATGGTGGTGGGGTTTTTGATATCTTTGTTCTGGGGGATGTATGGGTGGGGGCCTCAGTCTTCCTACTCTTAGGGGAGGGTGTGCGGGCAGGGGTGGATCTCCTCTCTGTGCTGGGTGATTTCCTCCTCCCTTTGCGAGTCTGGTCTGATGTATCAGGGAGAAGAGGCCAAGGTCACAGAGGAATGGGAAGAGGGGGTTGCAGGAGAGTCAAGGGTAGGGGTTTTGGAGTGAGAGGTAGCTGAGGAATGCCTAGTGGTTGTGGATGGGTGTGTGTGTTTTTTGGCCCTATCCCCTGTGTGTGTGATGTCAGTCCCCTGAGTGTGCATGCATGTTTTTTTGGACTTTGTTTTAGGTGACTGTGTGCTGCTTGTGTCTGTTGGGGTGTGTGCATGTGCCTGTGTGAGTGTGCTTTGGTCAGGTAGGTTAGTGGGGACTGTGGATGGGGCAGAGGTAGGAGGGGTGATGCTGCATAGACTTGACACATGAGTTTAAGCACAACACATCACAGAGCAAGACTTTGCATTACGTTAATGTCACTTATTATAATCATTGCACATATGTGAATATGGCACTTATCAGTCTGCCAGTGGTCAAGTATACATGTCCCCTTCGTGCTACACCCAATTTGAAGACTCTGACAAGCTCACATTGTTCTACTTAGACATTGGAGTATATGAATTAACATATCCGTCTACATGAACTTTCCAATTGCTCTCAGGAAGAAAGTAATGCAGCATACACATACATGTTGAAGCCACCATTATGCAGAGTCAAGGGATGACACACACATGTTCTGTCCTGTGTATGTGAGCCACCTTCCAGACATTAGATGTCTGTGCACATTACCTATATTTACTACCTGTGTATCATGAAAGTCATGCCTGTACACACTGACACAGAGTCAGACACATGATTATCAAATTTACAATGGTGGAAGTGTTACCTGGCACACCAAAATCTGATGTGACAGTGTCTCAGATGGCCTGAGTTGGCATACCTGTCCTTGGTCCATGTGAAACACGTGATTACACAGAGCACTATGCAGGTGACTACACATTTTGAACACTTATCCATTTCATTTGTCTGAGGCATCAACATTGGTATCACCTACTGCACAGGTGTGTAGCATATTTTTCACGAACCTGTGTTTACCTAGATCACCATTTTGAACATATATGTATGTTCCACACAGAGTACAGGGCACATTTCAGTCAATGTGCTGACACATGTGAGACAATTACATCACTTATGATGGACAACTCAATGCACCTGTTGTATATGGTGCTGATCACATTAACCTTGGACTACAGCAAATACACAGGGCCTAAGTGACACATGTCACAGATGGAAAGGGACACACCTGGCCATCAGATGATAATGGGGCATCATTACATTTAGCCACAGAAGTGGTGTCTCAGCAGACAGACGACCTGTAAGAGGGTTACCAGGCTGAGGGAGTGCAACATGCATGTCAAATATAGTTCAGTAACATGGCACATACTCACCCCCTCCTTGCTGCTGTCTGGCCTTCAACTGCCCATCCAGGTCAGGGAAGACCACCGTCAGTATCCGGAGCATGTGGGGGGTCAGGGTCCGTCGTCCACCCCTTTTGCGAGGAGGTGACAGCCACGGAGGTCCTGCCACCTCTTCTGGCAGTGGCGGATGCAGCGTTTGAAGACCCCCACAGATCTCACAGCCCGGACGATGGTCAGCCAAATTTCCTGCTTCTGATGGGCGTCGACCTGTAAGGATGACATAGTGACACACCATTACTACACATGCTACATGTTTGTTCATCACACACTTGGACATATAGGTCATGGTTAGAAGGGCAGATAATGTATAAAGGTTAGCCAAATATCATCATGGGCAGTTGTCCTGTGTGCAAGGCTGCCTTAACAACATGAGAACAGTGCATGAAAATCAATCCCACAAAATACACTTTTACATCACTGTACCTGTCCAGAACATGAATCTACACACTGTGAGACTTACAATAACTATGTGTGCATGCTTGACCTTGGGGATCACAATGCTAATAGTGCCTGTTTTAAAACATGGTCAATTGAAAAGGCAGTGTAATCAACACTCACCTGCTCCCCTGGTTTTCCATACAGCTTGCTGTACTGTGGAAGGAGGCTGTCCAGCAGGGCCTGGTTCTCCTCCTCTGTGAAAGCTGGTGCCCTCTCCACAGTACGTGCCATTGCAGATCCCAGAGGATGCAGAGACAGCAGCAGTGGTAGGTAGAGATGTTGTGAAGTAGCATGTAGTGCAGGCAAGTGAAGTCTCTTGGGAACAGACTGCCTTATATCTGTGCAGCAGAGGCGGATTCTGTTCCATGCGTCCAAAGCGATAGGTCCTACTCGTTCGCATTATCCGAATTGGGCCAATCCATGACATTGCACGCATCTGACACGCCTACCGCGTCGTTCAAATATTCCGCATCATAACACTATTGAGTTTGATACATTGTAGTTGTAAACCAACAGAATAGGTTTGCACGCGATTCGTACACGAAGCGAAACCGCGTCTGCCCCCATGACGACCATTAGCCAATGTGTGCGTCCGCCTCTGTTCGGATGTGTACAACGCGTCTTTTGAATACTCACCCGCGTCTGTCCCCATGATGACCAATAGCCAATGTGTGCGTCCGCCTCTGTTCGGATGTGTACAACGCGTCTTTTGAATACTCACCCGCGTTTGTCCCCATGACGACCAATAGGCAATGTGTGCGTCCTCCTCTGTTCGGATGTGTACAACGCGTCTTTTGAATACTCACCCTCGTCTGTCCCCATGACGATCAATAGCCAATGTGTGCGTCCGCCTCGGTTCGGATGTGTACAACGCGTCTTTTGAATACTCACCCGCGTCTGTCCCCATGACCACCAATAGCCAATGTGTGCGTCGACCTCTGTTCGGATGTGTCCAACGCGTCTTTTGAAAAATGACCCGCATCTGTCACCATTACAGTCAACAGCCAAAGGATGCCAACAACACGTTTTGTTTGAGGCTCAGGTACCCTACACTATTCAATCAGCATGTCAGACAGTATATCAAAACATCATGTTCTGCTGTTTTACATGTGTGGGTACAGTGATTCACATGTCATATTGGACAGAGCACTTCATAGCCACACTCCCATGATGAGCCAACCTTCATGTGTACCAAATACATTGTTTGTGAGGAACATCACAACTGTGAATGACCACTTCACAGATCACCCTCCTAGGCCTGGACACAGTCCCAGGGTACCATTGTGTTATCACAGGTTACATACACCCATAATACCGGCTTCAATGGACTGTATGTTCGAATGTGCATTGTGTGAAGTTATTTTGAGTGAATCCCCAGTATCTGAGGCTTGTACAACGCAAACACTGCATTGTTGATGTTGTTGATGATATTTACTTGAGACATCAACTTGTGTTTGGCATGTGAGTTGCTGTTGTGTCTTTGTGTCACAGACATACCTGTATGTTTGTCTAACAAAATGTGATGCACATCATGAGGGTTTATGTATGTGATGGTACATGTATGTCAGACCTTACATCATGACAGTGTCCAGGTGGCATTACATGATCCCTGTGTGTGTACCTTTCCACCACATGTCAGTTGTTACTAACATCTATCTTTGATAGTTGGTTAGGTGTGTGTTTAGTGTGTAATGTCTGATTAAATGGACTGTGACAGACACCATTGATTATTCACAGCACAGCCTTGCAATTGTGCAGAAACCTTTATGAATTTGAATGTTGTGTGAGGGTCACATAGCTGGCCTTTGTGTCAATGCTCAACATTACACACCTGACTACATTGAGTCTTGCTTTGATGTAGCATATGATATTTTGCATGTTACTTACCACATTTGCAAGTTTATTGAGACATTTTTTATTTATTACCTATGTACCGCAGGAGACCAGCTGTCCACAGACCTTTCCCCGACCTACAGACCATGGTAGAACGTGACTGCATCAGACGTTACCGCTTCACCAGACCACTAATTGAGGAGTTGGCAGAGCAGTTGGCCCCACATTTGCTGCCTGGACGCCCATATCCTACTGCGCTAACCCCCAAGGTGAAGGTGATGGCAGCCCTACATTTGTTTGCCACGGGAACCTTCCAGTACACTGTGGCTACTGCTGGTGGGATGTCACAGACAATGTTTAGCCGTGTGCTCAGAGATTTCTTGGAGGCAATGTTACATTTCCTGAACATGTACATCAAGTTCCCAACACCTGGACAGTTTGCCGACATCAAGAGTGATTTTTATGCTTTGGGCAGAATGCCACATGTAATTGGCTCCATTGATGGTACACATGTGGCTTTGGTCCCACCATATGCCAATGAACAAACATACAGGAATCGTAAACATTACCACTCTATAAATGCCCTGGTGGTATGTCTGCCTGACATGACAATCTCACATGTCTGTGCGCGTTTCCCCGGATCAGCACACGACGCCTACATTATGAGAAACAGTAGGATCCCACAGATTATGTCTCAGCTGCCAAATCAGCGTGCTTGTTGGTAGGTAATGTTGTCTGTGTGTTGCTTGTATGTCAGGTTGTACCCTGTTTTCAGACACATGAAGTCTTTTCTGTTTTAATGTAGGAGACTCTGGATACCCCAACATGCTGTGGTTGCTGACCCCACTAAGGAACCCTGTCACCCCTGCTGAGTTTCATTTTAATGAGGCACATGGTCGGACCAGGCGAGTGATTGAGCGGACATTTGGGCTACTGAAAAGCAGATTTCGCTGTCTGGACCGTACAGGAGGAGCCCTCCAATATGCACCAGCGAAGGTGTGTAAGATCATCATTGTGTGTTGCATGCGACACAACATGGCAGTGAGGAATGAGCTACCTCTCATTCAAGATGACAGGGACCAGCAGCCTCCAGCAGGGGAGGTTCCAGCCCTGGGGCATGTTGCGAGTGATGAGGAGGAGGAGGAGGAGGAGGAGGAGGATGTTCGGAGACAGCTCATCAACAACTTTTTCCCATGATTGTAAGTATGCAATGATGAGTTGACAAAGCACTTTATTTGCATGATATGTGTCTGTTGTACAATATCTGTGTATACGTGTGGGTGCATGCTACTTAACATGATCCTTGGAGTTGTTTGGCGTCCATTGAGTTAGTATGTCCACCAGTACAGTGTTGACATGACTCCTAGCTAGTGTTCACAAAACAAACATTTTAAGTATGAAATGTCTCTTGGAGATGAATGCAGAAAATTTTGTATTTCAAGACTGTTCTATGTCTCTCCTTCACAGGGTTCTTTGGTAGTTGTATGGAGACATGTGACCTCCCAGACACACAAAGCAGATACAGTGTGCAGCTTTTCTTGGGATCAGGAATCTGTGCCACACACTCAATTCTGACCTTTTTCAAACTTCTTGTTTAATTTGTGCTTATTGTCACAGTGTGATTTGATTGCATTTGTTGTGGAGGCAACATGTTGTGCTCCACATTGAGGTGTGCCTCGTCTGTATACACACATCCGACATTCATTTACATACTGTATATGTGCCCTGATGGTCAGTTTGTCTAACAATGATTAGTGTTTGTGCATTGAAATGTGATTTCAGTTTACAACAGTGGAAGCAATGAGGATGTATGCCATGTACTATTTGTGTTGTGTTGACCTTGGTGTGAGTATCTCTTATATGTGTCATGTTACATTTACTCACAAAACAGTAGGTAAATAGCTGTAGTTGTTTTCCAGCCCAAGCATTTTTTTACAGGACATCATCTCTATATTACAAACAGTGTTTCATTCACAACAGAAGCAAGTATTGTGTGAATAAAGATGTATTGCAGTGCATGTGTGAAATTTAACAAGAAAGTGATAGTGCTGTACAAATTTTTGAAATCCAAAGTTCACAGAGGAGTTGTTGGTGGTAGTAGATGAAATTTTTAGAGCCAAGTCCACAGTCATTTGAGTCAGTGATCCAACTTAGACCCTCCATCCCATGTGGGAGAGTTCAGTGACAGTCAACAAAGTGAACGCTTCACACACAATGGAGGATATCAGGAGCATGTTGTCACTTCCTGGAGGATGCATAGCCATCTGTCTCTCATTTGTCCTTCTTTGGACGACCCCTCTTACGTTTTTCTGGGGGACCCTCAGGTACAGGCTGCTGCGGTGCAGGGGACTCTCTGCCAGAGTCCTCATCCCTCCCTGTGGCAGTTGCAGATGTAGTAGCAACAGATGTGGTGGGCACACAGGGAGGTGGGGTCATGTTGTCAGCAATCCGGCGAAGGCAGGTAAGTATGTCCCTGTGCACCGCAGTCTGGTCATCAATTTTATCCATTTTGGACTCTATTCTGGACATGTGTGAGTCCATTCTGGACATGTGTGAGTCCATTTTGGCATAATGGGCAGTCTGCTGCTGTTGCATGTCCTTGAGGATCCCAACTACCTGGCCAAAGTCTCCGGTGCATTCTCGATATGCATATAGGATGCGTGCCAACTGTGGGTCTGCTTGGTCATCAGCACCAGCTGCCTCACGGGACCTCTCCCCACGGCCCCTCACACCACCCCTACCCACACAAGCAGGACCTGTTGTTGCAGGCACAGACAAAACTGAGCCTCCTTCATCGTTGACACTGGTGCTGTTGTCCGCCAACTCCAGAGTGCCCTGTGTTGCTGTGCTCTCAGTGTTTTCTTGCCTTGGTGTGTCCGTGTTGGTAGAGGTCATCTGGGGGTTGACAGATGTTGCGGGAGTGGTCACAGGAGGTGCTGTTGTTCGGGCTGCTGGTGCCTCATTTTGAGCCACACCGGAGGGGCCAGGTAGTTCATCGTCATCCGTTGAGGGCTGAGAGACATCCATACCGGAGAGCTCAGGGTCACCCAGAGTCTGGGACTGGGATTGCTGTTCTGTTCCTGCAGTGTCCCTAGCAGGCCCTGTGGGAAGATGAGAGACACAATGTTTGTTGTGTTGTTGCACAGTTCATCGTATCATACACATTATATTTGCTATTGTACATTATGATGAGTGTTGGTACATTGAATGGTCCTGTATAGTCACAGACCCAGGCCTATATTTTCTGCTAACATTGTGATTTTAACCAGAAGTGTTTTGTTGAGCATGTCCAGCTCTGTGCATCAATGGGCATGTTTTGATTATTTGACTGTACATAGGCATTGACTGGCAAGTGACACCCTGTGCATGACACAGGTGTGTTGGTATTTCCCACATCTGTGCTTTTCCAATGATATACGTACTCTTCCTCTTACGATATGTTTCAAGATTTGTGCATGTGTGCTGTCATTTGTGCATGTCGTTTGCAGTCAAATTGGTGTGGCTACCTGCACACTCACAGTCCGGAATGTATGTGGCATTTGCTTTATGGTATTTTGATGAATGTGTTCCTAGTTCTTATCTCATTGCACACATGTGAATAGCTGTCAGTAGCAAATAGTGTTACTGCTTTGCTTTGTGCCTGATCACATCATGTATATTGTCCTTGTCCTCCATGGACAGATGAGTTACCCAAGGCTGCTTTCCTGCTTTTTCAGGCTCAGAGCTGTGAGGTACAGAGGTTTGTGTGCTTGTGTTATGCTGCTGGAAGTTGTACCCCTCCTCCCACCCAGTCCAGCTTACTCTTCGTGGACAAAGTATCAATGACAGTGAGGGGAGTGTAGTGGCAAGGAAGCTGACAACGCTGCATGATGTAGGAGTTGAATGCAAATCCCAACAGTGCTTTGTGTACATGACACCATGCAACAGTGTCAGCCATCTTGTTGTGGCCCTTCCATTCACTGAAAGGTATCCCTTGTCACTGATGGACATGTTGCTTTGTGTGTCGGTAGTGATGAGTGCTATGACTGCAACTCACACCATGTCCTGTACTCCACACACCTTCCCAGCCAGCCCAGGGAGCACACCTGGGACAATGCATCCCCAGACAGTGATTGGAAATGTACAGTGAAGATGGCTGTGAGTGGGAAGTAGTGTGAGAGGGCCAGGGCCTAGTTGTGACTTGTAGCCAATTCATACATAAGGCCCATGTGTCAGCCATCTTGCCAGTACTTTTCCACTCCCTGTGAGATGAGCATGGTTCAAGGTGGGATTGTTGGGCCATGTGGGAGGAGGACTGTTGGCTGTGACTATGACTCCCATCATGCTTTCAGCTACATCACCTTCCCAGCAAACCCAAACTTCCTTCCTGTGACTCTGCTTTCCTGGTAGTGAATGTGTGCAAACAAGATGGCTGCTGCATGTGACTGGTGTTTGGATCACATTGCCTTGCTGTGGGTTGGTGCTAAGTTAGTACATTTTTGTGAATGGTGAGCTTTCCAGTTACATTGCAGGTATGTTGTTAGTAAACATCTATTTTTGAACACATATCCCAGCATGGACTTGTGCTCCCCACACCAGAGCCCAGTGTGAGGCATCTTGGGAGTAGATTTTCCTTGACTCTCAAGGAGAGCATAGTCCCAGGTGTGTTGTTTGGTGTTGGTGGGAGGGGTGTGTGTGTGACAGGGCCTGCTGGTAGATGTAGTCAGAGCTAGCATTCCTCCTCCCCCCAGACCAAATAGGCCACCATGATCCATGCTTCCATGACAGTGAGTCAAACTTTACGTTCAAGATGTCTGACAGTGTGGCCTGGTGTTTGTTTGAGCACAACTCCCAACAGGGCCTTGTGCTTCACACACCAGAACCCAGAGTCAGCCATCTTGCCAGTACTTTTCCACTCCCTGTGAGATGAGCATGGTTCAAGGTGGGATTGTTGGGCCATGTGGGAGGAGGACTGTTGGCTGTGACTACGACTCCCATCATGCTTTCAGCTACACCCACCTTCCCAGCCATCCCAACCTTCCTTCCTGTGACTCAGCTTCCCTGTGAGTGAGTGAAACAGTGCTGGCAAGATGGCTGACAGTGGTGGTTGCTGTTTTGAGCCCAAAGCCTTGCTGTGTTTTTTAGTAAGTTGTTACATATCATGAAATAGTTACATATTACTCTGAGATTGCTGGTATTTTGTTTGTCTAACTGGCATACACGTCACAGGCTCATTTGCTTAATGTTGTTATGACTTTGCTGACACTGATTTGTATTGCTGTGTCCTTGACAGTGATGTCTGTGTCTGTGTATTTGCTATCCATATTGGCTATTTGAGTATGTACTCACCAGGCTCTGGTACTCCTGATATTCCATGGACGGCCTCCGGTGGTAGGATGGCCGCACCTTCTCCTCCCAGGAAGTGAAGTGCACAGGTGTTGCAGGATGGCCACCGCCAGTCCGCTGACTCAGTTCGTGCTCTTTGTTGATGAGCTTCTTGACCCTCCTTCTCACATCATAGTACCTGTTCCTGATATCGTCCGTTGTGCGCAGGCAAGGTGCTTGTGCGTTCACCTTCCATACTCTCCCACATTTTGGTTCTCTGGGACAGGGGGGTCTGTTGGACCAAGGTGCCAAATAACTGTGGCTCTACTCTGAGAATTTCATCTACCATGACTTCCAACTCACTGTCTGTGAACTTTGGATTCTTCTTTGGGGGCATGGTGATGGGTGGTGGTGGAGATGGATATGTGGGTGAGTGTGAAGGTGAGGGTGAGTGAGTATGAGTAAAGGTGTGTGTTTGTGAGTGTGGTATTTGACAGGTGCTGGTAGTGTACAGGTTGTGTGGTGGGTTGGTTTTGAGTGTATGTATCAGTGCAGTGTAGCGGTGGTATCTGCTGGCAGGTCTGTTGAATTTGCAAAGGATCATGGTAAGGATTTTTGCCCTTTATATAGGAGGAGTTGTGGGTGTGTCTTCATTTTTTATTTTTTATTTGCCTTTGATAATGCTTGTTTGGACATTTTCTGTCTGTTTCTGTTGTATTTTGTTGAGCATGACGGAAACGTTCCATTGACCGCAATGGATGCTTTTCATGTATTTGCGGGGTAGTCCGAGTCTGTCCCATTCACGCTACGCTATGTTGCAGCGTTCGCGTACGAGTTGGTTGCGTCGGGCTCTTTTCCGGAGATTTCGCTCAGACGGATTGATTCCCGTCCGTGTAGGTCGTCCGTATTGTGCTCCGTGCGAGTCGTTTGTATTTGACACGCAATGGATCGTACTACGATGGTCGGACAGCGCGCGTACGTGTCGGTCGGAAACCATTCCCGGTTCGTGTCGGTCGGGAGGGTTTCCGAGCGGGATCGGAATCGACCCCTAAATATATATAATTTACTATTCCCACTCCAAAATACATTAACTCAGGGAAGCTACTGGACACTAAACATATATAAATTACTATTCCCACTCCAAACTACATTAAGTCAGGGAAGGTGCTGGACACTAAACATATATAATTTACTATTCCCACTCCAAACTACATTTACTCAGGGAAGGTGCTGGACACTAAACATATATAATTTACTATTCCCACTCCAAACTACATTAACTCAGGGAAGCTGCTGGACACTAAACATATATAATTTACTATTCCCACTCCAAACTACATTAAGTCAAGGAAGGTGCTGGACACTAAACATATATAATTTACTATTCACACTCCAAACTACATTAACTCAGTGAAGCTGCTGGACACTAAACATATATAATTTACTATTCACACTCCAAACTACATTAAGTCAAGGAAGCTGCTGGACACTAAGGGGTCGATTCCGATCCCGGTCGGAGGCGCACCTAACACTATTCGCCCGGGAAAAAAACCAGGCGAATGCGCGTTTCCCGACCGATTCGTTCATACGTCCGAACGAGCAAGTACGATGCGCATAACTGCCCAGATCCCGACCCAGTCGCACTCACCCAATCCAGCTCCTGTTCTCCGACCGAGCCTGATCCGGAAACGCAGAATCGAGTCGCACGGAAGCCAAAATGCAGCCCCGTCCGGCCGGACTAGTACGATGCGCACCCCGTACGCACCGAACCCGTCGCTACGCACGGCACGTCAAAGCATCCGGGAGAGGCGCACATAAGCTCCGATTCGTGCCACAAGACGATCCACGGCTACGAGACGAACACGCCAGCCACGAGGACAAGTCGAAGCAACGAGAAAGACGAACGAGACGAACCAACCATGAATCCAATCGCGCAGATCCTACCAATACTCTACATCTATTACCGGAACTGGTACGGACGCGTACGGCGCAGAAGGTAAGTCAGACACCCACCACACAAACAAACCACACATACCCGACATATAACACACACACATAGGGATGCAGAAATTACTTGCAACAGCAGCACCATAGGGGCGGGATGGCTATCACCAATGCCATATACACACATAGGGGCCTGGATGCCAACCACTAACACCACCTCTACCCATGGGGGGCTGGATGCCTACCACTACTACCACCCCTACTCAGGGGGGGCTGGATGCCTGTCACTACTACCACCCCTAACCATGGGGGGCTGGATACCTGTCACTACTACCACCCCTACCCATGGGGGGCTGGATGCCTACCACTACTACCACCCCTACCCATGGGGGGCTGGATGCCTACCACTACAACCACCCCTACCCATGGGGGGCTGGATGCCTACCACTACCACCACCCCTACCCATGGGGGGCTGGATGCCTACCACTACCACCACCCCTACTCAGGGGGGGCTGGATGCCTGTCACTACCACCACCCCTATCGCTTGTGGGGCTGGATGCCTACCACTACTACCACCCCTACCCATGGGGGCTGGATGCCTACCACTACCACCACCCCTACTCAGGGGGGCTGGATGCCTACCACTACCACCACCCCTGCCCATGGGGGGCTGGATGCCTACCACTACCACCACCCCTACTCAGGGGGGGCTGGATACCTGTCACTACTACCACCCCTACCCATGGGGGGCTGGATGCCTACCACTACTACCACCCCTACCCATGGGGGGCTGGATGCCTACCACTACCACCACCCCTACCCATGGGGGGCTGGATGCCTACCACTACCACCACCCCTACTCAGGGGGGCTGGATGCCTGTCACTACTACCACCCCTACCCATGGGGGGCTGGATGCCTGTCACTACTACCACCCCTACCCATGGGGGGCTGGATACCTGTCACTACTACCACCCCTACTCAGGGGGGGCTGGATACCTGTCACTACTACCACCCCTACCCATGGGGGGCTGGATGCCTACCACTACCACCACCCCTACTCAGGGGGGGCTGGATGCCTACCACTACTACCACCCCTACCCATGGGGGGCTGGATGCCTACCACTACCACCACCCCTACTCCGGGGGGGCTGGATGCCTACCACTACTACCACCCCTACCCATGGGGGGCTGGATGCCTACCACTACCACCACCCCTACTCCGGGGGGGCTGGATGCCTACCACTACTACCACCCCTACCCATGGGGGCTGGATGCCTACCACTACTACCACCCCTACCCATGGGGGGCTGGATGCCTACCACTACCACCACCCCTACTCAGGGGGCTGGATGCCTACCACTACTACCACCCCTACCCATGGGGGCTGGATGCCTACCACTACCACCACCCCTACTCCGGGGGGCTGGATGCCTACCACTACTACCACCCCTACCCATGGGGGCTGGATGCCTACCACTACCACCACCCCTACTCCGGGGGGCTGGATGCCTACCACTACTACCACCCCTACCCATGGGGGCTGGATGCCTACCACTACTACCACCCCTACTCAGGGGGGCTGGATGCCTGTCACTACTACCATCCCTACCCATGGGGGCTGGATGCCTACCACTACTACCACCCCTACTCAGGGGGGCTGGATGCCTACCACTACTACCACCCCTACTCAGGGGGGCTGGATGCCTGTCACTACTACCACCCCTACCCATGGGGGCTGGATGCCTACCACTACCACCACCCCTACCCAGGGGGCTGGATGCCTACCACCCACACCACCCCTACTCATAGGATGGGTAATGCATGACACAACCAGCATACTCCAACATAAGGAATGTAAGAAAAAAACAGCCTCCCAACACCATGACAAGCGTGTGTAGACTGTGTCAAATGCCTACAACACTGAACATGACATTGAACATACAATGTGACCCCCTATCACATGTGTCACACATAAATGTGTGTGGCCTCCACAATGCAAGCAGACCCTGACCACTGTGGCAATGGGGTCCAAGCCCCCATCATCACAGTGACCAAAAGGTAAGTGTGGGGTCCATAGCTGTAGCACATTTTGAACATTGTGGCAATGGGGTCCAAATCCCCATCATCACAGTGACCAAAAGGTAAGTGTGGGGTCCATAGCTGCAGCACATTTTGAACATTGTGGCAATGGGGTCTAAGCCCCCATCATCACAGTGACCAAAAGGTAAGTGTGGGGTCCATAGCTGAAGCACATTTTGAACATTGTGGCAATGGGGACTAAACCCCCATCATCATAGTGACCAAAAGGTAAGTGTTGACATTGAAAAAGTTGCAACTGCCAAACTGCATGGATGATTCCTGGTCACAGAACAACAAACACATCAGTGGCAAAGTAGTGGTTGTGTCCCATAGCAACATAGATTGGGTGAGGCAAACTTTGCAGTGCAAAGAAGACATACCTTTGGCCATGTGCAGACAAACATCACCCATGGGGGCTGACACTGTCAACATTCATCAATGACACAATGACAGAAGTGACCATCATAATGCAGACCCACATATTTGCACCAATGGGCACACAAATGGAGATATCCTGTGGAGACTGTAGATGTGAGGTGAACAGATACCATACCATGGCAGCAATGGGACACACAAACCATGAACATCGTGCTGACTGATGACCTAGGAGTCCCAGGGACAGCAGGGGGAACCCACTAAACAACATACAGCCAATGGCACACCGAAGATATGCCAATGCAGTGGTGCAGATGCACAAACACAAACAGGCAGCCCCACACTGCACATCAAACACAACAGGTGAGGGGGGGGGGGTGTGCTAGTGTCCCAAGGCAACCACACAACACATGAGGAGGCCTGAATACCAATTACACAGATGCGCATACAGTGCCACACAAAAGTAACTCATGGATCCAAATCCCATATGTGGGAAATCAGGCATTGTTAGATGAGAGGGAGCACAAATCACACATGTCACACAAGCATGTAGGAACAGCAACTAACTCAGCAAGACACAGACACACCACAGCACTACCCCCAGGGTCCCCACAATGTGGTGACCCTGGGCTGCATGAGAATCCCACTGTGATGACAAAGCTAGATGTCGTTCACACTGTGAACCACAGTCATGTGTCCTGAGCAACAAACCAACATCACACCTACACAAGCACAAATCAATCAGCACGGCCAGTCAGCCAAGGCCAACATGGAGGCAGGGGCCTAGCCGGGCAACAACTCTCATCTGCACACACTCAACACCACACACCTCGACCTCCAATAATGTGCAGCAGTGAAGATCACATGCACTGTTGACATTGCACATGCACCCATGACAATCCCAGGGGTGGCGGTGGCAACTAAGGTGCAGAAACCCATCACACATGGCCAGTCAACAAGACTCGTGAATGTCTGACACACTGCACAGTACGCTGTACATGGACATGATGGCAATACCACACCAACCAATGGGATCCCGGCCACAGTCACACACCAATGAAGAAGCCAAGGTCACCCACAAAGAACACACATAGACAACTTCCAACATTGCAGCCCTGACCCTGAGGAGTGGCAGCAGTCACACACCCAACGTGTCACAATCACTGAAAGATAACACAAACTGGAAATTACATGACAGATGTAAACAACAAGTGCCAAGGGGAATCCTGACTGTGTCCCATCTGCGTTTGCCCACAAACTCAGCCCAGACAGCAAACACACCTATGGGTGACACCCTGATGACCAGTAATGTGCCATGCACCCACATCCCAGAGAACCCAGGGAGAAGACTTTGGGGGAACATAGGTCAACTCAGCAAGCATCACAAACAGGAACCTCACTAGGGATCCCAGCATGCCCAGCAACATGGAAGTGAACACACACAGACATGCTCACACAACACACACCTTGGGCTCAGGCAATGTCACAGAATTACACACTGCCATGAGGGGACCCCACTCCTGTGTGAGGAAAGCTGGCCCATACGTTGCCTCAGTAGGGCTCCATCATGTGAACACTTGGTCACACAGTCAACAATTAGCACCAAATGAAGGCTCCCGTCATATCAGCCTGGTCATAGGAGTGTCACCGAAATCATCAGCACAGATCCAACACACATGTATAGCAAGTTGCACTGATAACACAGATGAGTCCTTCCCCATTGATGCCCAAACTTGCATGTCCAGTGGAGATGGCCACACGGTCAGGGAAGTAGACTAATTGAACAATGGCAAGCACAACAGATGTGCAGGGCTGTAAGCCACAGATGTGATATTGCCAATAAAACCTAGGAATTCCCATTGCCAAATCTTGGAAACATGCCACCCTCATATGCTGCAAAGGATGACATGGATACACTACAGGATAGGACACATTCCCCGTGGACAACATGGGTTCCTGCACAGTAACACTTCATTTTCATGAGACCAAAAATCAGCATCACTGCAGCAAGGGCACGGTTAGCATCATCAACAACATGTACATAAGAAGCAAAACAACTAGAGAACATAAAGTTGCTTTATTCAGCATTTGGGTGAGAGAAGTGAAAGAAAATATATAACAAAGGCCAATGGCCAGTCCATAATATGAGTCCAAACAGGGTGACAGTGCCAGATGTCACCCTTCGCATGCCTGCACTGCTACACACCAGGGACAATCCCCTCGGAGGGGCATACGGGGGGCAGGCCAGGCACCGCAGGGACAGGATCAGGGCTCACCAGAAGGAGGCAGGGAAGGGGTGGTGGGTGCTGGAGAGTCACTGACAACTGAAGTGGAGGTGTCTGACATGGTGTGTGCCGGCACAACTGGGGGGCATGACTCAGATGGTGTGGGTGCTGGCACGACTGCAGTGGGCCGTGCAGATGGAGTGGACAGGTTCCCCACTGCAGTGCCCAAGTCAGACAGGGTGGTAGTGGACTCCACTGCAGTGCCTATCTCCAGGGGAGGAGAATGGGGTTCAGGTAAGGTGGGCAGGACAGAGGGGTGGACACCGTCTCCACACCAGTGGCACAGACATGCGCAGCGGGGGTGTGGTGCTGGAAGAGCAAGTGGCAGGGGGAGAAGGCCGGATCATTTTGGGGATGGTGTATCTGTGGGTGGGGGAACCTGGGGCAGGGTGTGGTGGGGGCACCTGTGGAGTGGGGGCCTGAGGGATGGAGGAAGGATACTTGGTGGTTGAGCTGCAGGGCGGCGGCGGGGTCTTGCTCTTCCGGGTCCGGGGGGACTTGCGGATGGGTGCCTCAGTCGTCCGGGGGCGAGGGGCACTCCCCTCTGTGTGGGTGGACTTCCTCTTCCCCCGGTATGCTGGATCAGCTGGATCGGAGGGGAAGAGGCCGAGGTCACAGAGGAAGACCCGCTGTGTAGGTGGGGTTGCAGGTGATGCAAGGGAAGGGGCCTTGGAGGGAGAGGTATCGGAGGACTGCGGAGTGACTGTGGATGCGTGTGTGTGTGCCTGGGCCCCATCCCCTGTGAGTGTGGTTTCAGTCCCCTGACTGTGCGTGCGTGTGCGTCTGGATTTTGGCGTGTGTGTCTGTGTGCTGCTTGTGTCTGTGCTGGTGTGTGCCTGTGCCGGTGTGTGTGTGCTTGGGACAGGTAGGGTGCTGGGGAGTGTGGATGGGGCAGAGGTAGGAGGTGTGAGGGACTGTCGGAGGAGGGACACTGCTGCCGTCAGGGAGGAGTCCATGGACCTATTGCTCCTCTGTAGGGCAGACATGCCCGATGAGATGCCTTCCATGAACGACACCAGCTGAGTCAACAGAGTGGTGTGGGCATGGAGGACACTCAGCATTGCTGTCTGCCCTACATGGAGCTGGCGAAGGAGGTACACAGACTCCTCACTCAGGGCAGCAGGGGACACAGGGGCAGGGGGTGCGGTGCCTGGCACGAAGGAGACATGCTCCTGAACACGGGAGCCTCCACTGACCTCTGGAATGGGAGCCGATGGGAGGGTGGTGGTGGTGGTGGTGGCGGGGACAGCAACACTAGCTGGGGTGTGGTGGCTGCTGACACCCGCCTCCACAAGGGAGTCATCCTCCGAGCTGCTGTGGTCCTCCGCTGAGGTGGATGCTGCTGAGGACTCCTCGGTGTGGCTCCCCTCGCCCTCCGTGCCACTGGGTCCCTCCGACCACTCCTCGGCTGCTGACCCAGTCTGGCTCTGCGGCTCCTCCTGGTCCGTGGAGCTGTCCCCTCCTGTGGCCGTGGATGTATCTGCAAACAATAGGGAAACAGACAAACATCAGTCACCTGCACCGACCGCACACACCACAGTAAGTACAGCACATTACAGACCAAGCCCTGGCATCCTTAGTTGAACACTGCCAAAAGTGCCCAAACAGAGTAGGAGAAGCCAATTGACAGTCTGATGGTCAACCATGGCACTCACATCCCTCCTGGCCTTGCACCCATCTGTCTGGTGTCTGTGGGATGGCAATACCCCAGTGTGGACACATGCACCACCTACACAGTAGTTGGACAGTGCAGAGAACACGGTGAAGTATGTGAACATGCACACATCACAAATCTTGCCACTGAGTCAGTACAGAAGTCCGGATAAAGGGATGGCCAGAGTCAATTTTGAAATGCATGTAATGCATACCAGCACCAGACACCATGATGCACCCATGTCCTGATAGTCATTGCCACAATGGGGTGCATGTAGCACATGTCACTCCCCTGCAGGATCACTCATTGGAAGTTTCATGCCATGGCACAGGCATGCCTGCTAAGTCATACATCACTGTCTCCAGTCACATGGAAAGGGCAGCCAGACAACAGCAGTCTGCACTGTGTCACAATCCTAGGTCATGGGGAATGCAAGTCCTGGAGCTGAACAAGTGCACATGTCCATCCCCCACACACCACATCATCTGAACTCTTATTTGTCCACGTCATACCAATTGGACATATGGGAGACCTGTAACACAACCCTCGGAACCTGAGCACCTCACAATCTGCTGTGAATGGGAAACAGCTGCCTGAACTTCACATTCGCATACCCCAGTCTGCACGGTCAAGTGATCAAACACCTATGTGTCACACAAGTATCGTCTCCTATGGTCACATCTCCGGTGGCATGCTGAGCCCCAACCGAGAAACACCCCAGTAGTCCTGACAACGAAGCCACAGCACAATGACACAGAGGCAGACACCTGAGGGGACATATCACTGAGCACAACGTGTCAGCTGATACACGTGAGTGGGAGTACAGAGTGTATTGTATGGCCTGGAGTAGGCATGACTGTCCTGCCCCACGTGAATGAGGGATGAGCCCTGGACAGTAGGCAGGTGGCTAAGTATGTGTGACACACTTGATATACATACTCCTGAGGCCCAAACATTGTTCACACCCGCAGCATGGGTGTGTGCCAAATACCCCAGGCACATGTGGTGGATCAGCTCAGCAATTGGACCACATATCAAAGTAACACGCAGATTACATGTCAGAACACAGGCATTGTGTAAGCAATGGACCCACCCATGATGCCCACCACAGAGTTAGGGGAACAAATGCTGTCCCCCACCTTGAGCTAAGCAAAATGCAAGGACACAGTACCCAAGTGACACAATTCCCTGACTGTAAGGGCCACACCTGGGTATCAGATGAGGAGTGGGCAGTGCACAATTGAGGGACATGGGTCCTGGACCACATGACTGATGTACTGTGGAAGTTTAACCAGGCCAGAGGAGGGCACATAGCATGGCAGACAAAGTTCACAATGCAGTCATGGATTCACCCCTCCTTGCTGCTCTCTGGCCTTCAGCTGCCCATCCAGATCAGGGAAGACCACCGCCAGGATCCTGAGCATATGGGGGTCAGGGTCCGGTGTCCGCCCCTCCTGCGAGGAGGCGACAGCTTCAGCTGGACCCGTGCGATCCTCCGGGTCCAGCCCCGAAGGTCCTGCCACCTCTTCTGGCAGTTGCGGATCCGGCGCTTGTAGTCCCCACGGATCTCACTGCCCGGACGATGGTCAGCCATATCTTCTGCTTCTGGTGGGCATCAACCTGTGAGGATGACAAAGTGAAAAGCCCATTACTACACATGCAACATTTCCGTGCATCACACATTTGGATATACATGTCTAAATCACAGGGGCACATGATGTACACAGGCAGTGCAATGATGGCTATGAACAGTTTGCCAGCAGTTACTACATGGTATCATTGCCTGGGAAGTAAAACCTCGTTTAAATGCACTTTTACTGCACTATACCTGTTCAGTGCATGTAACTACACACTATGGGGTGTGACAACTACTCAGTGAGCCTGCTAGCCAGTGGCGTGCAGACTGTAGGTCTTGCTAGTCAGACAACATGCACATTTAGTTAGGCAGTGGACAGCACACTCACCTGCTCCCCTGGTTTCCCATACAGCTTGCTGTACTGTGGAAGGAGGCTGTCCAGCAGGGCCTGGTTCTCCTCAGTGGTGAAGGCTGGGGCTCTCTCCACAGTACGTGCCATTGCAGGAGCCAGAGGATTCAGATACAGCAGCAGTGGTGGTGGCAGATGTCGTCCTGGAGCATGTAGTGCAGGCAAGTGAGCTCTCAGGGGAACAGCCAGCATTATATGTGTGCTGCTGAGGCAGATACTGTCCCATGTGTCCAAAGTGATAGGTCCCAGTCGTTTGCATCTTCTGAATCTGGCCAATCCATTGATTTGCACCACTTACACACGCCCACAGCATCCTTCAAAAGTTCAACTTCATGACACCCATGAATTTGCAACATTGTTGTGGGTGGCCAACTGAATTTACAGCATCCGACTCGTTGAAGGTTTGAAAACGCGTCCGTTGCCATGCCAGGCCATAGCCAATGCGTGCGCACCGATCGGTCAATTGCTGTACAACGCGTACCCGCTCACATTGTATGCAATGGCCAATGCGTGCGCACCGATCGGTCCATTGCTGTACAACGCGTACACACTCACATTGTATGCAATGGCCAATGCGTGCGCACCGATCGGTCCATTGCTGTACAACGCGTACCTGCTCACATTGTATGCAATGGCCAATGCGTGCGCACCGATCGGTCCATTGCTGTACAACGCGTACCCGCTCACATTGTATGCAATGGCCAATGCGTGCGCACCGATCGGTCCATTGCTGTACAACGCGTATTGCGAATACAACGCATATCCGCTCACATTGTATGCAATGGCCAATGCGTGCGCACCGATCGGTCCATTGCTGTACAACGCGTACCCGCTCACATTGTATGCAATGGCCAATGCGTGCGCACCGATCGGTCCATTGCTGTACAACGCGTCCCTGTACAAGTCACAGGCATATGTCACCATGCCTGTCACAGGTGAACGTATGCCAGCCACATTTACTTCCCAGGGAGTGAGGGGCACACCTACAACACCACAGCCTGTCCACACTGTATCCTAAGGCATGTAAGGCTGCATCACCTGTTCCGTGTATGGGGGTCAACATGTGGTTTTGTGGGTGGCACTTGGGGGCAGCCACTCCCAGGCTGTGCACGTGTTCATGGGGACAGTATCCTTGGTGTGTTGTGCACATGAACACTGTGGTGTGCAACTGTTCATTTCAGAGCATGTGGCATGGTCACATTTCACGGTTTTGTATGTGTATGTCATGTCACATACCCCCTGAGTCCCATGTGGGACGGTATGTACGTCACAAGGTGACCCATTGCCACAATTGTGATGGCCCTCCACAGTCTGTGTGCATGTTGTGTTTACAATGTCTCTGATTCTGAAAGTGAGATTAAAAAAGTTTTTTGAGAATAGAGAATGCCCTGTTTCAAATAATGTGTCAGGCCTTAAGCCAAAATCCACATTCACACCCTCTTTGAATGTAATTGACAAGAACATTGAGATTTTTGAGAGAGTAACTGAAATAGAATTGAGGAACATCCTTGATCGTCCTGTGAATACTAGAAGTAGGAATAATAACCTTTCTAAGTCCCATAGGGAGTCACTTAGATCACTACAGAATGATATCAGTATCACCATCAAACCCGCCGATAAGGGCGGGGAGTGGTGGTATGTGATACAGAGGATTATAGAAAAAGAATGTTGAATCTACTGGAAGTTCCAGAACATTATATTAGAGTTCCTCACAGTAGGATAGAAAAGCTCAAGAAGGAGATTGAGGTATTATTAAATACAGCTAAAAATGAAGGTTGGATATGTGAGGAAGAGTATAAGTTTTTATATAACGGCTCTCCAATTATCCCAGCGATATATGGACTTCCTAAGGTCCATAAGGACCTCACAAATCCACCAATGAGGCCGATTGTTAGTAGTATTGGGTCTCTCCTTGAGCCATTGAGTAAATTTGCAGATTGCTTTATTAAGCCTTTAGTACAACAACAGACATCTTATCTAAAAGACTCCGCACATGCTATCTCAATTTTTGAGGGAAGGAGCTTCAACAGGGTGACTGAATTTTTGGTCACCCTGGATATTGAAGCTCTATACACCAACATACCCCAGGATGACACCATCAAAGTAGTTGGGTCACTGTTGGGAAGAACAGATCTCCATGGTGGCAGCATGGAATTTATTTTATGTTGCATCACAATGGTGCTGAAGAACAATCTGTTCTTATTTGAAGAAGATCTTTTCCAACAGGTGAAGGGGACCAGCATGGGGGCCACCTGTGCCCCCAGTCTGGCCTGTCTTTATGTTGGTGAATTTGAAGTTAGGCATGTTTTCAATGAGGCGGCCCCCTTCTTTGAGAACGTGAGTCAGTGGTGCCGCTTCATTGACAACATTGTTTTTATCTGGAAGGGCAATCAGGAGGAATTGGAAGAATTTATCTTGTGGCTTAATTTAGGAGATCCAAATTTGAAATTTACAGCACAATTCAGTAAAGATAGAATTAATTTTTTAGACATCTGTATTAAGGATGATGATGGCAGTCTAGCGGTGGAGCTCTACACGAAGCCGACTGATAAAAATACTCTCTTACATTATGAGAGCTTCCACCCCAAAGCCCAAAGGGATAATATTCCCTTCGGGCAATTTCTGCGACTTCGCAGAAACTGTTCTTCTATGTCAGATTTTAATAGACATTCAGATGTCCTTAAACTGAAATTAATGGATCGAGGTTATCCCAAAAAACTGATTAGACAATCATACAAGCGAGCCAAATATTATGACCGCGAGTACATGTTGGATCAGAATACAAATAGGAGTCAGGATACCAAAAAAGAAAGAATAGTGTTTGTGAGTCAATTTTCTGAAAATAGTAATATCATCACAAATATTGTGAATAAAAATTGGAAAATCTTGAACGATGGGCAGGAAGTAAAACTAGACAAACCACTTTTTGCATTTAGGAAAAATAAAAATATTAGAAATTCTCTAGTAAACACATACAGAGATTGCAAAAGGGATTTTCAAAACACACTGCAGGGCACTAAGGCCATTGGCAATTATACATGTGGGATGTGTTCGATTTGTGAACATTGCATGGTGGTGAAGAGGCTCAATTTTAATGGTCAAGAGATCATTTGTAAGAGCCTAAATAATTGTCGCAGTAAAAACTTGATCTATCTCCTCATATGCCCCTGTGGGCTAGGCTATGTAGGAGAAACGAGCCGTGAGCTTCGCATTAGAGTGCTAGAACATAAGTCAGCTTTAAGAACAAATAAAGAGAATGCACCACTGACAGAACATTTTTCTAAGGTGAAACACAGTTGCAATGATTTGCGGTGGTTCATATTAGAAAAAATCTCAGGAAACATGAGAGGTGGAGATTTAGATAAAAAAGGAAACTGAGAGAACAGTGGTACATTTGTAAATTGAATACTGTGCAAAACGGCTTGAATTCCAGAGAGGACTGGATGTCTATTATCTCCTAAATAAAACCCCGGTGTTGCCCTTTATGTTTAGAGTATAGATAAAGATACTCTTGTTTATGTAAAAATACACCGATTTGATTTAATAGGGAATGGCAGTGGTAAAGATGAACGGATGAAACGTATAATACTGATCTACCACATGCAATTTTTATTATGTAGATCTTTATCAGAAACGAAATATGGCAATTTGAATGAGAAGGGGCAATTAAAAAGTTTTGTATCCATGAACACTGCATCATCCCTAGAGAGTGTGGCTTATTATTCAATTGCTTGCACTGTTATGAACATTCGTGATTTCCGGATTAGACTATATACAATGGTGAACGTTTAATTAGAGAATGGAAGGCGCTACAAGGGTGTTTAATGCAGCCCTTGATAAAGTTTTTTGTTAAATCGGAGTGTTAACAGTTAATAGTCCGCAAAGATGCAGAGACGCAGGTCACATGACCGTTACGTTCACGCATTGACGTAGGAAACATGAGGAGGCTTTTAAGGCGCCAATACAGCGGTATGGTGTTTATCGCACGAAAGACAGAAACAGAAGTGCTGAGATACCGCTGGGTCCCCGCAAGAGGTAGGTTTTGGTTTAGGAACAGGGTCATGGGGTAGGATGTTTTTTTTAGTAATCATAGATGGGGGAAAGTGAAGTTATGTGGCTGTCAGAGACCGTTGACTATTTATATGGAAAGTATTGGAAGTGCTTCCATGTAGTAATTATTAATATTATTCTTTGATTAGTATATGCGCCTGATAAATAATGAAATTTGATGTGGCGATTCTGATCTCGGGGCTAGAATAGAACAATATATTGAGCAAGTCTGTTTCATTTTGGAGTACAACATAATATAGGAAGCGAGTATGGCTCGGCTTTCTCACATTGGTATTTAATATGGCCGGTTTAACCTCGGGGCTAGAACAGAGCGAGGTAGTATTCAAGCCCATGTAACTTTGAAATAAACGCAATACAGGAAGTGAGGATATTTTGGCCTCTATTTTAAAAAAGATAATATTTTGGCTTTTACTTTGTAGCCGAACAAAAGGACCATAATACAAGAAGGACCCATATATATAAAAAACGGGCATAAAAAGAAGTAAGTAACTCTTCATTTCATGACGAGTTCGTGTTAATAGAAATGAGAATGTGTCTAATTACATCTTTATGGTTTATTCATATGGTCTAGATTTCGCTACGGTCAGTCCACCTCTGTTCAGGAAAGGAAACTAGTCATGTGGTGAACCTAATTAGTTGATCTAAGGTAGGTGCAAGCAAATATACGATAGAGACTATAACTATTAGAGTTTATGAGCAACGATTGTGTATATTGTTTTATATGTGCTACTTTCTGTTTGATATAGGTAGCTACCAGTCCAGTGCAATGTGTAACTGATTTGAGAATCTCTACAGCTAGATCTGCAGTATATTCCCCTTCTATAAAAAGGGTGCATAAGTAAGTAGGCCGGGGTCACATTTTTTATTATTATTATTTATAAAGCCGGCTGAGAACTATAGATATGTATAAAAGATCGTGTTGTTGACCGCTAACCTAAAATGGATATTTGTTTATTTTTGGAGGTGGTCTCAAACCAGGTTTAATCAGCACTTGGTTTCTTCAGATAGGAAATTGGACCTACGTAACAGTGGCCAAATGACTTTCTGATTTTTAAGAATAACGTACTATAGGTAAGCCCTGTATTCTATAGTGACTATGAAATCTTGTGAGTATATGATGGTGATGAATGCATGATGAGATGAGAGAGGGAGTGATGGAATATATGGTGTGATTGCTATGGGACACTGTTGGGATTAAGAAACTTAATGTATTGGTATTATAAACAATTAATGTTTTTTCTGTGATTTTCTCCTTTTGACCTAGTAATTATGAGATAGAATAATAATGGCTTGTTTCGCATTGTATGTTTTCAATGAATAATATAATTGTACCTTAGTATTCATTTTTTTAATATGCGTTTGTGTTATAGATGTTTTAATCAGCGAGAGTACAGTGGTTTGTAGTCTTGAAAAAGAAGGTTCAACTATATTTCCTTCGAAACGCGTCGACGCCTGTCTGCCATAAACTCATTGCTCTTAATCTACCCCAAATGTTAATGAATTACGATACATTCGGGTGATTTTGTATAGTTTTTTATATGAGTCATGGTACCTAATGACAAAGTGCAATGTCTTTTTTAACTCTCGTGTTGTGTTTTTAATTATTACACTGTGTGTTATTTTCTTTTTTATTGTTGTCTTTCAATAAAAAGGGATTCCCGTCCATAATATGTATGGAAAGTTTTTAAATTCTGTATTAAGTTTTGTATTATATTTTTAATAAATTGATTACATTAATGTACGAGTTGTAGGTTTTGTACCAATACTTGGATTGTTGGTTTCAACAGTGATTCCTTTGGTTGTATGCTTTTCTGATTGATTGGGTGAAAAGAGGATTCTATGTGCGGTAGGATTTTGTGAAGTCACACTCCCAAAGGACGTTCCTTTTGAGTTTCTGCTTGCATCCTAGTCCTTTGGGTTCCAAAGGGTCCCTCTCTTTTTAAGAAGTCTTCTGTACAACCAGATGGTTGGAGAGGTTAGTTAGTTGTTATCTTCTTTATTGGTTTAGTGTCATCCTGTATATTTTATCAATATGGAGACATTTAAGACCTTTGGTTTTTCAGAAGACCAATTCAACAAATTGATTAACCAAAACCCCCGTATCAATGGAAATGTTAATCCATTGAGTAGTGATCAATTATTTAAACTTCTTAATTTGAAGAAGAAACTTATTAGAACAGAGCTTCATGCTGAATTTTTAGTTGAATACCTCAAAACAGGAGTTATTCCAATTGGACTCCGGGTTCGAAATGAGCCAGGTCTCTTTATTGACAATACTAAATTTTTAGAAACCTGGACGCTTATAGCCAACCGCTGCAGCCGCGATTGGATTATTTTAATTATAGAAACGGCGCAGGAGGTATTAATCATTGAAAGGAAAGAAATTGAGGAATTAGAATCAAAAATTAAGAGTAGTACTGGTTTAGAAGGGGCAAAAAAGAAGCTTGAAGAATTAGAACATGAAACCAATGGATATAGGGAATATTTGATTAACAAAAAAACTAATAAACTTAAGAAAGATATAGAAAAATTCAATATAGAATTGGTATACCCATATCTCAACAAAGAATATTATAGTCAAAAGAACCCCCGATGGGAAAAACCCCATCCATTAAGACCGGTTTATTTTAGAGGAAGAAACCAACGGGTTACCTTCTCTGAAACTTCTGGTTCAAGCAGCGAAGAAGATGATTATAGCAAAGATCATCAGAGTAGAGAAGGGACCAGCTTGGACCATGAGTCTTTTTTAGGACAAAGACAAAGGAGGGGCCAGAGAAATTTTCGGAACACACACAGGGGAGATCAAGGGAGGATGTATCCCCAACAGGATCAAGGCAGGAACTATCCACAACAGGAGTACTTAAAGACACGCAATCGAAGCTACTGGAGGTAGACAAATTCCCAATTATTAATCTATCTCGGAGAACTCTATCTGTCTCTGAAAAACAAGTATTAGAGAGGGGATTTAGCTTTGCCCCCAGTGCGGCATTAAATAGATTTGAATTTGAAAAAGATTTGAAAGCACTGTTTAGGAAAGTGAGATTAAAAAAGTTTTTTGAGAATAGAGAATGCCCTGTTTCAAATAATGTGTCAGGCCTTAAGCCAAAATCCACATTCACACCCTCTTTGAATGTAATTGACAAGAACATTGAGATTTTTGAGAGAGTAACTGAAATAGAATTGAGGAACATCCTTGATCGTCCTGTGAATACTAGAAGTAGGAATAATAACCTTTCTAAGTCCCATAGGGAGTCACTTAGATCACTACAGAATGATATCAGTATCACCATCAAACCCGCCGATAAGGGCGGGGGAGTGGTGGTATTTGATACAGAGGATTATAGAAAAAGAATGTTGAATCTACTGGAAGTTCCAGAACATTATATTAGAGTTCCTCACAGTAGGATAGAAAAGCTCAAGAAGGAGATTGAGGTATTATTAAATACAGCTAAAAATGAAGGTTGGATATGTGAGGAAGAGTATAAGTTTTTATATAACGGCTCTCCAATTATCCCAGCGATATATGGACTTCCTAAGGTCCATAAGGACCTCACAAATCCACCAATGAGGCCGATTGTTAGTAGTATTGGGTCTCTCCTTGAGCCATTGAGTAAATTTGCAGATTGCTTTATTAAGCCTTTAGTACAACAACAGACATCTTATCTAAAAGATTCCGCACATGCTATCTCAATTTTTGAGGGAAGGAGCTTCAACAGGGTGACCAAATTTTTGGTCACCCTGGATATTGAAGCTCTATACACCAACATACCCCAGGATGACACCATCAAAGTAGTTGGGTCACTGTTGGGAAGAACAGATCTCCATGGTGGCAGCATGGAATTTATTTTATGTTGCATCACAATGGTGCTGAAGAACAATCTGTTCTTATTTGAAGAAGATCTTTTCCAACAGGTGAAGGGGACCAGCATGGGGGCCACCTGTGCCCCCAGTCTGGCCTGTCTTTATGTTGGTGAATTTGAAGTTAGGCATGTTTTCAATGAGGCGGCCCCCTTCTTTGAGAACGTGAGTCAGTGGTGCCGCTTCATTGACGACATTGTTTTTATCTGGAAGGGCAATCAGGAGGAATTGGAAGAATTTATCTTGTGGCTTAATTTAGGAGATCCAAATTTGAAATTTACAGCACAATTCAGTAAAGATAGAATTAATTTTTTAGACATCTGTATTAAGGATGATGATGGCAGTCTAGCGGTGGAGCTCTACACGAAGCCGACTGATAAAAATACTCTCTTACATTATGAGAGCTTCCACCCCAAAGCCCAAAGGGATAATATTCCCTTCGGGCAATTACTGCGACTTCGCAGAAACTGTTCTTCTATGTCAGATTTTAATAGACATTCAGATGTCCTTAAACTGAAATTAATGGATCGAGGTTATCCCAAAAAACTGATTAGACAATCATACAAGCGAGCCAAATATTATGACCGCGAGTACATGTTGGATCAGAATACAAATAGGAGTCAGGATACCAAAAAAGAAAGAATAGTGTTTGTGAGTCAATTTTCTGAAAATAGTAATATCATCAAAAATATTGTGAATAAAAATTGGAAAATCTTGAACGATGGGCAGGAAGTAAAACTAGACAAACCACTTTTTGCATTTAGGAAAAATAAAAATATTAGAAATTCTCTAGTAAACACATACAGAGATTGCAAAAGGGATTTTCAAAACACACTTCAGGGCACTAAGGCCATTGGCAATTATACATGTGGGATGTGTTCGATTTGTGAACATTGCATGGTGGTGAAGAGGCTCAATTTTAATGGTCAAGAGATCATTTGTAAGAGCCTAAATAATTGTCGCAGTAAAAACTTGATCTATCTCCTCATATGCCCCTGTGGGCTAGGCTATGTAGGAGAAACGAGCCGTGAGCTTCGCATTAGAGTGCTAAAACATAAGTCAGCTTTAAGAACAAATAAAGAGAATGCACCACTGACAGAACATTTTTCTAAGGTGAAACACAGTTGCAATGATTTGCGGTGGTTCATATTAGAAAAAATCTCAGGAAACATGAGAGGTGGAGATTTAGATAAAAAAGGAAACTGAGAGAACAGTGGTACATTTGTAAATTGAATACTGTGCAAAACGGCTTGAATTCCAGAGAGGACTGGATGTCTATTATCTCCTAAATAAAACCCCGGTGTTGCCCTTTATGTTTAGAGTATAGATAAAGATACTCTTGTTTATGTAAAAATACACCGATTTGATTTAATAGGGAATGGCAGTGGTAAAGATGAACGGATGAAACGTATAATACTGATCTACCACATGCAATTTTTATTATGTAGATCTTTATCAGAAACGAAATATGGCAATTTGAATGAGAAGGGGCAATTAAAAAGTTTTTGTATCCATGAACACTGCATCATCCCTAGAGAGTGTGGCTTATTATTCAATTGCTTGCACTGTTATGAACATTCGTGATTTCCGGATTAGACTATATACAATGGTGAACGTTTAATTAGAGAATGGAAGGCGCTACAAGGGTGTTTAATGCAGCCCTTGATAACGTTTTTTGTTAAATCGGAGTGTTAACAGTTAATAGTCCGCAAAGATGCAGAGACGCAGGTCACATGACCGTTACGTTCACGCATTGACGTAGGAAACATGAGGAGGCTTTTTAAGGCGCCAATACAGCGGTATGGTGTTTATCGCACGAAAGACAGAAACAGAAGTGCTGAGATACCGCTGGGTCCCCGCAAGAGGTAGGTTTTGGTTTAGGAACAGGGTCATGGGGTAGGATGTTTTTTTTAGTAATCATAGATGGGGGAAAGTGAAGTTATGTGGCTGTCAGAGACCGTTGACTATTTATATGGAAAGTATTGGAAGTGCTTCCATGTAGTAATTATTAATATTATTCTTTGATTAGTATATGCGCCTGATAAATAATGAAATTTGATGTGGCGATTCTGATCTCGGGGCTAGAATAGAACAATATATTGAGCAAGTCTGTTTCATTTTGGAGTACAACATAATATAGGAAGCGAGTATGGCTCGGCTTTCTCACATTGGTATTTAATATGGCCGGTTTAACCTCGGGGCTAGAACAGAGCGAGGTAGTATTCAAGCCCATGTAACTTTTAAATAAACGCAATACAGGAAGTGAGGATATTTTGGCCTCTATTTTAAAAAAGATAATATTTTGGCTTTTACTTTGTAGCCGAACAAAAGGACCATAATACAAGAAGGACCCATATATATAAAAAACGGGCATAAAAAGAAGTAAGTAACTCTTCATTTCATGACGAGTTCGTGTTAATAGAAATGAGAATGTGTCTAATTACATCTTTATGGTTTATTCATATGGTCTAGATTTCGCTACGGTCAGTCCACCTCTGTTCAGGAAAGGAAACTAGTCATGTGGTGAACCTAATTAGTTGATCTAAGGTAGGTGCAAGCAAATATACGATAGAGACTATAACTATTAGAGTTTATGAGCAACGATTGTGTATATTGTTTTATATGTGCTACTTTCTGTTTGATATAGGTAGCTACCAGTCCAGTGCAATGTGTAACTGATTTGAGAATCTCTACAGCTAGATCTGCAGTATATTCCCCTTCTATAAAAAGGGTGCATAAGTAAGTAGGCCGGGGTCACATTTTTTATTCTTATTATTTATAAAGCCGGCTGAGAACTATAGATATGTATAAAAGATCGTGTTGTTGACCGCTAACCTAAAATGGATATTTGTTTATTTTTGGAGGTGGTCTCAAACCAGGTTTAATCAGCACTTGGTTTCTTCAGATAGGAAATTGGACCTACGTAACAGTGGCCAAATGACTTTCTGATTTTTAAGAATAACGTACTATAGGTAAGCCCTGTATTCTATAGTGACTATGAAATCTTGTGAGTATATGATGGTGATGAATGCATGATGAGATGAGAGAGGGAGTGATGGAATATACGGTGTGATTGCTATGGGACACTGTTGGGATTAAGAAACTTAATGTATTGGTATTATAAACAATTAATGTTTTTTCTGTGATTTTCTCCTTTTGACCTAGTAAGTATGAGATAGAATAATAATGGCTTGTTTCGCATTGTATGTTTTCAATGAATAATATAATTGTACCTTAGTATTCATTTTTTTAATATGCGTTTGTGTTATAGATGTTTTAATCAGCGAGAGTACAGTGGTTTGTAGTCTTGAAAAAGAAGGTTCAACTATATTTCCTTCGAAACGCGTCGACGCCTGTCTGCCATAAACGCATTGCTCTTAATCTACCCCAAATGTTAATGAATTACGATACATTCGGGTGATTTTGTATAGTTTTTTATATGAGTCATGGTACCTAATGACAAAGTGCAATGTCTTTTTTAACTCTCGTGTTGTGTTTTTAATTATTACACTGTGTGTTATTTTCTTTTTTATTGTTGTCTTTCAATAAAAAGGGATTCCCGTCCATAATATGTATGGAAAGTTTTTAAATTCTGTATTAAGTTTTGTATTATATTTTTAATAAATTGATTACATTAATGTACGAGTTGTAGGTTTTGTACCAATACTTGGATTGTTGGTTTCAACAGTGATTCCTTTGGTTGTATGCTTTTCTGATTGATTGGGTGAAAAGAGGGTTCTATGTGCGGTAGGATTTTGTGAAGTCACACTCCCAAAGGACGTTCCTTTTTGAGTTTCTGCTTGCATCCTAGTCCTTTGGGTTCCAAAGGGTCCCTCTCTTTTTTAAGAAGTCTTCTGTACAACCAGCTGGTTGGAGAGGTTAGTTAGTTGTTATCTTCTTTATTGGTTTAGTGTCATCCTGTATATTTTATCAATATGGAGACATTTAAGACCTTTGGTTTTTCAGAAGACCAATTCAACAAATTGATTAACCAAAACCCCCGTATCAAAGGAAATGTTAATCCATTGAGTAGTGATCAATTATTTAAACTTCTTAATTTGAAGAAGAAACTTATTAGAACAGAGCTTCATGCTGAATTTTTAGTTGAATACCTCAAAACAGGAGTTATTCCAATTGGACTCCGGGTTCGAAATGAGCCAGGTCTCTTTATTGACAATACTAAATTTTTAGAAACCTGGACGCTTATAGCCAACCGCTGCAGCGGCGATTGGATTATTTTAATTATAGAAACGGCGCAGGAGGTATTAATCATTGAAAGGAAAGAAATTGAGGAATTAGAATAAAAAATTAAGAGTAGTACTGGTTTATAAGGGGCAAAACAGAAGCTTGAAGAATTAGAACATGAAACCAATGGATATAGGGAATATTTGATTAACAAAAAAACTAATAAACTTAAGAAAGATATAGAAAAATTCAATATAGAATTGGTATACCCATATCTCAACAAAGAATATTATAGTCAAAAGAACCCCCGATGGGAAAAACCCCATCCATTAAGACCGGTTTATTTTAGAGGAAGAAACCAACGGGTTACCTTCTCTGAAACTTCTGGTTCAAGCAGCGAAGAAGATGATTATAGCAAAGATCATCAGAGTAGAGAAGGGACCAGCTTGGACCATGAGTCTTTTTAGGACAAAGACAAAGGAGGGGCCAGAGAAATTTTCGGAACACACACAGGGGAGATCAAGGGAGGATGTATCCCCAACAGGATCAAGGCAGGAACTATCCACAACAGGAGTACTTAAAGACACGCAATCGAAGCTACTGGAGGTAGACAAATTCCCAATTATTAATCTATCTCGGAGAACTCTATCTGTCTCTGAAAAACAAGTATTAGAGAGGGGATTTAGCTTTGCCCCCAGTGCGGCATTAAATAGATTTGAATTTGAAAGCACTGTTTAGGAAAGTGAGATTAAAAAAGTTTTTTGAGAATAGAGAATGCCCTGTTTCAAATAATGTGTCAGGCCTTAAGCCAAAATCCACATTCACACCCTCTTTGAATGTAATTGACAAGAACATTGAGATTTTTGAGAGAGTAACTGAAATAGAATTGAGGAACATCCTTGATCGTCCTGTGAATACTAGAAGTAGGAATAATAACCTTTCTAAGTCCCATAGGGAGTCACTTAGATCACTACAGAATGATATCAGTATCACCATCAAACCCGCCGATAAGGGCGGGGGAGTGGTGGTATTTGATACAGAGGATTATAGAAAAAGAATGTTGAATCTACTGGAAGTTCCAGAACATTATATTAGAGTTCCTCACAGTAGGATAGAAAAGCTCAAGAAGGAGATTGAGGTATTATTAAATACAGCTAAAAATGAAGGTTGGATATGTGAGGAAGAGTATAAGTTTTTATATAACGGCTCTCCAATTATCCCAGCGATATATGGACTTCCTAAGGTCCATAAGGACCTCACAAATCCACCAATGAGGCCGATTGTTAGTAGTATTGGGTCTCTCCTTGAGCCATTGAGTAAATTTGCAGATTGCTTTATTAAGCCTTTAGTACAACAACAGACATCTTATCTAAAAGATTCCGCACATGCTATCTCAATTTTTGAGGGAAGGAGCTTCAACAGGGTGACCAAATTTTTGGTCACCCTGGATATTGAAGCTCTATACACCAACATACCCCAGGATGACACCATCAAAGTAGTTGGGTCACTGTTGGGAAGAACAGATCTCCATGGTGGCAGCATGGAATTTATTTTATGTTGCATCACAATGGTGCTGAAGAACAATCTGTTCTTATTTGAAGAAGATCTTTTCCAACAGGTGAAGGGGACCAGCATGGGGGCCACCTGTGCCCCCAGTCTGGCCTGTCTTTATGTTGGTGAATTTGAAGTTAGGCATGTTTTCAATGAGGCGGCCCCCTTCTTTGAGAACGTGAGTCAGTGGTGCCGCTTCATTGACGACATTGTTTTTATCTGGAAGGGCAATCAGGAGGAATTGGAAGAATTTATCTTGTGGCTTAATTTAGGAGATCCAAATTTGAAATTTACAGCACAATTCAGTAAAGATAGAATTAATTTTTTAGACATCTGTATTAAGGATGATGATGGCAGTCTAGCGGTGGAGCTCTACACGAAGCCGACTGATAAAAATACTCTCTTACATTATGAGAGCTTCCACCCCAAAGCCCAAAGGGATAATATTCCCTTCGGGCAATTACTGCGACTTCGCAGAAACTGTTCTTCTATGTCAGATTTTAATAGACATTCAGATGTCCTTAAACTGAAATTAATGGATCGAGGTTATCCCAAAAAACTGATTAGACAATCATACAAGCGAGCCAAATATTATGACCGCGAGTACATGTTGGATCAGAATACAAATAGGAGTCAGGATACCAAAAAAGAAAGAATAGTGTTTGTGAGTCAATTTTCTGAAAATAGTAATATCATCAAAAATATTGTGAATAAAAATTGGAAAATCTTGAACGATGGGCAGGAAGTAAAACTAGACAAACCACTTTTTGCATTTAGGAAAAATAAAAATATTAGAAATTCTCTAGTAAACACATACAGAGATTGCAAAAGGGATTTTCAAAACACACTTCAGGGCACTAAGGCCATTGGCAATTATACATGTGGGATGTGTTCGATTTGTGAACATTGCATGGTGGTGAAGAGGCTCAATTTTAATGGTCAAGAGATCATTTGTAAGAGCCTAAATAATTGTCGCAGTAAAAACTTGATCTATCTCCTCATATGCCCCTGTGGGCTAGGCTATGTAGGAGAAACGAGCCGTGAGCTTCGCATTAGAGTGCTAAAACATAAGTCAGCTTTAAGAACAAATAAAGAGAATGCACCACTGACAGAACATTTTTCTAAGGTGAAACACAGTTGCAATGATTTGCGGTGGTTCATATTAGAAAAAATCTCAGGAAACATGAGAGGTGGAGATTTAGATAAAAAAAGGAAACTGAGAGAACAGTGGTACATTTGTAAATTGAATACTGTGCAAAACGGCTTGAATTCCAGAGAGGACTGGATGTCTATTATCTCCTAAATAAAACCCCGGTGTTGCCCTTTATGTTTAGAGTATAGATAAAGATACTCTTGTTTATGTAAAAATACACCGATTTGATTTAATAGGGAATGGCAGTGGTAAAGATGAACGGATGAAACGTATAATACTGATCTACCACATGCAATTTTTATTATGTAGATCTTTATCAGAAACGAAATATGGCAATTTGAATGAGAAGGGGCAATTAAAAAGTTTTTGTATCCATGAACACTGCATCATCCCTAGAGAGTGTGGCTTATTATTCAATTGCTTGCACTGTTATGAACATTCGTGATTTCCGGATTAGACTATATACAATGGTGAACGTTTAATTAGAGAATGGAAGGCGCTACAAGGGTGTTTAATGCAGCCCTTGATAACGTTTTTTGTTAAATCGGAGTGTTAACAGTTAATAGTCCGCAAAGATGCAGAGACGCAGGTCACATGACCGTTACGTTCACGCATTGACGTAGGAAACATGAGGAGGCTTTTTAAGGCGCCAATACAGCGGTATGGTGTTTATCGCACGAAAGACAGAAACAGAAGTGCTGAGATACCGCTGGGTCCCCGCAAGAGGTAGGTTTTGGTTTAGGAACAGGGTCATGGGGTAGGATGTTTTTTTAGTAATCATAGATGGGGGAAAGTGAAGTTATGTGGCTGTCAGAGACCGTTGACTATTTATATGGAAAGTATTGGAAGTGCTTCCATGTAGTAATTATTAATATTATTCTTTGATTAGTATATGCGCCTGATAAATAATGAAATTTGATGTGGCGATTCTGATCTCGGGGCTAGAATAGAACAATATATTGAGCAAGTCTGTTTCATTTTGGAGTACAACATAATATAGGAAGCGAGTATGGCTCGGCTTTCTCACATTGGTATTTAATATGGCCGGTTTAACCTCGGGGCTAGAACAGAGCGAGGTAGTATTCAAGCCCATGTAACTTTTAAATAAACGCAATACAGGAAGTGAGGATATTTTGGCCTCTATTTTAAAAAAGATAATATTTTGGCTTTTACTTTGTAGCCGAACAAAAGGACCATAATACAAGAAGGACCCATATATATAAAAAACGGGCATAAAAAGAAGTAAGTAACTCTTCATTTCATGACGAGTTCGTGTTAATAGAAATGAGAATGTGTCTAATTACATCTTTATGGTTTATTCATATGGTCTAGATTTCGCTACGGTCAGTCCACCTCTGTTCAGGAAAGGAAACTAGTCATGTGGTGAACCTAATTAGTTGATCTAAGGTAGGTGCAAGCAAATATACGATAGAGACTATAACTATTAGAGTTTATGAGCAACGATTGTGTATATTGTTTTATATGTGCTACTTTCTGTTTGATATAGGTAGCTACCAGTCCAGTGCAATGTGTAACTGATTTGAGAATCTCTACAGCTAGATCTGCAGTATATTCCCCTTCTATAAAAAGGGTGCATAAGTAAGTAGGCCGGGGTCACATTTTTTATTCTTATTATTTATAAAGCCGGCTGAGAACTATAGATATGTATAAAAGATCGTGTTGTTGACCGCTAACCTAAAATGGATATTTGTTTATTTTTGGAGGTGGTCTCAAACCAGGTTTAATCAGCACTTGGTTTCTTCAGATAGGAAATTGGACCTACGTAACAGTGGCCAAATGACTTTCTGATTTTTAAGAATAACGTACTATAGGTAAGCCCTGTATTCTATAGTGACTATGAAATCTTGTGAGTATATGATGGTGATGAATGCATGATGAGATGAGAGAGGGAGTGATGGAATATACGGTGTGATTGCTATGGGACACTGTTGGGATTAAGAAACTTAATGTATTGGTATTATAAACAATTAATGTTTTTTCTGTGATTTTCTCCTTTTGACCTAGTAAGTATGAGATAGAATAATAATGGCTTGTTTCGCATTGTATGTTTTCAATGAATAATATAATTGTACCTTAGTATTCATTTTTTTAATATGCGTTTGTGTTATAGATGTTTTAATCAGCGAGAGTACAGTGGTTTGTAGTCTTGAAAAAGAAGGTTCAACTATATTTCCTTCGAAACGCGTCGACGCCTGTCTGCCATAAACGCATTGCTCTTAATCTACCCCAAATGTTAATGAATTACGATACATTCGGGTGATTTTGTATAGTTTTTTATATGAGTCATGGTACCTAATGACAAAGTGCAATGTCTTTTTTAACTCTCGTGTTGTGTTTTTAATTATTACACTGTGTGTTATTTTCTTTTTTATTGTTGTCTTTCAATAAAAAGGGATTCCCGTCCATAATATGTATGGAAAGTTTTTAAATTCTGTATTAAGTTTTGTATTATATTTTTAATAAATTGATTACATTAATGTACGAGTTGTAGGTTTTGTACCAATACTTGGATTGTTGGTTTCAACAGTGATTCCTTTGGTTGTATGCTTTTCTGATTGATTGGGTGAAAAGAGGGTTCTATGTGCGGTAGGATTTTGTGAAGTCACACTCCCAAAGGACGTTCCTTTTTGAGTTTCTGCTTGCATCCTAGTCCTTTGGGTTCCAAAGGGTCCCTCTCTTTTTTAAGAAGTCTTCTGTACAACCAGCTGGTTGGAGAGGTTAGTTAGTTGTTATCTTCTTTATTGGTTTAGTGTCATCCTGTATATTTTATCAATATGGAGACATTTAAGACCTTTGGTTTTTCAGAAGACCAATTCAACAAATTGATTAACCAAAACCCCCGTATCAAAGGAAATGTTAATCCATTGAGTAGTGATCAATTATTTAAACTTCTTAATTTGAAGAAGAAACTTATTAGAACAGAGCTTCATGCTGAATTTTTAGTTGAATACCTCAAAACAGGAGTTATTCCAATTGGACTCCGGGTTCGAAATGAGCCAGGTCTCTTTATTGACAATACTAAATTTTTAGAAACCTGGACGCTTATAGCCAACCGCTGCAGCCGCGATTGGATTATTTTAATTATAGAAACGGCGCAGGAGGTATTAATCATTGAAAGGAAAGAAATTGAGGAATTAGAATAAAAAATTAAGAGTAGTACTGGTTTATAAGGGGCAAAACAGAAGCTTGAAGAATTAGAACATGAAACCAATGGATATAGGGAATATTTGATTAACAAAAAAACTAATAAACTTAAGAAAGATATAGAAAAATTCAATATAGAATTGGTATACCCATATCTCAACAAAGAATATTATAGTCAAAAGAACCCCCGATGGGAAAAACCCCATCCATTAAGACCGGTTTATTTTAGAGGAAGAAACCAACGGGTTACCTTCTCTGAAACTTCTGGTTCAAGCAGCGAAGAAGATGATTATAGCAAAGATCATCAGAGTAGAGAAGGGACCAGCTTGGACCATGAGTCTTTTTAGGACAAAGACAAAGGAGGGGCCAGAGAAATTTTCGGAACACACACAGGGGAGATCAAGGGAGGATGTATCCCCAACAGGATCAAGGCAGGAACTATCCACAACAGGAGTACTTAAAGACACGCAATCGAAGCTACTGGAGGTAGACAAATTCCCAATTATTAATCTATCTCGGAGAACTCTATCTGTCTCTGAAAAACAAGTATTAGAGAGGGGATTTAGCTTTGCCCCCAGTGCGGCATTAAATAGATTTGAATTTGAAAGCACTGTTTAGGAAAGTGAGATTAAAAAAGTTTTTTGAGAATAGAGAATGCCCTGTTTCAAATAATGTGTCAGGCCTTAAGCCAAAATCCACATTCACACCCTCTTTGAATGTAATTGACAAGAACATTGAGATTTTTGAGAGAGTAACTGAAATAGAATTGAGGAACATCCTTGATCGTCCTGTGAATACTAGAAGTAGGAATAATAACCTTTCTAAGTCCCATAGGGAGTCACTTAGATCACTACAGAATGATATCAGTATCACCATCAAACCCGCCGATAAGGGCGGGGGAGTGGTGGTATTTGATACAGAGGATTATAGAAAAAGAATGTTGAATCTACTGGAAGTTCCAGAACATTATATTAGAGTTCCTCACAGTAGGATAGAAAAGCTCAAGAAGGAGATTGAGGTATTATTAAATACAGCTAAAAATGAAGGTTGGATATGTGAGGAAGAGTATAAGTTTTTATATAACGGCTCTCCAATTATCCCAGCGATATATGGACTTCCTAAGGTCCATAAGGACCTCACAAATCCACCAATGAGGCCGATTGTTAGTAGTATTGGGTCTCTCCTTGAGCCATTGAGTAAATTTGCAGATTGCTTTATTAAGCCTTTAGTACAACAACAGACATCTTATCTAAAAGACTCCGCACATGCTATCTCAATTTTTGAGGGAAGGAGCTTCAACAGGGTGACCAAATTTTTGGTCACCCTGGATATTGAAGCTCTATACACCAACATACCCCAGGATGACACCATCAAAGTAGTTGGGTCACTGTTGGGAAGAACAGATCTCCATGGTGGCAGCATGGAATTTATTTTATGTTGCATCACAATGGTGCTGAAGAACAATCTGTTCTTATTTGAAGAAGATCTTTTCCAACAGGTGAAGGGGACCAGCATGGGGGCCACCTGTGCCCCCAGTCTGGCCTGTCTTTATGTTGGTGAATTTGAAGTTAGGCATGTTTTCAATGAGGCGGCCCCCTTCTTTGAGAACGTGAGTCAGTGGTGCCGCTTCATTGACAACATTGTTTTTATCTGGAAGGGCAATCAGGAGGAATTGGAAGAATTTATCTTGTGGCTTAATTTAGGAGATCCAAATTTGAAATTTACAGCACAATTCAGTAAAGATAGAATTAATTTTTTAGACATCTGTATTAAGGATGATGATGGCAGTCTAGCGGTGGAGCTCTACACGAAGCCGACTGATAAAAATACTCTCTTACATTATGAGAGCTTCCACCCCAAAGCCCAAAGGGATAATATTCCCTTCGGGCAATTTCTGCGACTTCGCAGAAACTGTTCTTCTATGTCAGATTTTAATAGACATTCAGATGTCCTTAAACTGAAATTAATGGATCGAGGTTATCCCAAAAAACTGATTAGACAATCATACAAGCGAGCCAAATATTATGACCGCGAGTACATGTTGGATCAGAATACAAATAGGAGTCAGGATACCAAAAAAGAAAGAATAGTGTTTGTGAGTCAATTTTCTGAAAATAGTAATATCATCAAAAATATTGTGAATAAAAATTGGAAAATCTTGAACGATGGGCAGGAAGTAAAACTAGACAAACCACTTTTTGCATTTAGGAAAAATAAAAATATTAGAAATTCTCTAGTAAACACATACAGAGATTGCAAAAGGGATTTTCAAAACACACTTGCAGGGCACTAAGGCCATTGGCAATTATACATGTGGGATGTGTTCGATTTGTGAACATTGCATGGTGGTGAAGAGGCTCAATTTTAATGGTCAAGAGATCATTTGTAAGAGCCTAAATAATTGTCGCAGTAAAAACTTGATCTATCTCCTCATATGCCCCTGTGGGCTAGGCTATGTAGGAGAAACGAGCCGTGAGCTTCGCATTAGAGTGCTAAAACATAAGTCAGCTTTAAGAACAAATAAAGAGAATGCACCACTGACAGAACATTTTTCTAAGGTGAAACACAGTTGCAATGATTTGCGGTGGTTCATATTAGAAAAAATCTCAGGAAACATGAGAGGTGGAGATTTAGATAAAAAAAGGAAACTGAGAGAACAGTGGTACATTTGTAAATTGAATACTGTGCAAAACGGCTTGAATTCCAGAGAGGACTGGATGTCTATTATCTCCTAAATAAAACCCCGGTGTTGCCCTTTATGTTTAGAGTATAGATAAAGATACTCTTGTTTATGTAAAAATACACCGATTTGATTTAATAGGGAATGGCAGTGGTAAAGATGAACGGATGAAACGTATAATACTGATCTACCACATGCAATTTTTATTATGTAGATCTTTATCAGAAACGAAATATGGCAATTTGAATGAGAAGGGGCAATTAAAAAGTTTTTGTATCCATGAACACTGCATCATCCCTAGAGAGTGTGGCTTATTATTCAATTGCTTGCACTGTTATGAACATTCGTGATTTCCGGATTAGACTATATACAATGGTGAACGTTTAATTAGAGAATGGAAGGCGCTACAAGGGTGTTTAATGCAGCCCTTGATAACGTTTTTTGTTAAATCGGAGTGTTAACAGTTAATAGTCCGCAAAGATGCAGAGACGCAGGTCACATGACCGTTACGTTCACGCATTGACGTAGGAAACATGAGGAGGCTTTTTAAGGCGCCAATACAGCGGTATGGTGTTTATCGCACGAAAGACAGAAACAGAAGTGCTGAGATACCGCTGGGTCCCCGCAAGAGGTAGGTTTTGGTTTAGGAACAGGGTCATGGGGTAGGATGTTTTTTTTAGTAATCATAGATGGGGGAAAGTGAAGTTATGTGGCTGTCAGAGACCGTTGACTATTTATATGGAAAGTATTGGAAGTGCTTCCATGTAGTAATTATTAATATTATTCTTTGATTAGTATATGCGCCTGATAAATAATGAAATTTGATGTGGCGATTCTGATCTCGGGGCTAGAATAGAACAATATATTGAGCAAGTCTGTTTCATTTTGGAGTACAACATAATATAGGAAGCGAGTATGGCTCGGCTTTCTCACATTGGTATTTAATATGGCCGGTTTAACCTCGGGGCTAGAACAGAGCGAGGTAGTATTCAAGCCCATGTAACTTTGAAATAAACGCAATACAGGAAGTGAGGATATTTTGGCCTCTATTTTAAAAAAGATAATATTTTGGCTTTTACTTTGTAGCCGAACAAAAGGACCATAATACAAGAAGGACCCATATATATAAAAAACGGGCATAAAAAGAAGTAAGTAACTCTTCATTTCATGACGAGTTCGTGTTAATAGAAATGAGAATGTGTCTAATTACATCTTTATGGTTTATTCATATGGTCTAGATTTCGCTACGGTCAGTCCACCTCTGTTCAGGAAAGGAAACTAGTCATGTGGTGAACCTAATTAGTTGATCTAAGGTAGGTGCAAGCAAATATACGATAGAGACTATAACTATTAGAGTTTATGAGCAACGATTGTGTATATTGTTTTATATGTGCTACTTTCTGTTTGATATAGGTAGCTACCAGTCCAGTGCAATGTGTAACTGATTTGAGAATCTCTACAGCTAGATCTGCAGTATATTCCCCTTCTATAAAAAGGGTGCATAAGTAAGTAGGCCGGGGTCACATTTTTTATTCTTATTATTTATAAAGCCGGCTGAGAACTATAGATATGTATAAAAGATCGTGTTGTTGACCGCTAACCTAAAATGGATATTTGTTTATTTTTGGAGGTGGTCTCAAACCAGGTTTAATCAGCACTTGGTTTCTTCAGATAGGAAATTGGACCTACGTAACAGTGGCCAAATGACTTTCTGATTTTTAAGAATAACGTACTATAGGTAAGCCCTGTATTCTATAGTGACTATGAAATCTTGTGAGTATATGATGGTGATGAATGCATGATGAGATGAGAGAGGGAGTGATGGAATATACGGTGTGATTGCTATGGGACACTGTTGGGATTAAGAAACTTAATGTATTGGTATTATAAACAATTAATGTTTTTTCTGTGATTTTCTCCTTTTGACCTAGTAAGTATGAGATAGAATAATAATGGCTTGTTTCGCATTGTATGTTTTCAATGAATAATATAATTGTACCTTAGTATTCATTTTTTTAATATGCGTTTGTGTTATAGATGTTTTAATCAGCGAGAGTACAGTGGTTTGTAGTCTTGAAAAAGAAGGTTCAACTATATTTCCTTCGAAACGCGTCGACGCCTGTCTGCCATAAACGCATTGCTCTTAATCTACCCCAAATGTTAATGAATTACGATACATTCGGGTGATTTTGTATAGTTTTTTATATGAGTCATGGTACCTAATGACAAAGTGCAATGTCTTTTTTAACTCTCGTGTTGTGTTTTTAATTATTACACTGTGTGTTATTTTCTTTTTTATTGTTGTCTTTCAATAAAAAGGGATTCCCGTCCATAATATGTATGGAAAGTTTTTAAATTCTGTATTAAGTTTTGTATTATATTTTTAATAAATTGATTACATTAATGTACGAGTTGTAGGTTTTGTACCAATACTTGGATTGTTGGTTTCAACAGTGATTCCTTTGGTTGTATGCTTTTCTGATTGATTGGGTGAAAAGAGGGTTCTATGTGCGGTAGGATTTTGTGAAGTCACACTCCCAAAGGACGTTCCTTTTTGAGTTTCTGCTTGCATCCTAGTCCTTTGAGTTCCAAAGGGTCCCTCTCTTTTTTTAAGAAGTCTTCTGTACAACCAGCTGGTTGGAGAGGTTAGTTAGTTGTTATCTTCTTTATTGGTTTAGTGTCATCCTGTATATTTTATCAATATGGAGACATTTAAGACCTTTGGTTTTTCAGAAGACCAATTCAACAAATTGATTAACCAAAACCCCGTATCAAAGGAAATGTTAATCCATTGAGTAGTGATCAATTATTTAAACTTCTTAATTTGAAGAAGAAACTTATTAGAACAGAGCTTCATGCTGAATTTTTAGTTGAATACCTCAAAACAGGAGTTATTCCAATTGGACTCCGGGTTCGAAATGAGCCAGGTCTCTTTATTGACAATACTAAATTTTTAGAAACCTGGACGCTTATAGCCAACCGCTGCAGCCGCGATTGGATTATTTTAATTATAGAAACGGCGCAGGAGGTATTAATCATTGAAAGGAAAGAAATTGAGGAATTAGAATAAAAAATTAAGAGTAGTACTGGTTTATAAGGGGCAAAACAGAAGCTTGAAGAATTAGAACATGAAACCAATGGATATAGGGAATATTTGATTAACAAAAAACTAATAAACTTAAGAAAGATATAGAAAAATTCAATATAGAATTGGTATACCCATATCTCAACAAAGAATATTATAGTCAAAAGAACCCCCGATGGGAAAAACCCCATCCATTAAGACCGGTTTATTTTAGAGGAAGAAACCAACGGGTTACCTTCTCTGAAACTTCTGGTTCAAGCAGCGAAGAAGATGATTATAGCAAAGATCATCAGAGTAGAGAAGGGACCAGCTTGGACCATGAGTCTTTTTAGGACAAAGACAAAGGAGGGGCCAGAGAAATTTTCGGAACACACACAGGGGAGATCAAGGGAGGATGTATCCCCAACAGGATCAAGGCAGGAACTATCCACAACAGGAGTACTTAAAGACACGCAATCGAAGCTACTGGAGGTAGACAAATTCCCAATTATTAATCTATCTCGGAGAACTCTATCTGTCTCTGAAAAACAAGTATTAGAGAGGGGATTTAGCTTTGCCCCCAGTGCGGCATTAAATAGATTTGAATTTGAAAGCACTGTTTAGGAAAGTGAGATTAAAAAGTTTTTTGAGAATAGAGAATGCCCTGTTTCAAATAATGTGTCAGGCCTTAAGCCAAAATCCACATTCACACCCTCTTTGAATGTAATTGACAAGAACATTGAGATTTTTGAGAGAGTAACTGAAATAGAATTGAGGAACATCCTTGATCGTCCTGTGAATACTAGAAGTAGGAATAATAACCTTTCTAAGTCCCATAGGGAGTCACTTAGATCACTACAGAATGATATCAGTATCACCATCAAACCCGCCGATAAGGGCGGGGGAGTGGTGGTATTTGATACAGAGGATTATAGAAAAAGAATGTTGAATCTACTGGAAGTTCCAGAACATTATATTAGAGTTCCTCACAGTAGGATAGAAAAGCTCAAGAAGGAGATTGAGGTATTATTAAATACAGCTAAAAATGAAGGTTGGATATGTGAGGAAGAGTATAAGTTTTTATATAACGGCTCTCCAATTATCCCAGCGATATATGGACTTCCTAAGGTCCATAAGGACCTCACAAATCCACCAATGAGGCCGATTGTTAGTAGTATTGGGTCTCTCCTTGAGCCATTGAGTAAATTTGCAGATTGCTTTATTAAGCCTTTAGTACAACAACAGACATCTTATCTAAAAGACTCCGCACATGCTGTCTCAATTTTTGAGGGAAGGAGCTTCAACAGGGTGACCGAATTTTTGGTCACCCTGGATATTGAAGCTCTATACACCAACATACCCCAGGATGACACCATCAAAGTAGTTGGGTCACTGTTGGGAAGAACAGATCTCCATGGTGGCAGCATGGAATTTATTTTATGTTGCATCACAATGGTGCTGAAGAACAATCTGTTCTTATTTGAAGAAGATCTTTTCCAACAGGTGAAGGGGACCAGCATGGGGGCCACCTGTGCCCCCAGTCTGGCCTGTCTTTATGTTGGTGAATTTGAAGTTAGGCATGTTTTCAATGAGGCGGCCCCCTTCTTTGAGAACGTGAGTCAGTGGTGCCGCTTCATTGACGACATTGTTTTTATCTGGAAGGGCAATCAGGAGGAATTGGAAGAATTTATCTTGTGGCTTAATTTAGGAGATCCAAATTTGAAATTTACAGCACAATTCAGTAAAGATAGAATTAATTTTTTAGACATCTGTATTAAGGATGATGATGGCAGTCTAGCGGTGGAGCTCTACACGAAGCCGACTGATAAAAATAGTCTCTTACATTATGAGAGCTTCCACCCCAAAGCCCAAAGGGATAATATTCCCTTCGGGCAATTTCTGCGACTTCGCAGAAACTGTTCTTCTATGTCAGATTTTAATAGACATTCAGATGTCCTTAAACTGAAATTAATGGATCGAGGTTATCCCAAAAAACTGATTAGACAATCATACAAGCGAGCCAAATATTATGACCGCGAGTACATGTTGGATCAGAATACAAATAGGAGTCAGGATACCAAAAAAGAAAGAATAGTGTTTGTGAGTCAATTTTCTGAAAATAGTAATATCATCAAAAATATTGTGAATAAAAATTGGAAAATCTTGAACGATGGGCAGGAAGTAAAACTAGACAAACCACTTTTTGCATTTAGGAAAAATAAAAATATTAGAAATTCTCTAGTAAACACATACAGAGATTGCAAAAGGGATTTTCAAAACACACTGCAGGGCACTAAGGCCATTGGCAATTATACATGTGGGATGTGTTCGATTTGTGAACATTGCATGGTGGTGAAGAGGCTCAATTTTAATGGTCAAGAGATCATTTGTAAGAGCCTAAATAATTGTCGCAGTAAAAACTTGATCTATCTCCTCATATACCCCTGTGGGCTAGGCTATGTAGGAGAAACGAGCCGTGAGCTTCGCATTAGAGTGCTAAAACATAAGTCAGCTTTAAGAACAAATAAAGAGAATGCACCACTGACAGAACATTTTTCTAAGGTGAAACACAGTTGCAATGATTTGCGGTGGTTCATATTAGAAAAAATCTCAGGAAACATGAGAGGTGGAGATTTAGATAAAAAAAGGAAACTGAGAGAACAGTGGTACATTTGTAAATTGAATACTGTGCAAAACGGCTTGAATTCCAGAGAGGACTGGATGTCTATTATCTCCTAAATAAAACCCCGGTGTTGCCCTTTATGTTTAGAGTATAGATAAAGATACTCTTGTTTATGTAAAAATACACCGATTTGATTTAATAGGGAATGGCAGTGGTAAAGATGAACGGATGAAACGTATAATACTGATCTACCACATGCAATTTTTATTATGTAGATCTTTATCAGAAACGAAATATGGCAATTTGAATGAGAAGGGGCAATTAAAAAGTTTTTGTATCCATGAACACTGCATCATCCCTAGAGAGTGTGGCTTATTATTCAATTGCTTGCACTGTTATGAACATTCGTGATTTCCGGATTAGACTATATACAATGGTGAACGTTTAATTAGAGAATGGAAGGCGCTACAAGGGTGTTTAATGCAGCCCTTGATAAAGTTTTTTGTTAAATCGGAGTGTTAACAGTTAATAGTCCGCAAAGATGCAGAGACGCAGGTCACATGACCGTTACGTTCACGCATTGACGTAGGAAACATGAGGAGGCTTTTTAAGGCGCCAATACAGCGGTATGGTGTTTATCGCACGAAAGACAGAAACAGAAGTGCTGAGATACCGCTGGGTCCCCGCAAGAGGTAGGTTTGGGTTTAGGAACAGGGTCATGGGGTAGGATGTTTTTTTTAGTAATCATAGATGGGGGAAAGTGAAGTTATGTGGCTGTCAGAGACCGTTGACTATTTATATGGAAAGTATTGGAAGTGCTTCCATGTAGTAATTATTAATATTATTCTTTGATTAGTATATGCGCCTGATAAATAATGAAATTTGATGTGGCGATTCTGATCTCGGGGCTAGAATAGAACAATATATTGAGCAAGTCTGTTTCATTTTGGAGTACAACATAATATAGGAAGCGAGTATGGCTCGGCTTTCTCACATTGGTATTTAATATGGCCGGTTTAACCTCGGGGCTAGAACAGAGCGAGGTAGTATTCAAGCCCATGTAACTTTGAAATAAACGCAATACAGGAAGTGAGGATATTTTGGCCTCTATTTTAAAAAAGATAATATTTTGGCTTTTACTTTGTAGCCGAACAAAAGGACCATAATACAAGAAGGACCCATATATATAAAAAACGGGCATAAAAAGAAGTAAGTAACTCTTCATTTCATGACGAGTTCGTGTTAATAGAAATGAGAATGTGTCTAATTACATCTTTATGGTTTATTCATATGGTCTAGATTTCGCTACGGTCAGTCCACCTCTGTTCAGGAAAGGAAACTAGTCATGTGGTGAACCTAATTAGTTGATCTAAGGTAGGTGCAAGCAAATATACGATAGAGACTATAACTATTAGAGTTTATGAGCAACGATTGTGTATATTGTTTTATATGTGCTACTTTCTGTTTGATATAGGTAGCTACCAGTCCAGTGCAATGTGTAACTGATTTGAGAATCTCTACAGCTAGATCTGCAGTATATTCCCCTTCTATAAAAAGGGTGCATAAGTAAGTAGGCCGGGGTCACATTTTTTATTCTTATTATTTATAAAGCCGGCTGAGAACTATAGATATGTATAAAAGATCGTGTTGTTGACCGCTAACCTAAAATGGATATTTGTTTATTTTTGGAGGTGGTCTCAAACCAGGTTTAATCAGCACTTGGTTTCTTCAGATAGGAAATTGGACCTACGTAACAGTGGCCAAATGACTTTCTGATTTTTAAGAATAACGTACTATAGATAAGCCCTGTATTCTATAGTGACTATGAAATCTTGTGAGTATATGATGGTGATGAATGCATGATGAGATGAGAGAGGGAGTGATGGAATATACGGTGTGATTGCTATGGGACACTGTTGGGATTAAGAAACTTAATGTATTGGTATTATAAACAATTAATGTTTTTTCTGTGATTTTCTCCTTTTGACCTAGTAAGTATGAGATAGAATAATAATGGCTTGTTTCGCATTGTATGTTTTCAATGAATAATATAATTGTACCTTAGTATTCATTTTTTTAATATGCGTTTGTGTTATAGATGTTTTAATCAGCGAGAGTACAGTGGTTTGTAGTCTTGAAAAAGAAGGTTCAACTATATTTCCTTCGAAACGCGTCGACGCCTGTCTGCCATAAACGCATTGCTCTTAATCTACCCCAAATGTTAATGAATTACGATACATTCGGGTGATTTTGTATAGTTTTTATATGAGTCATGGTACCTAATGACAAAGTGCAATGTCTTTTTTAACTCTCGTGTTGTGTTTTTAATTATTACACTGTGTGTTATTTTCTTTTTTATTCTTGTCTTTCAATAAAAAGGGATTCCCGTCCATAATATGTATGGAAAGTTTTTAAATTCTGTATTAAGTTTTGTATTATATTTTTAATAAATTGATTACATTAATGTACGAGTTGTAGGTTTTGTACCAATACTTGGATTGTTGGTTTCAACAGTGATTCCTTTGGTTGTATGCTTTTCTGATTGATTGGGTGAAAAGAGGATTCTATGTGCGGTAGGATTTTGTGAAGTCACACTCCCAAAGGACGTTCCTTTTTGAGTTTCTGATTCCATGTGCACAATGGGAGACAGTCTCCACATCCACGTTGTTTGTGCATGGACTTTGATGTTGTGCGTGTGTGTGTCACAGACGGCCATGTCTGTCCTGCCGAGGCAACAGGGACCACTACCTGTGGGGGTCATGGTTGTTTAGCTGTGGTGTATTCATGATGCACCATGTCATGCCAGTGTCCATGTGGCAATACAGGGTCCCTGGGTATCTACCTGTCGATGAGCTGTGATGCCTGGGGCACATCTGTCCTCACATGTCACTGTGGTGTGTGTTTGGAACGTGACAGCAGTACATGGGTACTGTGACACAGCCTAATGATATCCCATAGCACAACCTGGGACTTGTTGAGGACACATGTTGAACTGTGATGTTAGATGTTAGCCATGTAGGTGCCATACATGTCCTTACGGAACGGCACACACATCATGTACTTGTGTCTCGTAATGATGTATCATGTGATATTGAGTCTGGTCTATGCCACATATGTGGGGTGACTGACAATCTTTCTTCCTTCACCTATGCACTGCAGGGCACCAGCTGTCCATCGGCCATTCCCTGACCTTGCAACAATGGTTGAACGGGACTGCATCCGACGGTACCGCTTCACCAGGCCACTGATTGAGGAATTGACGGTGCGGTTGGCCCCACATTTGCAACCTGGCCGGACATACCCTACAGCGCTGACCCCCAAGGTGAAAGTGATGGCAGCCCTACACTTCTTTGCCACCGGTACCTTTCAACACACTGTGGCGTCTGCTGGTGGGAAGTCACAGACCATGTTCAGCCGTGTGCTCCGCGATGTTTTGGAGGCAATGTTGGGATACCTGAACCGGTACATCTATTTCCCTAAATCAACAACTCACTGACATCAAGAGTGACTTCTATGCCCTGGGGAGGATGCTGCATGTCATTGGCTCCATTGATGGGACACATGTGGCTTTGATACCACCACAGGCACATGAGCAGGCATACAGGAACCGCAAACATTACCATTCGGTCAATGCACTGGTGGTATGTCTTGTAGATATGAGCATCTCACACGTGTGTGCCCGTTTCCCCGGTTCTGCACACGATGCCTACGTGATGAGGAGTAGTCGCATCCCGAGGATGATGTCACAGATGCGGAACCAACGAGCCTGGCTTGTCGGTGTGTACTGACTTTGTACCATTGTGTGTGTTCTGCAATGTAGTATTCCACCCTCTTTTCCAACTCAGCTAATGTGCAATTGTCCGTGTGTAGGTGACTCCGGATACCCCAACATGCCGTGGTTGCTGACGCCCCTCAGGAACCCTGTGACACCAGCCCAGATGCGCTACAATGAGGCACATGGTCGGACCAGGAGAGTGATTGAGCGGACATTTGGTCTCCTGAAGAGCCGCTTCCGCTGCCTGGACAAGACAGATGGGGCCCTCCCATATGCCCCAGCAAAGGTGTGCAAGATTGTCATCGTCTGCTGCATGCTACACAACCTGGCAGTGCGGAAGGAGTTGCCTCTCATCCTGGATGACGATGACCAACATCCGCCACCTGTGGAGGATCCTGGCCTGGACCACGATGCCAGTGATGATGATGATGATGATGAGGGTGATGTCCGCACACAGCTCATCACCAACTTCTTCAGCTGAATGTGAGTATCCGGAGATGTCATGTCAATGATGTGAGTATGCATGATATGTGTTGGTGGTGCTCTGGTGCTGTTTGAGTGTGTCCATGTGATACATGACTGTATGCGTGCAGCGATGTGTCCTTACAGGTAGTCTGTACTCCCCAACAGTGTTGACATGCTAACTTGGTTCTGGGTGGGTATCTTGTGACATGTATTGGGCATGAGTATTGCAGTTCTGTCCTGTTCTTTAGTGCTTTTGACTGTGTGTCATTTCTGTCCTTCACAGGGTACTTTCAGGGTTGTTTGGTCAACTGTGATCCCCTGACACCGTGAATCAACTTCCAGGGTGGTAGCTGTCGTTTCCCTACAGGTGATGTGCGCCACACCCATGGACTTCCTTTCTTCTACACCTGTTGACTGTGTGCCCACTGCCAGGTGGGATTACCTTGCATCTGTAGTGGTTACAACATGTTGCAAATGTGTAATAAACCTGTGCTTCACTTTGTGATGTGCGTTGTCTGTGGTCACACATCTGACTGACATTTGCTTACTGCACCAGTGGGCTAGTTAACACAGACTGTGAATAGGTGTTGTGTCTGTGCATTGCACCGTATTTCCTGGCAACATCAGTGTAGGCGATGAGTCAGATGGCCCTGGTGTGTATGTGTTGTGTAGCCCTGGTGGTGTGTCTCCCTCATATGTGTCACGTCGCCATGACTCACATGCCGGTGTTGTACTTGCTGTAGCAGTTAGCATGCACAGTGTCATTTCGCAGATCATCATCTCCATGACAGAAACAACGTTGGAATCACAACAGAGGCAAGTATGGTGTATTAGTGAGTTTATTGACATACATGTGTGAGTATAGTGCACAGGATGGTGGGTGCTGTACATTGTGATTGTAATCCAAAGTTCCTAGATGATTTGGAAGTCCTGGTAGCAGAAATGTCCAGAGTAAAGTCCACAGTCATCTGATACATTGGTCCAACTTGAGCTCCCCATGTCATGTGGGAGAGTTGTGTTGCATTCGACAGGGTGAACAGTTTGCGCACAAAGGTGATTTTCCAGAACAGGTGTTGGCTTCCTGGGGGTTGTGCATGGCCATCGGCCTCTCAGTCGCCCTTCCTCGGACGACCCCTCTTCTTTGGGGGACCCTTAAGTGCAGGCTGCTGCGGTGCAGGGGACTCTCCGCCAGAGTCATCCTCCCTCCCTGTGGCAGTTGCAGTTGTTGCAGCACCAGATGTTGTGGGCACACAGGGAGGTGTTGACATGTTGGTGCAAATCTGGCGGAGGCATTGTAATATGTCCCTATGCACCGCCGTCAGTTCTTGCAATGTGTCCCACTTGGACTCCATGGGAGACATGTGGGAGTCCAAGCGGGCATGATGGGCAGCCTGCTGCTGTTGAATGTCCCTGAGGATCCCCACTACCTGGCTGACCTCTCCGGTGCTAGTCTGGTACACATCAGCTATGCGTACCAGTTGTAGGTCATCATGCAGTCCAGACCCCTCTGCAAGCAGCGACCTATGTCTACCACCCCTCCCACCACCCCATGCGACACATGCAGGACCTGCGGTGGCACGCACAGGTGACCCTGGGCCCCCTTGGGGGTTGTTGCTGGTGTTGGTGTCTGTTGCTCCACGTTGGGCCGGGGTCCGTGTGCTGTTGGTGGTGGTGGTCCTTGGTCTGTCCGTGTCGGCAGGGGTGGTCTGTGTGTTGGCAGTTGTTGGAGGGGTGGGTGCAGGGGGTGCAGCTGGTGGTCCTGCTGGTGCTGCATGATGACTCACTCCGGAGGTGCCAGGTAGGTCTTCGTCATCCGAGGAGGGCAGAGGCTGTTCCACACCAGTGAGCTCAGTGTCCCCTGGAGCCTGGGACAGGGACTCCTCAGCGTCTGCTGCTGTGTCCCCATCATCACCTGTTTTTGGGAGACACACACAATGTATGTTATGTTTCTGCAGGCATCAATGGTTCACACACCTGACAGTTGTGACTGTACCTCTGGATGCGGGCCTGTACATTGCATTGTCCTAAGTTGTCACAGTCAGAGGTTGATATTGGTGTAGCACATTGTCCTGCATACTTTGAGCATTTCAATATGAATGTTGAGGTGTGTACATGGCCAGCATTGGTTGTATTTGGTGGACATCCGGCCATCCTTCTCCCCCCAGCCCAGTTATCCCACCATGAAGCATGCCACCCTTGCAGTGGGTTCAGGTTGACTCTCAGGATGTCAGTCAGTGGTGTCCTGCTGTTGGTTGGTGGCCAGTTCCCAGCATGACCTTGTGCTCCCCACAACAGAGCACCAGGGTCAGACAACTTTGATGGGACTTTTCACTCCCTGTGAGGTGTGCATGCTTCAGTGTGAGCTTGCTGGGCCATGTGGGTGGGGGATGTTGAGCTGTGACTACCACTCCCATCATGCTATTGCCTACACCCCCTTCCCAGCATGCCCATACTTCCTTCCTTTTGAGTGGACTTCACTGTGTGTGAGTGTGACAGCAATGGCAAGATGGCTGACAGTGTGGTCCTGTTGTTTGTTGGTGCCCAGTTCCCAGCATGGCCTTGTGCTCCCCACAGCTGAGGCCACTGTCAGACATCTTGTCAGTTCTTTGCCACTCCCTGTGATGTGAGCATGGTTCAGAGTGGTGTTGTTGGGCCAATTGTGAGGGTGACCAATATCTGTGACTGCCACTCCCATCATGCTATTGCCTACACCCCCTTCCCAGCATGCCCATACTTCCTTCCTTTTGAGTGGACTTCACTGTGTGTGAGTGTGACAGCAATGGCAAGATGGCTGACAGTGGTGTCCTGCTGTTGGTTGGTGGCCAGTTCCCAGCATGGCCTTGTGCTCCCCACAACAGAGCACCAGTGTCAGACATCTTTGATGGGGCTTTTCACTCCCTGTGAGGTGTGCATGCTTCAGTGTGAGCTTGCTGGGCCATGTGGGTGGGGGATGTTGAGCTGTGACTACCACTCCCATCATGCTATTGCCTACACCCCCTTCCCAGAATGCCCATACTTCCTTCCTTTTGAGTGGACTTCACTGTGTGTGAGTGTGACAGCAATGGCAAGATGGCTGACAGTGTGGTCCTGTTGTTTGTTGGTGCCCAGTTCCCAGCAGGGCCTTGTGCTCCCCACAGCTGAGGCCACTGTCAGACATCTTTGATGTGGCTTTTCACTCCCTGTGAGGTGTGCATGCTTCAGTGTGAGCTTGCTGGGCCATGTGGGTGGGGGATGTTGAGCTGTGACTACCACTCCCATCATGCTATTGCCTACACCCCCCTTCCCAGCTTGCCCATACTTCCTTCCTTCTGACTCTGCTTCCCTGTGGGGTAGTGTGCCTGTGCTGAATGGATGGCTGACAGTGTTGTCCTGGCGTTTGTTTGGCTACAAGTCCCATGTGTGTCCCTGTGCTTCCCACAGCATAACCCAGGGTGGTGGTTCTTTGTGGGATAATTAATTTTAGTGTGAGGCAATGCATTTTCCCAGGTGAGTTGTGTGTAGTTTGTGTTAGGGGGTGTGTGAGAAGAGCTGCTGGTAACTATGGTCAGAGCTGTCAGTCCTCCTTCCCACCCAGCCAGATATCCCACCATGGAACGTGCTTCCATTGCAGGGAGTGCAAGTTGTCTTTCAGGATGTCAGTCAATGGTGTCCTGCTTTTGGTTGGTGCACAGTTGCCAGCAGAGCCTTGTGCTCCCCACAGCAGTAGCCAGTGTCAGCCATCTTGTCAGTTGTTTTCCACTCCCTGTGATGTGAGCATGGTTCAGAGTGGTGTTGATGTGCGTATTGTGAGGGTGGGCAATATCTGTGACTACAACTTCCATGATGCTATTGGCTACACTGACTTGACCAGCATACACAGAATTCCTTCCTTTCTGTGGGATTCCCTGTGTGGTGGTGTTCTAGTGGTGGCTACATATCTGACTGTGTTTGTTGGTTAGATTTGTGCCACTGCCTAGCTTTATTTGTTGTAGGGTTTGTACATGTCATGACACAGTTACATATCACTATGAGATGGCATGTATTGTGTTTATCTGACTGACATACACATCTTGGGATGATTCTGGTTTTGTTGCTGTGGATTTGCTAAGGGTGCATGGTTTGACTATCCCCTTGACAGTGATGTGTGTATATTGTCACATGATATTGGGTATATTTGTTGTGTACTCACCAGGCTCTGGGATGTTTGATAGTCCATATACGCTCACTGGTGGTAGGATGGCCCGCACCTTCTCCTCCCAGGGCCTGAGGTATACTGGTTTGGCAGGAGGGCCACTGCCGGTGTGTTGGCTCAAGATGTAGTCCGTCTTCAGTAGGTCCCTGACCCTCCTGCGCACGTCATACCACCTGTTCTGGATGTCTTCCTTTGTGCGCAAACATGGTGATTGTGCGTTCACCCTGTCGACGATCCTCTCCCACATCTTGGTTTTCTGCGACATGGGTGTCTGTTGGACCAGTGTACCAAACAGCTGTGGCTCTACCCTGAGGATCTCATCTACCAGGACTTCCAATTCACTGTCTAGGAACTTTGGATTCTTCTTTGGGGGCATGGTAATGGGTGGTGGTGGTGAGTGATGTGGGTGTTGGTGTGCAAGTGAGGGTGTGTGAGTGTGGGTTTTGCTGGGTGTATGTGAGGGTGCTATTTGTTGAGGTGCTGATGGTGTGTGGCTTGTGTGATGGATGAGCTGTGAGTGTGTGTGTGGTTGCTGTCTGTTGGTGTTCTGTGCTGGCAGGTCATTTGAATTTGCAAGGGATCATGGTAGGGATTTGTGGCCTTTATATGGGTGGAGTTGTAGGTGTGTCTTTGTTCCCTGTTTCCCCCCCCCCACTATTTATTGGCTTTGTAATTGCTTGTTTGGCCTTTTTTTTTGTGTTTTTCCCTTTGTACTTTTTGTGCATGTAGGAGACGTTCTTCTGACCGAGTCGGACCCTGCAGTTGTCTCGGGCGAGCCTCTCCGAGTCGTTCACGCTGTGTTTGTGCTGTGTTTCATGTGCGGCGTACGCGTCGGTCGCGGAGTATTGTGTTGCTTCGGCTCGCTGTTTTGTATGCGTGTCGTTCGTACGGCTTGTACTCAGTGCGACTCGGTCGGGTTTTCCACGCGTTGCATCGTACTGCGCGGGTCGGACTTCACGGGTACGTTTCGTTCGGGTTCATTCCTGGTGCGTGTCGGTTGGTTCGATTCGCGTGGTTTTCCGGCCGGATAGCTGTTTTCCGCGCGGTTTGGTCATTCGGCTTGTGTTCCGTACGAGTCGGTCGGATTTTGCACGCATTTCATCGTACTAGGCGGGTCGGGCTGCACCGGTACGTGTCGGTCGGAATAGATTCCCGATCCGAGTCGGTCGGTACGTTTTCCGGCCCGAATCGGAATCGGCCCCTTAATATATATAATTTACTATTCCCACTCCAGACTACATTGAGTCAAGGAAGGTGCTGGAGACTAAACATATATCATTTACTATTCACACTCCAAACTACATTAACTCAGGGAATGTGCTGGATACTAAATATATATAATTAACTATTCCCACTCCAAAATACATTAACTCAGGGAAGGTATTGGACACTAAACAAATATAAATTACTATTCCCACTCCAAACTACATTAAGTCAGGGAAGGTGCTGGACACTAAACATATATAAATTACTATTCCCACTCCAAACTATATTAAGTCAGGGAAGGCGCTGGATAATAAACATATATAATTTACTATTCCCACTCCAAACTACATTGACTCAGGGAAGGTGCTGGACTATAAACATATATAAATTTATATTTTCACACCAAACTATATAAACTCAATAAAAGTACTCAAAAATATAATTTTTAAATATAATATTGCCATAACAAATACATAAAAACATAAAAATTAATACACATTATACCTATATTTACATACTCCAATTTATGATAAATTTACCCAAAAAATGTTATTTGTAAATATTTTTATATCATAATCCAAACTTTCATTTGAATTTTTTAAGATTATTCTCAAAATTTTTCAACTTTAATTTTTTTATCTAAACATAACTCAACAAAATTATTTATAAATTTCACTAAATATCAAAACATTTTTGAATTTTTTTAAATTTTAAAATTATTTAAAAGATATTGTATTTTTTTATAATAATTTTAAATTATTTACAAAAACACCCCATCATCACCTAAAACCCCAACATCACACTCCTAAAATCCAATTTAATTTAAAAACTTTTTAGATTAAAACAGTCCCCACCCTTATCACCTATAACCACAACATCCCACTCCTAATAAAAAATTATTTTTTAAAATATTTTTGTAAATTTGTAAAAATGAAATTAATTTTATTTTTTAACACACTCCCCACCCTTATCCCCTATCAAACCAACATCCCGCTCCTAAAACACATTTTTATATTTCATAAATGTTGTAAATATTTTTTTTAAATTATTTAAATACTCCCCACCTATATCTCCTAAAACACAACTTTAAATTTCATTAATATTTTAGATTTTTTAATTTTTTTATTTAAATAAATATTTTTTAAAACACTCCCCACCCTTATCCCTTATAAACCCAACATCCCGCTCCTAAAACTTAATTTAAAATTTCATTATTATTTTTAAAAAATTAAATATTTTTAAAAAAAGTTTTAAAACACTCCCCACCCTTATCCCCTATAAACCCAACATCCCGCTCCTAAAACATTTTTTATATAAAACATATACAATTTATTAAAAATTATTAATACATTTAAAATTATATACTATATTAAAAAATTCACATTTACAAAATCAATATTTTTTAATAACGATATTTTAAAAATCGATATTTTTAACAACGATATTTTATACAACACAACAAAACGATATTCTTGACATCGATATTATATACAACGATATTTTTGACTTTCGACATTTAACCCGTTTACCGCGGCGGCAATTCCGCCGCGGTGCGGGGTGTTCCATTGAGTGGGCGGGGCCGCGTCGGCCAACGGACATGCGCAGCACTACGGAGGTAGTCTCGCGACGGCCGTTGGCCGACAGAAGCAGCGAAGGGGTTAAAACTCGATATTATTGCACAACGATATTTAAAACGCAATATTTTTTCTACTTACCTTCTAGAATCCCTCTTTGTTTGATGATGTCTGGTTGAAGGTTGGGTTCCAGAATGTCAGCCTGTTTTATGATGTCAGGGTAGGTTTTGGATTACGGAGTGTCCATTTGTTCAATGATTTCTGCTTGGGTTTTTGATTTAAGGATTACCTTTTGTGAAGAAAGTGGCTTCTTATATGGTGTGGAAGCGCTACCACACCATATAAGAAACTCACAAAAACATCTTGGGTCTAGTCAGGTACATTTGCAAGACCTTAGCTCAACCCTGGGTACCTGTGGATTCGAGCATTCAGGCTTAGTCAAAGGAACAAGTGCAAAGCATTTTTAGTACCAAAATATTAGAATAATAAAGAAACACGACAGAGACGGAAATCCATCACCAATTTATAAAAATAGCTCTTAATTTTATGAATATTTAGACACCAAAACAAATAAAATTCAACAGAGGATTCCGGAGACATAAATTATTAGGCAAACAATAAATCACTGCTTTTCATTGAAAGCGCAAGCTAGCATTGGCAACTACCAGGGTTAGCGGTTACTATGAAAACTTTTGTAAAGTTGTGTTTGGTTACTCCGGCGCACTTTAGGCGACACACTCCAGCAGGGAGCAACTCAGAGGGGCCAGTAAGGCTTAGCAGGACAGTTACTCTGCCGTCAACGTAGTCTCCAGTCCAGTTCCAGGCTCTATGGGCGAACTCCCATAGACATTAATGGAGTGGTCCAGATGCAAGGGATACAAGATGCTGACGATGCTAAGGATGCTGATCCGGTGATGGGGGTCTTCCTAGGGCCACCCCATCAGGGCCGGACTGGAAACCGAAACCGGCCCTGGTAAACTGCTCGGCCGGACCCCTGGGGGGAGGAGAGGGGTGCGGCCGAGCAGTTTGCTAGGGCCTGTTTCTGCCGATTTTGTTACAGGGGTCCGATATTGCCGGCCCCCGGTAACAAAAATGGCCCCCACCCTGGCGGCCCACCGGGGAAACGCCCGGTGCCCGCTACGGCCAGTCCGGCCCTGCACCCCATGGTCCATCAACATGGTGGAGCGACTTTGGCCACAGGGGTCGATGTCCCTTGAAGTCGGTTGAAGCCCAGTCAAAAACCAGTTGCCACTGGTCAACTGGTCTCTGGGTACAGCAAAACAAGCAGTTCCATTCAACAGAGGCTAGTGCCCGTCTTGGGCTACCAAATTGCACTCCGACGACTCTCCCGGAACCAGCAGATTCGGGTGCAACTTTTGAGCATTGAGACTCGGTTTCTCAGGCTGCACTTCGGCAGTCAGTGGAGGTTAGGCACTTGTGGCTATCAACTCAAAAAGGCGGTCTTCTTCAGCTTTTGTGGCCTTGGAACTGTAACAGGAAGTCAAACAGCTGACTCTAGGAGTTCTCCTCTTCTGTCTTGGGCGCGAGGATGACTTTTCCTTCAGCTGGGCACCACAGGCACAGTTCTCTATTTGCTAGCCCAAGGATCAGCAGGTGTAGTTCGGTCTTTGGTGCAGCCTGTCTTTGTCAGATCCAGGGAACAGCAGGCACAGCCCTCTGTTTGTTAGCCCAAGGATTAGCAGGTGCAGTCCAGTCTTTGGTGCAGCCTGTCTTTGTCAGATCCAGGGAACAGCAGGCACAGCCCTCTGTTTGTTAGCTAAGGATTAGCAGGTGCAGTCCAGTCTTTGGTGCAGTCTGTCTTTGTCAGATCCAGGGAACAGCAGGGCAGTCCTTCTTCAGCCCTCTCTCAAGTACAGATGTGATCGGAGGTCTAGGTGCAGGGGTGCCACTTTTATGCCCACAACTTGCCCTCAGGAATACGGTGACTACTAGCCAATAGTTTACCAGGTCCCCTCCTACCTGACGACAATTTTCTGCAAAGTGTGGCATCGAGCTATCTTAGAGGACAATATTCTGCCCCCTCCCAAGATGGCAGAACACTTCTCTCGGTGTGTGGAGCTTGGTAGCCCACCCTAGAGGAATGGCTTCCTGAGGGGTACATGGCCCTGGGAAAACCGGTGTGGCCACTGTTTCTCCTCTCTGTCACCAATGCCAACCTGTCTACCAGAACAAAAGAGCAGTACTTTTCGTATGTGTCCACCATTTCTCCTTCAAAGGCTCTTTCCCATTTGAAGCTCACCTTTTGCGCTTACACTCTTTTGATCTTCCTGCAAGCCAGAGGTAACACCTCTTCAAAGGTAGGCCATTTGTTTTTTTACCTGAGAGTCATTCGCAACTCCCCCCGGGAGGGCAAAAGGGTGTCCCGTTACCAGCAACCGTGAACGGTTATTGGAAAACTTGGGCAACAGAGTGGCAACTTTCTAAAGGTCATTTACTTAAAAGTTACATTAAATTCGAATTGGGCATGAGGTTGGGTTTAATGTAATAATTATTTTGATACCTACAAGTTTAGTAGTCCCATTCAGATGTTAGCATAGCTGAGTTGTCGGCGTGTAACCCTGTACTTGCCAGAAAGACTACTAGCCTTTCCTACAGCAAAAAGGACAATTTGTGGATTTAACTGTTAGGACATGTAAAAACACATGTCCCACTTTTTAACATACAGTGCCCCACCTTATGGCTGGCTAGGCCTACCTTTGGGGTGTCTGATATATATTAACAAGCACTGGCAAAGCCAATAGGTTTAGCATATGTAAGAGCTATTGGCTTTGGCAGTGTGTTTTAGCCATGTTGTACACCAATGTGACTGCTGCTCAGCATGGCTAAAAGTTAGTGGTGTGGATGGGGTGGGGCGGAGAGGGGTAGATTGTAGTGGAGTAGACTAGGGTAGATTGTAGTGGAGTAGAGTGGGGTAGATTTGAGTGAGGTAGAGAACGGTAAATTGTAGTTGCTTGGGGCAGATTGGGGTGGGGTAGAGTGGAGTGGGGTAGATTGGAGTGAGGTAGATTGGCGTCGGGTAGATTGAAGGAGGGAGTGGAGTAGATTGGAGTGGGGTATATTGGGGTGGAGGGGGTATATTGGGGTGGCGTGGGGTTGATTGAAGTGGAGTGGGGTAGAGTGGAGTGGAGTGGGGTAGATTGGAATGGAGTCGGGTAGATTGGAATGGAGTGGGGTAGTTGGAGTGGGGTTGATTGTGGCAGACTGGAGTGGGTATATTGTGGTAGATTGGAGTGGTAGAGTTTGGGGTTGAGTGGAGTAAAGTGGGGTAGATTGTAGTGAAGATTGTAGTAGAGTGGGGTATATTGGAGTAGGGTAGATTGTAGTGGGGTAGACTGGAGTGGGGTAGATTGGGGTGGAGTGGGGTAGATTGCACTGGAGTGGGGTAGATTAGAGTGAAATTGGGTAGATTGGGGTAGAGTGGAGTGGGGTAGATTGAGTGGAGTAGGGTAGATTGGAGTTGAGTGGGGGTAGATTTGAGTGGAGTAGAGTCGAGTGTGGTGGAGTAAATTGGGGTAGAGTGGGGTAGAATGGAGTGAAGTGGGGTAGATTTGGGTAGACTGGGGTGGAGTGGGATAAACTGGAGTGGGGTAGATTGGAGTGTAGTGGGGTAGATTGGAGTGTAGTGGAGTGGGGTAGATTGTGGTAGAGTGGAGTGGACTGGAGTGGAGTACATTGGGGTGAATTGGAGTGAAGTGGAACGGGGTAGATTGGATAGGATTGGGGTAGATTGGAGTGGGCTAGACTAGGGTGGCGTGGGGTAAATTAGGATAGGTTGGAATGGGTGGATTGGGATAGATTGGAGTGGAGTGGGGCAGATTGTGGTAGATTGGAATGGGTTGGGGTAGAGTGGAGTGGGGTAAATTGAGTGGAGTGTGGTAGATTGGAGTGGAGGAGGAGTAGAGTGGAGTGGGATAGATTGGGGTATACTGGAGTGGAGTACTGTAGACGAGTGGAGTGGGGTAGATTGAGGTAGAGTGGGCTGGAGTAGATCAGAGTAGATTGGGGTAGATTGGAGTGAAGTGGAGTGGGGTAGATTGGAGGATACTGGAGTAGAGTGGAGTGGGATAAGTGGTGTGGAGTGGAGGGGAGTAGAGTAGAGTGGCATGAAGTGGAGGGGCTGGAGTGGAGTGGAGTGGCATGTCATAGATTGGAGTGGATTGTTGGAGTACCAAGTGGCATGTCGTGGAGTGGAGTGGAGTGGCATAGCATAGAATGGAGTGACGTGTCATTCAGTGGAGTGTCATAGAATACAGTGTTGTGGTTTACAGTGGAGGGGCACTCAGTGGAATAGAGTGGTGTAGAGTGGAGTGGTGTAGTGTGGAGTATGCATGGTAGCGCACTGCCATTACAGACAACATATGTTACAGACAACATATTTTCAAATGAAATAACCCTTACATTTGCACAGACATGCAGTTTTACTACGCACAAACGATAATGTGTTGAAATGTAATCACTTAGGGGCATATTCACAAGGAGCTATCACCGAATTAACGGCACTTTATCGCAGCCAAAGTCATGATAAATTTACCTCCCCATTCACAAGCTGGTGTTAACAGCCCACAGCACCAGTTTACCCGCGACAGAGGACCCCCGCAACTATCGCTAATGAGATGCAGAGTGGGTGTTCCCGTGCCAAAAGGCGCGACAACATCACACCTCAACATTCTCAGCGACCAGCCACATCAGCGATAAAAACACAAAACAGGCGATAAGGCACGTTAGCACCAGGAAATCTACACCTGCTCTGACCTGGTGTAAAGTCGGACGGCAGCCTGCAAACCAAAAGGGAGCACAGCCCAGGGCCACATCGGAAGGGTAACAGATGCCATGGAGCCACCCATCATGCGACCCGGACACCCAAGAGGGCCACAACACCCACCGCCACCACCCCCAGGACCACCCCTTCCTGGCACCCCCCCCGACCAAAGACATGCCACATCAGCCACACCTAAACATGTCCAAAATATTCCGCTTGATGTCGCACAATCACAACTGGTGACATGCATGTGTCGTCACAGAAATGAGCAGCACACATTCACTTTCGAAGCAACAAATGAAACTTTATTAAAATGAACACCGAAATGAAATGAAGACACATGGCCGCTCCCCTCTGGACAATACGTAGGTCACAGCCTGTAAGACAAAAAACATGATGAGAAGGTGTGTCCTGCGCACATCAGAGGACAGAGAGAGAGTGAAGGAGAGAGAGAGGAAGAGAGGGAGAGAGAGACAGAGGAAGAGAGGGAGAGTGAGAGAGAAGAGAGAGAGAGAGAGAGAGAGAGAGAGAGAGAGAGAGAGAGAGAGAGAAGAGGAGAGAGAGAGAGAGAGTGCCGCCCCTGCGCACCGAGGTCACACTGCTCACCTGCTGCCACTGGTGTGTCTCCAACCACGTGCCGGTATGTATAGCAGGACACCAGGTCACACATCTGAGTCAGAGCCGTCAGCTGAAACAGAGTCCAGATACATGACTGGCACAGTACACACATTTGCACAAGACAACATCGCCTGCCCGCCCATGCACACCCAGGCAGAGGCACCCCCAACCCCTCCCGCCGCCCATCGGAGCATGCCCACCCATGCACACCCAGGCCTCAATGCTCACCTTCCGCCACCGGCGCATAGACAGGAGGTCCCGGTACAGGGCAATGCCGAGCACAATATGGGCCCGTGGAGGGCCAGCCAGTGTCCATCCGGGGATGACCTGTACTGCGGAAGAGGAAGGGTACAGTCTGCAGTCTGTCCGCCGTGTCATTGGTCATCAAACAGGATGTGGCAGTCCATGTCGCTGTCCAAGGTGAGTGCATCGGAGTGTATCGGGGGTCAGTGGTATGTCTTGAGGCCATTTGCGGCACCAAGCAGAAACAGGCAAGGTGGCGGAAATGAATGCTAGTGCCTCCTTCTGAACTCAAGCCCATCCACGTCCTCGGATGTGTGCTCTGCCCCACCTGTGGGTGTTGCAGTACCGGCTGCGGCACTGTGTGCCACTGACACATCAGGGGTCGGAGGAGGATTGTCGGCCGCACTGTGTGGCAGTGACACATCAGGTGCCGGAGTGGATACGCCTGCCGCACAGGGAGGCACTGACACACCAGGGGGCGGAGATGTGGATGTTGGGAGGGCAGCAGCATTCATCATCGCCACGCCTTGTGGCAGCAATGCCATGATGAGGACATGCAGGGCCTGGTAGATGCCAGCTACATTTCGCTGATGTGCAGCGGTGGCTGCCATCCTCTCCGCCTCCATCCGCACCATGTCCTCCATGAGCCTCCGCATGTGTGCCAGCTCACGGCTGGGATCGCTGGAGCCACTCTGAGCGGACAGGTATTCTTCCCTCCGCGTCATGACTCCAGCGATGTCAGTCAGGGCTCGTTGGAGACCATGTAGTGGGCATAGACACCCAAGGATGGCGTTCAGTTTGGTAGCCATAAGGTCGAACCCCACCCGCACCTGCTCAGCCGTCTCCCTCTGGCCCTCCAGCACACGGCGTTGGAAGGCCATTTGTTGTTCCTAGGGGACTTGGGAGGGTGCCGGGGCTGTGGGTGCCTCCTGCTGGGTGGTTTGGGTGGTGGGTGAGGTCTCCTCAATGTAGCTGGGCTGCCCTGCTCCTGGAGGTGAGTGGCAGATGAGGTCAATGATGTCTTGGATGGTTTGGGTGTCGATGCTGGTGTTGTCCTCCTCGTCATCAGTGAAGAGTGGCTGGGACTGCTCTGCAGGAGGTGTTGACGATGCCCCTGCGATGTGAAGGGGAGATGGTGTATTACAATGTGTCCACATGTATGTAGCCGCATGGTACAGGTTGACATTCAGACAGCATGGCATTGTACATTGTGACAGTCTGTGGGTCTGGGCGAGGACCCAGGGTCATTGTGGGTGTGCACTGTGCCCTGCTTGCTTGTGCATGTGTGCCATTGTGGCCATCTCCCCCGTCCCCCAGTACCTGGTGGTCACTCACCCTGTTGCGGTTGTGTTGTGTCCTGTCGAGCAGTGTCCGGTCCCCCGACTCCAGCCACAGTCTCCACACTGATGACTGTCGACACCAGCTCCTCCATGTCATCCAGCTCCAGCTGCGGCGCTGGGCCCCCACCTCCGGTCTGCGTTGCTGCCTTCTGGTTGGCAGTGAGTTTCTCATTGGTCTTCCGCTTGATGTCATTCCATCGCCTCTTGACCTCGTACATTGTCCGCTTGTGCTCTCCGACGGCATTCACATTGTCGACGATGTCCCGCCATATTCCATTTTTGGTGCCCAATGACACGTTGGAGGTGACGAAAAATTGTTGATGGTGTTCCATCACCTCAGTGACTATGATCCTGTTCGCCTGCGGACTGAACTTGGTCTTCCTCGTCTTCTTGTCCTTGCCCTTCCCTGTCCCCGAGGTCCCAGGCTGGTCGTCCGGGGTGCTTGTGGGGTTGCGCTCGTCCTCTGCGCCTGCTCCGGCTGCCTCCATGGTGCTTGGGTGTTGGTCAGTTTGTGTGTGGGTGTTTTTTCTACTTTTATGGTGATTTTTGATGCCTGCCAGGTGTGTGTTGCAGGCCTGGCGCTGCTTGTCACTGGTTTCCTCATCGCGTGTTTTTTGGTGTTGTGGTTTGTGTTTTTATCTCCATCGTGGTGGTTGTATCGCGGACATTGTCCGCGGTTTCGGCAGACTATTGCTTGCTACCGCCTTGTTGTGAATTCCACGTTGACACAGGGTTATTTTCCCGAGATAGGCTGCGATATGGAAAGTTGCGTTACGCTACTCTTGCGGTAGTTATCGCACGTTCTTGTGAATATACCCCCAAGTGTATTAATGTATTTAGACGGTATTCAAATATTTGTTTCCACCACACTTCAGAAATACGAAAAAATACACTTAATTTGTACTTTCCTAATTCTGAGATATTAATTAATTTTAGCACAGTTAATTTTTGTGTGCTAGAAAAAAGCCTTTTCTTTCACTGAAAGATTGTTACATAAATTGTTTCACTTTGAAGTCAGAGAAAGAAAAGTAAACACAAATCTCCCTTGGAAGACAGGTGTCTTTAAATGCACAGCAAATGTGACAAGATAAGAACAAAATTTAGAGGCCTGTTTACAGAAAACAAGCCCTCGGAAGGATACAGTAAACAAGGGATGCTGCACCGGACACGCAAACTCGGGCTGGCCAGCCTAAAACAAATAAAGCCTAGAAAACTAACTAGAAAGCAAGTCACTGTGAGTTACAAACCACAAAGCCAATGGCCAGCAATGGGTGGAATGCATTCTTAGGTCAGCTTTCAGAATCAATCAATCAATTTATAGAGCACATGGCCAATCCAAAGGGATTTCCCAGTGCTGGCAGGGAAGAGAAGAACCAAAACTCAACGGCTTAGAAAAGCCACGTCTTAAGCATCTTCCTGAATGTTTCAAAAGAGTTGCAGAGACGAAAATGGAGGAGTAGAGAGCCTAAAAGACCTTCCGTCCTGCACGAAAACAATCCCGAGAGGCATATTCCTCTTTCTACGTGTGCGGTCTAATGCAGCACACAAAGAAAGAGGAAGTAACAAGGAGAAATGAAGATATTTCTCCTCGTTACACCTCATCTGAGAAGGCAGACCTTTTGGGCGCATTTCCAGGTCTATCAATTCTGGTAAATCTGGGAATGTATCACAAACCATAGAGTTGGACTTGGCCCTTTTTCCCTGAATTTTTCGCTTTTTGTGGGGATAAACATGTCATGTTGATCTATTTGACATGCGAATGTTGAATGCTGCGCAATGGTGTACGCAGGTTTATTTTGACCATTGTGTAAATGTTACTTTTAAAATGGACGCCATGGCTGTGTGCTTGTGCCTGCCTGCCAGAGGTGGGTTACCAGTCTAGTCGTTTGTTTCCCAGCACCCCCAGCTTTTGGAGGGAAACCTGGCACCCAGGGTGCTCTACTCCTCCCCCTAAACCAGTTGGGACAGGGAACCTTCCAGAAGCTTCCAGCCCTTTCTGGTAGGTGGGGTGAGGGGTGTATAAATAACGGAGCTGGGCTGCCATGTGCTCAGACTGAGCGTGGACCTGAATGAGAGGGGACACTCTGCCAGGAGGTACCGCCGCATGGGCCTGTGTGCTGGCCCCTGTGCCCAACTGTACCCCTCTGCTGTCCACAGGGCTAGTGAGAGCCCCCTTACTGGAGTGAAGACTGCTGACCCAGGAGGAGTGCCACTGGATAGGGGATGACTGTTCCTAGGAACTACGGTCCTCTCTTGATGAAGTGCCCCCTGCCACTGATCTTGCCCAGTAGTGCCTGATGCTCTCCTGCCCTAGCGCCTCGTGAGCGCTACAACTGTGCCCTGCCTGCTGGCTAGCGCCTGGAGAAGAAGAGCGCTGTATCTTACTGCCCAGGAGGTGAGGAGCTGACACCCGCAGCGCTGTGCTGCCAGAGCACCACTCTGTTCTGTGGGACCCTGGACTTGGGAGGACTCTAGCGCCTCGTGAGCGCTACAACTGTGCCCCAGAAGGAGGTGAGGAGCGTGGGCACTATGTCCTACATTGTCAGGAGAGAGAAGCGCCTGTCCTCTGCAGCGCTGTACTGCCCAAGCGCTAAATGTTAATGGCCGGGACTCTGAGGAAGAGGGAGCGTGGAGCCTGCCGCGCTTTGCCGAGTTTGATGCTTATTTAAAACAGCGGGAGCCCACCCCACGTTTTGCCGCGTTTTGCCTGCCTTTAAATACTGCGGGAGCCTACCCCGCCCTTCACTGACTTCCGCGGGTGCCCACCCCGCATTTATGCGCTTAAAGATCGCGGGTGCCCACCCCGCGTTGCCCGGCCTGTTTAAACTACCAGCGGGAGCCTACCCCGCATACTGCCGGTGAAAGCGGGTGCCCACCCCGCGGGTGGACTCTACTTTGTTATAAAACGAAGGCGGGAGCCTACCCCGCACTTCGTAGCCGGGGAGAGAGCGCCGAAGAGCAGGAGACGGAAGACAGGCACCCGCTCCTCCCTGTGGGCGGGGCCTGCAGAGTCGGAGCCTCGCGGGCTCCATTTCCGCCTCCCCCGGCCTGGGGGGGGGGTCCGGGTGAGGTCCAGGAAGGCGCTGCTGCTGGCGGGGCTCCCGTGTTGGAGAAGGAAGCCCCGCGCCTGCCGCCCAGGAAGACAGAGCCGAGACCGGAGGAAGCCGCCCAGAAAGGTCCTGGAAGGGCAGGGGACGGTCGAGGCACGTACTGGTGCCTGTCCCTTGCTGGAAGGAGTCCCGGTGAGTGGGGCCTCTTGAGGAGCGGGGGGTGGAGAGGGCAACGGGGCACATTGTCGGTGCCCGCCCCCCCCTGCGCCAGTGTGATTTTACAGCTGCCCTGTATGACAGCGGGCAGCTGCACCGTTTTGGGGGCATTTTCTCTTATTCCAGAACCCCGGGGAGGGGGGCCCCCACGGGCTGATACTTTGTGGGCCATGTCATTGGTAACTTGAGAGCCTCAGAAGAGGGGCTCCCACATGCAATGTTTTGGGCATTTTTCTTCATTCCCTAGCCCCGGAGTGGGGCTCGCACCTACGCCCATTGGTGCTAGTGTCCTGTTGCTCATCACAGTTGCACCGCGAGAGCGCGGGCAACTGCACCGAGGGGGGACTCCACCGGACCGGGGCTCACCTTGGGCACCGTGGTGCCGGTACTCTGTTGGGGGGTTTTACAGCGGCGCCCCGAGAGTCTGAGCAGCTGCAACGGGACCATATAGTTGTTGAGTCCAGAAGAGGGACTCCTACCTGGCCAGTAACCTGTGGGCCTTATTTTCACACTGCTGCAACGTGGCCATTCATTCTTTGAGAGTCCCAGCGTAGGGGCTCCCCCAGGCGCAGTGGTGCCAGAGACTAATCTACCGCGTAGGGGACAAGGATTTCAGGTGTTACTATGGGTGCACTACTATGCTCATGTCATGCATAATGTTTATCTGCTTGCTCCTTCGGATGCCCAGATGTATTGATGTGTCCCTGGATGGCCCCTAAGCGCATTATTGGGGTGGGGTATAATGTTCTCACCACGGCTGGAGGATATGTGCCACGTTGAGCCCAGGTCTATGTAGAGTGTGGTTCCAGCTCAGGTGGTTGTGCCCACTGCCAGTGTTGTTGAGGCCCATTGCCTCAGGTGATGTATTGCATATTATGGTTGTGTGCTACTGATGCCTAACCTAAGGTAGGGATGATGCCGTTATGCCCACATGTTCAGGCCTAATGCTGTGTCGCTAATGATGGTGGTGCCTCTATGCTCACCTGGTTATGCGTAATGCTAATGTTATGTATGCATAGTGTGATGGTATGCCTACTGTTGCATTTTATGCTAATGCCAATCTGATTATGCATGTTGCATTTCCATGCCTAACCTAAGGTTTTCATTCCAGGCCTCCTGTTATTGTGATTTATACAAATGCTTTTATGCATAATGGGCCTGTGATTCATGCTTTCGGGCTACTGGGAGGAAGCTGTAGTTTCATGCCTAACGCATTTCTGCTAAGGCAGACGTTATACCTATATTACCACTGACTTTCATTTACCCTGTTTATGCCTGGTGATGATTCTGGCAGCGGCCCGATTGGCCCTGCCCTGTAACTACCCCCATGTAAATGATTGCTGGGTGTCAGTTGGCACCGTGTTCTTACCTGTGATAATGTCCTAATGTGTTTTGGCATAATACATATGCTGTTTTCACCTAACTCGGTGTGGGGTCTCTTTTTGTAGTGTGCCTGGTGTGTCGCCTGTGTGTGCTGCGCGGATGCTTTACACATTTCCTCCGGAGTTTGGCCTGCCCGCTCTGCACCACGCTACCCGTTTCTAACAATAGAGTTGTGTGGGGCCCACTCAATGCCCATGCAGCGCCTCCCTGGCGCAGAGTAAGGCAACACAGCAATTTGCTCTGCGTTGCCTTACTCCATGTTTTGGGAGCCACTCAGTGCCACGCAAAGTGGCTTTGCGTGGCTTCATAAATCACATGAAAGATTTGTGTTGCTCTAGCATGACGTTGCGCGGTACAAGATCGACACAAACGGACTCATAAATAGGGCCCAAATGCTCTGCACGCGCGTGACGAACACTCATGCGTGCAGCCCACGGATCGTGATGGATCACCAGAATCTCCCTCTATTTGAGGCGTGTGGTTTGTCAGTAAGAACACTTTGTTTCGAGGCATTGTTCTTTGTTTGGACTGCGGGAAGTCTCGTTCTTTGATGATATCTGGTTGGGTTTTGGCTTCCAGAATGCTCATCTCTTTCATAATCCTTAGTTGGTGTTTGGATTCATTTGATAAGATCTTGTTTTAGGCTTTGAATTCCCAAATGTTCTTCTGCTTTGGACATGGGGGTCTTTCTTGAGTAAGAGTTCAGTGTCCATGTGGAATCTGACGGCCTCTGCTCTAAGTGTTCTGGTACAGTGGTCAGGCTTCGCGGCACTAGCAGGGACTGCACCAGGGGCCCTATTACAGAATGTACCCCAGGGGCGCAACGGACATGTGCACCTGCTTTGTGCATCCCCAGGGCACAATGGTATTACAGAAGGGGCTGCAGACGCTTGTGCGGCCCCTTCTGTAACACAGACAGCGCTGGAGCACAGGTAGCGCCAGCGCTTTCATGAGAGGGTGTTCCATCATTTGCATGGGGGTGCGGCCCCACCAAATGAGGGAATCTCTTCGCCTGTGTATCTGCACCCTATTACCAATACGGGTTACAAAGGGAAAGAAGCTGTCAGTGCACTGCCAGAGTGCAGCCCTATGGAAGGAGCAAGGGGGGTCCCCCGGACCTCCAGACATCCACTTGCAGGCAGGTGCAGTCACTCACTGCACCCGCCTGTAAGGAGATCTCTCTTCCCTCTTTAAAGTGCAGGCGGGTTGCTGCCTACACAGAGACACAGTAGGCTTTGAAGCAGCTGCTCCGTATTTCACTTGAATACTCTGCCCTGAGGGCAGCGCATTCAATGTAATAGGGTGCACTGTCTGTGCTTGCACGTGCGCAGTGGTACAAACAGGAAAAGTACGCCCTTTGACTAATACAGCCTCTGGTGCTCTCAATCAAGCAGGCCAAATTCTGCTTGTGTTGGGTTTAATTTGAAGGATACAGCGGCACCCAGGACTGAGGCAGGACCTGTGGGTGAATGTTCTGCAGTACAGCCGGGTGTCATCAGTGTGTGATGGATTGTGGGGTACAGAGGAGCTCTGAGGTAAGCAGCTTGAGGCTACCAGAGAGTGTGGAGACACAGCCCAGTGTGTCTGTATAACACGGAAGAGAGTGGTCGGTGGAAACAGAAGGACCACTTGTGAGATGGGGACAGCTCTATAAGAAGCAGCTGGGGTTCAGGGCAGGGGTCTGAAGTTACATGTCAGGGCTGGGAGAACCAAGTCAGGACTTGGAGGTGCAGCCGTTCTGAGGAGAGAGGCAGTGGCCCCCAGGGCTGTGAGGTGAAGGAACGAGTCCCTCCCTGGACAGGGTGGATGAACACAGCGACCGCCTCCCTCCTGTCACCCACGCGTGGCAAGGACCAGTGCTTTGGTTGAAAGGCATGTACTTTGGATGAAAGGCGTGCGCTGTGGACGAAAGGGGTGTGCTATGGATAAAAGCAGCCTCTCTCCTCTTACCCAGGCGTGGCAAGGACTGGCGTTATGGATTCTTAGGCGTGTGCTGTGGATGAAAGGTGTGTGGTATGGATGAAAGGCGTGTGCTGTGGATGAAAGGCCTGTCTTATGGATGAAAACAGCCTCCCTCTTGTCACCCATACGTGGCAAGATACAGTGTTATGGATTCGTAGGCAGTGCTGTGGATGAAAAGGAGTGTCCTGAGGATGAAAGGCATGTGCTATGGATGAAAGCAGCCTCCCTCCTGTCACCCACGCATGGCAAGGACCAATGTTATGGATTTCATTACAAGACTGGAGGCTACCATTTTGCTTTATTCCTTTAATGCAAACTCCACACAGACATTTTGAAGTATTACATCACAAACTAAATTGAAAAGAATACATCTAGACCCTAATAGGCCCGCCCACAGTACAACCTTCCTCTTTTAAGTGCGGCTCCACACTGGTAAGTATCTCCAATTTTGAATCTGTAATATCTTTATATTGTTGTCTTTCTTTTAATTATTGTATACAGGTTTCCAATTTACGGAAACCTTCTCCTTTATTTATGGCCGTAGCCTGTGGTCTGGGTTGAAGGCTTGTGCTCTGGATGAAAACAGCCTTCCTCGTGTCACCCAGGCATGGCAAGGACCAGTGCTTTGGATGAAAGGCGTGTGCTGTGGGTGAAAGGCACGTGCTAAGGATGAAAGCAGCCTCCCTCCTGTCACCCAGGTGAGGCAAGGACTGGTGTTATGGATGAAAGGCATGTGCTGTGAATGAAAAGTCTGTCTTATGGATGAAAGCAGCCTCCCTCTTGTCACCCACGCGTGGAAAGGACCGGTGTTATGGTTTCTTAGGCATGTGCTGTGGATGAAAGGCTAGTCCTGTAGATGAAAGGAGTGTGCTATGGATGAAAGCAGCCTCCTTTCTGTCACCCACGCATGGCAAAGACTGGTGTTATGGATGAAAGACGTGTGCTTTGGATGAAAGGTGTGTGCTGTGGATTAAAGGCCTGTGCTCACGATGAAAGCAGCCACCCTTCTGTCACCAACGCGTGGCAAGGACTAGTGTTATGGATGAAAGGTGTGTGCCATGGATGAAAGGTAGTTGTTATGAATGAAAGTAGCCTCCTTCCTGTCCCCACGTGTGGCAAGGACCGGTGTTATGGATGAAAGGCGCGTGCTATTGATTACAGCAACCTTCCTCCTGTCACTAACGGGTGGCAAGGACCGGTGTTATGGATTCTTAATCATGTGCTGTGGATGAAAGGTGTGTGCTGTGGATGAAAGATGTGTGCTGTGGATGAAATACGTGTGCTACTGATGAAACTAGACTCATTGTCACCCATACGTGGCAAGGACCGGTGTTATGTATTCTTAATCATGTGCTGTGGTGAAAGGCATGTTCTGTGGATGAAAGGCGTGTGCTGTGGATGAAAGATGTTTGCTTTAGATGAAAGCAGTCTCCTTCCTGTCATCCACGTGTGACAAGGACTGGTGTTATAGATTCTTAGGCATGTGCTGTGGACGAAAAGCGTGTGCTGAGGATGAAAGGCCTGTGCTATTGATGAAAGCAGCCTCAAGTCCTTGTCACCCACGTGTGGCAAGGACTTGTGTTATGAATGAAAGGAGTGTGCTACAGATGAAAGGTGTGTGCTATGAATGACAAGAGCCTCCTTCCTGTCACCCATGCTTGGCAAGGACCGGTGTTATGGATGAAAGGCGTGTGCTCTGGATGAAAGTAGCCTCCCTTCTGTAACCAACGCGTGGCAAGGACTAGTGTTATGGATGTAAGGTGTGTGATATGGATGAAAGCAGCCTCACTCCTGTCACCCACGCGTGACAAGGACCAGTGTTGTGGACTGTTAGGCGTATTCTGTGGATGAAAGGCGTGTGCTATGGATGAAAGGGATGTGCTATGGATAAAAGGCATGTGCTATGGATGAGTGCAGTCTCCCGACTGTCACCTATGCATGGCAAGGACCGGTGTTATTAATTCTTACGCTTGTGCAAGTTAAGGTACAACAGGAGATAGCGCTGCTCTTAAGTTCTTTGCTTCAAGGAGGTGTCCAGTCCAGCACTGGATGAACTTTAAAAGCCTACATCACATCCACCGACCAGAACACTCCGCTCAAAATCCTCTACAGTCCAACGTGCAGTTGTTTTACTTAACCCTGGCCAAATATCATATATTAAACAACACAATATCTGTGGCGATCTGATGGCCGCCGGAAGGGTGGAATGCCTAATCGAACCGACCGCTGAGAGTAGGCCTGTAGCCAGAAGTATCTCTGTAAGGGGGCATGGCCCTATGAGCAAACATTAAAGCTGAGCTCTAGAAGTGCATTCTTTCCCAGGACTGGTTGGATACTAAATAACGACCTCAGAACAGTGGCGGCTGGTGAGATTTGAAAGTGGTGAGGCGTAAAGGGTTGTCATGAGTGACGTGTGGTGAGCGAGCTCTACTGTCATAAGGAGGTTCGGGGGGTTCTCCCCCGAGAACATTTTGAAAAAAGAGTGGGCAAATGGGGCATTTTCAAGCAAATTTGAGAAAGCAAGAACGTTAATAAGGATGTTGTGAAAGTGTTGTTATGACAGCAATAAAGAGATTCCATATGATAATGATGTAGGTAGCTGCTCATTCAGAATATCCAAAGAATGACATCACTTTTCTCTAGGATATACCCTCAAATAATTTTGGCATATACTACTTTATTTTTAATAAGCAACAGCCTGCATCAATGCTAGTCATTGCTTTCATATACTAAAGTGCGACATCACTCACCAGTCAATGTCATAATGTGCACAGACACATTGCACCACTGTGGGCAACAGTAGCACTGGAATTAGGATCACAGGGGATGTCCTGTAGAGGCACCACCTTAAACACAATCAATGCACAGACCACTGGGGACTACAACCGAAAGAACTGCTGTGGACACCACCAGCCCTGACATTACCTGGGAATTCCACACCTCTCAAGTAGCACTTAGATCACTGGGAACAACCAGCCGCTGTCTGCTGATACCATCAGCCCTTGTACACCGTGGACAACATTAGAGCAGAGACCACCATCAGACACCCACCTATAGAACAACTGTGGACAGCACTAGCCCTGACATAACCTGTGAATCCCCCAAACTCCCACGGGGCACAAGCAGCACTCATATCACCAGGGACAGCCACCCACTGATAACACCAACCCTTGTACCACCGTGGACACCATCAGTGCAGGGACCACCAATGTCACCCACAAACACCAGCACTGACATCATTCGAGATGACAACCCTAAATCACCACTGTGGATACCACTGGCACAGATGTGGTCAGCTCTCAACAGCACTACGGTGATATCACTAGACCCAAGAACACTGGTGATGACTCTACCAAAATGACCCCACACCCCTCCAACCCCCCTCCTTGCCCTGGACCATCAGCTGCTGTGGATGTAGGGTCCAGTGCTCCATCGTCCAAATGCAGCAGTGGGGAATGGGGCAGTGTGCAAATGGTAGCCCTGCATCCCCCTGGCCACTTAATTAAGTGGTCCGCTTTACAGTAGAGTAGGTAGCATGCCACGAGTCACTCACTGTGCAGTGGAAAAGTGTGCACTGCAGCGCAATGGAGGGAGCAGTCAAGCTGTGAACAGTGAAGCAGTCCATGGAAGGTGCAGTCTATAGTGGGGTGCCTCAGGGGAGGAAGGGTATAAAGAGTAGTGGTCCCAGTATTAATGCATCCATATGGTGTAACAAATTAATATTCACAACCATAAATCAAACTAAAAAATTAAAGAAATGCTCAAGTGTTATTTAATCACACTGAACACAAGAAACAAATTTCACAAGGAACATTGAAAACCATCATAGATGTGCCCAAAGGAGAAGGGAAAAGGAAAAGGCAGTGACATGGGTGAGGTAGTGAGGTTAGTGACAAACATTACTCATGAATATCACAATCAAATTGTTGGGCATGCTATTCATTGCCACACATTCTTAACATAAAAGCAGAAAATTATTTTTAACAATGAATTTATGCAGCCATGTAACACAACAAGTCACAGTGTGGCATACACTGTTGACGGTACTGGCATCAGTAGTGTGTCGACGTTTCGACCCCTGAAAATATGTAGGTGTTCTTGGAAACCTTACAGTCGGGGTCTTCCTCAGGACAAGTGGTAGGTGAAGGAGTGACTAAAAAGGGGCACCTAGAAGTATAAAGGCAAGAAATCAGGTCCAGAGCTTAAAAAGGACGAGAACATGAAAAGGTAAAACTCATTGTATTTACCGTGTCTGAATTAAAGAAGGGTCCTCATAGACGCAGAATATGTCGTCGAGGACAGAGGAGGCTCAATGGCTCCAAAGTATCAGGGATGAGAGAGAAATGAACACCTATATAGATAAGGCGTCTGTCAGTAAAAACTCGAATAAATCAGAGGGACAGGGAGACGTTGACTGTATTAAATAAAGAAAAGACTTACTCCAAATTTGAACTGTACTCCCAAACTTGTTAGTTTATATTAGAATCGCAGTAAAGACCGTCAATTAGATAGTGGAAGTCATCCATAATTCTACAATTAATTGAAGAAATTGGTCTAAAATAAAAAGGAGAAAATACCAATCAATACGATAACCCAATAGTGGGAGTCAAAGGAGTCAAAGCTATGAATTTAAACAAGTGCCAAGCACATCGTGAGTAAGTAAGAAATCCTACACGCCTAATTAAAAATGACGATTTCAAGAAATGGGAAGTTTGTCAAAATAGCCACTTAATTATAAAGTAGCATAATGCGCGCGCGGTAATAATAAACTAAAAATCCAAAATTAATAGGGGAAAAAACATCGTGCCTCTCAAAATACAGAGTGCACCATAACGATGTTAGATGGCATTAGTGTCTACAAATTTAGAAACATAGTTGCTTAATGCGCGCGCGATGTTTTTTCCCCTATTAATTTTGGATTTTTAGTTTATTATTACCGCGCGTGCATTATGCTACTTTATAATTAAGGCTCCCTGTTTTCCGTTTTTACGGATTTTTACAGATAAATACAGACAGAAAACAATGTGTTTTCTGTCTGCATTTATTTTAAAAGTGGATAAATACAGAAAATGTGCTTCTTTCAAGTGACTCTTCGTGCTGTCTTTCATGAATTATAGCCCAACAGCTGAGCAGATGGACAGCATGGAAAATTACAAAACAGGATGAAATTTCTTTAAATAACTGCATGTATCAATATACATTTGTGGCATAATGCTAATATTTGCCAATGGATGTACTGTTATGTAATATTTAGCAACTTAAATATCTAAAACACGACGGACATCAAAGTATGAGTGTGCGTCTGTCATTTAAATAAATACGGAAATGTACAGTTTTACAACTACATTTATACGCAAAACACAAAATAAATGTGGATAAATGCAGACAAAATGGCCAAAAAATAAATATGGATAAATACAGATGGAAATGTTATAAAAATAAATACCGTAAAACCGGGAGCCCTATTTATAATTAAGTGGCTATTTTGACAAACTTCCCATTTCTTGAAATCGTCATTTTTAATTAGGCGTGTAGGATTTCTTACTTACTCACGATGTGCTTGGCACTTGTTTAAATTCATAGCTTTGACTCCTTTGACTCCCACTATTGGGTTATCGTATTGATTGGTATTTTCTCCTTTTTATTTTAGACCAATTTCTTCAATTAATTGTAGAATTATGGATGACTTCCACTATCTAATTGACGGTCTTTACCGCGATTCTAATATAAACTAACAAGTTTGGGAGTACAGTTCAAATTTGGAGTAAGTCTTTTCTTTATTTAATACAGTCAACGTCTCCCTGTCCCTCTGATTTATTCGAGTTTTTACTGACAGACGCCTTATCTATATAGGTGTTCATTTCTCTCTCATCCCTGATACTTTGGAGCCATTGAGCCTCCTCTGTCCTTGACGACATATTCTGCGCCTATGAGGACCCTTCTTTAATTCAGACACGGTAAATACAATGAGTTTTACCTTTTCATGTTCTCGTCCTTTTAAGCTCTGGACCTGATTTTTTGCCTTTATACTTCTAGGTGCCCTTTTAGTCACTCCTTCACCTACCACTTGTCCTGAGGAAGACCCCGACTGTAAGGTTTCCAAGAACACCTACATATTTTCAGGGGTCGAAACGTCGACACACTACTGATGCCAGTACCGTCAACAGTGTATGCCACACTGTGACTTGTTGTGTTACATGGCTGCATAAATTCATTGTTAAAAATAATTTTCTGCTTTTATGTTAAGAATGTGTGGCAATGAATAGCATGCCCAACAATTTGATTGTGATATTCATGAGTAATGTTTGTCACTAACCTCACTACCTCACCCATGTCACTGCCTTTTCCCTTCTCCTTTGGGCACATTTATGATGGTTTTCAATGTTCCTTGTGAAATTTGTTTCTTGTGTTCAGTGTGATTAAATAACACTTGAGCATTTCTTTAATTTTTTTAGTTTGATTTATGGTTGTGAATATTAATTTGTTACACCATATGGATGCATTAATACTGGGACCACTACTCTTTATACAGTTCTACACCCAGGTCCCAGTGATTTTGGGTATACCCTCTACTTTAATGATCAGGGGAGGAAGTGGGCAGGCCAGGGGAAGAGTAGTGTGTAGTGGAGAAGTGTGTAGGGCAGCAGCATGAAGTGGAACTGTCTGCAGCGAGATGCAGTAGTGTTTGATGGAGAGTGCAGCAGAGCCGGTCACAATGAGCAACAAGCATTGGCATAGCCAATAGGTCTCGCCTTTGGGACCTTATAAGTGTTTAGTTATCCAGCACAGCAACATCAAGTGTTGCATGGCTAAACACTTATAAGGTCCCAAAGGCGAGACCTATTGGCTATGCCAATGCTTGTTTTGAGTGAGTGGCTCGTGCAGGTATGCCACTGTGAGGTAGAGATGCTGCGAGTGCTTTTACAGGAGCCCCTGTGACATTGCGCCTCTTCAAAATGTATCTTGGGTCTGGTGTAATACTTCTAGCCCCTATTCCCATCTGCTCGCACCCAATGCATCCTTAAATATCCCATGTATAGCTGGGGTTGACACTCCTATTACCCCTGCCCTCCAGTGACACTTTACCTGTCACAGGTGGTGGTGGTGGTGGTGGTGGTGGACGTGGTGGTGGTGGACGTGGTGGTGGTGGACGTGGTGGTGGTGGACGTGGTGGTGATGGTGGTGGACGTGGTGGTGGTGGACATGGTGGTGATGGACGTAGTGGTGGTGGACGTGGTGGTGGACGTGGTGGTGGTGGATGTGGTGGTGGTGGACTTGGTGGTGGTGGACGTGGTGGTGGTGGTGGACGTGGTGGTGGTGGTGGATGTGGTGGTGGTGGATGTGGTGGTGGTGGACGTGGTGGTGGTGGATGTGGTGGTGGTGGACGTGGTGGTGGTGGACGTGGTGGTGGTGGATGTGGTGTTGGTGGACGTGGTGTTGGTGGATGTGGTGGTGGTGGACGTGGTGGTGGACGTGGTGGTGGTGGTGGACGTGGTGGTGGTGGACGTGGTGGTGGTGGACGTGGTGGTGGTGGTGGTGGATGTGGTGGTGGTGGATGTGGTGGTGGTGGACGTGGTGGTGGTGGATGTGGTGGTGTTGGTGGACGTGGTGTTGGTGGATGTGGTGGTGGTGGACGTGGTGGTGGACATGGTGGTGGTGGTGGATGTGGTGGTGGACGTGGTGGTGGTGGACCTGGTGGTGGTAGTGGTGGACGTGGTGGTGGTGGACGTGGTGGTGGTAGATGTGGTGGCCATGGTGGTGGTGGACATGGTGGTGGTGGATGTGGTGGACATGGTGGTGGTGGATGTGGTGGTGGACGTGGTGGTGGTGGACATGGTGGTGGTGGACATGGTGGACATGGTGGTGGATGTGGTGGTGGACGTGGTGGTGGTGGACATGGTGGTGGATGTGGTGGTGGACGTGGTGGTGGATGTGGTGGTGGACGTGGTGGTGGTGGACGTGGTGGTGGTGGACATGGTGGTGGACGTGGTGGTGGTGGATGTGGTGGTGGTGGACGTGGTGGTGGTGGACGTGGTGGTGGTGGACGTGGTGTTGGTGGATGTGGTGGTGGTGGACGTGGTGGTGGTGGACGTGGTGGTGGTGGATGTGGTGGTGGTGGACGTGGTGGTGGTGGACGTGGTGGTGGTAGACGTGGTGGTAGTGGACGTGGTGGTGGACGTGGTGGTGGACGTGGTGGTGGTGGACGTGGTGGTGGTGGACGTGGTGGTGGACGTGGTGTTGGTGGACGTGGTGTTGGTGGACGTGGTGGTGGACGTGGTGGTGGTGGTGGACGTGGTGGTAGTGGACGTGGTGGTGGTGGACGTGGTGGTGGTGGACGTGGTGGTGGTGGACGTGGTGGTGGTGGACGTGGTGGACGTGGTGGTGGTGGACGTGGTGGTGGTGGACATGGTGGTGGACGTGGTGGTGGTGGCCGTGGTGGTGGTGGTGGATGTGGTGGTGGACGTGGTGGTGGATGTGGTGGTGGACGTGGTGGTGGTGGTGGATGTGGTGGACATGGTGGTGGTGGACGTGGTGGTGGTGGACGTGGTGGTGGTGGACGTGGTGGTGGTGGACATGGTGGAGGTGGACGTGGTGGTGGTGGATGTGGTGGTGGGGGTGGACGTGGTGGTGGTGGACGTGGTGGTGGTGGACATGGTGGTGGTGGATGTGGTGGTGGTGGACATGGTGGATGTGGTGTTGGTGGACGTGGTGGTGGTGGACGTGGTGGTGGTGGACATGGTGGTGGTGGTGGATGTGGTGGTGGTGGACGTGGTGGTGGTGGTGGTGGTGGATGTGGTGGTGGTGGATGTGGTGGTGGTGGATGTGGTGGTGGTGAACATGGTGGTGGTGGACATGGTGGTGGTGGTGGATGTGGTGGTGGTGGTGGTGGACGTGGTGGACGTGGTGGTGGACATGGTGGTGGTGGCCGTTGTGGTGGTAGCCGTGGTGGTGGACATGGTGGTGGTGGACATGGTGGTGGTGGACGTGGTGGTGGACATGGTGGTGGTAGATGTGGTGGTAGATGTGGTGGTGGTGGATGTGGTGGTAGACGTGGTGGTGGTGGATGTGGTGGTGGTGGACGTGGTGGTGGTGGACATGGTGGTGGTGGACATGGTGGTGGTGGACGTGGTGGTGGTGGATGTGGTGGTGGTGCTGGTGGTGGACGTGGTAGTGGTGGTGGACATGGTGGTGGTGGTGGACGTGGTGGTGGTGGACATGGTGGTGGATGTGGTGGTGGACGTGGTGGTGGACGTGGTGGTGGTGGACATGGTGATGGACATGGTGGTGGTGGACATGGTGGTGGACGTGGTGGTGGATGTGGTGGATGTGGTGGTGGACATGGTGGATGTGGTGGTGGACGTGGTGGACGTGGTGGTGGACGTGGTGGTGGATGTGGTGATGGACGTGGTGGTGGTGGTGGACGTGGTGGTGGTGGATTTGGTGGTGGATTTGGTGGTGGTAGACGTGGTGGTATTGGACGTGGTGGTGGTGGACGTGGTGGTGGTGGATGTGGTGGTGGTGGACATGGTGGTGGTGGACTTGGTGGTGGTGGACGTGGTGGTGGTGGTGGACATGGTGGTGGTGGTGGACGTGGTGGTGGACGTGGTGGTGGTGGTGGACGTGGTGGTGGTGGATGTGGTGGTGGTGGCCGTGGTGGTTGTGGCCATGGTGGTGGACATGGTGGTGGTGGACGTGGTGGTGGTGGATGTGGTGGTGGTGGACGTGGTGGTGGTGGACATGGTGGTGGTGGACGTGGTGGTGGACGTGGTGGTGGTGGACGTGGTGGTGGACATGGTGGTGGACGTGGTGGTGGTGGATGTGGTGGTGGTGGACGTGGTGGTGGTGGATGTGGTGGACATGGTGGTGGTGGACATGGTGGTGGTGGACATGGTGGTGGTGGACGTGGTGGTGGACGTTGTGGTGGACGTGGTGGTGGACATGGTGGACGTGGTGGTGGACGTGGTGGTGGTGGACATGGTGGTGGTGGATGTGGTGGTGGTGGACGTGGTGGACGTGGTGGTGGTGGACATGGTGGTGGACGTGGTGGTGGTGGACATGGTGGTGGTGGATGTGGTGGTGGTAGACGTGGTGGTGGACGTGGTGGTGGTGGACGTGGTGGTGGTGGACATGGTGGTGGTGGACATGGTGGTGGTGGACGTGGTGGTGGATGTGGTGGTGGACGTGGTGGTGGATGTGGTGGTGGACGTGGTGGTGGTGGATGTGGTGGTGGACATGGTGGTGGTGGACTTGGTGGTGGTGGTGGATGTGGTGGTGGTGGATGTGGTGGTGGACATGCTGGTGGTGGACATGGTGGTGGTGGATGTGGTGGTGGTGGTGGACATGGTGGTGGACATGGTGGTGGTGGACGTGGTGGTGGTGGATGTGGTGGTGGTGTTGGATGTGGTGGTGGTGGACGTGGTGGTGGTGGACGTGGTGGTGGTGCTGGTGGTGGACGTGGTGGTGGTGGATGTGTTGGTGGACGTGGTGGTGGTGTACATGGTGGTGGACGTGGTGGTGGATGTGGTGGTGGACGTGGTGGTGGACGTGGTGGTGTTCGACATGGTGGTGGACGTGGTGGTGGTGGACATGGTGGTGGATGTGGTGGTGGATGTGGTGGACATGGTGGTGGACGTGGTGGACGTGGTGGTGGACGTGGTGGACGTGGTGGTGGACGTGGTGGATGTGGTGTTGGTGGTGGTGGTGGATGAGGTGGTGGTGGACGTGGTGGTGGTGTTGGCGGTGGACGTGGTGGTGGTGGTGGACGTGGTGGTGGACGTGGTGGTGGTGGACGTGTTGGTGGTGGACGTGTTGGTGGTGGACGTGTTGGTGGTGGACGTGGTGGTGGTGGACGTGGTGGTGGTAGACGTGGTGATGGTGGTGAACGTGGTGGTGGTGGTGGACGTGGTGGTGGTGGTGGACGTGGTGGTGGTGGACGTGGTGGTGGTGGTGGTGGACGTGGTGGTGGTGGTGGACATGGTGGTGGTGGTGGACGACTATTGGGTAGGAGGGTGCCGACAGAATGCGGATGGAGAGGAGGATCTCGAAGGGGGCACATGGGAGAGCAGAAAGAGGCTGAATATTAGATACAATAAAATTTAAAGCGCATTAAAGTGCAATGCTCCTTTAATAAAAAAAAAACACGTTGTGCCTGCAGTGAGAGTGGCTCACAAAGAAAAGAAACAAGTTTGCCTCCGGTGTTCAGTCGGTTAAGCTCCTTTTATCTAGACGCCCAGTTTGTTCAGGTGCGTGTGCGCTCGGTGAAGTCTTGTGTACTGACTTGTCTTGTGAAACCCGGCTGTATTTCTCAGCTCCCCGCGTGTGCCAGTCAGCAGCCTGAATTAACTTCAGCCTTGCGCGAGAACAACCAGCAGCTGTTTGAAGCACTCGTGCTTGTGCTGGCCTCCGCCTTGCGGGAGCGAGCAGCGGCGGCACGAGAGCCATATGGTTTCAATTAGCACGCGCGCCGCTGCTCGCTCCCGCAAGGTGGATGCCAGCACAAGCACGAGTGTGCAAAGGAGAAGACCGATTTCTAAAGGTCATCTCCTAGAGCAGCGCATGCGCGCTGCCTAGGCAAGACCTAAAAATACCTCTGAACTTTTCACGTCATAATTTGGTGAACACTTTCATTACTTTTCAATCACCGCCGGGCCGTTCCTTACCTTGCAGCCTGGCCTCAGATTCTTACTCCACTCCTCGGTCCACTCAGCGCCGCCGTCAAGTCAAAAGACAGCAACCCCTCGAGAAGTGTGGGGTGCCAAAGGCACAAGAAATCCTTTAATTACTTGTGTGCCTTCAGCTGTATCACAATCACAATGCATCTCCAGCAGCGTTAAAATTCATGAGCGGGGGCACGCTGCAGAAGAATAATCGACCGCCTCCAGACACGTGCCACCTGGGACTCCGTCGCTACACTGCACGCGCACAAAACCCGATCCAGAGCGCGTGTGAAGAAATGCAAACAATACCATCATCTACCAATGTATGCATTTCAGCGCTTTCACGAGGAAAATAATGCACTTCTCTGTTAAACATAAACAGCCATCGAGCACGTGGAAATAGCCGGAACTTTAGTCTACCTCACGTTTTGCACCGATTACAATTAGAGCACTCGATGCACGTGTGAAATGAAGTGATCTGGCTAGAGCGATATTGCAGACAATGGAAACATGGCAGAAACAAGGAACTCACATCCGACGTGCCTACACATGACTCACCTGCTTAGCTGACATCTCCCCTTTGGGCTGTAGGCTGGGCAGTTGCGGCTAGCAATACTAGCGGGGGGGTCGCGCGGAAGGTTTAAAAAATAAAGTTAAAAAAAAGAAAACTTACCTGACCCGCGCCGCCTCTGCTGCTGGGCAGGGGTCCCGCGTTCGTTGGCGCCTTCAACGTCTTCTGCGTCACTGGAGTGGCTGGCAACCCCTCTCAGCAAATCCAGACGCTGCTCCAGCAGCGCCAGGATTGGCTTGAGCAGGGATACTCCCCGCCCATTAGGAGACCGGGGGCTGCGGCATGAAGCAACCCTCGCTCTCCTAAGGGGAAGGCTAGTGCGCATGTTCGGGCTGGTCGTAAAAATGACCAGCCAAAAACCGAACATGCGCACTATTGCTGTCTAATGGCTGTCACTCAAACCCTGAGTGCTGCCGCAGCCCCACCCCCTTCAGCGTCCCTCGTTCTACTTCTGACGCTAATTCCAATCAGGAGTCCTGATTGGAATTAGCGTCAGAAGTAGAACGAAGAATTTGTTATTTGTATTTATTTTGTAATTTATTAAAACGATGAATGGCAATGGGGCCGAGCCGTGGCATTAGTGGGGCAACGCCCCAACGCCCCAATGGACGCACTGCCACTGCCTCAGAATATAGGAACAGCGAGGACAGAATATTGAAAGTTAAATGTATATAGGGAAGTATAGATTTACTATTTCTAACTCCACATCTACGCACCTCGATGATATATATATATATTGCGTAGGTACATATACGTCGAGGTTACCGGTCGCTGTTTTAGATTTGATATTCTGACATTGATATTCTGTGCCGTCGATACTCTGCTTTTGATATTAAGGTGCACAGGGCCGGCTTTAGCGCTGGTGGCGCCCTGTGCGACAATGTCTTTTGGCGCCCCCCCCCGATGACCACCTCTGCCACGGATTCCCTCACTAGCACCCTTTCACAGTGCCTCTCAAGTCTCCATAACCACTGTCTCTCAGATTCATTTAGTTTTATAGCGCTACTCATACCAGTGTAAGGTGTCAGAGCACTTTACACCACACACACATTGCACAGAGACAATCATATGTGTGTAAATCAGTGTATAGGAAATGTTACATCAGACAGTACTACACGGTGTAGTGTAGGAGTGACATGTCATTGATACTGGTAGGCAATATAGTTAAAGTTCTTATTCAGGAAAGGCACAAATTCAGAATTTAAAACGTAACATCATTGCTAGGGGTTCTCTTTCATAATAAGAATTGTTTTCTACCCAAATGAACCCTTTTCACAAGATTAGGATAATGAAAGACTGGGCAAAAAAACATACAGCTCTAACATATACCTTGCAGTTTGCAGCAGCTCTAGGGTGACAGTTAATAGCTCAATGTTCTATATTAGGATTTTTGACTTATAAACGACAAGTAACAAAAGGAGCTCTCTTACAGAAGCAGTAACCCACTGCCCTATTTACATTATATGCACTTCGTTATCTGCATGGTACATGTTCTTAGCAGCAGGCATTTTAACCCTCTGCGCTACCTTAGGATGAGTCAAAACTTCCCCTAGACAAACCTCCGGTCTCTTTCCAGAAAGACGATTTGGAGGCCAGGAAGCGGCAGCAGGTGCTTTTAAAATGATAGTATACTTTTTCAAAAATGACGCCCCACCCCACGTCAACGCCCGGTGCGGTCGCACCGATCGCACCGCCCTCGAGCCGGTCCTGCAGGTGCACCTGCATGTGATTCCATACAAAGGAAGATGTGAATTATTTAAGATACATACTAAAGCACACGAAATCAACCTTTCACATCCAACTTTAAATCCGATCAATTAGGTGGGACTTAATGTAGAAGGATGTAAAACTGTAAAGTAGGCTGCCTTGCAACTTTGTGTATTTTCTAGACAGTTTAAGATTTGTGTAATACAAAGCTTATCAAGTTTTTGTTGTTGTTTAAATCAGCTGGCCTCAGCTCAGAGCCCTCCCTCCACACCTCTTACTTCAGGTGGTGGAAGTCCTGGCCTCAGCTCAGAGCCCTCCCTCCACACCTCTTACTTCAGGTGGTGGAAGTCCTGGCCTCAGCTCAGAGCCCTCCCTCCACACCTCTTACTTCAGGTGGTGGGAGTCCCGGCCTCTGCTCAGAGCCCTCCCTCCACACCTCTTACTTCAGGTGGTGGAAGTCCTGGCCTCAGCTCAGAGCCCTCCCTCCACACCTCTTACTTCAGGTGGTGGGAGTCCCGGCCTCAGCTCAGAGCCCTCCCTCCACACCTCTTACTTCAGGTGGTGGAAGTCCCAGCCTCAGCTTAGAGCCCTCCCTCCACACCTCTTACTTCAGGTGGTGGAAGTCCTGGCCTCAGCTCAGAGCCCTCCCTCCCAACCTCTTACTTCAGGTGGCGGAAGTCCTGCCCTCAGCTCACAGCTCTCCCTCCCACATCTCTTACTTCAGGTGGTGGAAGTCCTGCCCTCAGCTCAGAGCCCTCCCTCCCACATCTCTTACTTCAGGTGGCGGAAGTCCTGGCCTCAGCTCAGAGCCCTCCCTCCACACCTCTTACTTCAGGTGGTGGAAGTCCTTGCCTCAGCTCAGAACCCTCCCTCCACACCTCTTACTCCAGGTGGCGGGAGTCCCGGCCTCCGCTCAGAGCCCTCCCTCCACACCTCTTACTTCAGGTGGTGGAAGTCCTGGCCTCAGCTCAGAGCCCTCCTTCCCACACCTCTTACTTCAGGTGGTGGAGGTCCTGGCCTCAGCTCAGAGCCCTCCTTCCCACACCTCTTACTTCAGGTGGTGGAAGTCCTGGCCTCAGCTCAAAGCCCTCTCTCCACACCTCTTACTTCAGGTGGTGGAAGTCCCGGCCTCAGCTCAAAGCCCTCCCTCCACACCTCTTACTCCAGGTGGTGGGAGTCCCGGCCTCCGCTCAGAGCCCTCCCTCCACACCTCTTACTTCAGGTGGTGGAAGTCCCGGCCTCAGCTCAGAGCCCTCTCTCCACACCTCTTACTTCAGGTGGTGGAAGTCCTGGCCTCCTCAGAGTCCTCTCTCCACACCCCTTACTTCAGGTGGTGGAAGTCCTGGCCTCAGCTCAGAGCCCTCTCCACACACCTCTTACTTCAGGTGGTGGAAGTCCTGGCCTCAGCTCAGAGCCCTCCCTCCCACACCTCTTACTCTAGGTGGTGGGAATCCTGGCCTCAGCTCAGAGCCCTCTCTCCACACCTCTTACTTCAGGTGGTGGAAGTCCTGGCCTCAGCTCAGAGCCCTCCTTCCCACACCTCTTACTTCAGGTGGTGGAAGTCCTGGCCTCAGCTCAGAGCCCTCTCTCCACACCTCTTACTTCAGGTGGTGGAAGTCCTGGCCTCAGCTCAGAGTCCTCTTCCCCACACCTCTTACTTCAGGTGGTGGAGGTCCTGGCCTCAGCTCAGAGCCCTCCCTCCACACCTCTTACTTCAGGTGGTGGAAGTCCTGGCCTCAGCTCAGAGCCCTCTCTCCACACCTCTTACTTCAGGTGGTGGAAGTCCTGGCCTCAGCTCAGAGCCCTCCCTCCGCACCTCTTACTTCAGGTGGTGGAAGTCCTGTCCTCAGCTCAGAGCCCTCCCTCCACACCTCTTACTTCAGGTGGTGGAAGTCCTGTCTCCACACTCAAAGTGTATTTGCTGGAGGATGTCGTACCTCGGACATTCTGCATCAGAAAATCTTCACACCTGGAAGGCCTTAGAGGATAAGCCTCACCTTACTTAAATTTAGGAAGGTTTATCTGCTTCATAAAGTGTGGAGTTTCCTAATTGCAACCAAGTGAGATTTTAATTTAACTCGCCACTAATTTAAATTAACTTTGCAGAGAGCTTGGAGCAGTCCATCAAGAACATTTTAGGAAATTAGTGGTGAACAGTGTGTTTTAAACATTTTTTCTGAGATGCAACAAGGATGATAACTAAACAGAATTTAAATGTAATTGTACAGGGGACGTTAGGAGGGCCCCACAGTGAATTTCACTATAAGGTTGTGACAAAAGATAGAAAGTTTAATTACATTTCATCAAAAGCACCCATCAAAACGGCGTGGACTTGAAGCAGGCTCCAACATTGGCATACAGCACCCACAATCCCACCAAACTTTGGCTAAATCACAGATTTTTCTCATATTTCTGTGAAGGAAAATTTCGGAATCTGTGAGGATTCATAAAATTTCTACCACCCAGCGTTCCCACACTTCTCCCAATAAAAACGCTACCCCAAATGTTCAGCAAACATTATGCATTTAGTATATTAATTACATAGGACCTCATAACAGCAATTTATTTGCTATGTCCATAAATTAGGTAAAGATGATGCAGGATTTAAAGGAGTCAATGCATTTCAAAAAGCAGATTCATACAACACAGATCTTAAATTACAATAGAGAACAATCAGAAAACGTTAGCCGATGTTCTGCGGAGATGTCTAAAGAGGTCGGCTATAACACAAAGGCTTTCAGCCTCAGATGCCCCGAGTATGGTTTCCACAATGTTTGGATCAAGGAGATGAATCCTCAGTGTGTTGACTGCACCCACCCCACCCTGACGCATGTAGCACAGGGTCTCTGATAGCACGTCACGGCTCTGAGCACCCCTCCCCCCCCACCGTTATCTGGGTATTGAACCATTTTTGAAAGATACTCTGCTATAGCAGCCCTTTGTGACTTGACAGACTATACGGGGTCATTTCAGCTTCACACTACTGCTAGGTAGGGAATTTACAGCTCTCTGCAGCAGGCACATTAACCTAACAAACTATCTGGCTCCTACAAACAAAATAAGGATCTGTAGAGCAGATGCATTATCCTACAACCGACCAGCGTAGGCTGGAGCAAGGTCAGTCAAATATAAGTCGTGCCTGACTTGTGATAACTCTGCCGCAGCATAGTAGCTTCCTGATTGGACATTGCTTCTGGATGACAGGTAGGTGTAGGTAGTGGCAACCACTTACGTATCAGAAGTATGAACAACCATTATTGTTGCTGACTTAAGAACAACATGACTCAATGTCCTGTACAGTTGCGCAATCCCTTCACGCAGCAAAGTCTTGTTTGACGTACCATATGTGATAGGTGAGATGGGAGTTCAGCTAATGCCCATTGAATTCTTGGCCTCTCAGCTGTGACAGCAAACTTGTGTTGATACCACTTTTCCTTTCAGCTTCTCACACACAGCACTGTGGCATCCCACAGGGGTTCACCATATCCCCTCTGTTGTTCAACATTTATCAAACCTCCTTACCAAACCTGATTAAACCATTCAACCTCACCTGTTACAACTATGTAGATTCACACCCAAATCATTTTTAAAAATGGATGGTCAAGAAGACCTCTACAATTTAAAACTTTATGATGGTCTTCGGGCCACAAACAAATGGACGATGAATAAGCATCTAAAACTAAATATCGCAGCAAAGACAGATCTTATGACCTGCAGACAATGGCAAAAATACCAGCCTACCGCCACATGGCCTAAGGAACATGAGGCCCTCTAACAATATCAAGAGAAGTCAGAAACCTCGGGGTAACCATGCACTCAGACCTATATTTGATACCATCCGTTAACAACATAAAACAGAGTGACTTTTACACAATGGAAACAATACTTAGCATCTTCCCATACCTTGGATACCAACAGAACCTGCTAGACATCCTCACACTCGTAATCTCCAAGCTTGATCATGTTAAGATCCTTTACCTTGGTGCACCCGCATTTGTCATATGTAAAAGTCAACTCATCCAAAATGCTGCTGCAATATTTCTTCTCTGCCCAAGAAAACACATGACTCCAGTCGTGCAATCACTCCAGTTCTGGTTTGGATATCTTGCTCATTCCAATGAGCTGATTGTGGAATATCTCTGACCATCACTACAGAATTCTTCTGGTTGGATCTCTGCTCGAAAAGGACGGAATGTTATTCAACAGTAGATCTACCTTCCCTCTATTGGCCCAAATCTGTATCCACTATGGCCGCTTCTTTACCTCTCACAATGACTTTCAGATATGTGATGATGGGAACAACGCCCATCCCAGCATCTCTCTCCACTTCTCTCTCCCTCCAACACTGCCAGCTCTGGCCCAGAACTATACACCAGCGGGCAGATTTACTAACATTTTGTATTGTGTTGCTCACTTGTGTGGCGCAGCCCCCGATGCAAATTCATTTTTGGTATTTACTAAGCCATGCAAAGACGCTTTGATTGGCTTTGCAAAGTTTATTAAATGTAAAGTAATTCACGGTAGTGCATATCGCTGCCTTGCATTGGGAGGGCGTTCCCATGAATCCACCCATGGATTTTGACGCATTCTCAGATTTACTAAAGCTAGTAAACCTTGGAATGCATCACAAGCTACACCTTCCCCAGTGAGGCGCAACAAGGAGAAAGGCCTTTATGTCTCCTCGTTACTGCCTCATTCTATTTGTGCTACATTCTGCAGAACGCATAGAAAGAGGACTATGCCTCTAAAAATTCTTTATAGGCAGAAAAGTGTCGCTTCTTGCACAAAAACAATCTTACCCGTAACGCAGGGCCCTTTGCACCATGTGTTGGTGTTAGGCAGCACACACATTGCGCCAGTGCTAAGAGACAGCAGAAATGTGCCATATCTTTGTAAATATGGTGCATTTCTGCTGTCTGATTTTCACACAACGCAGTGCAGCAAGCTGCCTTGCTGCGTTGCGTTGCATGAAATGTAAGTAAATCTACCCGAACATTTCTGATTGGACGACCCAGTGCAGTAACCTGCTAAGCAGACTTTAATAATAAGAAATACCATCATGGGACCTGCAGAGCTGTTCAAAGTTTCAAGTGGACTGAAAAACCATAAACTGCACGTCTGTGTCTCTCATACCTCATCATACACCACACTGCTACACTCTGCATCTCATAATATGATAACCCTACCTCAGTGGTCATCCTGCACGAGATGGAAACACTTCCTACATTAGATCATAAAATAAAGACAGCACCCTTTTAACCATACACCACCATATATGGCCTGGCATGCTGCTTATGTAGGTGAGCGCCTCAGTGCCACACATAGGGGAAATAGGCGCTAAACAAATGTGCCATATAATAAAATACAATACAATATTTATCATTTGTGTATCACCAAGAGTTGTTTTCATCCAATTAAAATCTTTGTTTCCATTACATTTCAGAATTATAAAACAAAATGTGCTTCATTTTACTGCTGGTATGTGATGAAATATTTGTATTGTTCATTAACAGGTATTTACTTTTTTGTCAACTAGAAACAAATTGACATCCTATGGTATTTCATTTCATACTCCCTGTACGCAAGGCCATTGGAATTGTGTGATTCTGCGCTTGTGGAGTAATACAATTCTGTGACTGTGGTGTGTAGAATGTCCACAAGAAGTTCCCAGAGATCTTCAACAGTAGTAAAACACTCGCCAGTAGGCTTCAGTAGCTTTAGGGTTTTATTCCAGAGTAAAACACTGATGTAAGGTACAAAGGTAGTGAGGGCTCAGGATGACAGCACCAACTGGCAAGATGGTGTTCCAGACCTTCACACCTACATTCCAACCGTAATAATACATGGAATACATGCACAAGTAGAAAAGAGGATTCTGTAAGTATCCTGTAGAACAAGAGCACTGACAATGTACAGTCCTAGGTAATGAAACCCAAACACCACATATCTCCCCCTTTAACAAGAAAAGAAAAAAAAAATTTAATCTTTGAATCTACTGGGGATCCTCTTAACCCTTGAACTTCTTCTGATAGTGGAGCCATTTTGAAATTTTTTTGTACATCAACATGAACATCATTACTTTTGGTTTTGGCTAAACGGCCAACATTCCACCACTGACCATTGTCAAGTTTGACAGCTTGACCTCTAATACTAACAATGCATGCAGGAACTCTAAACTTTGTCTTCCCCTTTTGTAACAATAAAGGGTCTTTAACACAAACATAGTCCCCAATGGAAAATTTGATCTCCCTTCTAGTGACAGGAAGTTTGGATCTTTCACACCTACGGAGACTAGCCTCATCACTCAAAATTTTAGCTTTAACAGTTTATTTCATTACATTACATTCTTTGTTGAAAGCTTCCATTTTCCAAAACGGGTTGAGAGTGGAAACAACTTTCCTGCCTCTCATTAACTCAAAGGGTACAGAACCTGAAATGGAATGAGTAGTTCTGTATGCCCACACAACATCCCTGACAGCCATCTCACAATCCACTCTCGCTTTGATCGCACTTTGTATACATTCGACTAACACGCTGTTGAATCTCTCAACTTTGCCATTAGCTTGGGGAAAATAAAGAGGAGTACGAAGATGTTTGACACCCACCTTTGTTAAAAATTCTTGCATACAAACTGAAGTAAACTGCACTCCATTATCGGTTAGTAACTCTTCAGGTTCACCTTCTCTGCTGAAGATATCTTGGAGAAAACGAACAACAGATTTAGTGTTAGGTTCAGAAACACCTCTGACTTCCACCCACCTGGATAAATGATCAATTAAAACAATGAAATATTTCATGCAATTAGGCAGAATATGAAATGGTCCTAGAAAATCCAAGGCAACTCTCTGCCAAACTTTACTTGGAGAGATAACAGGTTTGGAACAAGGAGAGGAAGTAGATAAATGTTTATCACTGTATAAACATTGGGTACAATCATTCACAAACATTTCAACTTCACGATCAACAGATGGCCACCAAAAATCATTACAAATTCTTCGTTTAGTTGCAGTCATACCTAGATGACCTGAATGAGCTGTTTCCAGAATTCTTCTTCTGAAGCAGGAAGGAGGAATTAACTTTCCCTCTCTGACCAACAAATTGCTCTCAATAGATAATTCATTAGCAATCTTGCAAAAGGGTTGTAACATCGGATCAATAGATCTTTCTTTGGGCCAACCATCCACAACAAAATTCATCACCTGTTTTAAAACAGTATCATTCTCTAGAGCTTTGCACCAATCCTCCATATTGTCACAAATTACAGTGTCATCAACAGTGGCAATAATGCATTCTTCAACATCCTCCTCCTCTTTCCCAACACATTTGACATCTTGAACCGGAAGCCTGGACAAGAAGTCAGCCTTGATATTCTTACCACCAGCTATATGTTGTGTGGAAAAATTTAATTCAAGTAGCTTGGTAGCCAGTCTAGCTAATCTGGCGGTGGCTTTCTTGATTTTATTGCCAGATAAGATGTCCACTAACGGTTTGTAATCCGTTCTGAGCCAAAACTTTCTCCCCCACAAATAAGGTTTGAATTTCTCTACACCCCACACACACGCAAGCATCTCTTTCTCAATGACAGAGTACCTTAACTCCACATCTTTCATTCTTCTTGAAGCAAATCCAATGGTAACCTCATTGTTGCCTATCATTTGAGACAAAACACCACCCATACCATAGGAACTGGCATCCACAGTGATGTAAGTATCACGACCTTCAACATATGCTTGAAGAGCCGGAGCGGAGAGAATGCTCTCCTTGATAATTTGAAAATTCTCTTGGCAAATAGAAGTCCACACAAAATCAGTTCCTTTTTTTTTTGGCAAAAATATTTTTATTAACTTTTACTGCATACAATCGGAGGATAGACTATCACAGCAGCCCACACAGGGGCGCTATAGAGGACCATAAAGCAAAATAAGTTGACACCATGCTTTGCCCAGTAGCAATCAGGCTGCCTCTCTTAAAAGTAGCTCACATGTAAGATACAGTTTCTGTTAGTCAGGCAGCTCAGGTGTAAATGTTCAAACGGCCAAGTGGGCAGGCATTCTCAATCGGTATGACAACTGTGTTGCTGTGGTGTCGGCGATCCAACGTCTTCTAGCCGGAAGGCAGTGCGTGATGTATGTATACGTATACACTAACATTTCCCAACATGGGATAGAAATAAAACGCAAAAATCCATGAAATAGCTCCCCCCTTGCCCACCCCCCACAACCCCCCGTGGTGGCGGCAGATACTAAGAGTACAGGGATCTTAAGACCTAAGGGCTCATTCTAAAGTTGGAACAGATGAAGAGATCGAATGGTAGGGGGACACACGGCTGATGGCAGGCCCCGGGAGAGGAAAGTTACCAGAGGGCCCCATTTGAATTCAAAGTTCTTGTAATTGTCCCTAAAGATATCGGACGTACGCTCTAGGCTGAGCAGTCGCCATAGGTGGGAGTGCCAAAGGGAGACGGCCGGTGCTTCCTTTCTCTTCCAGGCGGCCGCCAGGGTGATCTTAGCCGCTCCGATACACAGCCACATAATCGCCTTGTCAGCGCGGGTCTGGTGCTCCAAGGCGGGGTCACGGAGCCCCAGAAGTACACCGGCCATGGTGGTAGGGATGGGGTATCCCAGCATGCTCTTTATTTGTGCTAGAATTTCTTCCCAAAAAGGGCGGATAGTCGGGCAGTCCCACCATATGTGTTGAAAGTCCCCTAGGAGACCGCACCCTCTCCAACATCTGTCAGAGGTGTCGGGGAAGATCTGCTTGAGCTTGGACGGGTGCAAGTACCAGTCCATCATAGTCTTTAGGTGCGCCTCCCTAAGCTCTGTGGAATGGTTAAGTCGTGTTATGTCAGTCCATAAGTGCGTCCATTCCTCCTCTGAAATTGGGCGTTGCAGTATGTCTTCCCACATGGACATATAACGGGGACGCTGGGATAGAGTAGTGTGTAACAGAAAACTATATATGAAAGAGATCGCCCCCTTCATGGAAGTAGTCGTAGTTAGAAAGGCCTCGAATTTTGTAAGGGGCCTAGTGGCTGCGTCCCTGATCTGAGGAGAAAGGGCCAAGTGCATCAGCTGGGTGTAGTGATATCTTTCCGTGTTTCCTATGTCGTAGTCCCGTTTGCATGAGTCAAACGTGAGAGGGTCGTAGTTATGAAACAAATGTGTCAAGGCCAAGCACCCCCCTCTCCGCCAGGCATCAAAGGGACCTTCGTGGAGGCCTGGAGGAAATGCTGGATTGAAGTGTAGCGGAGTGAAGGGAGAGGGGAACGTTGTCCATCTATCGTCACCTGCCATAGAGTCCCAAACTTTTAAGGTGGAACGCGTGGGAGTGCTAATATATGTGTTCTGGGGTCTGTCCTTCCTGGGGCGCCAAGCTAAGTCCCAAATAGTCCTTCCCGTCACACTGCGATCCATGTGTAGCCAATGTTTGTCGGACTCCTGTTTCGACCATTCGACCAGAATTCTCAGCGGCGCCTCTTTGTAATATAAGTGGATATCGGGGAGACCTACACCCCCATCGCTGCGAGCTCGGCGTAGTAAGGAATAGGAAAAGCGCGCTCCCCCCCCTGCCAAATAAAGCGAAGAATCATAGTCTTAACTCTGCGAAAGAAATCACCCTCAAGCTCTATAGGTAGAGCTTGGAACAGATAAAGGAGCTTGGGGAGGAGTGTCATCTTTACAGCGTGTATGCGCCTAGCCATGACAAGAATAGAGGTTTCCACTTGGTCAGCTCCGCTTGAATGCGTGTGAGAATGGGGGAAGTTAGCCGAATATAATCCTTCCACTTTTGGCGTAAGTCGAACCCCTAAGTACTGGGGTTCTATGCTGAGGGCAAACAGTAAGGGCGAGAGGGGGCAACCCTGGCGAGTGCCCCTGAAGTGAGCAAAGTAGGATGATTGTACTCCATTAACCACTACTCTAGAACGGGGATGGAGATAATTAGCACGAATCATATTGAGAAATTTAGGTACAAAGCCGAATGCCGTGAGTGTGTGGAATAGAAAGGCCCAATCGACCCTGTCGAAGGCCTTCTCCGCGTCGAGCCCTACTAGAATCGCCGGTATCTGGTGCCTGTTAGCTTTTTCTACCAGATGGATAATCCGCCGGGTGTTGTCATGTGTTTGGCGCCCTTTAATAAAACCTGACTGGTCAGGATGTATAAGGTCGGGCATGAGGTCGTTCAGTCGTCGGGCTATAATTGAAGAGTACAGTTTTGCGTCAAGGTTGAGAAGGGCAATCGGCCTGTAAGAGGCGCAGCTCTGGGGGTCCTTTCCTTGTTTGTGGATCACCGATATCGCGGCCTCAGACATAGTGTCGGAGGTCGCGCCGTCCTCCGCCATTTTATTAAAGAGTTGTACCAGGTATGGGCTAACGTCGGGGGCGAATGTCTTATAGAATAGTGCAGTGTAGCCGTCCGGCCCTGGCGCTTTGTGGGGTTTCAATGCCTTGATGGCGGCCGTTACGTCTTCAGCGGTGAAAGGGGCAGTAAGCCGGTCATTCCAGGCAGCGGATACCTGGGGTTGCGCTAATGACTGGAGATAGTCCTGTTGGCGTACAGAATCTAGAGTCGCCCCGGAGTACAGGTGGCCATAGAAGCCGCTAAAAAGGGCAGCCTTATCTTCATCCTTATGTATAAGTTCCCCAGTGGGTCCCCGGAGGCCCCCTATGTATTCTGCCTCTCGTTTACCTTTGAGCTGTCGGGCCAAATGTTTATCAATTTTGTTGCCCTGAGTGTAAGAGAGGTGTCGTAATTTGAGAAGTGTGAACTCCGCTCTATTGGAGTAAATAGCCCGCAATTTGCCGCGCAGCGCCGTTAGATTGCGCAGGGTTTGTCTAGTAGGGTGTAATTTATGGGCGCGTTCCAGCGCAGATAATTCCGACTCTAGCAGCTCTCTCTCGCGTGCGCGCTGCTTATTTAGTGCTGCGTTAAGGGCTATACATTTCCCCCTGACCACTGCTTTAAGTGTGTCCCAGACTGTGTATTCCGACGTGTCCTCTGGTTTGTTGACCGCAAAGAAGTTGGCTATGGATTGTCGTAATTTGGTACAGGAGTCTTTATCTCGAGCGAGTGACGGCGGAAAGTACCACCTGGGGGTGGCCGGGGCGGTCCCACTCCAAATGAGACTAATAGTTAGGAGGCCATGATCCAATATTGAGAGAGGGAAAATCTTAGCGTCCTGGAGGGCACCCTGCAGGGCCTGACTAAGGAAGACGTAGTCAAGTCGAGAGTATGTATGGTGGACATGTGAATAGAACGTGTAATCCCGGGTCTGCGGGTAAAGGGCGCGCCAAGTGTCGAGAAGGCCCATGTCCTGCATGCGCTGTTGTGTATCTGCGGAAAAGGAGCCCATGTCTGAGCATTGGGGGTGTGTACTGTCCAAGTCCTTGTGCCAAATCAAATTAAAGTCGCCTATAAGGATGAGGGGCCCCTCCGCAAAGTCTGTTATTTTCCCAATCAAAGTGTGTAAAAAAGCGTTTTGACCAGAGTTGGGGCGTAGACCGCCACAAAGGTGCAGAGCCTCCTCGCAAGCGGCCCTTGATCATTATCCAGCGGCCATCTTTGTCGCTCTGAACCCCCAGTGACTGGAATGCTACCTTGGAGCGAAACATGATCGCCACCCCCCTGTGTTTCGTGATAGCGGAGGACCTAAAAATGAGTGGAAAGTGTTTGTGTCTGAGACGAGTATCTTCAGATCTAGCGAGATGTGTCTCCTGCAGAGCTATAATGTCGAGGTGGTGGTCGAGGATGTATTTCCATACTTTGCGACGCTTTTGGGGGGAATTAAGACCTTTCACGTTCCAGGTTCCTATGGTGAGCGGCATCTCGTCACAGGAACAAACAGCAACTTCGCAGTCGCCTCAGACTTTCCAACAAAGCCCACCTCCGAGACAGTCCCAACCGGTGTGTGAAAAGCCCCATTCCGTCCGTCGTGCCATCCCTAAGATCAAGGAACCACTTGAAGTCAACAATAGAATAGCCGCCACCACATCCCCCCCACTCCCTCCCATTAACCCCCGAAAAAAAAAAGAAAAACACATTAACATGAACAGTTGTTCCATTCAACAATTGCCTAGTGGTCCCTCCGTAGGACTATGACAGCCCCACAGGAACCAAGGGGGACAGCAGGTCCGAGGACCCCGTCCACGCCCCGCCCGATGGGAAGAGCATCGTTAAGCATGAGTATACTGCTGAGAGACAGCTCAAGTTGAGAGTTCATGCCGGACAAACCCCCTCATTAAGACTTCTACAGTACAGGTTGGAGTAAACAGCAGACCTCCGGACCACAGAGCCCCATGAGGGGCAAATACTACCTCCTCGAACAGACTCGGGATAACGATGAGCATACTGTGAGGCACAGTCGCATCCAAGTCCCGTCTGGACCTCGATCAGGCGACCCAAGCATCCTACGCAAAAGTCCGCAGCAGAGGCCGGAGTAGAGTCCTCCGGGTCCCGGCCAGGACCCAAACAGTACTAGCAGTCGCCTCCTGAAGTGGCGGCCTCTGCCACAAGCATATTGAAGAGAACGAGAAGCAGTCTCACAGCGCACTCCTAGGTAGTTCAGCGTCGACCCCTGCGAAGGCCAGTAGTCCACGCCGAGGACGACATGGCCCCTCGAGACGACTCTCCTTTACTGCCCCGGGAGGGGACGGTCTCCTCAGGGGGGAGGCCTAATAAGTCCAAGCCTTCCTGTAGCTCAGTTACGTGGCGACGCTTGTTTTGGAATTCGAAACTGAGCCCAAACGGGAATGTCCACCTGTATCTAATTTTGTCGTCTCACAACTTCGAGGTGATAAGCCGAAACTGTTGCCTCCTTGCCAGTGTGGACAGCGCTATATCTTGGAAGATGGCGCAGGTATGACCTTGAAAGGAGACAGAGTCCTTTGTCCTGGCCGCCTGGAGAACCGCCTCCTTGACTTTATAAGAGTGAAATTTCGCCAAGACATCGCGGGGACGTTTCTTCTCACCTTGCTGCAGGGCCCCCACTCGATGAGCCCTATCCAGTTTAATTTTAAGTGACTGCGGGGCAATAATCTCTGAGAAGAGACCCACCAGGAAGGCCTCCAGATCCGGCCCCTCCGCGCCCTCCTCCAGGTCTCTGACCCGAATGTTCTCCCTCCGTGCCCTGTTCTCCAGATCCTCCGTCTTAAGCTGCGTTTGGAGCAGTTGATCTTTGAGGGAGCACACTTCACCACGGAGCTCCTGGGAGAGTTGCTCTTGTTCCTGGTGTTGAGATTCAAGATCGAGGATTCTAGTGCCCACTGAGTCCACATCTTGTTGCAGAGAGGACAGGCGCTCCGTCAGGTCGGTGCGAAGTTGGTCTATGGAGGATCTGACATCTTGACTGATGTCGTTGCGTAGCTCAACTTTGAAGTCTTTAAGCATCCCTAGGAGATCTGCCTTCGTGAGGGCCATTTCCGCCGCACCTGTGTCCCCCTGTTGCGACAAGCGTTTGTCAGAGGACGAAAAAAAATCTGAAACCTTGTTGGGCGCCTTGCTCGTCGTCTTCTTAGGCGGCATATGGCTGGGGGCCTCCAGATTCTTGTACAGACGACTAGGAGCGAGCACGCGTGCAGGGCCCCGACCAGGCCGCGGCCGCGGGTGATGACTGAAGCACCGGTCCTCTCGGTTGCAGGGCTTTCACTGTGGAGCAGGGTGAAACTGCCACCTCTGGGCCTGTCCGCTCAGTCGGATGGCAGGCGGCAGAGGCCTAGTGCGCCCCCCGGGCGGTGTACACCAGGCGTATGGGGGTAGCTACGGGCAAGCCGGGGGCCAGAAGCTGTCGTCCAATCCTCCACAAGGGGCTCGCCCGGACCAGCCTACATCAGGGGCAGCAAGGAGGCAATGTGGGGTCCCCAGGGACCGGAGGGAGCGCAGGCGCCGCTTCTGTGTGCTGTAGTTGACGCTGCCTCTAAGTCCCCCTCAGCGCGAGGGGGGCTCTGCCACGCGGTGTCCTCAAGCCTCTAATGCGGATTACCCAGTGGGTCTTCAGGGAACCAGTCTGCAGGCGCCGGTTTCAGGGGGAGCCAGGAGCGGAGATCATGATCTGTTGGGAAGCAGACCCTCTGTTACCGGGGCAGTGGGAGGCATCGGTGGTAGCGCCACAAGCGCCCGGGGAAGCCGCCATTCAGTGCAATGCGGCTGCCATTTTAAGGTCAGGCACCCGCGGGGAGCCGAAAACCTGCCGGGTGCCAATGCCGTCGCCTAGCCCCTCGCGCTCGCAGGTACCTTGCTGTGTCACCATCCGCTGTCAGGGGGGACCGACTCACACGTCGCCCACCACAAACCGGGGAAGATTCCCCTGCCGAGAGGCTCCCGCCGCCATTTTGGAGGGTTCCGCTTGTCGTTGTCGCAGGAGCGAGGGGCCAGGAGAGGTCCTCCGTGGCGCTCAGGGTCGGCTGACGAACTCCGCTGGTGCCTCACATGTTCCCCCGCCGAGTGGGACCGGTAGCAGCGTTGTTACCAATCTCTCGCCGCTGTTATGCCCACCAGAGCAGCGCGTGTATCGGGAGCCGAGACGGGCTACGTCCGTTCGGCCATCTTGCCCGGCCACGCCCCCCCAGTTCCTTTTTTTTAACAAGCTCCTAAAACATTCAGTGAGACTTGCAAAGTTTTTGATAAATTTAGAATAGAATTCACACAAACCAATAAAGGAACGTAACTGATCCTTATCAGTGGGATGTGGTGCATTGATAATACCATCGACAATACTTGGTTTAGGTTTTACACCATCTTTGGAAAGTACATGGCCCAAATATTCAATTTCATTGACTGCAAAAATGCATTTATCTTCTCTGACAGTGACTCGATTGTTTTGTAAAATTAACAACACTTGCTCAATTACATCATAATGTTCCTTCTCTAACACGGTATGAATTAAAATGTCGTCTTGAAAGACAACCACATTAGGCTCTCCTTGAAACATGTTGCTCATAACCTTTTGAAACACTGAAGCAGCAGACGCCAGTCCAAATGGCATTCTACAAAATTGAAATGTACCATCAGGTGTGACAAATGCTGTTAAATGTCTGGATGATTCATCTAACTCCACCCGATGATAAGCAGCTCGTAGATCTAATTTAGAAAACCACTTGGACTGGCCCACAGCTGTAATTAGATCATCAATACGAGGTAGAGGAAAATTTTCCACCCATATGGCGTTGTTAAGTGAACGTAAGTCCACACATAAGCGTAACTCGCCATTCTTCTTCTTGGCAAGAACAATGGGAGAAAGCCAGAGTGTGGCGTCCACTTTCTCTATGATACCATTTTCTTGAATATTTTTTAATATTTGTGAAAGTTCACTTCTTACACTGTGGGGAACATTGCACAACCTGTGTTTCACTGGAGAAACACCTTCTTTAACTTTAATAATGTGAGTGAAATTTTTAATCAGACTAATTTTATCACAAAAAACATCTCCAAATCTCTCCTTCCATGATGTGTGATCAGAAACAGCATTGGTAAGAGACACAGGATGTTTATGGCCTGGTTTGATAGTCATGCCAAATTCTGCTTGATGCCACCAACCTAGTACATTGATACCTTTATAGGCAACATAAACTTTCCCATGAATAGTTTTTGTTTCAAAAGGAATATCACCGCTGAAGTACCCAGCTAAATCAATCTTGGTACCTTCAAACGCTGTAGTAACAACATCAGGAGGTAATAAAACTTTATGTGCCCAGTTCTATTTGTACTTATCAATAGATATAATGGTAATTCTAGCTCCTGAATCAATGAGAAGAGGAATAACAACACTGTCAATTTTAATCTGAACTAAAGGATCACTGATAATATTATCAGAATGAACATTGTTGATATCCAACAATCCACTGCCAGAAGTAACTCTTCAAATTTTTTTTCAACAAGGTCATGTTCGTCTTCCACCGTATGGTCTTGAACATAGCGAACAGGTATGCGTCTACCTCCTCTACACACATGGCCAAAGTGGCCCATCTTTTTGCACTTCCAGCATTCTTGTGCAATAGCTGGACAATTCTTAAAATTTGATACGTGAGAATTAGACTCACACCTGAAACATTGTAATTTGGCACGACCCTAAAATGCACCTCTACCACCTCTGGAGTAGGAAAAGTTGAAACCCCTTGACTTATTAGAAATAGAATCAGGAGGACGTGAATCTTTAGAAGAAGACTTGACAACACTGGTAGCCGAAGATTCAATTTCTAATTGCTTGGCATCAAGTTGAGAAGATTCAATGCTTTTTGCTATGTCAATAGCCTCATCCAATGAAGGATTCTTACACGACAACAATCTTTGTTGGATTTTCTTTGAATAACATCTGTAAACTAATTGATCCCTAATTAGCTGTGAAGTAAAATGCTCAAAATCACAATACCTAGCAAGAACTTTCAGAGCAGTTATGTAAGTATCAATAGACTCATTGGGACCTTGAATGCGAGTAAAACATTTGTGTCTATGAACCACAAGATTAACTTTTCCTTCAAAATAAATAGATAATTTCTTTACAGCTAACTGAAACTCATCACGATCACCTAAATCTTGACCTAAATAAACAGGTAGGTGATCAAAAACATTCTGCCCCTCCACACCCAAATAATAGTATAAAAGACTGCGTTTCCTATCGGGTTTAAATTTTAAACCATCAATGGCACCTAGATACGCCTCGAAAGATCTGTACCAAAGGTGCCATTTAATAGGAGGTTCACCAGGTTCTTGTAAAAAATGGGCAGGAGGAGTGACAGACTGCATGATACCAGCAAGAGAAAATATGGAAATGCCAGAAAGGAGAAGAAAAGAGAGAAAAAAATAAAATAAAATAATAAAGTAGAATGAGTGAAAAGAAGACATGAAAAAAGAAGAGAAAAAATATATATATTTGTGACCAAGTAGAACACAGGAGCGTGTTGATCGCTGTGGTAAATGACGATATTGATGAAGGAGAAGAGCGTCAACACGAAGAAACAGCGTGTTAATCGCAGACGTTAACACATCAGTGTCAGGAAATCACTTGAGAGGTGCAGTACCAGGAGGCACCTAGAGGAGCGCTGTAGTAAAACAAGAGAGTTCAACTGGAGCAGGAAAATGTTACTTGTTCAGTGCCATAGAGTGTAGTAAACGTCAATACATGACGAATGACGGAGGGCAGTTGAAGAATCCTGGCAAGATGAGTGAAATTGTCAGAAAACGACTAAATCACAGCAGGAAACAAAGTGAGTATAACTCTTTTTCAATGTTTAAAATGTGTGTGTGGTCTGACGCGCGCCGATGTGCGCGCCGAGAATCAGACCACTGGAACACTTGATCCGGCAACAAGCTCCAGCGCGAGTGTCAGCGCGTGACGAGTAGATTTCCAGCACGGGCCCAAGCGCGAGCTCGAGGAGACAAAGGATGCGAGCGCTCGGTGAACAGGCTGTTTGTTTCCTTAACAACGCTGAGAGCGCTCGAGCACAATGCGCTTCCAGCACGAGCTCGAGGGGAAAAAGGATGCGAGCGCTCGAAGAACAGGCTGTTTGTTTCCTTAACAATGCTGAGAGCGCTCGAGCACAATGCGCACGTTAAATGGCCCTTGAATCACAAAAAAAACCAAGGGAACTCGCACAAATAAGCCCATAAACCAAGGAAATTGTGCCGGCAGAGTACTGAGTGGGGATAAAAAAAAATGAAACACTCAGAAACAACGACTGCGCAGAGCCAAATGGCTGGAACAAGCAGGGCTTACGGAAACGAGGAGTGTCTCGTTTTAAATGACAACATCCTTGAGCCCTCAAAGTAAGAACAGTAAACGTACAGTACCTTAGTCAGAAGTAAAGATCGGGCCGATGGGTGAAACGTTGAAAGCTTAAGAAGAAAAATAATACTATCCCATGCTTGTCGCCAAAATTGTAGAATGTCCACAAGAAGTTCCCAGAGATCTTCAACAGTAGTAAAACACTCGCCAGTAGGCTTCAGTAGCTTTAGGGTTTTATTCCAGAGTAAAACACTGATGTAAGGTACAAAGGTAGTGAGGGCTCAGGATGACAGCACCAACTGGCAAGATGGTGTTCCAGACCTTCACACCTACATTCCAACCGTAATAATACATGGAATACATGCACAAGCAGAAAAGAGGATTCTGTAAGTATCCTGTAGAACAAGAGCACTGACAATGTACAGTCCTCGGTAATGAAACCCAAACACCACATGGCGTTTTCCACTTAATTATGAATTTACCGCATTTGTCACGTAATCCATCATCTGCTGCATATTCTGCAGATTTAAACAAAAAACACATTTTTGTTTCTAGCTCAAACAAATCAAAGGTTAGTAAAAATGCTGCATCAAATGCTGCTGTGCAGTGGAAGACCCTTCTCAAAGATTGACTGGTCACCCTTCAGTTACTTATACCTGTATTTGCAGGTGGAACTGGTTTTAATGAAGTGAAACCCTTGCCCAGACAGTGCTAACGTGTAAAAATGACAAAATAAGGAAGTGACATAATTACAAAATGTGCAGCATAAAGCCGCATTATTGGAGTTTGCATTCCACATAATTTAATCAACATTGCCACATAATTTAGGCCTCTCCAAGACCAATGGCCCTATCTGTTCCCCAGAGAGAATGTCACATATTTCACTTTACAAAATCCTGTCAGCTTGCTGTCAAAGTAAAGAAAAGTAAACAACATCTCTGCATGAAACAATAAGCAGCAATTTGTCAGCAGACTTAACCTGACCTTTAACCTGCAGCAAATGCAACAAGATAAAAACAACATTTAAAGGCATTTTTATTTGCTCATTCACTTTCTGAACTCTGGTCGTTTTGGGGGGGGGGGGGGGATTATTATGGGCTGGCCCGGCCCTCAAATGCCCCCACCAACCCCTTGTTTATGGCCTTAGCTGAGAGCAGTTAACGAACTACAAATGTAACTGATTGAATCATGACATGGTGAAAAGTAAAGTATGAAGGAATGCCACAACGCCAGCTTGGCAGTGGAAACGAAACCACAACATGTTTTTCCATCTGAGCATAGTCAGGCCTTCTAGAAAGCGTCCTCTGGTGTGGCCCAAGCGAGGGCATGCCTCGCAGTCCAGGCCCAGCTAATGCCAATTTAGAAGCATGGGACCCCTGGCCAGATGCCACAGCTCTGTCTCATGAATGCCTGATCTGTGTTCACTGATGAAATCAAGACAAAACCCATTGCATTCCTGCAGTCCGTTCAATACAGCAGAAATTCACAAGCAACAGGGATTCCGCTCACAGTGAACACTTCAGAATGAAACACAAAGAGATGCGAGAAATACCTGAACAGTTATCAGCCTGCTGCAAGAAAAAACAAGGACACATTAATGTTTGTGTATGCACGCGGAGATGGGCATATGTACAAGCCCCTTGAGCCACCGCTGCATCACTTTTATGACGCGCCGGCCCATATTTACAAGGCCACGCACAGCCACCCTGCCTGTCTTTTCATGGTCTTGTAAATATGACCCCCTTTCACACGTTACTCTGCGGGAAAGAGGCGTTCCATGGGCGTTGCTGTGGGTGTTCCTGTTCTGACGTATTCCCAGGTTTGCAAAGTGTTGTAAACCTGTGAATTCGTCAGATTCTAACGCCGCCCCAGTGGTGCAACGAAAACAAATTCTTTTATTTCTCCTTGGTTTTTTGCTCTCTCTATGTGTGCTACATTCTGCAGCACACATAGAAGGAGGAAAACACCGCCAATGGTTGTTTTTGTGCAGGAAGGTGTCCCTTCCTGCACAAAAACAATCATCCCTGCAACACAGACACCCTTGCACCACGGTGGAAGGGTGCCTGCATTGTCTCTAGGCAGCCTATTGTGCGCCAGCGCACAGGAAAGCACAGGGATGCATCGTATTGTTGTAAATACAACGCATCCCTGCACTTTCCTAATGACGCAGCTCGGCGCAGCAAGATGGCTTACAGCACTGCGCTGTGTCTTGTAAATATGCCCCTAAGTGCTTAGCCAAGAATCACAGCATGTTGAGCTGACGCCATGACTCGACCCGGTTACCCACTTTCAAAGTTGGCAGCTCTAGTTGTTACGCCACATCCTCTTGTTGCCAACGCAGAGTCAAAATGCCCACCACAGCGTGATGTATACATGTGCATGCTTCATTAGGCATGTGAGTGCATAAGACATAGGGCCACATGTATCAACATTTGTAATAGCGATTACCTAATTGCGATTTTCTGCAAATCACAATTAAGTAATCGCTTATTACAAATGTATGAAACTCTTGGAGTTTCATATAGCGAATCGTAGGGGGTTGCAAATCGACCTACCTCATTTATATTAATAAGGTAGGTCACAATTTGCGACCCCCCAGCAATCGCTAAAATCACGGGGATGGTGGCCTGCTGGGGTCAGCAGACCACCATGTCCATGATTGCTTTTATATAAAGCAATCTTTTTTTTTTTTTTAAATGCAGCCCGTGTTGCTTAAATGAAAATGGGTTGCATTTAGAAAAAAATAGGAAAGTTTTCTTTTCATTTTCTAAGAGCTGGCAGTGGATTGTGGGACCACTCCCTGCTCTTAAAAAAAGTTTTTGCATACATTCACAAAGGGGAAGGGGTCCCCTGGGGACCTCTTCCCATTTGTGAATGGGTTGCCACCTACTTGAAGTAGGTGGCAAAATGCAAATGTTTTGCTACCACATTTCGGTTAAGCGTGGGCTGTTAACTCCGCTGCACCAGCAAAAACTCAGCGCTCGCAGCGGAGCGGAGTTTACCGGTGCCATATTGGAGGAGTCTAGGACTTACTCATGAATGGTGGCTATCCACGGCGGCGCAGACCGGCCGCCAGTCTCTCCTAGCTGCCACTACCTTCCTGTTCCTGCTCCCCAGTCGCTGCACACACTCCGCTGCTAAGGTGGAGAAGTCTGAGCCTCCGCTGCTTCGGCTCAGAAATCAATGCGTGAGCCTCAGCCAGCTTAGTGCGGCAGCTAACCCCAACTCAGCAAGAACTGCAGTGCGCGTGTCGTATTGCAATACGACATGCGCGCTGCAGTTCTTGCTGAGTTGGGGTTAGCTGCCGCACTAAGCTAGCTGAGGCTCCCGCATTGATTCCGACTTTTGAGCTGGAGCAGCGGAGGCTCAGACTTCAGCCTTCTAACTAATCAACTAAGTGTGCGAGCCGGAACAGGAAGGCAGTGGCGGCTAGGAGAGACTGGCGGCCGGGCTGCGTTGCCGTGGATAGCTGCCAACCAATGCCCACCAAGTGAAGGAGGCTCAGGTAAGGTCAGGAGGCCTTACTATGCAGGGGGTGCAGTTACCCCGCTAGGGTGCGGAACTACACGGAACTTCACAGAGTTTTCCAGTAACTCTATGCAATTCCGCGGAGTACAAACTGCGATCTCCGCCCAGCCTTAATTTCGGTCACAAAACATTCCTACATGCAGATGTGATTCGCGATTAGGAAGTGACGCCCTAAACACGCCCTTTCCTAATAGCGAATTGTAAACCCTATTTGCAATTCGGAAATAGATTACCGAATCGCAAACAGGGTTTAGTACATAGGAAAAGCCTTTTTTCCCGGGCTCAAACTGCCAGATTATGCGAATCGAGTCATTTGCGAGCCAAAAAAAGGTACATACATGTGGCCAGTAATGCTTTGGTGGCCATTCTGGCTTTATTTAAAATTACTGTTCCAAGATTGTGCACACTTGTCGTGGAGCTGTAAATGAAAAAACACAGCAAACAATGCGCAGACGTGCTTTCTGAAGAAAGGAAGCACTCAACAGCAGCTCGTTAATGCCCACTTACTGCTGCTGGTTGAAGTACGCGAGTGTATCTGCATGAGGAACGGCTTAAGGATAGCAGCGGAGCAGGCACGAGAAACAACTAAATGAGAGGAGGAGGCACGTGAAGTGAATGTACCCATTTATTGCTGCTGCATGAAGCACGTGAATGCACTAGCATGTGTAACAACTTACAGAGAGTAGCGGGAGGAGGCACGAGAATCCTTGCTAGCAGTTCTTCATCATCGGAATGATGCAGGATGGGAACACCCATCACCATCCTACCAGGTTTACACGCAGCCATAGAGAATTGCTATATATTGAAGCAGCTATGGGCGCCGAAGCTGAACACGCACCCACCGAAACATGAGCAGGAAACAAAAGAAAAAAGTAGTCCAACAAACGATTAGATAAATAACCAAATTGACCACTAGCAAGCAAGGATTTTTAAGGGACACTGCAACAAACAAATCAGAAGCAGTTCGACCTAAAAATGCCTGACATCCATTAAGCCATTTATTTCCTGAGCAAAGCCATAGAAAATGTGTCACCTGCAGGCTGCAAATATCAGCCCCAAAGACACAGCCTACAGTTTGAAACCCTGGTTTATCAACATGTGATGCAATGCAACTCAGCACAGCCAGACAACTTAGGGCCTCATTAATGGCACTTTGGCGTAGGGCAGCGCAGCAAGGCACCTTGCTTCACTGCCCTACGCCAAAGTGAAAGGGCAGGAATGCACCGTGTTTAAGCAATATGGTCATTTCTGTTCTTCCCCCCCAGCACTGGTGTTGTTTCTGCAGCCTAGCGCCAATGCAGACACCCTTGCACCATGGTGCAAGGGTGCCTCCGTTGCAGGCAAGGTTGTTTTTGCGCAGGAAGGGCCACCTTCAATCCTACAAGGTGTTTTTCTTTTTCCATGTGTGCTGCAGAATGCAGCACACATGGAAAGAGGAAAACCCGAAGGAGAAATTAACATATTCTTCCTCATTATGCCTCACCGAGGGAGGTGTTTGGAATTGACCCTTCCCCAGGTTTATATGACTTTGTAAATCTGGGGCAGCGTCAAATTCTATGGGTCTTGTGTGAGAAAACCCACCGCAACACCCATGGAACGCCTCTGGGTGCAGAGTAAGGCGGCGCAGCGATTTGTGCTGCGTCGCCTTACTCATGATTTATGAGGCCACTCAAAGCCATGCAGGGTGGCTTTGCATGGCTTCATAAATCTTTATGAGAGCCCTGCATCACACATGTACCAGTTTATGGGGTACAAAAGTGACACAGGGCTCTCATGAATAAACCCCATGGTGTGCTGCATCAAAGGGTCACCTTCCTGCACAAAAACAATCCTGAGAGGCATTTCCCTCTTTCGTTGCAAGATGAAACAACGAGGAGAAATTATGTATTTTCTCCTCGTTATGCCTCTGTTGGGATGGCTTAGTATTTTGACACATTCCCAGTTTTACTATTCCTAGAAAATCTGCTGTCTCGAAGAGACATGTTGTGTTTAATCTTTGGGCTTCAGCCCGCTCACAGGCATCCCATTTACCCACTCCATAGTCTATCTAATATTCTTTGTCACCATTTGTCCCTGGTATTCATGATCATGCCTCGTCTTGTGTTTAGCCCTCCCCCGGAGCATAGATCAAGTACTTGTAAACATCCACTGCTCCTGTTTTTACAACCATTTTAGGACCTACTTTTTTCTTTTTTTCAGCACTCTACACAGTGCTTGTGCTTTTACGAGCTTTGTCTCCTCCCACCCCCCTAATGCTCCTTCTACATACCACCCTCTCCCCGCCACTGATTTTCCCAATGTTGCTGCTTTTTGTTTCCCCCTCCTCCCTTCCATCGATGCTTGCTCCCTTGCGGTGCTTGCTTAAAACCCCTATCGTAATCTGTTTCTTTCTAGTGAGTGGTGGTATTCTGCCTTTTAATGTCCTGTTAATGTAGAGCTGACATGCTGATTGGAGCATGTGTGCACGACTGCTATTACTTGGCACGTGTGTACTCTCTGTTTATTTTCCACGTGTGTGGGTACTATGTGTGTGTGCGTGTTTATACTATATGTGGTCGTTTCACAAAGGTGTTTGTAGCTGGAAAATCAGACATCAAGTGAATCAGGTATGCGTTATCATAGGGCATGTTAGAGTTTCTAAAGTACCTGTGTCTTCTGCTGTAATTGCATAGCCACGTTTCTCCTGTGCGAAATAAGTGAACTGTTTGTGTCTCACCTTGTTGCTTCTCATTTCTTAGTGTGGGACTCTATTTCTTCAATTTTCTCCCGTCTGGACACTTTCTTACTTTTTCTGCATTCACTGGTGAAGTGTTTCCGTGCGCCATTGTTGCTTAACTTGAATTCTCTTCAAAGGAGCCAGGCTGAGTCTTGATGTCATCAAGGTCTGCCTGCCCCTCAGTGTGCATGACAAAAGTAGTCCTTTTAATGTGGTTGCAGATGCAATTTATTTCCTCACGTTCACTACTGTAAACCAGCCTAACACTGTGATTCTTTCTGGGTTGTTTTGTGCAGTTTTAAGAAGCGCCAACACCACCCAAAGGTGGTGGAGCACTTTACATGAGCACCAGATACTTTACTCAAGGACACATTCATTTCTGTACGCACGGGGAGATTAAGCAATTTGCCCAGAATCAAGGATCTTAAGCTGAAGCCGAAACTCAAACCTGGTTCCCCATCTCCATATTCGGCAGCTCTGGCCCTTACACCACATCCTCTCCCAAGAGGGTACAATATCGTCTCACAGCCTCGGCCTCAGTTCCACATTGTGTGATTATGGATAATTCACTCAATCTCCCTGTTTCTATACACAACAAGCATTGGCTAAGCCAGTAGGCTTCGCCTGTGCGAAATCTATTGTTTTTAGGTCTCGGCTAGACAGCGCATGGGCTGCTCAGCTAGACAGTGCATGTGATGTCTCGAAGAGATATGTTCTGTCATGGCATGCAGGCGTTATGCCCTCTCCTTGTGTGTGGCCCTCCCATAGCTCATGAACCAGGTACATGTTTCCTTACACTGCTGCCAGTTTGCGGCACTATTTTTTCTTTGTTTTCAAGCACTCAATAGTAGTACTTGTGTTTTCAGGCCGTCTCCCTTGTACACGTACACACATACTACTAAAATGCATGCACATGTACATAAACAAATGCATTTCTTAAAAAGTTATTAAAAAACTAACAGCACTTGTTTATTTATTTTTTTGCACGATCCAATGGTATTGGAGCGTTCGCTCCATCCTCCGTCTTGCCATAGCGCAAGCACGAGCCAATGGTATTGGAGCATTTTAAGTGCTCACCAGTTACAGTCCTCAAAGACTCGTTAATTTTTATTGCTGATCCTCCATTTTGTTAGACCCACCTTCTCTGTGCCCCAACAGCCCAGGGAGCTAAAGACCAGAAGGTGGTAAGAAGACAGACTTTGGGGTCGATTCCGATCTCGGCCGGAAGCACACCTAACACTATTCATCTGGAAAAAAACCAAGCCGAACGCGTGTTTCCCGACCGATTCGAACATTCGTTCGAACGAGCAAGTACGATGCGCATAACTGCCCAGATCCCGACCCAGCCGTACTTACCCATTCCAGCTCCTGTTCCCCGCCTGAGCCGGATCCGTAAACGCAGAATCGAGTCGCACGGAAGCAAAAATACAGCACCTTCCGGCCGGACCAGGTACGATGCGCCTTCCGTACGCGCCAAACCCGTCGCTACGTCAGGCACGTCCGGCACGTCAGAGCATCCGGGAGAGCCGCACATAAGCTCCGATTCGCGCCACAAGACGATCCACGGCTACGAGACGAACAAGCCAGCCACGAGTACGAGTCGAAGCAACGAGAAACCCGAACGAGACGAACCAACCATGAATCCCATCGCGCAGGTCCTACCAATACTCTACATCTATTACCGGAACAGGTACGGACGCGTACGGCGCAGACGGTAAGTTAAACACCCACTACACAAACAAACGACACGTACCCGACATATAACACACACACATAGGGATGCAGAAATTACTTACACTAGCAACAGCAGAACCATAGGGGCGGGATGCCTATCACCAATGCCATATACACCCATAGGGGCCTGGATGCCAACCACTAACACCACCCCTACTCAGGGGGGCTGGATGCCTGTCACTACTACCATCCCCACTCATAGGGGGATGGATGCCTACCACCAACACCACCCCTACTCATGGGGGGCTGGATGCCTACCACTACCACCACCCTACTCATGGGGGGCTGGATGCCTACCACCAACACCACCCCTACTCATGGGGGCTGGATGCCTACCACTACCACCACCCCTACTCATGGGGGCTGGATGCCTACCACTACCACCACCCCACCCATGGGGGCTGGATGCCTACCACCAACACCACCCCTACTCATGGGGGCTGGATGCCTACCACTACCACCACCCTACTCATGGGGGCTGGATGCCTACCACTACCACCACCCCTACTCATGGGGGCTGGATGCCTGTCACTACTACCATCCCCACTCATAGGGGATGGATGCCTACCACCAACACCACCCCTACTCATGGGGGCTGGATGCCTACCACCAACACCACCCCTACTCATGGGGGCTGGATGCCTACCACTACCACCACCCTACTCATGGGGGCTGGATGCCTACCACCAACACCACCCCTACTCATGGGGGCCAGATGCCTACCACTACCACCACCCTACTCATGGGGGGCTGGATGCCTACCACTACCACCACCCCTACTCATGGGGGGCTGGATGCCTACCACTACCACCACCCCTACCCATGGGGGGCTAGATGCCTGCCACCAACACCACCCCTACTCATGGGGGGCTGGATGCCTACCACTACCACCACCCTACTCATGGGGGGCTAGATGCCTACCACTACCACCACCCCTACCCATGGGGGGCTGGGTGCCTGTCACTACTACCATCCCCACTCATAGGGGGATGGATGCCTAACACCAACACCACCCCTACTCATGGGGGGCTGGATGCCTACCACTACCACCACCCCTACTCATGGGGGGCTGGATGCCTACCACTACCACCACCCCTACTCATGGGGGGCTGGATGCCTACCCCTACCATCACCCCACCCATGGGGGGCTGGATGCCTACCACTACCACCACCCCTACCCATGGGGGGTTGGGTGCCTGTCACTACTACCATCCCCACTCATAGGGGGATGGATGCCTACCACCAACACCACCCCTACTCATGGGGGGCTGGATGCCTACCACTACCACCACCCTGCTCATGGGGGGCTGGATGCCTACCACTACCACCACCCCTACCCATGGGGCTGGATGCCTACCACCAACACCACACCTACTCATGGGGGGCTGGATGCCTACCACCAACACCACCCCTACTCATGGGGGGCTGGATGCCTACCACTACCACCACCCCTACCCATGGGGGGCTGGATGCCTACCACCAACACCACCCCTACTCATGGGGGGCTGGATGCCTACCACTACCACCACCCTACTCATGGTGGGCTGGATGCCTACCACTACCACCACCCCTACTCATGGGGGGCTGGATACCTATCACTACCACCACCCCTACTCATGGGGGGCTGGATGCCTACCACTACCACCACCCTACTCATGGGGGGCTGGATGCCTACAACTACCACCACCCTACTCATGGGGGGCTGGATGCCTACCACTACCACCACCCCTACTCATGGGGGCTGGATGCCTACCACTACCACCACCCCTACTCATGGGGGGCTGGATGCCTACCACTACCACCACCCCTACTCATGGGGGGCTGGATGCCTACCACTACCACCAACCCTACCCATGGGGGGCTGGATGCCTACCACTACTACCATCCCCACTCATAGGGGGCTGGATGCCTACCACTACCACCACCCTACTCATGGGGGGCTGGATGCCTACCACTACCACCACCCCTACCCATGGGGGGTGGATGCCTACCACTACCACCACCCCTACCCATGGGGGGCTGGATGCCTACCACTACTACCATCCCCACTCATAGGGGGATGGATGCCTACCACTACTACCATCCCCACTCATAGGGGGATGGATGCCTACCACCAACACCACCCCTACTCATAGGACGGGTAATGCATGACACAACCAGCATACTCCAACATAAGGAATGTCAGAAAAACACATCCCCCCAACACCATGACAAGCGTGTGTAGACTGTGTCAAATGCCTACAACACTGAACATGACATTGAACATACAATGTGACCCCCTATGACATGTGTCACACATAAATGTGTGTGGCCTCCACAATGCAAGCAGACCATGACCACTGTGGCAATGGGGTCTAACCCCCCATCATCACAGTGACCAAAAGGTAATTGTGGGGTCCATAGCTGAAGCACATTTTGAACATTGTGGCAATGGGGTCTAACCCCCCATCATCACAGTGACCAAAAGGTAAGTGTGTGGTCCATAGCTGGAGCACATTTTGAACATTGTGGCAATGGGGTCCAAACCCCCATCATCACAGTGACCAAAAGGTAAGTGTGGGGTCCATAGCTGAAGCACATTTTGAACATTGTGGCAATGGGGTCTAAACCCCCATCATCACAGTGACCAAAAGGTAAGTGTGGGGTCCATAGCTGAAGCACATTTTGAACAATGTGGCAATGGGGTCTAAACCCCCATCATCACAGTGACCTGTAAGTGTTGTCATGGAAAAAGCTGCAAATGCCAAACAGCATGGATGATTCCTGGTCACAGAACAACAAACACATCAGTGGCAAAGTAGTGCTTGTATCCCATAGCAACATAGATTGGGTGAGGCAAACAGTGCAGTGCAAATAAGACATACCTTTGGCCATGTGCAGACAAACATCACCCATGGGGGCTGACATTGTCAACATTCATCAATTACACAATGACATAAGTGACCATCATAATGCAGACCCACAAATCTGCACCAATGGACACACAAATGTAGATATCCTGTGGAGACTGTAGATGTGAGGTGAACAAATACCATACCATGGCAGCAATGGGACATACAAACCATGATCATTGTGCTGACTGATGACCTAGGAGTCCCAGGGACAGCAGGGGAAACCCACCAAACAACATACAGCCAATGGCACACTAAAGAGATGCCAATGCAGTGGTGCAGATGCACAAACACAAACAGGCAGCCTCACACTGCATATCAAACACAACAGGTGATGGGGGTGTGTGCCAGTGTCCCCAGGCAACCACACAACACATGAGGAGGCCTGAATCCCAATTACACAGATGTGTATACAGTGCCACACAAAAGTAACTCATGGATCTGATTCCCCTATGTGGGCAATCAGGCATTGTTAGATGAGAGGGAGCCCGAATTACACATGTCACACAAGCTTGTAGGAACAGCAACTAACACAGCAAGAGACAGACCCACCACAGCACTACCCCCAGGGACCCCACATTGTGGTGACACTGGCCTGCATGATAATCCTACTGTGATGACAAAGCTAGATGTCGTTCACACTGTAAACCCCAGTCATGTGTCCTCAGCAACAAACTACCATCACACCTACACAAGCACAAATCAATCAGCACGGTCTGTCAGCCAAGGCCAATATGGAGGTAGGGGTCTAGCCGTGCAACAACTCTCATTTGCACACACTCAACACCACACACCTAGATCTCCACCAATGTGCAGCAGTGAAGCTCACATGGACTGGTGACATTGCACATGCACCCATGACAATCCCAGGGGTGGTGGTGGGAACTAAGGTGCAGAAACCCATCACACATGGCCAGTCAACCAGACTCGTGAATGTCTGACACACTGCACAGTACGCTGTACATGGGCATGACGTCAAATCCACCCCAATCAATGGGATCCCGGCCACAGTCACACACCAATGAAGAAGCCAAGGTCACCCACAAAGAACACACATAGACAACTTCCAACATTGCAGCTCTGACCCTGAGGAGTGGCAGCAGTCACACACACAACGTGTCACAATCACTGAAAGCTACCACAAACTGGAAATTACATGACTTGTGTAACCAACAAGTGCCAACGGGAATCCTGACTGTGTCTCATCTGCGTTTGCCCACAAACTCAGCCCTGACAGCAAACACACCTATGGATGACACCCTGATGACCAGTAATGTGCCATGCACCCACATCCCAGAGAACCCCGGGCGAAGATTTGGGGGAACATAGGTCAACTCAGCAAGCATCACAAACAGGAACATCACTAGGGATCCCAGCCTGTGTAGCAAAATGGAAGTGAACACACACAGACATGCTCACACAACACACACCTTGGGCTCAGGCAATGTCACGGAATTACACACTGCCATGAGGGGACTCCACTCCAGTGTAAGGAAAGCTGTGCCATACGTTGTCTCTGCAGGGCTCTATCATGTCAGCAGAACACTTGGTCACTCAGTCAACAATTAGCACAAAATGAAGGCTCCCGTCACATCAGCCTGGTCATGGGAGTGTCACCGAAATCATCTGCACAGATCCAACACACATGTATAGCAAGTTGCACTGATAACACAGATGAGTCCTTCCCCATTGATGCCCAAACTTGCATGTCCAGTGGAGATGGTCACACGGTCAGGGAAATAGACAAAGTGAACAATGGCAAGCACAACAGATGTGCAGGGGTGTAAGCCACAGATGTGATATTGCAAATAAAAGTAGGAAATCCCATTGCCAAATATTGAAAACATGACACCCTCATATTGCTGCAAAGGATGACATGGATACACACCAGGATAGGACACATTCCCCCTGGACCACATGGGGTCCTGCACAGTAACACTTCATTTTCCTGATATCAAAAATCACCATCACTGCAGCAAGGGCATGGTTAGCATCATCAACATCATGTACATCGGAAGCAAAACCACTAGAGAACAGAAAGTAGCTTTATTCAGCATATGTGGGTGTAAACTTGGAAGTAAAGAAAAAACACAAAGGCCAATGGCCAGTCCATTAATTAAGTCCGAACAGGGTGACAGTGGCAGATGTCACCCTTTGCTTGCCTGCACTGCTACGGACCAGGGACATTCCCCTCGGAGGGGCATACGGGGGGCAGGCCAGGCACCACAGGGACAGGATCAGGGCTCACCAGAAGGAGGCAGGGAAGGGGTGGTGGGTGCTGGAGAGTCACTGACAACTGCAGTGGAGGTGTCTGACATGGTGTGTGCTGGCACAACTGGGGGGCATGAGTCAGATGGTGAGGGTGCCGGCACAACTGCAGTGGGCTGGGCAGATGGAGTGGACAGGTTCCCCACTGCAGTGCCCAAGTCAGACGGGGTGGTAGTGGACTCCACTGCAGTGCCTATCTCAAGGGGAGTAGAATGGGGTTCAGGTAAGGTGGGCAGGACAGAGGGGGAGGACACGGTCTCCACACCAGTGGCACAAACATGCGCAGCGGGGGTGTGGGGCCGGAAGAGCAAGTGGCAGGGGGAGAAGGCCGGATCATTTTGGGGATGGTGTATCTGTGGGTGGGGGAACCTGGGGCAGGGTGTGGTGGGGGAACCTGTGTAGTGTGGGCCTGAGGGATGGAGGAAGGAGACTGTGTGGTTGAGCTGCAGGGTGGTGGCAGGGTCTTGCTCTTCCGGGTCCGGGGGGACTTGCGGGTGGGGGCCTCTGTTTGTCTGTGCCTGGGGGAGGGTGTCCGGGGGCGAGGGGCACTCCCCTCTGTGTGGGTGGACTTCCTCTTCCCCCTGTATGCTGGATCAGCTGTATCGGAGGGGAAGAGGCCGAGGTCACAGAGGAAGAGCTGCTTTGAAGGTGGGGTTGCAGGTGAGGCAAGGGAAGGGGCCTTGGAGGGAGAGGTATCAGAGGACTGCGGAGTGACTGTGGATGCCTGTGTGTATGTCTGTTCCCCATCCCCTGTGGGTGTGGTATCAGTCCCCTGAGGATGCTTGCGTGCACGTTTTGTCTTTGTTTTGGGTGTTCCTGTGCTGCTCGTGTCTGTGTGTTTGGGTGATTGTGCAGGTGTGCATGTGCTTGGGGCAGGTAGGGTGCCAGGAAGTGTGGATGGGGCAGAGGTAGGAGGGGTGAGGGACTGTTGGAGGAGGGACACTGCTGCCGTCAGGGAGGAGTCCATGGATTTATTGCTCCTCTGTAGGGCAGACATGCCCGATGAGATGCCCTCCATGAACGACACCAGCTGTGTCAGCATTGCTGTCTGCCCTACATGGAGCTGGCGAAGTAAGTACACAGACTCCTCACTCAGGGCAGCAGGGGACACAGGGGCAGGGGGTGCGGTGCCTGGCACGAAGGAGACACGCTCCCGAACACCGGAGCCTCCACGGACCTCTGGAATGGGAGGCGATGGGAGGGCGGTGGTGGTGGTGGTGGCGGGGACAGCAATACTAGCTGGGGTGTGGTGGCTGCTGACACCCGCCTCCACAAGGGAGTCATCCTCCGAGCTGCTGTGGTCCTCAGCTGAGGTGGATGGTGCTGAGGACTCCTCGGTGTGGCTCCCCTCACCCTCCGTGCCACTGGGTCCCTCCGACCACTCATCGGCTGCTGACCCAGTCTGGCTCTGCAGCTCCTCCTGGTCCGTGGAGCTGTCCCCTCCTGTGGCCGTGGATGTATCTGCAAACAATTAGGGAAACAGACAAACATCAGTCATCTGCACTGACCGCACACACCACAGTAAGTACAGCACATTACAGAGCAAGCCCTGGCATCCTTAGTTGAACATTGCCAAAAGTGCTCAAACAGATTAGGAGAAGCCAATTGTCAGTCTGATGGTCACCCATGGCACTCACATCCCTCCTGGCCTTGCACCCATCTGTCTGGTGCCTGTCGGATGGTAATACCCCAGTGTGGACACATGCACCACCTACACAGTAGTTGGACATTGCAGAGAACACAGTGAAGTATGTGAACATGCACCTATCACATCTCTTGCCACTGAGTCAGTACAGGTGTCCGGATAAAGGGATGGCCAGAGTCTAATTTGAAATGCATATGATGCATACCAGCACCAGACACCATGATGCACCCATGTCCTGATAGTCAATGCCACAATGGGGTGCATGTAGCACATGTCACTCACCTGCAGGATCACTCTTAGGGAGTTTAATGCCATGGCACAGGCATGCCTGCAAAGTCATACATCATTGTCTCCAGTCACATGGGCAGGGCAGCCAGCCAACAACAGTCTGCACTGTGTCACAATCCTAGGTCATGGGGAATGCAAGTTCTGTAGCTGACAAGTGCACATGTCCATCCCCCACAAACCACATCATCTGAACTCTTATTTGTCCACGTCATACCAATTGGACATATGGGAGACATGAAACACAACCCTCTGAACCTGAGCACCTCACAGTCTGCTGTGAATGAGAAACAGCTGCCTGAACTTCACAGTCGCATACCCCAGTCTGCACAGTCAAGTGATCAAACACCTATATGTCACACAAGTATCGTCTCCTATGGTCACATCTCAGGTGGCATGCTGACCCCTAACCGATAAACACCCCAGTAGTCCTGACAACGAAGCCACAGCACAATGACACAGAGGCAGACACCTGAGGGAACATTTCACTGAGCACAACGTGTCAGCTGATACACGGGAGTGGGAGTACAGAGTGTATTGTATGGCCTGGAGTAGGCATGACTGTCCTGCTCCACGTGAAAGAGGGATGAGCCCTGGACAGTAGGCAGGTAGCTAAGTATGTGTGACACACTTGATATACATACTCCTGAGGCCCAAACATTGTTCCCACCCGCAGCATGGGTGTGTGCCAAATACCCCAAGGACATGTGGTGACTCAGATCAGCAATTGGACCACATATCAAAGTTACACGCAGATTACATGTCAGAACTCAGGCATTGTGTAAGCAATTGACCCACCCATGAAGCCCACCACAAAGCTACGGGAACAAATGCTGTCCCCCACCTTGAGCTAAGCAAAATGCAAGGACACAGTACCCAAGTGACACAATTTCCTGACTGTAAGGGCCACACCTGGGTATCAGATGAGGAGTGGGCATGTCACAATTGAGGGACATGGGTCCTGGACCACAAGACTGATGTACTGTGGAAGTTTAACCAGGCCAGAGGAGGGCACATAGCATGTCAGACAAAGTTCACAGTGCAGTCATGGACTCACCCCCTCCTTGCTGCTGTCTGGCCTTCAGCTGCCCATCCAGGTCAGGGAAGACCACCGCCAGGATCCTGAGCATGTGGGGGTCAGGGTCCGGTGTCCGCCCCTCCTGCGAGGAGGCGACAGCTTCAGCTGGACCCTTGCGATCCTCCGGGTCCAGCCCCGAAGGTCCTGCCACCTCTTCTGGCAGTTGCGGATCCGGCGCTTGTAGACCCCCACGGATCTTACTGCCCGGGCGATGGTCAGCCAGATTTCCTGCTTCTGGTGGGCATCAACCTGTGAGGATGACAAAGTGAAAAGGCCATTACTACACATGCAACATATCCGTGCATCACACATTTGGATATACATGTCTCAATCACAGGGGCACATGATGTACACAGGCAGTGCAACGATGGCTATGAACAGTTTGCCAGCAGTTACTACATGGTATCATTGCCTGGGAAGTAAAACCTTGTTGGAATGCACTGTTACTGCACTATACCTGTTCAGTGCATGTACCTACACACTTTGGGGGGTGACAACTACTCAGTGAGCATGCTAGCCAGTGGCGTGCACACTGTAAGTCTTGCTAGTCAGACAACATGCACATTTAGTAAGGCAGTGGACAGCACACTCACCTGCTCCCCTGGTTTCCCATACAGCTTGCTGTACTGTGGAAGGAGGCTGTCCAGCAGGGCCTGGTTCTCCTCAGTGCTGAAGGCTCGGGCTCTCTCCACAGTACGTGCCATTGCAGTAGCCAGAGGATGCATATACAGCAGCAGTGGTGGTGGCAGATGTCGTCCTGGAGCATGTAGTGCAGGCAAGTGAGCTCTCAGGGGAACAGCCAGCATTATATGTGTGCTGCAGAGGCAGATACTGTCCCATGTGTCCAAAGTGATAGGTCCAAGTCGTTTGCATCTTCTGAATCTGGCCAATCCATGGAATTGCACCACTTATTCACGCCCACAGCATCCTTCAAAAGTTCAACTTCATGACACCCATGAATTTGCAACATTGTTGTGGGTGGCCAACTGAATTCACTGCATCAGACTCGTTAAAGGTTCGAAAACGCGTCCGTTGCCATGCCAGGCCATAGCCAATGCGTGCGCACCGATCGGTCCATTGCTGTACAACGCGTATTTCGAAAAACAACGCGTACCCGTTCACATCGTATGCAATGTCCAATGCGTGCGCACCGATCGGTCCATTGCTGTACAACGCGTACCCGTTCACATCATATGCAATGTCCAATGCGTGCGCACCGATCGGTCCATTGCTGTACAACGCGTACCCGTTCACATCATATGCAATGTCCAATGCGTGCGCAACGATCGGTCCATTGCTGTACAACGCGTACCCGTTCACATCATATGCAATGTCCAATGCGTGCGCAACGATCGGTCCTTTGCTGTACAACGCGTACCCGTTCACATCATATGCAATGGCCAATGCGTGCGCACCGATCGGTCCATTGCTGTACAACGCGTACCCGTTCACATCATATGTAATGGCCAATGCGTGCGCACTGATCGGTCCATTGCTGTACAACGCGTATTTCTGTCCACATCATATGCAATGGCCAATGCGTGCGCACCGATCGGTCCATTGCTGTACAACGCGTACCCGTTCACATCATATGCAATGGCCAATGCGTGCGCACCGATCGGTCCATTGCTGTACAACGCATACCCGTTCACATCATATGCAATGGCCAATGCGTGCGCACCGATCGGTCCATTGCTGTACAACGCGTACCCGTTCACATCATATGCAATGGCCAATGCGTGCGCACCGATCGGTCCATTGCTGTACAATGCGTATTTCTGTCCACATCATATGCAATGGCCAATGCGTGCGCACCGATCGGTCCATTGCTGTACAACGCGTACCCGTTCACATGATATGCAATGGCCAATGCGTGCGCACCGATCGGTCCATTGCTGTACAACGCGTATTTCTGTCCACATCATATGCAATGGCCAATGCGTGCACACCGATCGGTCCATTGCTGTACAACGCGTACCCGTTCACATCATATGCAATGTTCAATGCGTGCGCACCGATCGGTCCATTGCTGTACAACGCGTACCCGTTCACATCATATGCAATGGCCAATGCGTGCGCACCGATCGGTCCATTGCTGTATAACGCGTATTTCTGTCCACATGATATGCAATGGCCAATCCGTGCGCACCGATCGGTCCATTGCTGTACAACGTGTATTTCTGTCCACATCATATGCAATGGCCAATGCGTGCGCACCGATCGGTCCATTGCTGTACAACGCGTACCCGTTCACATCATATGCAATGTCCAAAGCCTGCGCACCGATCGGTCCATTGCTGTACAACGCGTACCCGTTCACATCATATGCAATGGCCAATGCGTGCGCACCGATCGGTCCATTGCTGTACAACGCGTATTTCTGTCCACATCATATGCAATGGCCAATGCGTGCGCACCGATCAGTCCATTGCTGTACAACGCATATTTCTGTCCACATCATATGCAATGGCCAATGCGTGCGCACCGATCGGTCCATTGCTGTACAACGCGTACCCGCTCACATCATATGCAATGTCCAATGCATGCGCACCGATCGGTCCATTGCTGTACAACGCGTACCTGTTCACATCATATGCAATGGCCAATGCGTGCGCACCGATCGGTCCATTGCTGTACAACGCGTATTTCTGTCCACATCATATGCAATGGCCAATGCATGCGCACCGATCGGTCCATTGCTGTACAACGCGTACCCGTTCACATCATATGCAATGGCCAATGCGTGTGCACCAATCGGTCCATTGCTGTACAACGCGTACCCGTTCACATCATATGCAATGGCCAATGCGTGCGCACCGATCGGTCCATTGCTGTACGACGCGTCCTTGTACAAGTCACTCGCATATGTCACCATGGTTGTCACTGGTGAACGTATGCCAGCCACAATTACTTGCCAGGGACTCAGGGGCACACCTACAACACCACAGCCTGTCCGCACTGTATCCTAAGGCATATAAGGCTGCATTACCTGTGTGTGTATGGGGGTCAACATGTGGTTTTTTTGGTGGCACTTGGGGGCAGCCACTCCCAGGCTGTGCACGTATTCATGGGGACAGAATCCTTTGTGTGTTGTGCACATGACCACTGTGATGTGCAACTGTTCAGTTCAGGGCATGTGGCATGGTCACATTTCCAGGTTGTGTATGTGTATGTCATGTCACATACACCCTGAGTCCCATGTGGGAAGGTATGTACGTCACAGGGTGACCCATTGCCACAATAGTGATGACCCTCCACAGTCTGTGTGCATGTTGTGTTTCAGATGTCTCTGATTCAATGTGCACAATGGGAGACAGTCTCCACATCCACGTTGTTTGTGCATCTACTTTGATGTTGTGCGTTTGTGTGTCACAGACGTCCATGTCTGTCCTGCAGAGGCGACAGGGGCCACTACCTGTGGGAGTCATGGTTGTTTTTCTGACGTGTACATGATACGCCATGTCATGCCAATGTCCATGTGGCAATACAGGGTCCCTGGGAATCTACCTGTCAATGAGCTGTGATGCCTGTGGCACATCTGTCCTCACTTGTCACTGTGGTGTGTGTTTGGAATGTGACAGCAGTATATGGGTACTGTGACACAGCCTAATGATTTCCCATAGCACGACCTGGAACTTGTTGTCAACACATGTTGAACTGTGATGTTTGATGTTGGCCATGTAGGTGCCATATATGTCCATACAGAACGGCACACACATCAAGTACTTGTGTCTTGTAATGATGTATCATGTGATATTGAGTATGGTCAATGCCATGTATGTGGGGTGACTGACAATCTTTCTTTGTTCACCTATGCACTGCAGGGCACCAGCTGTCCATAGACCATTCCCTGACCTTGCAACGATGGTTGAACGTGACTGCATCCGACGGTACCGCTTCAACAGGCCGCTGATTGAGGAATTGACGGTGCGGTTGGCCCCACATTTGCAACCTGGCCGGACATACCCTACAGCGCTGACCCCCAAGGTGAAGGTGATGGCAGCCCTACACTTCTTTGCCACCGGTACCTTTCAACACACTGTGGCGTCTGCTGGTGGGATGTCACAGACCATGTTCAGCCGTGTGCTACGCGATGTTTTGGAGGCAATGTTGAGATACCTGAACCAGTACATCTATTTCCCTAAACGTCAACAACTCACTGACGTCAAGAGTGACTTCTATGCCCTGGGGAGGATGCCACATGTCATTGGCTCCATTGATGGGACACATGTGGCTTTGGTACCACCACAGGCACATGAGCAGGCATACAGGAACCGTAAACATTACCATTCTATCAATGCTCTGGTGGTATGTCTTGCAGATATGACCATCTCACATGTGTGTGCACGTTTCCCCGGTTCTGCACACGATGCCTACGTGATGAGGAGTAGTCGCATCCCGAGGATGATGTCACAGATGCAGACCCAGCGTGCCTGGCTTGTCGGTGTGTACTGACTTTTTACCATTGTGTGTGTTCTGCAATGTTGTATTCCACCCTCTTTACCCAACTCAGCTAATGTGCAATTGTCTGTATGTAGGTGACTCCGGATACCCCAACATGCCGTGGTTGCTGACACCCCTCAGGAACCCTGTGACACCAGCCCAGATGCGCTACAATGAGGCACATGGTCGGACCAGGAGAGTGATCGAGCGGACATTTGGTCTCCTGAAGAGCCGCTTCCGCTGCCTGGACAAGACAGGAGGGGCCCTCCCATATGCCCCAGCAAAGGTGTGCAAGATTTTCATCGTCTGCTGCATGCTACACAACCTGGCAGTGCGGAAGGAGTTGCCTCTCATCCTGGATGACGATGACCAACATCCGCCACCTGTGGAGGATCCTGGCCTGGGCCACGATGCCAGTGATGATGATGATGATGAGGGTGATGTCCGCACACAGCTCATCACCAACTTCTTCAGCTGAATGTGAGTATCCAGAGATGTCATGTCAATGATTTGAGTTTGCATGATATGTGTTGGTGGTGCTCTGTTGCTGTTTGAGTGTGGCCATGTGCTACTTGACTGGATGCGTGCAGCGATGTGTCCTGACAGGTAGTCTGTACTCCCCAACAGTGTTGACATGCTAACTTGGTTTTGTGTAGGTATCTTGTGACATGTATTGGGCATTAGTATTGCAGTTCTGTCCTGTTCTTCAGTGCTTTTGACTGTGTGTCATGTCTGTCCTTCACAGGGTGCTTTCAGAGTTGTTTGGTCCACTCGGATCCCCCGACACCATGATTCAACTTCCAGGGTGGAAGCAGTCGTTTCCCTGCAGGTGATGTGCCACACACCCCTGGACTTTATTTCTTCTACAATTGTTGACTGTGTGGCCACTGCCACGTGGAATTACCTTGCATCTGTAGTGGAAACAACATGTTGCAAATGTGTAATAAACCTGTGCTTCACTTTGGGATGTGCGTTGTCTGTGGTCACACATCTGACTGACATTTGCTTACCTCACCTGTGGGCTAGTTAACACAGACTGCGAATAGGTGTGGTGTCTGTGCATTCCACTGTATTTCCTGGCAACATCAGTGTAGGCGATGAGTCAGATGGCCCTGGTGTGTATGTGTTGTGTTGCCCTAGTGGTGTGTCTCCCTCATATGTGTCACGTCTCCATGACTCACATGAGGGTGTTGAACTCGCTGTAGCAGTTAGCATGCACAGTGTCATTTAGCAGATCATCATCTCCATGACAAAAACAACGTTGGAATCACAACAGAGGCAAGTATGGTGTATTAGTGAGTTTATTTACATACATGTGTGAGGATAGTGCACAGGATGGTGGTTGCTGTACATTGGGATTGGAATCCGAAGTTCCCAGATGAGTTGGAAGTGTTGGTAGCAGAAATGTCCTGAGTAGAGTCCACAGTCATCTGATGCATTAGTCCAACTTAAACTCCCCATGTCATGTGGGAGAGTTGTGTTGCATTTGACAGGGTGAACAGTTTGCACACAAAGGAGAATTTCCAGAACAGGTGTTGGGTTCCTGGGGGATGTACATGGCCATCGGCCTCTCAGTTGTCCTTCCTCGGACGGCCCCTCTTCTTTCTGGGGGACCCTCACGTGCAGGCCGCTGCGGTGCAGAGGACTCTCCACCAGAGTCATCCTCCCTCCCTGTGGCATTTGCAGTTGTTGCGGCACCAGATGTTGTGGGCACACAGGGAGGTGTGGCCATGTTGGTGCTAATCTGGCGGAGGCATGTCAATATGTCCCTCTGCACCGCTGTCAGTTCTTCCAATGTGTCCCACTTGGACTCCATGCCAGACATGTGTGTCTCCACACAGGACATGTGTGTCTCCACACGGGACATGTGGGAGTCCAAGCGGGCATGATGGGCAGCCTGCTGCTGTTGAATGTCCTTGAGGATCCCCACTACCTGGCTGACCTCTCCGGTGCTATTCTGGTACGCATCAGCAATGCGTGCCAGTTGTGGGTCATAATGCAGTCCAGACCCCTCTACAAACAACGACCTCTGCCTACCACCCCTCCCACCACCCCTGGCCGCACGTGCGGGACCTGCGGTGGCACGCACAGGTGACCCTAGGCCCCCTTGGGGGTTGCTACTGGGGTTGTTGTCCGTTGCTTCACGGTGGGCCGGGGTCCCTGTGCTGTTGTCATTGGTGGTCCTTGGTCTGTCCGTGTCAGCGGGGGTGGTCTGTGTGTTGGCAGATGTTGGAGGAGTGGGTGCAGGTGGTGCAGATGGTAGTCCTGCTGGTGCTGCATGATGACTCACACGGGAGGGGCCAGGTAGGTCTTCGCCATCAGAGGAGGGCAGAGGCTGTTCCACACCAGAGAGCTCAGGGGCCACCGGAGCCTGGGACAGGGACTCCTCATCGTCTGCTGCTGTGTCCCCATCATCACCTGTTTTTGGAAGAGACACACAATGTATGTTATGTTTCTACAGGCATCAATGGTTCAAACACCTGACAGTTGTGAATGTACCTCTGGATGCCGGCCTGTACATTGCATTGTCCTAAGTTGTCACAGTCAGAGGTTGGTATTGGTGTAGCACATTGTCCTGCCAACCTGAAGCATTTCAATGTGAATGTTGAGGTGTGTGCATGACCAGCATTGGTGGTATTTGGTTGACATCCGGACCTCCTTCTCCCTCCAGCCCAGTCATCCCACCATGAAGCATGCCACCCTTGCAGTGGGTGCAGGTTGACTCTCAGGATGTCAGTCAGTGGTGTCCTGCTGTTGGTTGTTGCCCAGTTCCCAGCAGGGCCTTGTGCTCCCCACAACAGAGCACCAGTGTCAGACATCTTTGAAGTGGCTTTTCACTCCCTGTGAGGTGTGCATGCTTCAGTGTGAGCTTGCTGGGCCATGCGGGTGGGGGATGTTGCGCTGTGACTGCCACTCCCATCATGCTATTGCCTACACCCCCTTCCCAGCATGCCCATACTTCCTTCCTTTTGAGTGGACTTCACTGTGTGTGAGTGTGACAGCAATGGCAAGATGGCTGACAGTGGTGTCCTGTTGTTTGTTGGTGCCCAGTTCCCAGCAGGGCCTTGTGCTCCCCACAACAGAGCACCAGTGTCAGACATCTTTGAAGTGGCTTTTCACTCCCTGTGAGGTGTGCATGCTTCAGTGTGAGCTTGCTGGGCCATGCGGGTGGGGGATGTTGCGCTGTGACTGCCACTCCCATCATGCTATTGCCTACACCCCCTTCCCAGCATGCCCATACTTCCTTCCTTTTGAGTGGACTTCACTGTGTGTGAGTGTGACAGCAATGGCAAGATGGCTGACACTGGTGTCCTGTTGTTTGTTGGTGCCCAGTTCCCAGCAGGGCCTTGTGCTCCCCACAACAGAGCACCAGTGTCAGACATCTTTGAAGTGGCTTTTCACTCCCTGTGAGATGTGCATGCTTCAGTGTGAGCTTGCTGGGCCATGCGGGTGGGGGATGTTGAGCTGTGACTACCATTCCCATCATGCTATTGCCTACACCCCCCTTCCCAGCATGCCCATACTTCCTTCCTTTTGAGTGGACTTCACTGTGTGTGAGTGTGACAGCAATGGCAAGATGGCTGACAGTGGTGTCCTGTTGTTTGTTGGTGCCCAGTTCCCAGCAGGGCATTGTGCTCCCCACAACAGAGCACCATTGTCAGACATCTTTGAAGTGGCTTTTCACTCCCTGTGAGGTGTGCATGCTTCAGTGTGAGCTTGCAGGGCCATGTGGGAGGGGGATGTTGAGCTGTGACTACCACTCCCATCATGCTATTGCCTACACCCCCCTTCCCAGCATGCCCATACTTCCTTCCTTTTGAGTGGACTTCACTGTGTGTGAGTGTGACAGCAATGGCAAGATGGCTGACAGTGGTGTCCTCTCGTTTGTTGGTGCCCAGTTCCCAGCAGGGCCTTGTGCTCCCCACAACAGAGCACCATTGTCAGACATCTTTGAAGTGGCTTTTCACTCCCTGTGAGGTGTGCATGCTTCAGTGTGAGCTTGATGGGCCATGTGGGTGGGGGATGTTGACCTGTGACTACCACTCCCATCATGTTATTGCCTACACCCCCCTTCCCAGCATGCCCATACTTCCTTCCTTTTGACTCTGCTTCCCTGTGGGGTAGTGTGCCTGTGCTGACAGGATGGCTGACAGTGTTGTCCTGGCGTTAGTTTGGCTACAAGTCCCAGAAGTGTCCCTGTGCTTCAAACAGCATAACCCAGGGTGGTGTTTCTTTGTGGGATATTTAATTTGAGTGTGAGGCAATGCATTCTCCCAGGTGAGTTGTGTGGAGTTTGTGTTAAGGGTGTGTGTGAAAACAGCTGCTGGTAACTATGGTCAGTGCTGTCAGTCCTCCTTCCCACCCAGCCAGATTTCCCACCATGGAACGTGCTTCCATTGCAGGGAGTGCAAGTTTGCTTTCAGGATGTCAGACAGTGGTGTCCTGCTGTTGGTTGGTGCACAGTTCCCAGCAGGGCCTTGTGCTCCCCACAGCATTACCCAGTGTCAGCCATCTTGTCAGTTCTTTTCCACTCCCTGTGATGTGAGCATGGTTCAGAGTGGTGTTGATGGGCCAATTGTGAGGGTGAGCAATATCTGTGACTACAACTCCCATCATGCTACTGGCTACACTGACTTCACCAGCATACACAGAATTCCTTCCTTTCAGTGAGCTTCCCTGTGAGGTGGTGTTCTAGTGGTGGCAAAATGTCTGACAGTGTTTGTTGGTTCGATTTGTGCCGCTGCCTTGCTCTATTTGTTGTTGGGTTTGTACATGTCATGACACAGTTACATATCACTATGGGATGGCAGGTATTGTGTTTGTCTAGCTAACATACACATCTTGGGATGATTCTGTTTTGGTTACTGTGGCTTTGCTTACGGTGCCTGGTTTCACTGTCCCCTTGACAGTGATGTGTGTGTATTGTCACACAATATTGGGTATATTGGTTGTGTACTCACCAGGCTCTGGGATGTTTGTTAGTCCATGTACGCTCTCTGGTGGTAGGATGGCCCGCACCTTCTCCTCCCAGGGCCTGAGGTATACTGGTTTGGCAGGAGGGCCACTGCCGGTGCGATGGCTCAAGGTGTAATCCTTCTTGAGTAGGGCCTTGACCCTCCTGCGCACGTCATACCACCTGTTCTGGATGTCTTCCTTTGTGCGCAAACATGGTGATTGTGTGTTCACCCTGTCGACGATCCTCTCCCACATCTTGGTTTTCTGCGACATGGGGGTCTGTTGGACCAATGTACCAAACAACTGTGGCTCTACTCTTAGGATTTCATCTACCAGGACTTCCAATTCACTGTCTAGGAACTTTGGATTCTTCTTTGGGGGCATGGTGATGGGTGGTGGTGGGGATTGATGTGTGTGTGAGTGTGCAAGTGAGGGTGGGTGAGTGTCAGTTTTGCTGGGTGTATGTGAGGGTGCTATTAGGGAAGTGCTAATGGTGTGTGGCTTGTGTGATGGATGAGTTGTGAGTGTGTCTGTGGTTGCTGTCTGATGGTGTTCTGTGCTGACAGGTCAGTTGAATTTGCAAGGGATCATGGTAGGGATTTGTAGCCTTTATATGGGTGGAGTTGTGGGTGTGTCTTTATTCCATTTCCCCCTCTCCCCCAGTACTTATTGACTTTGTCATTGCTTGTTTGGCCCTTTTTTTTGTATTTTTTCCTTTGTAGTTTTGGGACATGTAGGAGACGTTCTTCTGACCGAGTAGGATGCTGCAGTTGGCTCGTGCGAGCTTCTCCGAGTCTTTCAAGCTGTGTTTCTGCTGTGTTTTATGTGCGGCATACGCGTCGGTCGCGGAGTATTGGGTTGCTTCGGCTCGGTTTTGTATGCGTGTCGGTCGTACGGCTTGAGCTCCGTGCGACTCGGTCTGGTTTCCCACGCATTGCATCGTACTGCGCGGGTCGGAGTTCGCGGGTACGTTTCTGTCGGGTTCATGCCTGGTGCGTGTCGGTCGGTTCGATTCGTGTGGTTTTCGGTCGTTCGGCTTGTGTTCCGTACGAGTCGGTCGTGATTCACATGCATTGCATCGTACTACGCGGTTCGGGCAGCGCCGGTACGTGTCGGTCGGACTAAATTTCCGTACCGAGTCGGTCGGTACGTTTTCCGGCCCGAATCGGAATCGGCCCCTTTGTGTTGTGTAGTCTTGAAATTTTAAAAGCGCTTTTTACTCTACCCGTGACTGCTTAAAGTTACCTCTTGCTTGTGGGCTTTGTTTCTTGAAACTGCTGGTTTTACCTGCCCGGGACTGCCCGGGACTGCTTGGATTTCTCTCCCAGTTTTCCCTGTACTGTGCTAAGGACCATTTGAATCCAATCCATTACCCCTCAGAGGCTAAGCAGAGTGTGCTTTTGAGACGGCTTAATCTGCTCTTAGGGTTTAAACTGTGTTTGGAAAGTGTATGTAACACTCGTTTTTGGCTGGAAGAGTGAGTTGTTTAAGTGTGTGAAAAAGCAGTATTTTTTGTGGCTTAGATTTAGCCCTTACCTGCGGGGAATTGAACAGGAACTCCACATGCCTGTCTGTCTCCAGGGAGATTCTGACTTGAGGAGCAGCTCCCAGCCCCCAGACCAGCGGCCTGTGCTTGAGGTCACAAGCCCCTTATATAAGTTCCCTACTGGTTGTTACATTTGTGCTCTGATTGGTTACTATATCTATGGTTTCTATTGTACTTAGGGTTAGAGTTCTGATTGGCTGATAGGTCTGGGGTCCTGATTGGTTCATGAGGCTAGGATTTCTTTTGGACTTAGGAGTTAGGGTTCGATTTCTGATTGGCTGGTAGGTCTGGGGTTCTTATTGGCTCCTAGGGTTATGGTTTCTATTGGTCTTAGGGCTTAGGGTTTGGTTTCTGACTGGCTGTTAGGGCTGTGATTAGTTGTAAGGGCTTGGTCTGCTATTGGCCATAAGGCTTAGGGCTAGTGTTCTGATTGGTTAGGGCTAGCGTTCTCATTGGCCAAAGGTGTCACCTGATCACTGAGGCTATTTAACCTTAGAGCTCCGGGCGTCTCAGCGTCGAGGCTAAGGGCGGAGAAGACAAGGGCAGTTGCTTGTTTGAACCAGTTCAGGACTGGTTGGGCCTAGGGCCAGAATGCTGCCCTTTTTACCATTCACCAGCTACCACCTTAACCCATCTACACCCACAAACATATTAACACATTCACAGCAAATGTACCCTATTCTTTTACTACAAACAAACCTTACACACATTTCAATGTCTCAACACCCACTACAAAACCCCACAACCCACACATATACACCCTTCTGCCACAAATAAGATACAATGGCACCTACACTCACACTTAAAACAACACTCTATCCTATACCATTAACCAATCCATACATCACCAACACAAAGCACTATACATATCTTTGATACATCCAGGCACACACTCCTTGTTCATGCAAAACACCAGCTCTACCCTCTACTTACTGCTAACAGACCCTTTCTGTCACCACCAAACCTGTACTCAGCCCTCCATCATTTCATCCACCAATACCCTCCTCCTCTTTTTACCAAAAGCACACAACCAAACAATCCTTACACTCCCCTCCACCTCACATATTAGCTCTTTCAGCCATCAAATCTAACATAAACACTCATAACTCGTGCCCATCCTGTCACACACCACATACACTCTTTTCCTAAACACATCACCACCCCTTTACCATTCAACTTCCCCTCACCAACAATACTTTACATACAATTCCTTTTCAGAAATTCACAACATCATCTCCTCTTACTACTCCCCAAAAACAAAACATAACACATGCACCAGCACAACAAAATCTCCCTCTCACACACACACACTATTGCACAATACATTCCATCACAAACTTGAAACATACACCCACTCCCAGCTTCCTGACTATACAAATAAGACACATCCTAAACCATCTTTACTGCCAAACTTTCTCTCTTCCCATACCTAACACAAATACACCAACACAACTCTCATTCAAACGCCTCTCATCCGTTGCACAATTCAGAGCCTTACAACATGGCACACACGCTGCACCACCACCCCTAACTCATACACCTTCCACCCTGAACAGACGCAAACAAAATAAACCACATGCCACTCTTTACAACTTGGCATCTCAATGTGTATTACACAACAAGGCTACTCTACAAAAACAATACAGCTCACCAACTCACTTTCAACCACCATCTCTACCAACTACACACACAGGCCCATCGAAATGCCTTCTAAGTCTGCTGGATGAGGAATACGATACAGAACAGATACACCATTGCTATCCTCATACAGATAAAACCATCACTAATGACACACCGACTACAAGTCCACAAAGTACTGCTCACCCTTCTGCAAAACAAAGTCACACCATCACCAAAACACATTCTTTAAACTGCTTTTAATAAATGCCCGATCACTCTCTAAAACAAGCATCACATCTACGACCTTCTCACTGACACAGCCTGACTTACTCTTCATAACTGGATCATGGTTGGGAGATGACATGGCTCCTGTGTTGCATGAAGCCGTTTCTCTAAGCTATCAAACTATCACACAAAATTGTATAGGCAAAAGAGGAGGTGGCCTAGGTGTTGTATTCAACCAAACAATACATCTCACTAAAGCTGATGTCGTTTCAATACAAGGTTGTGATGTCCTCTTCACCAATTGCAACCCTACATCAACATTCTCCTGTAACTTCCTACTTCTTTACAGACCTCCACCAACCAATGCAACATTCCTAGACACACTTCTAGACACAGTTTCTAACCTGATAACACTACACTCCAACCTATGCATTCTTGGTGACGTAAACATTTGGTTTGACAAACCCAGTATGCCCCATCCGAAAACAATCATCACTGGCCTGGACGCACGGAACCTGCATCAGATCATCCACAAACCCACACATGTCTCTGGACACATCCTAGATGCCATTTTTGCAAATCCAGAACTAGTTACCTTTCAAACAATGACTCCAGTCACATGGTCAGGCCACCATTTGCTTGCTTTCCAAAATAAAACACCACAAAGTAACACACCTAAAACCACCTTACATGCATCCACCTATCGACCGTGGAACAAACTTAATTTTGAATACTAGAAACACAACTAACATCCAATAGAGATCTAGACACAATAAATTCCATTGCAAAACTATATGAGTGGCTACAGGAAGCTTTTGCTATCCTAATACCACTAAGAACAACACAACATAACAAAGGAAAATAGGTCCCTTGGAGAAATACAGAATTAAAAGAGATAAAACAGCAAATTGCTAAGCTGCAACGCACCTGACTCAAAACAACAAGCAATCAAGACAAACTTCACCTACAGAAACGTAACAAATTATACAAGTCAGCAATAAAAAGCTAAAAAAAGGTACTATTCAGACAGAATTCAAATGCTAAATGTGCAAATAATGAATTTTATAAAATACTCACCGAATTTCATAAACCTAAAAGTGTAGAAGAAATTCATACCATCACTCAAGAATTCACGGACAAACTGCCAAATCATTATACAACCAAAGCAGACACGTTGGACTCCTATTTAAAAAAGAGGAAAACCACCAGAGCCAAGCTCTTTCCAAAACCCCCCCCCCAAGAGTAGTCTAACCCAGCCTCAGTATTCCTTCACAAAAATATCACAAAGTACATTTTGGGATCTGGTCAAAGCAAGCAGGCCTGCCGGCAGCCCTCTGACCCGTGTCCACCAATAATCTTCAAGAACATTCTTCTAACTAACTCTGCTGTCACAGCAGTAGGAAGAATCATCAATACTTCCTTAACTACAGGAATCTTTCCAGAAGAACTCAAAAAGGCATACATACGCCCATTACTAAAGAAAACAAACCTGGACCCACTTGACCCCGACAAACATAGACCGATTACAAATGGGCCTTTCCTGGGCAAACTGATAGAAAGAGCGGCGTTCGCCCAGATGTCACAATTCATTGAAGATAATTACATACTTTCAGACTTCCAAACAGGATTTCATCCAGGAAGAGGCACAGAATCTGCCCTCATTGCCATCTGGGATGACCTGAAGAACACAGTAGACCAGAATTGGATTGCTGTGCAACTCCTCTTGGACCTCTCGGCTGCCTTTGACACGGCTGACCATGACACTCTGAAACAAAGACTCTATGAAGCCGGCATAGAGGGTACTGCTGTAGACTGGATCGCATCCTACCTTCACAACAGAACTAATGTCATCCATACTCCCCCTTTCTCATCCAAACCCTATTCCACAAAAGCAGGGGTCCCTCAAGGCTCTATCATCTCGCCCATGCTTTTCAACATCTACATGAAGTCATTACCGGCACTGATCAATCAATTTCAGCTCACTTGCTATAACTATGCAGATGGCACGCAAATACTCCTTCAACTGGAAAGCCCCAAAGACATTAGAAACTCACAAATTTTCAATTGCCCTAGAGCCGTGGATCAATGGATGACATGGAGCCATCTCAAATTGAATGCTTCCAAAACGGAAATACTCACATGTGGCAATTTTAAAAATTATGAACCACTCGCCACCTGGCCTGATGATCTGGGAACACAGCCTAAAGCAGTTCAGGAAGTAAGAAACCTCGGAATTACCATGGACTCCAAGCTATCAATGAATGCCCAAGTGGATAAACTAGCAAGATCAAGCTTTGTTACTATGAAAATTCTGCGACATATCTTCCCCCACCCTGGATTACCACACAAGGTCCAGGCTACCATCTCTCTTGTTCTGTCCAAACTTGATTACGCCAATAGCCTCTACCACGGATCACCTTTATCGACCATGAAAAGACTACAACGGATTCAGAACTCGGCTGCCAGACTACTCTTACATATAAAGCTGCAAGCCCACATCTCTCCTGCCTTGAACGCCCTGCATTGGTTACCGGTTGCCAGAAGATCCACCTTCAAGCTGCTTTGTATCACCCACAATGCAATACATGGAACAGGACTGCTCTTCATCAGGAATAAAATCACCAAATACATTCAACAAAGGAACCTCCGCTCCAGATTGGCACCACGCCTCAAAACCCCAACATACAAGAAACAAAACATGGGTGGTACATCCTTCTCTGTTCAAGCAGCCAAACTATGGAACTCTTTACCCCCAAACGTAAGATCCACGGATAACTACCTTATCTTCAGAAAACTACTCAAGAATTGGCTCTTTCCGACATGACCACCATACTCAAACATAAATGTACAGCATATCCCTGTGTATATAAACATTTACTTAGATTATATGTATGTATCTAGATATGTGTATGTGTTTGTATAAATATGTATAATAATTATGTTTATAAATATATAGATATTCTTTAGGTCTGCTTAACAAATGTACATATTACGTATGTTTATACTATTCTATGCTTAACATGTGTATAGGTCACTGCATAGTTTTCATATAAGTTATTTAATTAGATGTTTTTGGTTCTCTGTTTAATTATCTATCACAATATGCAAAGATTATCATAGCTATTTATCTACTCTTGCTTCACTATTGAAAAAAAGAAAAATAAACACAAAATAAATTAATATAAAGTACAGCAACACTTGAAAGTCTAAGTGTATCACATACAACTAAAATATATATATATAACCTTCCTTACACATGTATACCTTCCATGTGCTTATATATCTATTACTTTACTCCTACTGTGAAGAAAACCCACATTTGAGTCTCTCCAGTGCACTACCCTATTTCTCACCCTATACTTCTCTCAATATATCCTCTACCTCCACTCTCTGGCTCAACCCAAACCCCATTCCACTACTCTCTCCAATGCACTACCCTACATCTCACCCTATACCGCTCTCAATATATCCTCTACCTCCACTCTCTGGCTCAACCCAAACCCCATTCCACTACTCTCTCCAATGCACTACCCTACATCTCACCCTATACCGCTCTCAATATATCCTCTACCTCCACTCTCTGGCTCAACCCAAACCCCATTCTACTTCTCTCTCCAATGCACTACCCTACATCTCACCCTATACCGCTCTCAATATATCCTCTACCTCCACTCTCTGGCTCAACCCAAACCCCATTCCACTACTCTCTCCAATGCACTACCCTACATCTCACCCTATACCGCTCTCAATATATCCTCTACCTCCACTCTCTGGCTCAACCCAAACCCCATTCCACTACTCTCTCCAATGCACTACCCTACATCTCACCCTATACCGCTCTCAATATATCCTCTACCTCCACTCTCTGGCTCAACCCAAACCCCATTCCACTACTATGATCCACAAAATAACCCTTTCTAGACTCGTCCCTCCTCTACCCTCCTTGCATCATCTCAAACCTCTTTTACTACTTTAATCTCCCAAACAACCCTTTCTAAATTCTTCCCTCATGTATCCCTCCTTAGATTCATGCGACACCTCATTTTACTACTCTGATCTCCCTAATTAATTTCTAAAGACTCTTCCCTCCTCCATCTCTCCTTTACTCATCCCAAACCTCCTCCTACTGCTTTGATCTCTGTTGGAAATGGCACTTTCTGTTTGGCTGAGTTGGTGTCCTAGCCAGGCAGAATCTACCAATCCCATCAGGGGTGGGTGATTACACGCACTGTATAACCTGTACTTACCCTTGGGTAGCTTGGCAGTGAGCAGTCAGGCTTAATACAGAGGCAATGTGTAAAGCATTGGCACAACATTCACTCACAGTAAATACACTGAGCCTGGGCACAATGAAACATGAATCAGCTTGTCCGCATCTCCCAGGAAATGAGGCACAACGTCTGGTGCACGTTGAAACGAGTCACACCAGACAGTTCCGGTCACACACAATAAAGAGTCACAAACTCTGTACCTCCCTGGAAATGAGGCACAACGTCTGGTGTGCATTGATCGGAGTCGCAGCAGACAATTCCGGTCATACACAACGAAGAGTGTCAAATTACATACCTCCCTGGAAGTGAGGCTTAATGCCTGGTGAACATTGATATGGGTCGCACCAGACAATTCCGGTCACACACACGGGCGCAAGTTTAGCAGTCCCGCCCGCGGTAGAATGAGGCACTACTACGGGTATGCCCTCACCCTGAGGGTGACAACCTGTGAATCGGACACCGCACGCAATGAGAATGCAGTTGGCTGTCGCACGAGAGAGATTCGGCACGATCAATGAAGCGGGCCACGCTGGATCCTGCAACTGGTGAATCCGCTCACCACCAACAAGACGGTTATGCATATTGAGGCGCCATGACGCAGGGACACCCTCCTTAGATGTGGGCAGTACTTTTGGGGCTCTGCACAAGGCACTCCAGTCTCCAGGCACAATACTTATTTCCATGCTCATGCCGCACCACCAGTTGGGATCCAGCAGACGATGTGGGCACTTAAGAGGGCACCGCTCTCCAGGTGTCATGAGTAGGCGGTGTGGGTCCCTCAGGGAAGGTCTTTGATGTCCCTGAGACCTCCACCAGATGACAAGGGACAAGCCAACAAGCCCTTGGAGAGCACACTTCAGGGTGCCACACAGCAGCAGGCAGTCAGCCCAGGCCAGCCACTATTCAGAAAGGGCACGCGGTCCCTCTCAATGGCAGTAATCCTCCTTGGGCACAACAGATTCCTCAGCAGTGTGCACCACGTAGTTCCAGGATGTCCGGTCCCACGTCCCCACAAGTGTATCTCTGCCCTGCTGAAGTATGGGACCAGTAGACATACTGGAGTGTGCCTTTGAAGTCGGGGTGGTTCAGGGGGTTTCCCTTTGAACCAAAGATGTTGCCTCTAAATTTCAGTCCTGTCTGCCATGAGGCCGTGGAATGCAGATCCCCATCTTTAGTGGTGCCCTGATCTGGCTCCCAGAGGCCAAGTGTCAGAACCTCTACCTCCAATCTATCCAGCTAGGCCTTCAAGTGGCAGAGATCTGTCATTCCCATTGCATGCCCAATGTTTATGGCTGTCGCATTGGAATGCACAGATGTACTCCTCCAGTGTGGGATGGAGTCAAACTAAAAAGCACACAAGGAGTTTTTTTTATATAAATCTTTTTATTAAAGTTTTCATAACAGAGTGCATCCATAGAATCAGTACAGCTCATATCAAATAAAACAGTCATGCATTTCATTCCCAGTTGATCACACATCAATTTTCCCCCTCCTCCTTGTTCATCATCGATTGTGTCTGTCGAATGTCTTAACGACGGTGGTCCCCCGAAGCACAAATATTGCCCCTGTGTATGTTCCATTTCCCCCATACCTGGTCCCATTTCTGTGGGCACCCCCTGCTTTTGTAGACCGTTTTTTCTGCGAACATACACCAGTTCATATCCCTCTCCCATTCCTCCCGGGTTGGCGGCTCCAGCACCCCCCATCTCCGGGCAATGTTCTGTTTAGCGACCATAAAACCCAGGGCAGCCCAGAGTTGATCCATGCGGGTCATGTCGGAGGCCTCCCACACATTAAGTAAGCACAGTTTGGGTGTCACAGGCAGGGTAGCACCACTAACCCCGCACACCACCGCCACTACGTTGTTCCAGTACGTCTGGATGACCGGGCATTCCCAGAGTGTATGGTAGAAGGTGCCAATCCCCCCACATCTCCTTCTACACTCAGCTTTGACACTTCTGCCCATCTTAACCAACGATGTACATGAGACGAATGTTCTGTGGAGGACCTTTAACTGGATTAACCTCAGGCGTGATGATATGGCGACTTCCTGTGGGGAGGATAACGCATCGCGCCAGTCCTCCTCCTCTTGGTCCCCCAGGTCTGCCTGCCAGCGCTTATGTGGCTGTTGCATTGGGTCAGGAGTGTTGTTGATTATTTTGCGATAAGTAAGTGCAATAATTTTACGGTCTATGTGTTCCGTGAGCAACCTGTCCTCCAGAGGTGAGGGCTCTGGCACTTCACCCTCCGTTCGGAGCACTGACTTCAAAGCGTGCTATATTTGTGTGTATCTAAACGCCTCACCCACAGATAGTTCGTATTCTTATTGTAGCTTGGCAAACATGCTTATTTTCCCTTTTTTGACAAGGTCCCCCACTGTTGACATTTATCAAATCCTCAATATCTGATTAGCTTGCCCAGTATCTCAGTATGCCACAGGGGTGTGCTCAGTGTGACTTTATTACACCAGCCTAGTTTTCTCGCGATGGCGTGCCATAGGGCCACTGTGAGGGCCGTTGGGCCTGTGAGTTGCTGCCTACCTGGTTTCGTATAAAAGGCCTCTCTAAATCCCCCATTGCCCACCAACCACCTATCCATTCGGCAGGCCGGGTCTTGCTGCGTGCGAAACACCCATTTATTAATGATCGACAGCTGTGCTGCCCAGTAATAGACTCGAATATTTGGTAGCGCTATCCCTCTGTCATACCACCCCCTGACCAGCTTAGGTGCCGCAATATGGGGAGGTTTCCCATTCAAAATTAGTGTTCTGACTTCCCCGTCTATCGAGTTGAAGTACGTTTCAGGGACACTCTACGGCGTATTTTGTAGGGCATATAGGAGACGGGGCAGTGCCATCTTTCTGTATAATGCTGCGCGCCCGAGCAGGGATATTGGTAGTGCTCGCCAGTGTCAAAAATCCCCTTGTAAACGCACACAAGGAGTTTTGCCCACTTTCTTGAAGCTGCATTTCTAAGCTAGTAATGACAAAACTACCTTTAGCACAGGAGAGGGTTTGTCATTGTAAATCCAATGCCAGGAAACATTATGAGGCTGCTCCACTGTAAGCCACTATGGCAGCTTAAAGTAATGTCAGCCATTCTCCCATGTTAACCCATGGGGCGAGCAAAGCTCTTAGGTAGTGAAAACACCCATGGGGGTGCTTCACTACCTGGGCAGGGTACACAGATGTGTACCTGCCCTGCCTTTCCTCTACCACTTGCACCACCCCTCAGGGCTTACCCTAGGGGTGTCTTAGTGGTAGTGAACGATCCACTCAGCATTGGCTAATGGTTTAGAAATGCCAAGCTGAGCATAACTGCAAATGCGCACACGCAGGCCTACAATGGCAGGCTTAAGACATATTTGAAAACACCTTGGGGCTACTCCCTGCTGTAAGCTAAAACTGTAGTTTAAAAGTAATTCAGCAATTCCTTCATGTTGACCCATGGGGAGAGCAGACCTCCTAGGTAGGGAAAACCCACATGGGGATTATTCCCTACCTGGGCAGGGAACACACATGTGTACCTGCCCTGCCTTTCCCCTACCACTTGCCCCACCCTCAGGGTGTCCTAGTGAAAGGCACCCTCAGCATTGGCTAATGGTTTAGAAATGCCAACCTGAGCATAAGTGCAAATGCGCACACACAGGCCTGCAGTGGCAGGCTTGAGACATGTTTGAAAGGCTATTCTGGTCGGTGGCACAATTAGCGCTGCGGCCCACTAGTAGCCAGTGCAGTTCCTGCCCTGGGTGTGTGGTGTGCCTTTTTAAAAAAAAATTATTGTCAAAAACAGGTACAACAAAGACGTTCTTGATAGCAGCATAACATAGCAGGAGGCCATGGCAACAGCAATAATACAGCCGGAATTCAACCCATTCCAAATAACAAACAATACAATTTTAATCCAAAAAAGGGGCCCTGTTCTAATACATAATCCCAACTAATCTAATCCTCTAATTGTCTTCCAAACAGCCCTATATGGTGTCACATTGTTGCAGGGATCTAATTCCCCTGGCTCTAGCCAGGGCCTTCTCCCTTTCACAGGTTTCTCTCACGATTGCCCACCATTCAGCAACTGAGGGAGGTTTCGGTGAAATCCAAGCCCTGGCGATCAGTAGTCGAGCTGCCACCAGCATTATGGAAATAATAATCTTATGACCCTGACTCTCCTCTTTGTAGCCCAACATAATTTCAGCTACCGAAAAAGTATAATCAACCCCTAATCTAAGCTTCATGGCAAGTGATGTCTTCTGCCAGAATGGTTCTAAAACAGGACAAGTGGCAAACATATGCACAATGTTAAACAGAAAATGGAAGGTGCACTCTCTTTGAGTAAAGTCAATCTGCAGCAATAATATATTCAAAAATCTTCTTTGTTCAGTACATCTTTTATTATAAAAACTGGCACTCAGCCAACGCGCTCGTTCCCATTTCTTTGCCAGGGGAACTTCGTCAGGCTGTAACATTATAAACAAAGTATCACATTTAATACAACATAGCACAACATAAAAACAAAAAATATACATGTCTGACAACATAAACAGAACTTGAAATGACCTCAACCTTCTTATAACAAACCGAACAACAACATAATCTAAGTGACCACCATTAAATTGCAACAACATCAAAACTCCACATATGAAGTATTAACACCAATACATTAGAAATCTAAATGATCAAATGACCAATGCTACTTTAAACATATAACAAACTAAAGAATAAACATAAAATAACCCAAAGAAAAAGAAAAAAAGGGATAAATCACACATATTACAATACAATACGAATTAGCAATATAATAACGTAAAAACATACAAATGCAGACCCTGCTTCATTTCCGGCCAATTATATTAAATCAAATTCATGTTATATGTGTGATTTATCCCTTTTTTTCTTTTTTCTTTGGGTTATTTTATGTTTATTCTTTAGTTTGTTATATGTTTAAAGTAGCATTGGTCATTTGATCATTTAGATTTCTAATGTATTGGTGTTAATACTTCATATGTGGAGTTTTGATGTTGTTGCAATTTAATGGTGGTCACTTAGATTATGTTGTTGTTCGTTTGTTATAAGAGGTTGGGTCATTTCAAGTTCTGTTTATGTTGTCAGACATGTATATTTTTTGTTTTTATGTTGTGCTATGTTGTATTAAATGTGATACTTTGTTTATAATGTTACAGCCCTGACGAAGTTCCCCTGGCAAAGAAATGGGAACGAAACGCGTTGGCTGAGTGCCAGTTTTTTATAATAAAAAGATGTACTGAACAAAAGAAGATTTTTTGAATATATTATTGCTGCAGATTGACTTTACTCAAAGAGAGTGCACCTTCCATTTTCTGTTTAAAATTGGTTCCGGTATCACACCTTTGGACGGCAGGTGTGGGAAGAGATTGCACCATTGTATGAACTATTAGTACTTATGGATTGAATGTGCTTGACCTTGGTCTGCCGTTTGTTGTTTTTTATATGCACAATGTTGACGGCATGCGCCCCACATTTAGGGCATTCACAGTATTCCCCAATCTGTCCCCCCCCTTGTCCCCCCCTTGAGCCCATCTAGTGATCCTCTCCGGGGTATAATATAGTGCACAAATCATGCAAAACTGCTGTAATCTAAGACTAACCAAGTGTATTGATTGCTCTATAGCACCAAATGACAACTTGATTACTTCAGACGTGACATCTATCCCCAAAGTCTCGCTCCATTTTACAGCTAGTTTTTTGCAGCCGTTTACTCTGAACTGACACAGGCATTGGTACATCATGCTAATGGCTGACCTCCGATTCTGCCCGTGCAAGCACACCCATACCCCAGAGCTCGATACAGTTCATAGTTCATGATGTCTCATAAAATAATCCCTGAGCTGGAGGTATTGAAAAAACATCTGACGAGGAATAGCAAATGTAAGTTGCAGGTCTTCAAATGAGCGAAAGCCATTAATGTCGTATAGCTGACCCAAATGATTAACACCGTACCTTGCCCAGCGCCTGCTATCAAAGTCCTGAAATACCTCTGGCAGCATTGGATTATCCCATAAGGGAAAATGATCATGGAGAAGAGAAACAGAGCCCCTAGCCATAATTCGCTGCCATATGAATACGCAATCCCTGATGGCCTTAAAACGGACGCGTTTGAAATAGTTGGGGTCATTAATTGTATATCAGAACCTTCGACTATCAGGTCCAAGCACCAGCCAGTGCCAAAAATCTTGTTTGTCTGGGCTCAAAAGACTGCGGAGACGCCCCACAAACGCTGCCCAGTAGTACAATTTAAAATCCGGGAGTTCCAGTCCCCCCTGCTTGTACGGCGTTTTCATCAGCCCTATTGCCCGTCTTGATTTTTTATATCCCCAAATAAAACTACTCAAAACGCCATCTAATTTATTAAAGAGAGAATTCGGAATACGCAATGGAATTGACCAAAATAAATACAGAAATCTTGGTAGCACTTTCATTTTTATAATGTTGCATCTCCCCAGAATGCTAATTGGTAACTTATGCCAGCTTTTCAATTGATTAGTTATGACTGACAGCAAAGGATCATAATTTAATGCCGGTCTACATTCAATCTTTGGGGAGATATATATCCCTAGATAAGTAGCAGTCAAGCAGACACCTAAAATAGGGCGTACATGCTGAAAATTAAGAAGCATTTGCTTCTTATTGACAATCAGCCTATAAGCAGAAAAAACGCTGAAATTCTTCGCTTCAGTTTCAATAGCTTCTATTGCAGGTGTTGGGTCGGTGGTGAAGATGGCTATGTCATCTGCATAGGCAGTAACTTTCAATTGGCGCTGCTCTATAGTCAAAGGAAGTATCTGCGCGTTAGCCTGCAATGCCTTGATAAATGGTTCAATGTATAACGCGAAGAGCAGAGGGGAGAGAGAACAGCCCTGTCTAGTACCACGCCGGATTTGGAATGGGGCCGTTTGCAGACCAGCATAATATAATTTGGCCTGCGGTCTGCTATACAGGGCTTGTATCCATTTACAGAACCTTCCTCTTAGTCCAAATGATTTTAGTGTTGCCCATAAATAATCCCAAGCCACCCGTTCAAAAGCCTTTTCAGGGTGGGGAAGGAAGATGGCGGATTGAAACCGCCAAGACTCACAGGTACCGGGAGCGGCTCCTGTCTGCTACATGCTACAAGCCATTGGAATGAGTTTGGGGAGAGACGAGAACGAGCTTAGCGAGTAAAAAGCGAACTTACTTTTTGTTTTGTTGAAGGCTACATGAGCGGATGTTCGGATCGGTGGACGGCGTTTGGCGGCTCTTGTTTTCCTCGCAATTAGCCTACTGGCTTGCCGGCCCTCGTATCTCTGGGATCTATTGGACTGGCCTGGCTGTCGCCACCGTGATTCTCCAAGACAAAGAGATGGCCCCAATGAAATCTGCAGCAAAAGCAGGACGTGCAACTAAAGCTGTGGTTAACCCGGGAGGAACCGGGCTACCCGCGGGTGCAGAGAAGTCGGTAACAGGAGCACTGCGGAGTACCCCAACAAGAGGAGGCTCGTCGCAAGTTGGTAAGCCAGTGATGTGGCTTTAACAATCTGGAAAGGCGGCAGAACTGTTTTCCTTTAGCGATGTTACTCAGCAGACGGAGGGCGCGATAGTCATAGATACCATTCTGAGTGCAATACTGGCAACCGGCTCAGGCATGATGGCAAGTCAAGAGGGGTCTCCTGGTGGGAATAGCCTCATGGCAGCTGTGGAACAAACCGTGGGTGATAGTCATGCATGGCAGGAATCTCAAACTCAAGATACAATGTTTCCTACTATCACGCATGCAGAGAAAAGTAACAATGTGGCAGACAAGGCAAGTCACAATTGCAATAACGTTACGGCTGTAGCGAGCAATTTAACGGAGGAAGGGATGCCTGCATCTGGGCCTGTTGGGATGGACGGACCTATCTTGGAGTCTGGAGGTCTGAGAGTGGCAGTGCCTATGGGCAATGAAGATCGGGTAGGAGGCAATGGGGGGGCGACTTTACCTGGAAACAATATTGATTCACCAGCTCAAACTACAGTCCAGGAATCACCTAAGGATAGTGCAGGGGCTCAGGCGATGCCTATTGCAGATAAAGAGATTATTAACTATTCAAAACCAACTACTGGCACAAGATCAGGGAGTCCACTCTTTCCGGGTACTGTTAAACAAAAAGCAGACAAGCAACTGAGGTTGAGCCTTTCCCCTGGAAGTAAGAAAGAGAAATCTAAGCAGTCCAAACTGTGCAAAAAAGGTACAGATATGTATGGAACCATTCGGTATAGTAGTTCAAGCACTCGTATAAAGGTTACTCCAGAGGGCAGCCCCCTTCGTAAATGGGTTCAGTCAAAGGGGGATGTGAAGTCTCTGATCTCCCGGTTGTCAAGTTCAGGCACAAGAATGGGCCTGGATGCTAAAGGGCCAGCCGGCCTTGGAAGGGACTCACTTGGCCTTTTTACTGGCTCTCGGTCAGAAACATCGGCCTTCCCTATACACCAAGTGCAAACACCCGAATCACTGGAGGTTACATCAAGCCCTGACTGTGTTAGTGGAGGGGAGGATACCACTGGTAAACAACTGCTGGGGTGCTCTACTGGTACTGAAGAGCCATCCCTTTCTCTAATACTACAGGCATTGCAGGAGCAAAGGCGGGAGGCGCAAGATCACTATGCGCAGGTCATGGCTGACAACCTCAGTATCCAGCAGTCCTTAAATGAGGTGACCAGCACGATAGGAGTATTAAAGAGTGACATTGCAGAGCTGCAAACACGGGTCACGGGGACAGAAGAGACTATAACGGCTACCACTAGAACAGTACAATCTCACGATGAGCAAATACTTGCCATGCAAGTCAAAATAGAGGATTTGGAGATCCGGCAATGCCGCAACAATTTAAGACTGTTTGGGGTCCCGGAAGGCAAGGAGGGCTTCGACCTGTGTGCTTATGTGGTTCAGCTATTTCAAAGGGACTTGCCGAAATTGTATTATTGGGACTGTGATTGTCAAATCCAGCGAGCACATAGGCTGCCTATAAACCTGCATAAACCAAATTCTCGCTATCCCAGACCTCTTTTGATTGTTTTCGGCATTTTCTTATTAAGACAGGCGATTTCCATTAAAGCTAGGCCCAGTACCCCAGTAGGGGTTGACTCCCTCTCAATCTTTGTCAGATCAGATTTATGCAGAGCCACCATGGACAGACGCTGGAAGATGAGACAACTCATCGATCCCATAAAGGTGGAAGGTGCCCAGGTGTTCTTGCAAGAGCCTGCCCGGGTGAAAGTCATTAAAGATGGACACTCGCAGTTCTTTCTTACGGACCAGGAGGCTTAGCAAGCTTTAAATCAATGGCAGTTAGCAAAGGCTTCAAAAAAAGACCTAGAAGCCTAAAGGCAATGAGGGCTTAACTTTAATACTTCATTGTAGCCAATGGACATATTTATCTGTGTTTTCTCTGTTTTCTCATTTCTCTTATTATTATCTTGATTTTGGGATAGCTTTATTATTATTTTTAGGTCTTGCGCCTAGCGTTGCAGTGCGTAGCACTGCTCGCGCAGCGCGAGACCTCTTGTATGGGCTTCAGAAAGCTAACCACATGCTCATGCGTGTGGTTTTGCTTTCGCAGGCTGGCATTGGCTGTAGCGTGCTTTTAAAAAAAAAAAACGGCACGCAATTGGGCAAAGGCGGATGCATGTCCCGCCTTTGCTCCGCCCATTCCCGTCCGTGTCTACGATGCGCATCAGCGTGCGGCACAGACGACAGGCTCCCTCGCTCCCCGCTCCTCTGTGGTGCGCGCGCACCACTGGTTTCGATTCCCGCGTTCGGCTCCTCTGTGGTGCGCGCGCACCATAGGTTTCGATTCCGTGCTTGTTCCTATGGTAATTCATTTTTGTGGAACGCTGAAAAGCCATTTTGGAGTAATTCCTGCAGTATCACCAGGGACGCCTACAGCCTACTCGTGCCCGGTAAAAGAACCGCGAGGAGAGGTGTTTCAGCAAACAGGTTTTCAATAGCCTTTGAACCCTGTACCCTTCTTTCACAGTAGTCGTTGAAGCGTTTTCAACAGTCTGCCTTCACAGAACCTGATCATCCGTTCTCCAAGCCATTATTAATGCTAAGGAACCAGTCATGCGCATCTTTTAACTGATGCCAGTGTTTATGGACTTTTATTACCAATTCAAATTCACCGAAACTGACCCCTCAACTATTTATCATAAGTGCCTTGAAGTGGAGGCGCTATGGAATAATACAGACTTTTCTGACCATGGGTGAATTGCAGCTATCTCTCTATCAAGCTAAAATAATTCCCCTGTGTTCTCTGTACATTCGTGGAAGTAACGCGGGAGCAGGGGTGTTCAAAAAAGTAGACAGGGATTAGTGCATGTATCAGCTGGGAGAAGACAGGAAAAGCAGGGGCCCGGTCTCTCACAGGGAAACTCGAATTCTACTCCTTACTGTAGAGGTTAGAGGTGGACATATAGTCCTGAACTATAGACAGGGCCACTGGAAGTATGCGGTAGGATGGGGGCAAATTATGCGGCAGGGTTGAATAAATTGTGCTGCAAGAAATGTCAAATTATGCAACATAATGCAGCACATTCTGTAATAGTATTGCTCTATTATTTGGTCATTTTTAAACTTGTCAGCACTCTCTGGGCATTGGTTGCAGCTCATTAATACCAGTTTAACACCCAAAGTTAGCAATAAGCAACAGAAAGGTGACCAGTCCAGCTTTGCAAAGTGCTTTCCACTGCACGGCAATATGTGTCATCACATTTTTAGCAACTTTTGAATCACTCGAGCTAGAAACAATTTTGTTGTTGTTAAAATCTGCACCATATGCAGCAGATGATGGATTATGTGGCAAATGCGGCAAATCAATAATGATACGAAAATCACCATGGCCGCACAATCGCATAATTCCAGTGGCCCTAGCTATAGACATCCCCGCCGGAAGTGAAAGTGCTGAGCAGTCCCGCTGTCCCTATCAGGACACATTGCAGAGAGGGCTTCACATTACCCTGTGCCAGCACCACCCACAATAAAATCCTGGCAGAATTCCAGAGTTTCCTCCGGTTGTCTAATCCAGTGGCAATTTACAGGTCCAGCAGAGACTGTGGGTGGATAATTGATATGGAGCAATGTCATGATTGTTCCAGCGTGGGCACTGAGGTTGTCACCTGAGTGCACATCAGATTCGTTTTGGCACACCACCAGCGTTACAGCCCTCCATTGGATAGTGGAAAGTACAGTGGCAACGCCACATAGCTACCCCCACGATCCTTTAGAGGAAGGTCACTGTAAGAATTATGCTGACGCTGTTTAACGGCGGCACGGTGCCATGCCAATGGCAGATTATGCACCATACAAATGTTAATTAACCATAACAACCATGGTTATGAAACGTACAACCATTTTTATAGCCAAGGCTGTTACTCTGTAGCGCATTAGATATATTATGGATCAAACCTAAATGTAAACAAGCATTTGCAATGCAATAGGTCTCGCATTTGCGAGAGTTGGAGCTATTGGCATTGTAAATGACAATGCCTTTATTCATTTGTTTTGAAAACCTGTAAGCGGTGCGTGAACAGACACTTTGTACGCATAGTCCTTGCTTACGAGAAGCAAGGCTGGCAGTAAAGAGACTGCCAGCCTTGCTTCTCATAAGCAAGGACTATAAGTACAAAGTACTTGTTTACGCACAGCTTGCAGGTTTTCAAACGCATAAATAAAAGGCATTGTCATTTACAATGCCAATAGCTCAAACTCTCGCAAATGCGAGACCTATTGCATTGCAAATGCTTGTTTCTACATGGGGTGATTTGGGACTGGTGATGGGTGCACGGTGGGCCGCTCCCGATGTGCTGCGGGTTGACAGCTGCCAATCTCAACGGCAGCCGTCAAGGAGGAGGACGATTCCTTCTTCATGGTACGGGGAGGGTGGGAGAGGTGGAGCCTGGGGGGTAAGGGAGTATGTGGTGGCAGGGGTGGGGTTGTTGGTAAAAAAGTCAAAAAAGGCACACATGATTGAAGCAGGGGGGAGGCAGGGTGTAGGATAAGGATACATGTATGTGGATAGATAATGGGGCCATATTTAAAATACTTGCAGCAGTGCAGTGTGTCAAGTGTCATGATATTGATTAGGTGCTTGGCCTGGAATGTGTCAGGCCTAAACAGTGGAGCTAAGCGCCAACTAGTACGGGAGGAGTTGAAAGCGTATAGACCCCATATTGTTCTTCTCTCAGAGACACATTTAGCGTATAAGGATAGAGGCCTGCTTAAGCACCTTGGTTACCAAATAATTATTTGCACAAGTCAGAATGCGTCCATAAAGGGTACTGCTGTACTGGTGAGCAGGGCATTGGATCACAGCGTTCTTAAGACTCTGGCAGACCGGAGAGGGAGGTGGGCATTGGCGCAAATTGAAATTAATGGGGCAAAGTATGGGCCCGATTCACAAAAGTAATCTGAGACAAAATCCTAACTTTACGACTTTCGGTATTCACAACAGGTAAGTCGTAAAGTTAGGATTTTGTCTCAAGTTTGTCTTAAGTTTTGGCCTTAAGACAAAATCATAACTTAAGTTTAACTTAAGTTAGGATTTTGTCTTAAGACCAAAACTTAAGACAAACTTAAAACAAAATCCTAACTTTTCTACTCCTAAATGCCTTTTGTGAATACCGAAAGTTGTAAAGTTAGGATTTTGTCTTAAGTTTGTCTTAAGTTTTGGTCTTAAGACAAAATCCTAACTTAAGTTTAACTTAAGTTGGGATTTTGTCTTAAGACCAAAACTTAAGACAAATCTTAAAACAAAATCCTAACTTTTCTACTCCTAAATGCCTTTTGTGAATACTGAAAGTCGTAAAGTTAGGATTTTGTCTTAAGCTTGTCTTAAGTTTTGGTCTTAAGACAAAATCCTAACTTAAGTTTAACTTAAGTTAGGATTTTGTCTTAAGACCAAAACTTAAGACAAACTTAAAACAAAATCCTAACTTTTCTACTCCTAAATGCCTTTTGTGAATACCGAAAGTCGTAAAGTTAGGATTTTGTCTCAGATTACTTTTGTGAATCGGGCCCAAAGTGTTCTGGCCCTAACGTTGATGATCCTGCCGTCTTTGATTCTATTAGTTTGGAGTTATTAGATTGGCAGGGGAGCAATTAATTATGGGCGATTTCAATTGTGCAGTGAAATATTCTATCGACTCTACAAACAGGGCGGCCACTTCTAGAATGGTGAAGGTGAGAGCTTCAATTCTGGAACTGGGGCGGCTGCATTCTATAAAGGACGTGTGGCGTTCACTATATCCAGCCACCCCGGGTATACCTACTATTCTGCTCCACACCGACAGTATTCTAGGATAGACATGGCTTGGGTTTCAGATAACATACTGCTAACTGCCGACATGGAAATATGCCCTCGGATTACATCTCATCATAATCCCATATTATTATCTTTTCAGGCCAAGGCAGGGCTTAAAACACTCCGGCCTTTTTCACACGTTATTTACTTACCGATTCTGATTATTTCGTATTTATTCATAAAAAACTAGCAGATTTCCTAGAGGATAATATCTGGTCAGCCTCTCTTTGTATAGTGTGGGATGCGATGAAGGCATATACTAGGGGGGTCACCAAGCAGTACATTTGGTAGCAAAATAGGGAGCGAAAGACTGCGGGTAAAGTTGCTCTTCAAAAGTTACTAGCCAGTGAACTTCATCATGCAGATGCAATTTGCTGAGGTGCCTTAGATCAGGATTTATTGTACGCGTCCCTAGTAGATGAACGGCTGGCTATAAGTAGGCTTCTAAGGGAAAAAGTTGCCGCGAGTTACAATAAGCACAGGATGTTACAATACGAGTACGGGGACCGAATTGGGAAGGTGCTTTCTCACCAGTTAGCAGACGGCCGAGCCAAGACATTGATAAAGACTATTAAAGGGGAGAATGGCATATTGCACGGATGTATGACGATACCATGCATGCATTACATCGCATGCCATCAGATCGCGGTTTTAACAACGCAAGCCGTTACAACGACTTGCGTTGGAGGGCGCTGGACTTAGGAGTAGTTTAATTTACTATTCCAACTCCAGCCTATGTACAGTAGGGAAGGTGTTGGATAGTAATTTAAACTACTCCTTGTCCTATAGCGCCCTCCAGTGCAAGTCGTTGTAACGACTTTCGTTGTAAAAACCGCGATCTAATGGCATGCGATGTAATGCATGCGTTCTAAAGGTTGTTTCCCCTGCTGCACACACACCCACAAGCTATTGCCGAACAATTCTCTATCTTTCTTCAGAAACTGTATTCACAAAAGGTGGTGTTGGATGAGACAGGCATTCAGACATACTTAAAGGGGAGTAAATTGCGGCCGTTGAGGGAGGAGGATTCGGACTTGTTGGAACAAGCAATTATATAGATCGGGGAAGCAATACTGGTGTTACCATCGGGGAAAGCGGCAGGGGAAGACTCAATTCCAGCTGAGTTTTACAGGGCTTGTAAGAGCTTGCTGGTTCCCTTACTGGGTGAGGTAACTCAATTTATAGGATTAAGTGGCCTGGCTCCTGAGACATGGAACATTACTAACATAGTCTTTTTCTTGACAAAGAATAAGGTACCTGAGGAGTGTAGTTCTTATCGGCCGATATCGTTAATAAATGTGAATGCCAAGATATTTTCTAAAATCCTGGCCACCCGGTTAGCTCCCATGATGCCAGGCCTAGTCTCTGGCCAGCAGCACGGTTTTATACAGGGCACAGACACCACCAGTCATGTCAACTCTGCGGTCGGGGCCTTTGATGCTGCTGGGAAGTTAGCGTTGAGCCTAGGCATGGTCTTGGAGACGCTGAAAAGACTTGTGGTGTACCTTTTTACAGGGCACCAACAGGTACAACACCTAAACCAACCAAGTAAGAACCCATTCCTAGCATGTATAGGAAGGGAGCGCGTGCTTTCACACTCCATTACCGTGGAAAAATGCCCAGAGTCCTAAGGCCACGAAAAGAGAATCAGCGAAAACCAGGAGGAAAATAAGCAAAAAGTTTTAGAGAAAACCCCTAAGAAGGGCCATGTCCAACAGTACCCCAATAAACACTTTCAAGATTCTTCCCTCTTCTGTCCCCCCATTCTCCTTTTCAATCCAACTAACAGACTCACATGCTCACCTCTCAAATTAATTCATATTTCCCTATACTAATTAACCACTGATCCTTTTTGGGTTCCGGAGTAGTGAACTACTCGCTGAAAAGCGCTTCGACGCCTCGTCTGGGGTAGTAAGCACTATATAAATACAATTACAATCCTGCTTCAATTAAGGTATTTTCCCCCCTTCATTGTTACTTGCTCCCGCCCTCTCCCGTCATTGCTTGCCCATCTACCCATCCCCTCCTGCTTCCCTGCTTGACCCTTCCCCTGCTGCCTCTCTTGTCGTTGCTGCTTTTATTTATTTATTTTTTTGCACAATCCAATGGTATTGGAGCGCTCGCTCCTTCCTCCGTCCTGCCCTAGTGCTAACATCAGCTGATGGTTTTGGAGCGCTTTAAGTGCTCACCAGTTACATTACACAATGACACATTCTTTATCGTAGGCAGGGGGAAATGTAAGTGATTTGCCCAGAGTCACAAACTGTTCAGTCGACCCAGAGATTCGAACCTGGGAGCTCATTACGATGGCGGAACGATCGCCACCGCCGGGCCGGCGGTGGCGATCGTTCCGCCATCACATTGAGAATTGCCCACCGCCATATTAGGATGGCGGTGGGTATTGCGGCCGAGGCAAAGTCCATCCGCCGCTTTTCCGCCGGTGGCAATCGCACCGATTGCCTGGCGGGTGGAGCAGGGCCACTAATATGGTGGTGGTGCCTAGCAGGCACCGTCCGCCATACTAGGATGTGGGTTTTAGGAGGCCTTTCCATGGCGGCGATGCAGCCATGGAAAGGCTGGCGGGGATTGGGTTTGGGGGCCCGTTGCGGGCCCCCCTTGGGGGGGGTTGTTGCTGCACTGGGGGGCACCCATGGTACCCCCTGCATTTCCATGCACCAAGTGGCAGGCACTGCGTGGTGCCTGCCACGTGGTGCAGGAAAATGCGGTGCAAGCACCTTTGACATTGCGGGCGGGGCTGCAGCCAGCAGCACCGCCCGCAATGTTAAAGGCCCAGGATGCGCCCGCCAGTATGGCGGGCGCATCCTAATTGCAGTGGTGGGACCGCCGCATGTCTGGCGGCCGGTCCCAATCACCGCTACGGTGGCGGGCGGACCAAGTCCGCCCGCCATCGTAATCAGCCCCCTGGTTCCCAGTTCCCTTGTCGGCAGCTCTGGCCGTCACGCCACATCCTCGCTTCACTTCAAAGCTCTTCAACTGTTTCTCACTATCACTTCCACATTTACTCAACAAGACCCAGTCAACACCGAACAAGCACTAGCAAAGACAATAGATCTTGGCAGTGCCCAAGCTATTGGCCTTGTCAATGTGAATGTCTTTGAGCCATGTTGTGTAGCAGCACATCTGCTGTTCAGCATGGCTGAAAGTCACTGAAACAAAACGCTATGATGCCACGTTATAGTGCTTTTTTGTGTTCGGAGGGGCAGGACAATAAACTCAACATGGGGCGAAGAGACTCGGCGTCTGCTCAACATCCTGTGGTTCTGGGCTTTCAGTGACTTAGAGCCATGCTGCACAGCAGATGTGCTGCGAGACAACATGACTAGGTCAATAGCTCGGCATTGCAGATGCCTATTGGCTTTGCCAATGCTTGTTCCTATTTAGTTTTGACCTATGTTTCTCGCCGAATGTGCTTTAAAATGTACCATTTTCTCAGTTTTTCTGGAAATTTCTTCGGGGGAGGGACCACCACACTCTTATGTTAAACTGCATGGTTTCTGTGTATTTCTGACCTGTGTTTCCCGCGTAGTGAGTTTTTAAAAGCAGAATTTGCCGCCTTTTCTCTGCACATTTCCTTGTGGAGAGGCCAGACCCCCACAGTAACACTGCATTAAATGGAGTCTAGTTACTTGCTAGCCCAGCCCCTTTCTGTCACAACCCAAGCAGGTGGGAAATCCTTGCCCCACCCCTCTGTATTCCCTCCTCCACCTCGCCAACAGTTGAGTCCCCAGTGTGTCCCGGTGCTACTGCACCTGCTGCACCAATGGAAGCCACGTCATTGAACTCCAACCATGGACACCCTCTACTCACCAGTGTTGCGCCTCTCCATTTATCCACCCCCTCCTATGTCTCTCCTCCCACCTCTCCATCACTCACCCTCCACCTCTCCATCACTCGCCCTCCACATCTTCATTCCTCCCGTCCTCCACATCTTCACCTCTCCATCACTCACCCTCCACCTCTCCATCACTCGCCCTCCACATCTTCACTCCTCCCGTCCTCCACATCTTCACCTCTCCATCACTCACCCTCCACCTCTCCATCACTCGCTCAACACATCTTCACTCCTCCTGCCCTCCACATTTTCACTCCTCCTGCCCACTAAACATCTCCACGTCTCCATCACTCGCCCTCCACATCTTCACTCCTCCTGCCCACTAAACATCTCCACCTCTCCATCACTCGCTCTCCACATCTTCACTCCTCCTGCCCTCCGCATCTTCACTCCTCCTGCCCTCCATATCTTCATTCCTCCTGCCCTCCACATCTTCACTCCTCCTGCCCTCCACATCTTCACTCCTCCTGCCCCCCACATCTCCACCTCTCCATCACTCGCTCTCCACATCTTCACTCCTCCTGCCCTCCACATCTCCACCTCTCCATCACTCGCTCTCCACATCTTCACTCCTCCTGCCCTCCACATTTTCACTCCTCCTGCCCTCCACATCTCCACGTCTCCATCACTCGCAATCCACATCTTCACACCTCCTGCCCACTAAACATCCCCACCTCTCCATCACTCGCTCTCCACATCTTCACTCCTCCTGCCCTCCACATCTTCATTCCTCCTGCCCGCCACATCTTCACTCCTCCTGCCCTCCACATCTTCACTCCTCCTGCCCTTCACATCTTCATTCCTCCTGCCCGCCACATCTTCATTCCTCCTGCCCTCCACATCTTCATTCCTCCTGCCCTCCACATCTTCACTCCTCCTGCCCTCCACGTCTCCACCTCACTCACGCTCCAATACTTTACTCCTCCTGCCCTCCACATCTCCACCTCTCCATCACTCGCCCTTACCTCTCCATCACTCGCCCTCCACATCTTCACTCCTCCTGCCCTCCACATTTTCACCTCTCCATCACTCGCCCTCCACATCTTCACCTCTGCATCCCTCAGGGAGAGGATGTAGCCTTACGGCTAGAGCGGTCGACTTCGAAGCTGGGGAACCGGGTTCGAGTCTCGGCAACGACGCTCAACATCCTGTGATTCCGGGCAAATCACTTAGGGGCATATTAGCAAGGGCCTTGTCGCCGCTTTAGCGGCACTTTTTGCAGCTAATGCGGCGATATTTCTATCGCCCTATTAGCAAGCTGTCGCTAACAGCTGTTAGCGACAGCTTTATGGCGAAAGCGACCGTTTTGGTGCCGCTTTGCATGTCAGCGATATATATCACTAATGACATGCAAAGTAGGCGTTCCCAACTAAAAGCGACTGAAAACAGTCGCAAACACAACTTCCTCCTATTAGCAATGCCTGCGAAGCGATAATAAAATTCGCGCTAACCGCGATTATCGCTGGAATCTAACACCTGCTAAAAACCTGACTTAACCATTCTAGTCAATGGGAGATGGATTGTAAGGTTAAGTCCTCACCTGCCTATTAACAAGCTTTTCATTAGCGCAGGGAATTTATCGCTGCATTTCTCGCGCTATTGCTGGGTTTCGCCGCTATCACTGGATTTTTTATCGCCTTGGAGATAAGCGTTGATAATAACGCGTTATCTCCGCGATGAAATCCAGCGGTAGCCGGCAATAAAAAAACAGCGCTAAGCGCGCTTTGCGATAATTATCGCAATTCCTTGGTAATATCCCCCTTAATCTCCCCGTGCCTAACAAAAATGAATGTGTCCTTCTGTAACGAAACTGGTGCTCGTATAAAGCGCTCTGATACCCGACGTCTCGGGTCTAGTTCGCGCTATGTAAAAAAAAAAAAAACTCGCCCTTCACTCCTCCTGCCCTCCACATCTTCACCTCGCCCTCCACTGCTCCAGCCCCTCATTTTCCTAATTTCCACATCTCCACCATAGCAGTCCTCCACCCTCGTCATCCATCCGCATCTTCACCCCCCTCCCCATCCACACGCATACCTGCCCCCCACCCCCACCTTCCTTCTGCACACTGGTGCCAGCTGCACTCGGGCACAGATGTCCGTCTTTCAGGGGTGTGACATTCCTCATCACTGTGAGACTGGCTGCCAGGCTTCATCCCCTCCATGTCACCCCCCCATGCCCCCTCCACACGGTTCACGAAGACTGGGGGGAGTGGGGCGGAGGGGGGTTGGAGAGCAGAACTCACGATCCATCTTCGGATGGAACACATAGTCTCTTTGTCGCAGAACATATGAAACTTTCGGTAAAGCGCCTAGACTCTAATACTTTACTGCAATCGGTGAGCTATGTTAGTGCTAGTTCTTATTCAATTCTCAGTGAGACTTAAACAGTGAGATGATGCCAGGGTAAAGTCCCAGGAATGAAAGAGTGCAAGGGTAAGTGTGACCCGAGGGAAAGAGTGCAAGGGTAAGTGTGACCCGGTTACACCGCTTGGAAACAAATAAACAACAGAATAAAAATATAGCGCTTCATGAATAACAATATGCAGGTGAGTCAAGGAGCTTTGGGATTGACTGGCGGTGGCTGATTGATGTACCAGCACCCCCTCTCCCCCCGACCCTTTGTTTAATCAAAGCAGCTATTAGAGGTCGAACCCCTGCCTCTGCTGCAGGGTTCAGTGGGTACCGAGGTATCCTGGGAGCCTTTTCTGTGGGTTGAGCTGGTTTTCAGGGTTCCATCGATGGTATGAAGCCCACATCATTGGCCGCTGTGGGCTGCAATGTGGGCGGCTCCTGGTAAAGCCAATGGGTGAAGTTTGGAATCATGGCCGTTTTATTCTCATGAGACGGAGAGTTAGTATCCTCACAAAAGGGGGCAGGATGATCATTTTCATGTTGTTGGGGTACATACAAAACACAGTATAGATAAGCTTGCACAATATACACCATCCTAACAAGTTGGCGGTTGAGGCCGGGCTGAGTAGGAAGGAATATTTGTCATTGATGGATCAGAGGGAGGTAGAGCGGGATCAGAAACGTGAGGAAGAACTTGATGGCTAGAAATACAGACGGCGTCTGTGGACAAGCCCAAGAGAGGAGGTGAGGGAAACTCAGTGTTATTTTTAAGGTAGAGAGACTATTACCAGTGTTAATGGGACCCATGGTGAATTTGTCATTTATAATGTAATCTACATATGGGAGTTTCTCGTCTCCTGGGATTAGGGTAATCATGACACGGTCAGAACCTGTTGGGCAGTCCTAAAATTCAGGATATGAATTGTGAGCAATCTGATGAAACTCGGGTTGTCAGACGAGCCCGGCACGTTAGACTCTGTGTTGGACCAATACCATTTTCAGCGTCCCAGCCGGCCACAAGCACAACAAGATCCTCTAACTCCAGTGGCTTGCCCTCTGCCCTTCCTGTCTTGTCACCCTGCTCGAACCCCAACCTACACCCACGGACTTCCTCTACTGATATACCCTCATTGCAACCAACACGAACCACAGACTGCCCACCTGGAACCAGCTCTCCACACAGGACACAACTCCCATCACGAAATCCATCCACTCGGGAGCTCCCAGGGACCCAAGCCCGCACCACATCTTCAACCTCGGAAACTAAAGGATCGGCCGGGAACTCACCACCCTGCTCAACACCTCCATCACCACCGTAACATTTTCTGATGCCTGGAAAAACACCAAAGTCAGACCACTACTCAAAAAACCCTCAGCTGACCTCAGTGAACTCAAAAACTACTGCCCAATCTCCTTACTCCCATTCCAAGCAAAGGTACTAGAAAAGACTATCAACAGGCAGCTCTCAACACACCTGGAGCAGAACCAGCTACTTAACACCTTCCAATCCAGCTTCCACAGCAATCACAGCACCGAGACCGCCCTGATCGCAGCCACTGACAACATCCGAGCCCTCCTCGACTGAGGAGAAACACCAGCTCTCATCCTCCTTGACCTCTCGGCAGCCTCCAACACCATATCCCACCACACGCTGACCGAAAGAGCACCACATCGGCATCCAAGGGGACGCACCCAGATGGGTCACCTCCTTCCTCACTGGAAGGACACAAAGGGTCCACCTACCACCTTTTACCTCTGAACCCAAGGTTATCGTCTGCGGTGTCCCCCATGGCTCATCCCTCAGGCCTATGCTCTTCAACGCATACATGTCCCCACTGGCCAACATCGTTAGATCTCACGTCTCAACATAATATCCTATGCAGATGACACCTAACTCATCCTCTCCCTCACCGATGAACCTACAACCACCAGGATCAACTTCCACAGATGCATGACAAGTATCACCGACTGGATGAAGAACAGCTGTCTGAAGCTAAACACAGACAAGACAGAAGTACTGATCTTTGGCAACAACAGCAACCCCTGGAATGACTCCTGGTGGCTCTCAGACCTGAAACCAGCACCCATGCCCACCGACCAGGCCAGAAACCTCAGAATCATCATTAACAACAAGCTCACCATGAAATCACAGTTCAACGCTGTCTCCTCTGCCTGCTTTCTCACTCTACGTATGCTACATAGGATCAGGCTACCCCTGCACACGAGAGGCACCGTGACACAAGCCCTCAACACCAGCTGACTGGACTATGGCAACGCTGTCTAAATAGGAATCACCGCACACCTCCTACAGACACTTCAAACCATACAGAACGCTGCAGCCAGACTCGTCCTCAACCTCCCCCCAACTAACCCATGTCACACCACACCTCAGGCAACTCCACTGGCGGCCTCCATACAGAAGAGATGCCAATTCAAGCTGCTGACCCCGCACACAAGGCTCTACACAGCCAAGGACCTGCCTAAATTAACCACCGCCTGAACTCCCAACAGCCGTCAAGAACCCTACACTCTGCCTCCCTTTCACTTGCCCACACTCCCCGCATCCACTGAAGCAGAAGTGGAGGACGCTTCTTCTCCCACATTGCTGCAAAGACCTCGAACAGCATCCCCATGCAGCTCCGAACCATCACCTCACTTCCAGAATTCCGAAGAGCCCTCAAGACCTGGATGTTTGAAGGAGCCTTCCTGGACCTACAAGCGCCTGGATACTCTATTTGGTAATTAGCAGCGCTATATAAGTCCTGACAGATTGATTGCTTGATTCTTATGAAGCCACACAGTTATTTGCAACAGTTATTAATTCGAATATCTTCTTTGTTTGCCATCCAAATTCATATTGTCACCAACTGGCTTCTCATTCGGTAACAATTCCTGTAAGAAAGTTGTACCTACAGTTTCCTGAGCCATCTCTATTAGATGTGCTATGCCCGAATATCTTTCAAACACATCCTTAAGTCTTTCTAGGTTGTTCTGCTTAGAGTTCGAGATGTTAGTCTAACAGGTTTTCATCGGGCATGCGTCCCCAATCACATTCTGTAGGAGAGTAGGATCTGCCTCTTATGTTGCCCCCACTTTTTTTCTGATGTTTACACTGGTTTCTGGCTATAGTCTGGCTGGGACCCTGCCAATCAGGGCCCCAGCCTCTCTGTTCTCTCTAAACGACTTGGAGTGCACTCTAGGTGCACTAGAGATTGGATACTGTGGTACCTTATGAGTCCCTAGTATATGGTACCTTAGGTACCAAGGGCCTAGGTACTTCACAGGCCTACCAGGGGCTGAAGCATGTATTATGCCACCCCTGGGAAGCAGACTAAATCTGACACCACAGGCCTGCTACTGCAGCCTGGGTGAGGAGGTGCTAGCACCCCTCACTGAGATATAGGTTCCCTATATCTCTCCTGCACACACATTTAAACTTATCAGTCACCCCTAAGGCAGGCCCTATCAATCCTGAGGGCAGGGTGCTTAGTTTCTATGTGAGAGGGTGCCTCTGCCTGAGCAGGGCCCCTCTGCAGCTCTCAGAGTCTATTCTCTGGGGCTGTTTGTGAATGCGGTCAAACCATATACTCTTAAGTGCATTATAACCTCGCGGTTAATGCTAACTTTGCAATGGCTGCATCAAAACATGTCGTGTTTGGTGTCAAACACTTTGGAATCATACCCCCACACCAGTAACTGTTGTGGGAGTATGATCCCACCCTTCTAGAGGGATAGACATGTACCTACTGTGGAAACGTGGTAGAATCCTGAGGAGCCCTGGCATCACAAAATGGATGCCACCAGTCACAGACACTGGGCTGCCCTCCTGCTGATGACCGAAACTCGCAGTGGAGGAGGCCCAACAATAGGTATCCTGTCCCAAGGGGGTGTGACCACCTCCCAGACAGGGTTTAGTGTATTGGGGCTGGGTGGGTGCACTCCTAGAGTGCTTTGAAGTCCTGCACTGGGGGAGAAGGAGGCTCCTCTGTGCATCCACCAGTTCAAACCGGCTCAGGGGCTACCTGCCCCTGCTCTGGCGTGAAACTGGACAAAGGGAAGTGGGTGTAGCCACCCACTCCCCTGTCCCTCCCATAGGTGGGGTCATAGAGCTAGTCCCTCCCTTCCTTTTAGTATAAGATGGGGAACCTATGCATTGCAAACTAGATATCCCTGGACGACGCTCTGAAGAAGAATCCTGGACCTTCGACGTTCCACTACCTCTGGAAGACTGAAGAATCTCCCTTGGAGTCAAGGAGTGACTCCCCTGCTTGGCAGGCACCAAAAATTGCAACGACAGTCGCAAACTACGCTGCTCCCGCCGGAGCCCGAAGTCTCTGCAGCCTAGGACGAGGATTTCCTGACTTCTCCAAGGCCATTGTGAGTCCCCAGTGAAGCTGAGGCCAGTGGACTCCACGAGTGACGAGGAACCGCAGACCCTGGGTACTGTGCACTATTTTCGAGTGCAACCCCTTCACGACGTTCTACGAACTTATGCTTTGGACCACATGTGGTCCCAGCCTCTAGCAAAGATTTCTCCCAAGATCAGAGGCCTACCCCATCCCGAGTGACCGTGGGCCCCTGTTGAGTGAATCCTCCCAAGGCGTCTTTGCGATCCCTTGCCAGCTGGCTTGTGGGTCCCCTGAAGACTCTGCTACAGAACCAAAGGGCTCCCCTGGTTGCTCCAGGCCTGCCCTGACCTACCCTTGCTGGGTGAGTCCCCCAGACCTTGCTGGTCTGCACCGTTGACTTTTTGCACTTTCCACAAGACTTGCTGTTACCAAGGCTTGCTGGTTCCAATCGGGTCGCTGACACCTCAGTAAGCTGCAAACTTTGTGGGACACGCCGAATCCAGCTCCTGGTTGTCATCGACACCGCCTGGACCTCGTGGTCGAAGAGTCAAGACACCAGTGAATGACCTGAATCTGTCGCCGACGGTGGGCATTCATCTTCCTTTCCCCGGGTCACTGCCAAGTGACTTTGAACACTGTCCCCTCTGCTTTCAGGTCTTCCTTCTTCCGAATCCAGGCTTGGATTCCACCGGACACTTCTCCTGTCGTCGCAAGCAGCGAGTCTTCAGTGGCTCCCATTGAAAACGACGCCGCGACCCGACACCAAAGAACACCTATGCACCCGGCTTCCCTGGGCGAGATAACTCCAGCATTACGGTGCTCCTGTGGGTGTTGGCCCTAGAACTACTTACCCTGTAAGTGACTTGCTTGTAGCTACTCCCGAAGTGCCCTAAAACTCTTAATTTCCAACCGCGACTTGCCCCATTGAAGTCAACGGCGATCCGCGACTGTGTTCCCTCACTGCACGCATCCCCCGTGGGTCCTTTACTTACCTACCTTGGGTGGTTTTGTGAGGCCCCAGCACTTCTGAAGGCCCTAGGCCTTGTCCCTTTGCAAGTCGTTGTTCTTAAGTCTCTTTTTTAGTATATGGTCTGGTACGCCCCTAGGGCCCCATCCATATTTGTGCTTAACTTATTGTGAAACGTTGATTTGTGCATATGTTCCTGACTTCTAATGTCATAAAGAGATTAGTAGAGAGTTGTTTAGTAATAAATACATATATATTTGATATATATACCTGTGTGGTGTCTTTTCATTTGGTGATTCAAGACATTGTGTGGTAAAACAAGCTGCTTTACATTCCTCCAAGACTTAGCCTGAAGGCTGCTCTCCACAGCTACCACTAGGATAGCTTTCTATAAAGGTTGTCTTAAACCTACCTACCATAAGAGTCGAATTGTACTGGTGCAAGGTGTCCACTTTAACTAGTGAACAGCATATACCAGGCCAACTTCTCACACATTCAACAACACATCCTTTGCAGCGTTCAATGCTCCATCATTATCAGGATCATCCTGGGCTATGCCGACTTTTCCACCAATCGGTGTTTTACTTCCTTGCACCACCAATCGCAGTAAATTATTCACATCCGCTTCTCTCCTCTGTATATTTCAAACACCCTTTGAAGCTTCTCTTGGAACTGGGTTGGGTTTCCCTAATGTTAGGGAATTGGCTCCTAATAGTCCTTAGGTCAGGGAGCGTCCAGGGACCCTGAACCATAACTTCCTCTGGTCGCAGGGTAGTCCCTGCCGGACGCGGGCTCTCTCTATAATGCACCAAAACGAGGTACACTGTGCAGAGAGTCCAGGCGACCCTTATTGGCTTACAGAGGCAAAAATGCTAACACTAAAAGCTCTCTTTTGTGGCAGTGTTGGCGAGCAGTTTAGCCTCATCAGAAGGCAGTGCTGAGCATATGCTGTACTGACAGAGGCAATAAATGAGATACACTCAAAGGATAAATCCGAGACCAATCTAGAAAATAAGTTGTATTTTTATGTAAGTCAGTAAGAACTTTATTCGGCCAATACGGTCATAAGAGTAGCAGCGATAAACATACAGTGAAAAACATGATAAAAAAGCAGTCAATATGATAAGATTCGATAGAAACAATTAGTGACTGACAAGCCGTATCCTTGTAGCTATGCAGGTAACTAGCAGGATTCATTATCACAAAACAGCAGCAGAGGACACACTGTTAAAAACAATTTAAAAACAGAAAAAGATGCAGGAAAAACAGTTCAAGGCTAACAACCTGCCGGTGTCCTAATGTCTCTTCCAATCCTAAGAGAGTGACTAATAAAGCCAATAGTAGCATGACAGACACTTTCAGAAACCAGGCTCTGCTCTAGTTTGAGGCTTTGACTGGCCAATCTTCAGTTTGTCGAGCGTACACTGGGACGTAGAAATTGGGTTCTGGGAGCAGTATAAAAGCTACAAAAAACATAGGGGGATATTCTCAAGAACAAGTGATAATCATCGCAAAATTCGCTTAACGCAACTTTGCACATCGCAGTCTATCGCGGGAAAATAACGCCCTGTTAACATTGTATTCCCAACACGGCGGTACCATGCGATAGTCTCACGTCAACGCGCAAAATGTCAGCGAAAACATTACCGGGACGGCGATTAAAACCCAGACCCGAACGCGAAAAAAGTTGCGATGGGCCCAACCGCGATAAGACAATCAGCGAAAAGCAGCGCCAGGCCTGCAATTCACACACGTCAGGCGGGAAAAACCACTACAAAAGCACCAAAAAATAACACAAACAAAAAACAAACTACAGCGACGCACAATGGAGGCAGCCGGAGCAGTGACAGAGGATGGCCAGAACCCCACAAGCCCCCCGGAGGAGCAGGCTGGTACCTCGGGGACAGGGAAGGGCAAGGAAAAGAAGAAGAGGAAGGCGCGGTTCAGTCCGCAGGAAAACAGGATCCTGATCACGGAGGTGGTAGAACACCATCAACATCTGTTCGTCACCTCCACTGTGTCATTGGCAACAAGAAATGGAATATGGCAGTTGTTGAAAACGGGGTAGCGTGGTGCGGAGCGAGAAGGCTAAACTAGGAGCATTGTGTGAAGCTTCCGCGCAGCACACACAGGTGACACCCCAGGCACACCACAAAAAGGAGACCACACCAGGCTGTTATGTAAAAGCAAGTTTCTTTATCTAACTTTAAGTCAGCAATAGGTGACGCAGGTAATCTTAGGCAACATTTCACTTCAGTTAGCCTCTTAAACCCAGTGCGTAGATTCCTTCAAGCACATCATAACAGCAGAACAGTAAGCCGGTAGGAGGCCGTAGCAACAACCACCTGTAAAAGCAGGTAACACAGTAGGTCCCAACATATACTTCAATACATTTGGCGACAGGCAATTAGCTAGACATTAGATGCACATTACACTGTAAATGAGGAAGAGCCTGTAACATTCTAGGCGCAATCACTTTCCATACAGTGGGTGTCGCAAATCAGGTAGGCCTACAACATAGGAACACATTAACTTTTGGCAGGTGAACACAGGCTCCACTCATGTAGGTACATTAAATTCATTGGAGGCATTATAGGTGAACACCCTCATGCAGAGGTTAAACCTTGCTAATCACTCGGGGGCAGGAGTCATCAGCGTAAATACAATAGGCCTTATAAGCCTGGCATGCCCCTTGCTGCAGATTAGCCTGTGCGCCACTGCGCCTGGGGAGCCCCTCTCTGGGACTCTAAGTTGCTGCAGCCCCACTTCACACAGGGGAGCCCGACTCCCGGGCCCCTGGCAAACAATGCCCCTCAACGTTGCAGCTGCCCACTGTTATACGGGGCAGCTGTAAAGTCAGCGCAACACAGGGGGAGGCGGGCACCGACAATGTGCCCCGACACCACCCCCCCACCAAGTCAAGGGCAGGGTCCCCACTCCAGGGCTACTAGGTCAATACTGCCCCAACCGCTGCAGCTGCCCGCTATCAAGTGGGGCAGCTGGGGAGTAAATGGGCCCTGGTCCCGGGGCGGGCACCGGCAATGTGCCCCGTTGCCCCCTCCCTGCTACTGGTTCCCTCAATGCCCCACTAACCGGGCTCTCGGGGCTGCAGGCGTCTCGGCAGCAGGCTCCAGTCCTCTCTGGCTGCAGGCGCAGCAACACGCAGGCGGGGTGGGCTCCCGCCGGGCCCAGGCTCTCCTTATTGGCGCACGCGGGGCTCAGACTGGGGGAGGTGGCCCACGCTCCCAGGCTCTCCGGGTTCCACGCTGTCCTGGGGAGGATTCAGGGACTCCTGATGGCAGTGGAGCCCCTCCGGCGTACTTCTGTCCCGGGCTCCGGGCCTCCGTCGGCCTCCGGACCCGGGAACCAATGGGGAGCGGCTCCTCAGGGGCGTGTGCGCAGAACCAATCGGAGCGCGGCTCCGATGATGACGCGACCGGCCTTGGTCGCCCGGCAACGCGACTCCTTGGCGCTCCTCGGGCCTAATGCGGCCCTCTCCTCCTCCGCGGCAGCGATCTCCTCACTCCGGGGGCCGCAGCGGACCTCCCAGCCACACAGGCACTCCTCTCTCTCGGCCCCGGAGCCGCAGCGGTGACTCGAGCAGCGGCGCTTCAGCCGGAAACCGGCCCGCAGCGGGGCCAAGGGCACAGCGCTTCGTCCTTCCCAGCGCGGGGGCCGCGGCGGTGATCCTCGACAGGTAACAGAGCCCGAGCGGCGGCGGTGACTTTACTTCAGCAGCGCTACTTCCGGCCACAGCGCCAGCGCTCGGGGGCAGTCCGCACTCCTGGCAATGTGGAGCACGCAGGGCACCACGCTTGGGGGAAAAGGCCCTCCAGCGCTGGAGCGTTCTTGGGCACAGCGCTCCAGCAGGCACAGCAGCTCCTGGGGGAAGACAGCGCTGGCAGTAGGGCACACAGAGAGGACAGTCCAGCGCGGTGAAGGCACAGCGCTTGCAGGGGAGACAGGCAGGTTGGCAACTAGCGCTTCTTGGGTGCAGCATGCAGCGCTTCCAGGATTCAGGGCACAGCGCTAGGGTGCAGGCAGGCAACAGGCAGCGCTCCCACCTCCAGGGTCCCCCAGGATAAGTAAAGCCCTTGCAATCCAGTGCTGCAGGCACCCTCTCCCTCCTTCCGGCACCGCAGGTATAGCGCTCCCCAGGCGCTAGATTCAGGGCTGTAGGAGAGCAGTCAGCAATACTGGGTCAGATCAACGGGCAGTGGGTACTCATCGGAACAGGACCGCAGCTCCTAGAAGCAGTCATCCCCCATAACGTGGTACTCCTCCTGTCATGGCAGTCTACACTCCAGTAAGGGGCTCTCACTGGCCCTGTGGACGGTGGAGGGGTGCAGATGGGCCCAGGGGCCAGCACACAGGCCCAATGTGGCGGTCTCCCCTGGCAGAGTGTCCCCTCTCATTCAGTCCATGCTCTGCACTGCCTCGGTCTAGCACATGGCAGCCCAGCCCCCCTCTATATACACCCCTCACCCCACCTACCAGACAGGGCTGGCAGCTACCAGAAGGTTCTCTGGGGAACCGGTTCAAACTGGTTCAGGGGGAGGAGTAGAGCACCCTCGGTGCAACGTTTCTCTCCAAACGCAGGGGGCGCTGGAAAACAAACCACTAGACTGCCAACCCACCTCAGTCAGGCGTCACATGGGCAGGCAGGCATGGCGTCCATTTTAACAGTGACATTTTTCCACAGTGCTTTTCTAAAATGGTGGAGCTAACAGTGTGTACCACATTACACAGCATTTGGCATTTTCTGTTTTACCCTTATTAAAAGCGAAAAATTTCAGGGCAAAAGGGCCAAGTCCAACAGCAGTCCATCCTGGACAAGGTGAATGCAGTCGGAGTGCGGAGGAGGACAATTGGAGAGGTCAAGAGGTGCTGGAATGACGTGAAGCACAAGATCAAGCAGAAACTCGCCAACAACCAGAAGGCAGCAATGCAGACTGGAGGTGGGAGTCCAGCGCCACAGGAGGAGCTGGATGACATGGAGGAAATGGTGTCCACAGTCATCAGTGGGGAGACGGTGGCAGGAGTCGGGGGACCGGACACTGCTCAACATGACCCGACACAACAGCAACAGGGTGAGTAACGACCAGGGACTGGGGGGAAGGGGGGAGATGGGCACAATGGCACACATGCACAATGGAGTATAGCACACTGCACACCCACAATGACTCTGGATCATGTCCCTGAACCCTTTGGAACACTGCAGCACACATAGCAACTGCAAGTAGGCCCCCGTCGACTATGTGCCCAGAGGAGTCCCTCCCACACATCACTCATCTCACTACCAACCCATGCACATGTGCTGAACCCAGCAAAGCTGCGGGTCCGTGAGCCACACTGACAATGCAAGTGACACCGCATGACGATTAGCATGGCTGCAGTCCGATCACCATGACATGGTGTACGCCACCACACTGTGGTGGCGGAGTGTGGACCACATCCGTAAAGGAGCAGGCCACACTCTGCCACATCCACCTGCACAGACAACCCCTGACGTCAACTACACATCTGCGGACAAACCATGCCCCAGAGTCCCAACTGCCACCAAGACCCAAATCCACCCTAGTCTGCAACATCTCAGCACTGTATGGGCACAGATGTCAAAGGCACACCCCCTGAAAGGGACAAGGGGCAGCCAAATCTGAGCTGCAGGGGCGACCCCCCCAAAATGCAGCACACACACATGACATTCAGAGCACATCAGCATTGACAACAATGTGGTACAATACAGACTGCAACAAGTTAACAACAGGACAGAGGACACCACAGGTGCTGCCTGTGTGTAGAAACTTGCCAATCACATTTGGCATAGCAGGGAAATGTGAGATGTCAATGTACAGGCACAAACACATATCCTTGATGTTGTCGAAATGTCCACTGTCCAGCAAATAATAGGCAGCACCTCCTGGACAGCCACAATGTACATTGCCATGCAGTCTGTATGTGAACTTGTACAATGCGTCAACACACATGTGAACACGATGTAATACTGCATCTCCCCTTCACATTGCAGAGGGAGCATCAACACCTCCTGCAGAGCAGCCCCAACAACTCTTCACCGATGACGGGGAGGACACCTCCGACATCGACACCGAAGCCCTCCAAGACCTCATCGACTGCCTCGGCACCCCATCTCCAGGAGCAGGGCAGCCCAGCTGCATCGAGGAGATCCCACCCCCTGCACAGACCACACAGCAGGACACACCTACCACACCGGCCATCTCCCAGGACCCCCACGAACAACACATGGCCTTCCAACGCCGTGTGTTGGAGGCCCAGGAGAAGATGGCCGATCAGGTGAGGGTGGGGCTCGACCTCATGGCAGCCAAACTTGATGCCATACATGGGTGTCTGATTCCCATCAGGGACCACATACAGTCCCTGACGGACACCCACAGTCCGCTCCATGCCCTCCAACGATCCATGGCTGACATCGCTGGAGTCATGATGCTGAGACAAGAACAACTCTCCAGTCAGAGTGGCTCCAGCGATGTCAGCCGGGAGTTGGTACAGATGCGGGGGAACATGGAGAACATGGAGCGGATGACGGCGGAAAGAATGGCTGCCACGGCTGCACACCACCGAGTTGTGGCTGGGACCTTCTATGCCCTGCAGCACATCGCCATGGCATTGCTGCCTCAAGGCCTTGCGCAGATGAATGCTGCTGCTGCTTCTACCTCCACATCTCCGCCCCCTGATGCGTCAGTGCCTCGCAGTGCGGCAGGCAATCCACCTCCGGCCCCTGATGTGTCAGTGGCACACAGTGCGGCCGACATACCACCACCACCCACGTGTGAGGCACATGTGACATCAGAGGACGAAGATGCGGGTGAAGCAACCTTACTGCTACGGAGGAGGCAGTAGCATTCATCTCCGCCATATGGCCTGTTCCTGCTTGGTCCTGCCCTTTGCATCATCACCTTCCACTGTCCCCCGATGCACTCTGCGACACTCACCTTGGACCTCGACATGGACTGCCATATTCTGTTTGGTTGCCAATGACACAGCGATCAGACTGCGGACTGCACTCTTCCTCTTCCGTGGTACCTGTCATTCCCTGAAGGACTCTGTTTGGCCCTCCACGGGCCGAATATGTGAAGTGGGGTTTGCATGGCCCTGTACTGCTCCAGCTGTACCACTCCATTGGATGTGAATAAAACATTCTGATTCGCACAGATGTGTCATGTCTTTGATCATTCAAGTATTCAAGTATGGATGAATGTAGGGTCAGTGATTCTCCCTTACATCCATGTTGCTCATGTCGTGGGACTTGCGTCACAGGGTGCAACATTGTCGATAGCGGGCTGTGTGGCGCAGACACAGCAACAGAGACACACGCATCAGTTGGTTTCCTGTGCAGCCCAGATATGAACCATGCCCAGACGCAAGGGATATTTGTTCACACCCCTACCCTGGCCTGGCGTACGCCGAGCCAGCCCACTCGGCTTACGTATAAAGGGGGGGACGACGACGCTACGTGTCCCAGTTCTTCCCCAATGCCTGAGGTGATATGGCTGCGTCCGCCTGCCATATGACGAGGCTCAATCAGATAGGGTCCATGACTTGCGTTGCACGGAGTCGGTGGCACCGGTTACACTGCGGCCGGCACGGGCCGACCGCCACGGGACGGTGACTTTCTTTGCACTGAGGTAGGGGCACCTAAAGTGCTGAGCGGGTGTGCAGCCTGCGATGATGACGTGTGCACTGATATGGTCTCTGCCATTGCAATATCAAGACCCAGAATCAAGTGTGCGACCTGGTGGACCGCGGTGCGGGGCCGCATGATGTGGAGGCTGCCAAGGTCGCGGGCCCCGGGCTTGAAGCTTGCACCGGCACGTGGTGGGCCCTCTTGGAGACACGCCGGTGGCGGAAGGTGAGCAGTGAGGCCTGGGTGCGCAGGTGCGGGCAATCCCGCTGGGCGGCGGGAGGGGCTGGGGTGCAGCAGCCTGTGTGCGCAGGGGCGGCCAAGCGATGTTGCCGTGTGCAATGATATGTACTCTGTCATCATTAGCTGTGGACTCTGTTTCAGATGAGGGACCTGGTGGACTGCAGTGTATACCGGCACGTGGTTGGAGACACACCGGTGGCAGCAGGTGAGCTGTGAGGCCTGGGTGCGCAGTGTCGGCACTGTCTCTCCCTGTCCCTCTCTTCCTTTCACTGTCTCTCTCTCTCCCTCTCTTTCTCTATCTTTCTCTCTCTCACTCGCCATCTCTTTCTTTCACTGTCTCTCTCTCCCTCTGTTGCTCTCTCTCTCCTTCTCCCTCTTTCCCCCTTTCTCTCTCTCCCTCTCTTTCACTCTCTCTCTCTACATTTCTTTCTCTCTCTCTTTCTCTCTCTCTCTGTCCCTTTTTGGGCGCATGACGCACCTTCTTATCTTCAATTTTGTCTTGCAGGTGTTGACTTTCAGATTGTCCAGAGGAGACCCGCCATAACTCTTCCACTTATTGGTGTTGAGTTAAATTTGAATTAAATAATTATTTTTTCAATTCTCTCGTGTATGGATGTTTTTCCTTTTTCTGGCCACACATGAATGTTGATTGTTGTACTTGTGCGACATCAGGCGAATTGTTGTGTTCATGTATTTGTAAGGTAGATGTGAGATCTCTTTGTCGGGGGGAGGGTGCCCGGGGTAGGGCCCTGGGGGTGGAACGTCCGGGGGGTGGGGGGGAGCCTGGGTGTGGTGGCGGTGGGTGTTGTGGCCCTCTTGGGGCTCCGAGCTGCATGATCAGTAGCTCCATGGCATCTGTTGTTCTTCTGGTGTGGCTGTGGGCTGGGCTCCCTTTTATGGTGCAGGTTGTCGTCCGCTTTAGCACCAGGTAGGAGCAGGTGTTGAATCCCTGCTGCTAACGTGCCTTATCGCATGTTTTTGAATCTTATCGCCGATCTGGCTGGTCGTTGAGAATGTTACGGAGTGGTGATTTCGCGGGTTTTTGCACGGGAACGCCTACTCTGCATCTCATTAGCGTTAGTTGCCAGTGTCATCCGTGGCGATGTTTTTTGCAGCTACTATCGCAGGTAAACTGGTGATATCGGCTGTTAGCACCAGCTTGTGAATGGTGCGATGGATTTATCACCACTTTGGCTGCGATAAAGTGCCGCTAACTCGGCGATAAGTCCTTGAGAATATGCCCCTCAAAGTGCAGAGTGGATTGCTGGCTTTCATTGTCACAGGGACAGCAGGGCAGGGACAGAAACCAACTGCCCTGCTGGGGAAAGCAGCCAGGAAGTGGATATTACCCAACCTAAAGCGTGTTCATTAAATCCATACTCCTGGTTGGGAACCCAAACTAAACATGGTTCAACCCGCTCAGGTGAGATGATCTACAGCGTCCATCACCGGGGACTTGTTGGACCTTTGAGATGCTGTTTGCTTGGGGAGCAGTTCAAGGCCTTTGTGTTACTATTAATCTCGCTGGGGGAATGAACGAGCTGGGGAACACCCAGATCTCGGAAGGATTTTTGGATGTACACTACCCAAGCGATGCTGTTTCCACGATTCTAAATTAATACAATCAGCTAGGACGAGGCGGGAGAAGTTAGTGAATGGGGAACTCCACATTTCTACCCATAATAGCAGCGGTGCCAGTTTGATCACGTCTGCGACCTCCGTGTGGGTGAAAATGTTGGCAGTGCTTTTAGGGACTGCCAGCAATCTGGATTTGTTTTCAGCTGCTTGAAAGCGGGCGCAATTCGTGTACCTCCAAACTCCCCCCCCCATAAGTGCCCAGGGAGAGACATTTTGCTTTATAAAGGGAGGTTTCAAATTCTTTGATTGGTTTTTGTTTGAGTTTTCTAGCAAATCGAAAATTGCCTCAGCTGCACTATCCATTTTAAGCTCTCTCTGTACCTGAAGTTTGCCCATTCAAAATTATCATCCAGCAAGATCCCAAAGTAGTTAAAATGTGAGACTTCCGTGATGGCAGTTCATCCATAGTGAACCTGCGTGAACTAGTATTTCTGGGACCATAGGTCATAATAAATGATTTTTTATGATTGACCACTAGATTCAGGATCACTGTAAAGTCATTAAAAGAATCCAGCAAGAGCGGTAGCCCGTTATCAGTACGCGACAATAGCACAGCATCGTCAGCGTACAGGAGTACTGGCACTGGCCGATTCCCTGTCCTGGGCAAGTCCTTTCCCTTGTGCTGTAGGGTAGGATCAAGGGAGTTCATGTAAAAAAGAAAAAAGGTAGGGGGCTCAGACGCACCCCTGCCTGACCCCCTTGTCTACCTTGAAGGAGGGCGTACTCTCCCCATCAGGGACAAATAGCGCCTGGGCTAAAGTGTCACAGTGTAAGCGCTTTATGTGTCAACCCCGGCATGATTCATTAAGTCCCACAACCTGCCCCTGTCCACCAAGTCGAACGCACTAGACAGGTCCATGAAGGCAAGGTGTAATGAGCCCCCTTGGCCTTGACGTACTTCCCCATGATCAGGAGCAGGCTGAGGGACTGTCCAACCGTGTCCACGCCTGATCGGAAGCCAAACTGGACTTCGGAAAAGAAGCCCCTGTAATCCGCTCATGCCTCCAACTTCTCAAGGATCACCCTGACTAGGATTTTGACAGAGGAGTCCTACAGCAAGATCGGACGGTAACTTCATGGAACTCCTCTGCCACCCTTCTTGAAGATCGGGACGATGGTGGATTTTTTCCAGGAACTTGGGATTTCTGTATGAAAAATGGCGCAGAATACGTTCATCAATAGGGGGCCCAAAAAGATGTATTGTGTCTAAAGAAGTCGATTGGAACCACATCTGGGCCGGGGGCCTTGCTAGGGCTACTCCTTAGGATGGCAGAGGTTACATCGCTCAAGTCTATGGTGAACGGGGGAGGAAGTACTAACAGACTTGGGGGGACAGAATGGTTCATGCTGGGTAAAGGGGTCTTAGGAAGGCCTAAATCAGGGGGTTTAGTAGACGTATCCTCAAAGATATGTGAAAAATCGGACAACCAGTCTTCTCGGGAGACATGGCAAGTAATTTTTGGGGCATTATCATCTGAAAAGTAGGGATGATTAATCACGTCCCAAAAATCTTGGCGTCCCTAAGTTTGGCAGCTGCAAGTAAATCCTTCCAGGCCTTCTCTCTGACTTCCCTTCTCCTTACATCGTGTGTCGTCTTATAAACCCGCCTGGCAAGCCTAATTTCTTCGATATTTCTGGGTCACTTTGGAATTGGGTCTCTGCGGGTTTGATGGCCCTCGATGGTTGCTCGGTGCTGTTAGAGTCCTGACTGGACTTAAACAGGCCTTGGTTGCTGCAAGGGGTCTGGTACCCCGGGTATTGGTGGTGTGTGGCTCCTGTCAGTCCTGGTGTCCTCTCACTTGGTGGGGGGACAGATCTGACCTTCAGGAGCACAGGTACCTCTTTCTGGGGGGCTGCTGCATCTGGCTGGCTGGGGAGAGGCAAAACGGTAAACCAGACTCTGCTTTTTCGGTGCCTGCGAACTGCAGGGCAGTAGCTCCTCAACTCCAAGGGAGATTGCTGGCAACTTGCGAAGGGCTGGCAGTCTACTGGGGTTCTTGGTAGTTGCTCAGCTGCAGGACGAGTCACTCGGTCACGATTGTTGGGACTGGTGCAGGCAGGCCGGGTTTGGCACCAAAAGTCCACAGCAGTCTTCAGTTATCGTTCTCTCACGGCTCCTCTTTGTCCGCTTCTTCTGGATTCATCGAATCTAAGTTCCTGGCATTAGGGGTGCCCCTAAATATTCACTTTAGGGCTGTTAAGGGGAGTGGCAGGTAGTAGCCAATGGGCTACTTACTTTTAGGGTGACTACACCCTCTATATGACCACTTCCCGTGGGAAATGGGCATTGCCCTGACCCAGTAAGCCTAATTCCACCAAAAATCAAGATGGTGGAATTCTAGTTTTTGTGTTCACATCAGGTAGCCCACCTTAGGGGAGGAACTAGCCTGATTGAGAACACGCCTCCTGACTAGTTAATTTGGTGCCAAATGGGCCTCAGGGCAGGGAGCGGCATCTCCCAAGTCTGGGGGAAGCTGGGGACGCATATCAAGGGCGGCAGAGGCCTTTGAAGCTTCCTGCCTTGATATGCTGATTACTAGGCCATCCTGCTTGGAGGCGGTGGCAACACATCTGGATGGAGCAGGTATTGTTTCTGCCCTCAGAGAGTGTGGGCTCTCACCTGCAGGGGGACAGAAACCAATCTGTGGTGGCAGGCTGGTCTGCACCAGTCAGCCAGTATACTAGTAGTCGGTAGGTTTTCAGGGGGGCGCCTCTAAGGTGCCCTCTGGGTACATGTATTAATAAATCCACCACTGGAATCAGTGTGGACTTTTTAATACAAGACGTTTGATACTGTTGCAGCGCGTACAATAAAAACTATTCTCCTCCTAGGTCACTTATAGGTCATCCAGGGGCAAACTATATTTTCTCACATCCACATGACGATGGGGCCCATAAACATCGCCTATCACACACACACACACCTGGATTTCCTTTACACCTTTATGAAATTCTGTACTCCTAGGAGAAGCATGAGAACTAAATGGAAAACACCATTTATGTACCGCTGGAAGGAGCCGGGATATCTTATTACCTTAACTTATCGCTTTCCTTTAGCTATTTCCTAAGATATTCCTGCTCATTGTTTTGTCGATGAATCATTCATGTAAGAAATTAGTTCATAGTGATTAAGACCAGCTAAATCACAATAACCAATTACTGGTGTCACAATCATTTAGGAAAATAACCACTGAGTCATTTGGTTTAAAGAATCTTAAATTTTATATAATTTTAAAAGCATGAGAAAGAATTTTAAACCTTTATTCAATTTATTCATTCATTATTAATTCAAATATTTATTAAGCAAAATCAATTTATTGCAGAAAGGAAATTTTTGTCATGAAGCAAAACCCTAATTATCTGCCTACCTTCCTAATTTAGCCTAATGATTTCTAACCTAAGTTTAAGAATTTAGAAATAACCTGATTCTCATACTCAACTGGAAAGTTAAGACAGCAACAGCAACTTCAGCTCGTCAGCATCAGCTACCTGCAACCCGTCTCATCTAACAGTCTTTCGGCATCTCCCGCTCAGTAAGGGATCGATCAGGACCACCTAGCACTGGAAGCCACCAACACCAACACGACTCTCCAACTCCGATCGTGACCCCCTCCCACTAAGAGTAGGCCCTCTTATACCCTAATTCTAACTTTGCTAACTAATTGTTGCAACATTAATAACACGCTTTTCTTTCATTGGTCCATGCATGTCATCTTATTCATTCTTTTAATCAAGTTCTCTTGGATCCAATGGTCCTTGGATCATTTCCTTTCTCACAGTTCAAGACATGTTTCCATCCGCTTCGATCAGTACATTTGTAACTTCTTTCGATACATTCGAGAACTCTGCAGTCATTGTCCTTTCTCTTAAACTGGTTTCCCACGGGTCTCTGCTGATCACCACGGCACACTATCAGTTCAATTAGGTCACATCAGCCTTGACCATTTCTCGCATCCTAGCCTCTCAGCAACATCACGAGGTTAGTTTTTCTCCGACTTCTCTCCCGTGTCACATGTCTCCCTTGCGCTTGCGCACATCACCCACTGGCAGCCATTTTATATCGTCACTCGGTTATACTTTAGAAGCACTAATTTGAAGTAAACAAAACATAATTAAAATAGAGAAAAATAGCCTTTTCGTTTCCCTCCCGTCATCTACGTACCCCAATTAGTTATTACCTAGCAGAAAGCAACATTTAAGCTGTTTCTTACTTACCATCACTATTGTTTTTGCAACGACACGTTTTATTTCTATGAAGCACAAAAACATGCATTTATTTTAAATTAGTACGCATTTACTTTTACGTTATAATTAGACACACGGACATCCATTAATAGATTATTTAGCACACACATTTGCGTATTACCCTTCCCACACGTACAGTGTTGATTAATACATTTAAACGAACATTTTATTAATTATTTATAAAATTTGTTAGGGGTTAACATTTTTTTAATTTTCTCTGCTCCATCAACTCCAAACATCTTTAGTTTCAGTGATGCCATCATGTAGCTGGGAACTCATAATCACCAGTGCCCAGTACACACACTCAAGACGGCTTCCCTGTTCACTGGCAACGTCCAAGAATCGACTTGGACATCACAGGGGCAAATCTGTCTGCAGGTATGGCACACCTCCTCATGTCTTCAATTTTCTCTGCACCATGGCCCGCAGCCTGCAATGGCAGTTTGCATGTTGGTGCTGAGGGGTCCCTTAGGGTGGCCCAATACATGCTGTAGCCCTTAGGGACCCTTGTTAGTACTTAGGTACTAGGGGTACCACTTACTAGGGACTTACTGGGGGTGCTAAAGGTATAGCCAATTGGGGGAACAATTGTACAGTTTTAGGGAAAGAACACTGGTACTGGGGACCTGGTCAGCAGGAACCCCGTGCACTTCAGTCACAGTTGCATCTAATACCAGGTAAAAAGTGGGAGTGACCATGTCAAAAAGGGGCACTTTCCTAGAGTCCCTAAAAGGAAGAATGGTGCCTAAGGTGGATGGAGAAGGACCCTAGTCATCGGGGTCACTAGAACGGGTAGAGGAAAAGTGCCTCCTAGCCAGTCTTAAGGTTTCTCTATTATTAACGGGGCTGTTCACTCAGGGCGTGCTTCTCACTGTGGGAAGAGATCTCACTCATGCTCTTGATCAGTCCGCAGAAGTGCAATCGTCATCTCATCTAGTCACTCGCACTCGTCGCTTTGCTGTCAGTCACTCAGATTGCAGCTCTCACCTGTGCATTCTCTGCTTGTGCTTCAGTCGCGGAGCTCTTGCAGGTGAGGCTCCGTTTCCAGATGCATATGTGGCTGCACTCCCGGCCTCCTCGGCTGATGTGGGGCACATGTCCAGCATGTCTTCCCCCCTGGGTTCTTCCCTCTCTTACTCCCTTTCTAGTGGTTCACTTATCTGGTGGTATAGAGAAGACGCGGGCAGCTGAACAACAAGCCCTTACTCAGTCCCTAGGGTAACTGATTTCATACTCCATCTTTTCCTGGGTGTTTTTCATACCACAGACGTGGGATTCCTGTGACGTTTATGGGCCTCCTCAGGCCACAGCAAGAGTTACCGCTGCTCAGCATCTCTCTTGTTTTTGGGATCCTCAGTTTCATCTGTAAATACCCTGATCTCTCTGCATCAAAGGTGCCGGGTTCAGAAAAGGACTTCTTCCCATCCTCGTTAGCGAGTCCTCCCACTGTTCTAGATGCATGCCCGTGGCCTTACCGTGCTGGTGGGACATAGTAGCCCTTTTCGGCGGTGGCGTCCATTGTGTTTAGGTTTTTCTGCCTTCATCACTGTTTTCTGTCTTTAATGCACTCACGGGTAACATGAAAAAAAGATCAGCTGGCCTTGTGACAGCAGCTCATCCTAGGGGGGTCGGTGGAAAGGAAACGTAAAACAGGGCGGGGGTTCCCTCAGTTATTTCTCTAACTGATCTCGTGGAAGAGGGGGAGGGAAGTGATCAAACACTGACACCTAAAGGTCTCCTTGTGCTCGTCTGACCTTCGGTCGGGCGTCTGGAGTGGCAGCGGAGGGGCCAAGGCTGCTGGACCGGATAGTCTCTTTCTCTCACACATTCATCTTTCAAGGGTCTGCGCTTCGGGTCCTGGTGCTCCTGGCTATCTCCTCCCTTTCGCACTACTTCTAGAGCCCGCCTGCTCTATACGATGCATTCACGTGCACACTTTCCATCCTTGGACTCTCCCCATCCCTGCCTACCCAACCAGTCTAGTATACCATTATCTCCTGCGCTGACGACACTTGTTTGTGCACTTTTAACAGACTCGGACTAACACAGAACAATACAGGCCATGCGAGCAAGCACGAAAAATACGGTAAGAGCGGTTAGACTTTACCTAACTTTGGTTCATCGTGATCACGCTGTCTGGCCAAATCACCAGGTCCTGTGCTGGGCAGTTCCCCACCCCTGACCCCTGGAGAAACTTCTCCCTCACCTCTTGGGTCTGGGGTCATCGCGTGGAGTCCGGTCATCGCATGGAGTCCAGTGCTGGGCAGTGCTCCACCCCTGACCCCTGGAGAAACTTCTCCCTCACTTCTTGGGCCTGGAGTCATCGCGTGGAGTCCAGTGCTAGGCAGTGCTCCACCCTGACCCCCTGGAGAAACTTCTCCCTCGCCTCTTGGTCCTGGGGTCATCGCGTGGAGTCCAGCGCTGGGCAGTGCTCCACCCTGACCCCCTGGAGAAACTTCTCCCTTGCCTCTTGGGCCTGGAGTCATCGCGAGGAGTCCAGTCAACGCGTGGAGTCCAGTGCTGGGCAGTGCTCCACCCCTGACCCCTGGAGACACTTCTCCCTCACTTCTTGGGACTGGAGTCATCGCGTGGAGTCCTTTGCTGGGCAGTGCTCCACCCTGACCCCCTGGAGAAACTTCTCTCTTACCTCTTGGGCCTGGAGTCATCGCGTGGAGTCCAGTCAACGCGTGGAGTCCAGTGCTGGGCAGTGCTCCACCCCTGACCCCTGGAGAAACTTCTCCTCGCCTCTTGGGCCTGTGGTCATCGCGTGGAGTCCAGTCCTCGTGTGGAGTCAGGTGCTGGGCAGTGCTCCACCCTGACCCCCTGGAGAAACTTCTCTCTTACCTCTTGGGCCTGGGTCATCGCGTGGAGTCCGGTCATCGCGTGGAGTTTGGTCCTGGGCAGTGCTTCACCCCAGACCCCCTGGAGAAACTTCTCCCTCACCTCTTGGGTCTAGGGTCATCGCGTGGAGTCCGGTAATCGCGTGGAGTCCGGTCATCGCGTGGAGTTTTGTCCTGGGCAGTGCTTCACCCCAGACCCCCTGGAGAAACTTCTCCCTTACCTCTTGGGCCTGGGGTCATCGCGTGGAGTCCGGTGCTGGGCAGTGCTCCACCCTGACCCCCTGGAGAAACTTCTCCCTCACCTCTTGGGTCTAGGGTCATCGCGTGGAGTCCGGTCATCGCGTGGAGTTTTGTCCTGGGCAGTGCTTCACCCCAGACCCCCTGGAGAAACTTCTCCCTTACCTCTTGGGCCTGGAGTCATCGCGTGGAGTCCAGTCAACGTGTGGAGTCCAGTGCTGGGCAGTGCTCCACCCCTGAACCCTGGAGAAACTTCTCCCTCACTTCATGGGCCTGGAGTCATCGCGTGGAGTCCGGTGCTGGGCAGTGCTCCACCCTGACCCCCTGGAGAAACTTCTCCCTCGCCTCTTGGGCCTGGGGTCATCGCGTGGAGTCCAGTCATCGCGTGGAGTCTGGTGCTGGGCAGTGCTCCACCCTGACCCCCTGGAGAAACTTCTCCCTCACCTCTTGGGTCTGGGGTCATCGCGTGGAGTCCGGTCATCGCGTGGAGTTTGGTCCTGGGCAGTGCTTCACCCCAGACCCCCTGGAGAAACTTATCCCTTACCTCTTGGGCCTGGGGTCATCGCGTGGAGTCCTGTGCTGGGCAGTGCTCCACCCTGACCCCCTGGAGAAACTTCTCCCTCACTTCTTGGGCCTGGAGTCATCGCATGGAGTCCGGTGCTGGGCAGTGCTCCACCCTGACCCCCTGGAGAAACTTCACCCTCGCCTCTTGGGCCTGGGGTCATCACTTGGAGTCCAGTCATCGCGTGGAGTCCGGTGCTGGGCAGTGCTCCACCCTGACCCCCTGGAGAAACTTCTCTCTTACCTCTTGGGCCTGGGTCATCACGTGGAGTCCGGTCATCGCGTGGAGTTTGGTCCTGGGCAGTGCTTCACCCCAGACCCCCTGGAGAAACTTCTCCCTCACCTCTTGGGTCTGGGGTCATCGCGTGGAGTCCGGTCATCGCGTGGAGTTTGGTCCTGGGCAGTGCTTCACCCCAGACCCCCTGGAGAAACTTCTCCCTTACCTCTTGGGCCTGGGGTCATCGCGTGGAGTCCGGTGCTGGGCAGTGCTCCACCCTGACCCCCTGGAGAAACTTCTCCCTCACTTCTTGGGCCTGGAGTCATCGCGTGGAGTCCAGTCAACGCGTGGAGTCCAGTGCTGGGCAGTGCTCCACCCCTGACCCCTGGAGAAACTTCTCCCTCACTTCTTGGGCCTGGAGTCATCGCGTGGAGTCAGGTGCTGGGCAGTGCTCCACCCTGACCCCCTGGAGAAACTTCTCCCTCGCCTCTTGGGCCTGGGGTCATCGCGTGGAGTCCAGTCATCGCGTGGAGTCTGGTGCTGGGCAGTGCTCCACCCTGACCCCCTGGAGAAACTTCTCCCTCACCTCTTGGGTCTGGGGTCATCGCGTGGAGTCCGGTCATCGCGTGGAGTTTGGTCCTGGGCAGTGCTCCACCCTGACCCCCTGGAGAAACTTCTCCCTCACTTCTTGGGCCTGGAGTCATCGCGTGGAGTCAGGTGCTGGGCAGTGCTCCACCCTGACCCCCTGGAGAAACTTCTCCCTCGCCTCTTGGGCCTGGGGTCATCGCGTGGAGTCCAGTCATCGCGTGGAGTCCGGTGCTGGGCAGTGCTCCACCCTGACCCCCTGGAGAAACTTCTCTCTTACCTCTTGGGCCTGGGTCATCACGTGGAGTCTGGTCATCGCGTGGAGTTTGGTCCTGGGCAGTGCTTCACCCCAGACCCCCTGGAGAAACTTCTCCCTCACCTCTTGGGTCTGGGGTCATCGCGTGGAGTCCGGTCATCGCGTGGAGTTTGGTCCTGGGCAGTGCTTCACCCCAGACCCCCTGGAGAAACTTCTCCCTCACCTCTTGGGTCTGGGGTCATCGCGTGGAGTCCGGTCATCGCGTGGAGTTTGGTCCTGGGCAGTGCTTCACCCCAGACCCCCTGGAGAAACTTCTCCCTTACCTCTTGGGCCTGGGGTCATCGCGTGGAGTCCGGTGCTGGGCAGTGCTCCACCCTGACCCCCTGGAGAAACTTCTCCCTCACTTCTTGGGCCTGGAGTCATCGCGTGGAGTCCAGTCAACGCGTGGAGTCCAGTGCTGGGCAGTGCTCCACCCCTGACCCCTGGAGAAACTTCTCCCTCACTTCTTGGGCCTGGAGTCATCGCGTGGAGTCCGTTGCTGGGCAGTGCTCCACCCTGACCCCCTGGAGAAACTTCTCTCTTACCTCTTGGGCCTGGAGTCATCGCGTGGAGTCCAGTCAACGCGTGGAGCCCAGTGCTGGGCAGTGCTCCACCCCTGACCCCCTGGAGAAACTTCTCCCTCGCCTCTTGGGCCTGTGGTCATCGCGTGGAGTCCAGTCATCGTGTGGAGTCCGGTGCTGGGCAGTGCTCCACCCTGACCCCCTGGAGAAACTTCTCTCTTACCTCTTGGGCCTGGGTCATCGTGTGGAGTCCGGTCATCGCGTGGAGTTTGGTCCTGGGCAGTGCTTCACCCCAGACCCCCTGGAGAAACTTCTCCTTCACCTCTTGGGTCTGGGGTCATCGCGTGGAGTCCGGTCATCGCGTGGAGTTTTGTCCTGGGCAGTGCTTCACCCCAGACCCCCTGGAGAAACTTCTCCCTTACCTCTTGGGCCTGGAGTCATCGCGTGGAGTCCAGTCAACGCGTGGAGTCCAGTGCTGGGCAGTGCTCCACCCCTGACCCCTGGAGAAACTTCTCCCTCACTTCTTGGGCCTGGAGTCATCGCGTGGAGTCCGGTGCTGGGCAGTGCTCCACCCTGACCCCCTGGAGAAACTTCTCCCTCGCCTCTTGGGCCTGGGGTCATCGCGTGCAGTCCAGTCATCGCGTGGAGTCTGGTGCTGGGCAGTGCTCCACCCTGACCCCCTGGAGAAACTTCTCCCTCACCTCTTGGGTCTGGGGTCATCGCGTGGAGTCCGGTCATCACGTGGAGTTTGGTCCTGGGCAGTGCTTCACCCCAGACCCCCTGGAGAAACTTCTCCCTTACCTCTTGGGCCTGGGGTCATCGCGTGGAGTCCAGTGCTGGGCAGTGCTCCACCCCTGACCCCTGGAGAAACTTCTCCCTCACTTCTTGGGCCTGGAGTCATTGCGTGGAGTCCGGTGCTGGGCAGTGCTCCACCCTGACCCCCTGGAGAAACGTCTCCCTCGCCTCTTGGGCCTGGGGTCATCGCGTGGAGTCCAGTCATCGCGTGGAGTCCGGTGCTGGGCAGTGCTCCACCCTGACCCCCTGGAGAAACTTCTCTCTTACCTCTTGGGCCTGGGTCATCGCGTGGAGTCTGGTCATCGCGTGGAGTTTGGTCCTGGGCAGTGCTTCACCCCAGACCCCCTGGAGAAACTTCTCCCTCACCTCTTGGGTCTGGGGTCATCGCGTGGAGTCCGGTCATCGCGTGGAGTTTGGTCCTGGGCAGTGCTTCACCCCAGACCCCCTGGAGAAACTTCTCCCTTACCTCTTGGGCCTGGGGTCATCGCGTGGAGTCCGGTGCTGGGCAGTGCTCCACCCTGACCCCCTGGAGAAACTTCTCCCTCACTTCTTGGGCCTGGAGTCATCGCGTGGAGTCCAGTCAACGCGTGGAGTCCAGTGCTGGGCAGTGCTCCACCCCTGACCCCTGGAGAAACTTCTCCCTCACTTCTTGGGCCTGGAGTCATCGCGTGGAGTCCGGTGCTGGGCAGTGCTCCACCCTGAACCCCTGGAGAAACTTCTCCCTCGCCTCTTGGGCCTGGGGTCATCGCGTGGAGTCCAGTCATCTCGTGGAGTCCGGTGCTGGGCAGTGCTCCACCCTGACCCCCTGGAGAAACTTCTCTCTTACCTCTTGGGCCTGGGTCATCGCGTGGAGTCCGGTCATCGCGTGGAGTTTGGTCCTGGGCAGTGCTTCACCCCAGACCCCCTGGAGAAACTTCTCCCTCACCTCTTGGGTCTGGGGTCATCGCGTGGAGTCCGGTCATCGCGTGGAGTTTGGTCCTGGGCAGTGCTTCACCCCAGACCCCCTGGAGAAACTTCTCCCTTACCTCTTGGGCCTGGGGTCATCGCGTGGAGTCCGGTGCTGGGCAGTGCTCCACCCTGACCCCCTGGAGAAACTTCTCCCTCACTTCTTGGGCCTGGAGTCATCGCGTGGAGTCCGGTGCTGGGCAGTGCTCCACCCTGACCCCCTGGAGAAACTTCTCCCTCGCCTCTTGGGCCTGGGGTCATCGCGTGGAGTCCAGTCATCGTGTGGAGTCCGGTGCTGGGCAGTGCTCCACCCTGACCCCCTGGAGAAACTTCTCTCTTACCTCTTGGGCCTGGGTCATCGCGTGGAGTCCAGTCATCGCGTGGAGTCCGGTGCTGGGCAGTGCTCCACCCTGACCCCCTGGAGAAACTTCTCCCTCGCCTCTTGGGCCTGGGGTCATCGCGTGGAGTCCAGTCATCGCGTGGAGTCCGGTGCTGGGCAGTGCTCCACCCTGACCCCCTGGAAAAACTTCTCTCTTACCTCTTGGGCCTGTGGTCATCGCGTGGAGTCCAGTCATCGCGTGGAGTCCGGTGCTGGGCAGTGCTCCACCCTGACCCCCTGGAGAAACTTCTCCCTCACCTCTTGGGCCTGGAGTCATCGCGTGGAGTCCGGTCCTGGGCAGTGCTCCACCCTGACCCCCTGGAGAAACTTCTCCCTCACCTCTTGGGCCTGGGGTCATCGCGTGGAGTCCAGTCATCGCGTGGAGTCCGGTGCTGGGCAGTGCTCCACCCTGACCCCCTGGAGAAACTTTTCCCTCACCTCTTGGGCCTGGGGTCATCGCGTGGAGTCCGGTCCGGTGCTCTCCTGTTCATGTCGCGTAGACCATCTCATGAATACAATGCAACACCTGTAGTGTAAAATAAAACACAACCCTTTGCAGACACCTAGAAGTCTAACATCCATTTAATGCAGAAATAGCATGAAAGCAAATCAAACCATGACAACTGTTGTTTCAATGGACCAGCGCTTCCACCCGAAATCCAGTTGGTGCATTTAATGCTAAAATACATACATTTTGGCACAACTTTATGCAGTTTTTTGTTAGCACAAGTCAATGGAAACGTGAGCATGTGATTGAAACTGACTCTTGAATGAACCCAACTGATGAGCAGATGGGGGGGCTCTTCTCACTTGGAAGAATATGAGGACCCAGAAATACAAACAAGCACTGGCTCCACTCCTACAATTCACGCTTCGTGGTGCCAATCCTCAAAACGAGGCTACGCTGACTACACAGCGCAGAAAATGTGCAGTTGCACAACAGTGAATAAAATGGCCTCTGGGCCTAGAGGATACGTGTAACTTAGCAGACATATTAGAGTTAATGTGCACTTCAGGTTCATATAACATGATATTGCGATTCAGACATGGAATGTATCTGTACATGCAGGGCTTTAAGTGGGATGAAAAAACTGGGGGGTCTCTCAAAGGGGCGTGGCCAATGTAATTAAGGGTGTGGCTTAAAAATACATAAGCTAAAAATCTGTGCTTAGCATAGTGTGCCGCCAGGCTTGTATTTTGCAGTTTCTGTCATAGCATCTAGATATATGATACAACAAGTAACATCATACCTACAACAAGGCAGGACTATTGGCTTTGTCAATGGTTGTTAGTTGCATAAGATAAATAAGCAGCAACTATGGCTTGTTGTATATAATGTTGAAAAAGCTTCCACTTAAAGCCCTGCTGACACCACGACGATGTTGCTGCTCCTGCGTATTAAAAAGAGAAGGGAAATCCAGAGAGAAAATGACTCTCTTTAAAGGATTTCCCTTCCCCTACAACACTCACCTGGCATGACGTCATGCCGTAACTTCTTCACTAGTGAGAAGTGAGCAGTGTGAGCAGTGTGAGCACGCGCACATCGATGTGCTTGCTGTCACCGGCGCCCTCCCCCCCTCTGCTAAGAAGTTGGGCCCCACAGAAATATGTTGAACTTGTCCCAGTGTAATTTTCAAACACCCGGACAGTTCATCTGCTCCTGCACTTTGTCTGCTTTCGATTCCCAGCAGCAATGTGCAGGCAGCGAGGGGTCTTTTTATCCACCTCCAGCTGGGCAAGGATAAAGACAGAAGTTAAGGGGCCATCAGGCCTCCTTTTGATCGAGTGTGGGACTGGAGGCGCCCTGGAACCTCACAAATGCAAATACACTGGCAAGAAAACAAAAGTTCACAGCTTGTTATCTCTTCACAGGTACTTAAGAGATGCATGCTTTTTACTTGGTTGTATAAGTGCATGCACTGTAAGAATGTCAGATGGGTTGGTCTGTCCCAGTATTTACACAAATAACAATCTAAATAGCACTATTTTATTTATTTGATAGTGCTACTCATCCCAATGCAGAGTGTTAGAGCGCTTTACATACACATTATCCATTCCAAATAAATCATGTAAGTGTGTAAATCAATGTACAAGACGTGTTACATGAGACAGTCAGGGTTACAAGGTGTAGGAGTCAAATACCCTTCATCGCTCACTGTGGTCTAGTAGAAGGATTACAATTTATTAACTGCAACAAACAAAAGGATCTCCGTGTTCATAGCAGTAATCCACTTACCTATCTACATAAAATACAAATCTGTGATCTGCGTGTTACATGATCTGCTTTGCAGGAGACAACTTTTTTTAAAAACATATTTTATTGCATTTTCAGTTGGCATATGTTATAACATACACATACCAGAGCATCACTTCCAGTGAGGTCACTTCCTGTGATGCCACGTGGAATGTCACGCGTCATGACGTCATGTGCTTTGATAGCACGCGTCATGATGTCACTTGCATACTGCCTGACTTGGTCACTTCCCCCACTTCTTTTTCAGGACTTGTGGCCTGTGGCCTGCTCTAGTTTCCTGCTCTGCCTGTGCTGACCTGGACATGTCCTCTGGAGTAGCTGGATGCTCACCCACAATGCCCTTCCTCTCGCAAGTACTTCCGGTTATGTACCACGAGTAGTTCAGAGAGCTGGTAAAAAGAGAAAGTGGAAGAGGGAAAAAAGAGATATGGCTTCCCCAAGCAAGTTCTTAGATACTGTAGGCCTCATTTACCACAAAATGATGCAGCGCAGCGCTGAAAGACATCTTGCTGCGCTAAGCTGCGTCATTTTAAAAACACAGGGATGCATCGTATTAACAACAATATGAAGCATCGTGTGCTTTCCCCTGCCCTGGCACACAATTGGCTGCCATGCTAGTGCAGGCACCCTTGTGCCATGTTGCAAGGGTGCCTGCGTTGCATGGATGGTTGTTTTTGTGCAGGAAGAGACACCTTCCTGCACAAAAACAATAATTTATGGCATTTTTCTCTTTCTATGCATGGTGCAGAATGCAGCACGCATAGAAAGAGGAAAAAACGTGGAGAAATAAAAGTATTTCTAGTCGTTGTGCCACTACTACGCCTCCCCTGGGGAGGCGTGGATCCTGACGCATTCCCAGCTTTACAAAATGTTGTAAATCTGGGATTGTGTCAGGTTCCATGAGTGTTGAATGGGAACACCCACAGCAACACCCATGGAACGCCCCTTTCATGCAGAGTAATGCGTGAAAGGGGCCCATATTTACAAGGCCATGAATAGTCATGCATGGTGACTTTACGAGGCCTTGTAAGTATGGGCAAGCCCATTGCGCCACCGGTGCATTAAGAAAAGTGACGCACCGGTGGCGCAATGGGCTTGTAAATGAGGCCTTTTGCGGCTTGTTTACAAGCTTCCTGTGCAGCCAATGCGTCACTTTTAATATGGGAAAATGTGACATACCGGCGGCGTGAGGGGCTTGCAAATAAGGCCCTTTGTCTGCCTGTCTTCTGGTGAAGTGCAACTTACAAAATCAAACACGATTATACGTTTATTCAATTTATCTGCTCATACTAATAGCTTAGAGAATTCTACTAAGGTGCTAAGTTTCCGTTTTCCTTATGTCTGACATTTCCATGTTTAGAGTGTGTTTATATGTGACATTCCAATTCGTCTGTGTGACATGTGTGTAATAACTCAGTGAAAACAGATCAAAGCATTATGTGTATAGAACGAGAAAGATCTCATAAAATACACCCCTTTAGTCAATATATTGGCCAGGAGACAGTCTTTAAACAGCTGCATCTTCCTGAAGTGATGTCGCCATTTCAGTAAATTACTTCTCATTTCTAAAAGGATCACCCTCTAAACAAGCTCCCTGTTATTAAAAAGGCAAGTGATTTATGCAAAGTTGTCTTATGATGGGATCGGTCGGTAGCGGAGTAGTAGCCTCGGTAGGCCCAGCGGTGCTTTGTACTGGTGCGTCTGCACCTAATGAACAAGGAAAGTGGGAAGGAAGAACTAAGTCGCTATAACGTGTACCCATACATGCCAACATTTTAGAAGAGGAAAGCAGGTGATTTAAAAAAAATTATCGGGAGAATGTATTTCTCCCCTTGACTTCTAATGAGGGCGAGGCCTTAATCGGCTCGATTGTCATGTATGGGACTTGCAAGTGTGGTGCTGCAAGGCCGGATATCAGGAAAGCAAAAAACCATTTTTTCTTACCTGTCAGGAGCACGGAGAAAGCGCTCTTATAGGAAGAGAAAGCGTGACAAAAATGTTTACCAGCCTGTGGGAGCAGGTTCCTGGCAGTGCATACTCCGAGACACAGAAGACCAGTCCCCGTCGGCAGACGCCCATCAAAGAATCGGGTTTTTGCAGGCAGGAATCGGAAGGAGGGAGAGTAGCCCTGAAATCGGTAGTCTTCCACCTGAATCGGGAGGGTTGGCACGTATGGGTGTAATGTACAACACAGCTTCAGAGCCAGGTTTACCTTCACTGATGCTAATGAGAAGGAGTGTGACCACATCCTATGAAATGGCACCAGATCCGCAGGCGACTGCGTGGAGACCTGGGGGCATATTTATAAGAGTGGTGGCACAGGGCAGGGCAGCAAGTCTCCTTGCTGCGCTGCATTACGCCACAGGGAAAGGGGAAGCATGCACTGTATTTATCCAATACGGTGAATTCCTATCCTTTACCCCTGCGCTGACGCAGTTTCGGCAGCCTAGCACCAAAGGAGGCACCCTTACACCATGGTGCAAGGGTGCATGTGCATGCCCAAAAACAATCATACGAGGTGTTTTCCTCTTTCTATGTGCGCTGCACAATGCAGCTCACTTAGAAAGAGGAAAAAACGATGAGAAATAAAGATACTTCTCCTTGTAATGCCTCTGTAAGGTTTTGGCACATTCCCAGGTTTACATGGTATTGTAAGTCTTGGGATGCGTCAAAATCCATGGCAACACCAACCGCAACGCCCATGGAATGCCTCCCTGATGCATTGTAAGACAACGCAGCAACTTGCAGAGCGTTGCTTCACACCATATCTATGATGCCATGAAAAGCCACGCAAAGTGGCTTTGCGTGGTCTAGTAGATATGGGTCTGCACTCTGCGCCGCTGGAGCGTCAAAAAAAGTGATGGACCGTCGGCCAAGGGGCTTGTAAATAAGCCCCCTAGAGTCTTAGCGCTGTAAGATTAATGGCTGGTCCACCCCTATGGAAAGGGGTCCTCGCTTAAAGGTGAGGACTGGGCAAAGGTTTGGATACACAACGCAAGGCCACTTGGTCGCTCTATATGATACGTCTCTGACACTCCACGCCCCACACACAAAGGCCCATTGATTGATCGGGATTCATATTTTTATTATAATACAAACAAAAATTGGATGAGGTTCCTTGTCCTCAGAACGAATTTCAATATTACAAAGTGCTCTATTTACGTACAATATTTTGTGGAAAGACATTAACGGCAGGACTTAAGGAGTGTAATATTGCATTTTTTAGTTGTCTTTACATAGCACTTTATATCCCAGTCCGCTTGTCACACTAGGTATGGTAAACACATATTTCCTGAGGGAAAGGTTTATGAAAGTTAATCTATCCTTGACTGCTAGGATGAAGTGCATAGAGTCTAATAAAAGGGCAGAAAAGACCTGCAGATGCATCACGCCTCAAACCTGCCAGTGTTGCCACCGATGACGCTTCGCAGGGCGCATGTCAGTGCCCTCGAAGGAAAGAGAGCCCTGTATGCAAACGATATGAAACTGGCCTAGACAGGGCTGATCCAGTCTCCGTCTGGAAGGATGAAGAATAAAAAAATGTCCTGGGAGCATTGATAAACTCCTATGATGGAAGGATGAAGAGAGGAAGCAACCCTGGCCGAGGCATTGAGACATTCCTCTCTGAAAGGGGAGAAGCGTTAAGCAGGACTGGCCTGAGAAGAACTGAGAGCTGAGTGGAAAAGCAGAAGTGAGAAGCAGAGCTGCTAAACTCTGTGCCTTGGGCAGAACAGCTGTCCCTCCTAATAAAGCAGAGGTGGCCAGAGCAGAACTGCAAACCTCTGGGCCATCCCTCCCTTGCTGCCAAGCCTCCATCCTCCACTGACACTCTCAGGCCAGCTGATGCACCGACCCCCAGGGGTTCTGAGTCAGGAGAAGTAGGAAGCAGGAGCAGCGCCATCTTAGGAGGACTGCGACTCACATGATGTGAGGTCACGCCTTGCCTGTTGTGGTGCTGCACTGCCAGTGTCAAGAAGTGGGGGCCAGTGGTTCAAGAAGAAGGGGGAGGGTGAGCCACACACACATGCACACTCCCTCAATACCACACATTCATACATGTGCACACGTTCACCCACCACTCACATGCACAATCACACCCATAAGTTCATACATGTGCACACATTCACCCACCACTCACAAGCACATACAGATGCACACACACACACACACATATTCACAAATACACATGCATTCATACATACACAAACGCACGCAAGCACCAAACTTTATAGAAATAACTCTGACCAGGCCGCAGTGGTGATCTTGGATGGCTGGAGGGAAGCCTCGATGGTTCCTGAGGATTGGGACTACTGCCTCCTCTCATTGGCTGATCTTGTTATGGGTCAGCCAATGAAAGGAGGCGGCAGCCCCTTACTTGTCAGAGTGGGATGGGGTCAGTGAGACTGATGGACCACTGATGGACACTCAGACATGGGCACTTCAGGACTTAAAACTGAAGCTCCCAGGCCTGAGGCTATCAGTGACGCCCCCCTCAGCACGTGGGAGAGGGCCACCAGGCGCTTTGCTGGGCTGAGGTCACACCTACAGAGCTGTGACATCTTCAGCCCAGCAAGGTGCAGCTCAGGCGCCCAGGCGCTTGTGCATTCAGCGCAAGTACAGCGCCTGGCTGCCTGACCTGATCATCAAGAGTGTCTGTCAGGCTGACCTATGCTCAGCCTGACAGACACTCTTCATGTTTGAAAGAAGGATGGGGGCGGGCTGGCCTTGGGGGTGTGCCCCTCCTGGGCCCCCCGCCCTTATGGAGGGGCCCCCGCTGGTAAGAGGTTTTGGTGCCATCACGAAATCATCATTTGTCAGCAGCTACTCACACAGGAAGAGGAAGGCTGAGGGGCCACAGTGCTGCGAGATGATGCATCGTCAGCTCGGACCCTGCAGTTACCGTGGCAACTCTTCTACTAATTGGTGACTAAACTTTTTAAACTATTTTTTTCCTTCTGTGTCTTTCTCTTTCTTTAGCAGTATATGTACAATTGGTCTACTCTTCTCATCTGCATAAAACTGTGCACAGCATGAGACGTCACACAAGCCCAGTATTTATAATCCACCTTTTCTTTTCTTGTTGCCATCTCTGTCCTGCTGTCTTCCCAGATGCTTGCATGTTACCAGTTGTAGTTCACATTAAGAACACGCGGTGGCGCGAGAGGCTCAGGAAAGGATGCCTGGCTCCGAGCAGGCGCCTTGATACCCATGGAAGGAGGAGAAGCTCCAAGGAGCTAGAGGAGCCGAAGCCCTGGGAGGGGACCGGAAGTGCGGGGGGGGGGGGAGGGGGAGTGCTATCTGCCAGAAGCAGCTGCTGCAGCCGAGAGGCGCTTATCTCTCCAACAGACTAGCTGCACCCAGGGCTGGGACCTTTGTTTGAAAAAGTACCGACCAATAGTGGAGTATCTTTATTTTCAAACACAAGTGAAGTGGGCAGTTTACACTTTTCACACACGGTGGAGGCGCACGGGACTTCTGGGCGCTAAAAGTGAAGCAGGTTTAACTGCAGTGCCCCCGAGCACCCCCAAACTATCTGCGCCCCATCAAAAAGGGCATCAAGTGAGTTTTGGGCTCTCCCTTCCCCAGACACTGACCTCCCCCATTCCCTCTTGCATTCTTCCAGGGCAGTGGTCTTAAAACTTTGTAATGCCGCTCCCCCCCCCCATGAAATAACAAAAAAATCCAGGGGGGGGGAGGAGGGAGGGAGGCAGCTCAATATTTTTCACAATTATTCTATTAAGTTGGAGGTGTTTAATATGTATAGACTTATTTAAACATTGCAGTTTAGTTCTGTTACCGTTTTAAGAATGCAATCAAATACATGATTGCCAAACATTCTATTCTGCTCAGGCAGGCCTTACTAGCGTGTACCAGTGTCCACAGTGTGATTATTAGAAATGGGGGTGGGGGTTAAGAAGAGTATTTGGAGTCCCTTCCCTTTTGACACCTTCTCCCAGCCAGGATATAAATGACAAAAGTTGTTAGTAATGGCCCATGACAGAGCGGCTTACTGCCACTCATCCCCTCCCCCCCCCACCCCCTCCGCTGAAAACAAAGTACTGTTAGCAGCATAATGCTTCTTTTGGCCAGAGCCTGGAGCCCCCCCCTCCCCCTCCGGGATCAGTTGAGGCCCCCTAGGGCTCCCCCACCCCCAGTTTGAAGACCCCTGTTCTAGGGGTCAGGGGTCGGACTGGACAGCAAGGGACTGGCCTGAGGTCTCTTATCTCCAGAATTTTAAATGTTCTCAACGGAAAAAAGTTCAGAGTGACTGTGGCTATGACGTCAGGGCAAAGGAGGTATTTAAAGCCAGAGGAGGGGCCGGTCCCAAACTGTTGTCGCAGATCATGGGCAGCCCCACGTTCATCACCGCAGACGGGCAGTGCCTCCCTAGTGACAGAAGGCCAGACGAGTACCATGGGGCAGATATTACCGGCCAATGTGGTGCAGAGTTCAACAATTCCTGGCACCGGTGAAGTGCGACACTCTCCTCCTCGTTCTAATGCAAGAAACCTCAAATACTTAATTTTTTTTTTTTGTAAATAAGTGGAGGTGCCAACGTTTTCCCTAACACGCCGCAAGCACTTTCACACAGCCCACTTCCACTACTGGCACCACCCAAATCTTGATGTAAATAGTGCCCTGCAGGACACGTCATGCACCAGCCCCTCCCTAGGAGCAGTCCTACCAATCACCCCACACCCATCCAACACAGGCGTCACCGGTCAAGTGACCTGTTAATAACAGGGCTTGGGTGCACGTGGCCAGTGTCTGTGTTGTCCTTTATCTCAGTATGCTGGCCTGGGGCACCAACCTTTTAGTGTATTCCTTGAACTGATTGTAATTGAGCCCACCTTCTTCAAGAGGAATTCGGTGTTAGAGAGGTAGAGTGGAATTCTCCCTGAAAATGTGTTGAAACTCGCAGACCACTGACTCGTCCTGGAGTGCAAACAGAGCGAAGTTCTGGCAGGGGCAGTGCTTAATTTGTGCCGGTGCTTTCCGGTGCTTAGCACCGGCACTTATTTCTCAGGGCCGGGTCTACACTCTAGCCTCTACCCTACACGCAATATGGGTAAAAATTGGCTGCGCGCTGCTCACTAAGCTCAGATTAGGGTCCCAGCCTCCCCGGTGAAGAGCTGATATTGCACGTTACTGCGTGCTGGTAAAATATTTCAAATTGGATGCAGCTGCTTGGCGCCCGCCTTTTTACAAGCCACTTATTACCGCCAGAAAATCAAACTTCCTGGGTCCCTGCCTCGGCGTAGGTCACTGTCACACCGCATTTTGCAATCGTTCATGCGCTACCAATGAACGATTGCAAAATATATTAATAGCCCGCCCCGTCCCTCCTTGGCGAATCTTCAAGTGTGTGCCCACCCCACATTCGGACCAATAAGCATTGTTTCTGACCGCGGCCCGCCCAGAACTGCGCAGCTGCAGGCTAATCATCAGCCGAGGACAGAAGCAAGGAGCGTGTCGCGCAGCAGGTCTCCTCGCAGATTAATTAAGGCTGTCCCGGTAAGTGATTACTTTCGCTTTGTATCATGATTCTAATAACCACGATGGTGTATATTTGTGTAAAGCATTGACTTGGCTCATTATGCTAAATAACGTTTTATAGTGTGGGGCCCACGGCTGCAGCTCTTCCTCCGCTGCTGCTGGCTTTTCACTTTTGCAGCAAAATAAATCTTTTTAAAGTTAAAAGCCAGCAGCAGCGGAGGAAGAGCTGCAGCCGTGGGCCCCACACTATAAAACGTTATTTAGCATAATGAGCCATGTCAATGCTTTAGACAAATATAACTCTGAACACTGGTAAACGGCTGATGGCAGCGAAACAAGAATACCCGAACGTGCCACTCGAGGCAAAATTCACGTTCAGGTAGTCTTGTTTTTCTGCCATGAGCTGTGTACCAGTGTTCCGTGTTATATTTGTAAATTCACCCCAAGACTGTTTTTTCCCCTACCTAGCCAGGGGGAGTGGGACCCATTTTCTATGCTTACATTTCAGCCTTTGGCAGCCTACCTACGCCAATTTTGAATTCCATTGATTTTAAACATTTTTGGAGGGTGAGGGTGTTTTTCTGGGCGGGAGATCCCACTGTAGACTATGAAAGGTATTTTGCCTGTTCATACAGTAAGGATGAGAACACAGAAGGTGGTAGCTTGAAATGATGGCGAGTTTCCTGAGGAGACTGCTAAAAGAGAGAGCGGGAAATACCTGCCTTTGAAAGGCAGAGAGATGGAGGGCCCAGTATTAAAGGAAAACAAAAGTGACCTCGACATCATGGGCCACCATTTGGGGACAGAAAAGAAGGAACATTTCGAACAGAAAGTGAGACAACCTAATTTTGCCATTAACTTGCACTCAATTGGAGGAAATAAAGCTGCTTTCTTGATTATAAAAATTGCACTCCCACCTAAATTGGAAGCTCTGATCCATAATATCTAAGCCCTTCATTTTGACATCTTAAGTGCAGCGATTTCTCCTCCTCTTTTCACTGTACTTTCCCATCGCAGACTCCCCTTTAAGGGTCGGACTGGCCTATGGGGCAATCAGGTCGTGCCTGATGGGCTGGTGTGTATGGGCCAATTTTTGGCTCTTTGTGGGCCTGTTTTATGGTCTGGTGGGTCTGTTATTTTCAGGCCCAGTCCAATCCTGCCCCCTTTGCCTGCACAGACGCACTCAACGAAGTGTTAGTATTTAAAAAGCAGTTATAAAATTAAAAACAAGTATTACCTCTAGTAAGTTAATCTACCTAATGAACAAGTCAATGTAAGCAGAAAACAACTAGTTGGTTTACTAACGCATGTTTAAGCTGTTAGCACAGATTGTGCATCTCACTGGCCCCTCAATAGGGAGTCTGATGGTGTTCATGATCGAGTCACAGGTGGGCAAGGTATGCAAACTTCACACTCAAAATTGAGCATGTTGTACTTAGCTCAGTTCACAAAGTATGATGACTTTACCAACTGTGCCTTACTTCATTTGAGGAAGTTTTCCATGTAGAAAAAAGTTTTGTGAGAAAATTTTCAAGTTAAAAGTGGGATTTTGTAGGCCAAATTTAATGGACGTTTTCATCGCTATTTGTTTTTAAAACAATTGTGTATACTTTGGGCCAGTATCTAAAACGTCAAAGTTTTAAAAACAATGTAACAGTTATGGAGGAAAAACCTTTGTGGCCTTGCACACAGGGAAGTACCTCGTCAGTAATGGGGGCGGGGTGAGCTTCAGATTTTTACACAATCATGCTGGGATATCATGTTAATTATTATATGAGAAGCTGGCATGAGGAGGGCTTAAGTGCCGGTGGAAAGGTAGAGGAATGCGGATTGAGAGGGGTATCAATGCCCCAGTTTGCATCACCAGCAGAACCCCATTGGCAAGTTCTAACTAGGACTTGAAATGTGTAGCCTGTTCTGGTGACTCTCACTAGTTCAGTCTGCAAATATGGGGCAGCCTGGTGAGGTCCCTGTTGCAGAGTGCGTGACTCTCCGCTGGTGTTCAACCATGTTCATACAGACTGTGATACCTTCTGAAGTGTGGTGCTTTTGATATGGATGGTGGAGTGTGGTGCTCTTGGTATGGACGATGGTACCCTGCTCCTAGTCTGCAGGCCTCTCTTACTGAATGGGACTTCTCTGTAGTCTCTAAGGTGCAAACTGTGATACTCTCCTCTCTGTGGAATCTGACACTGACTTGGATACCCTCCATGCCTGCAGGCCTTTCATATAGACTGTGTGTGATGATACCCTCATACTCTGCAGGGACTCTGATAGTGTCTGTGATCGCATACCAGTCTGCTGTACTTCAGTTCCATGACCATCCTCATGTAAGGGGCGCAGGTACGGACTCCCAGACTCTTCGATTGTGAGGTGCACCCACCATAGCATGGAGGATGTCTGATAGTAGCAAAACACTGTACTTCACTTACTTCACAGCACAGCGACACCCCTAAACTGACGATCTCTAAATAGTATAAAATTACTGTAGGACTGTTGAACATATTTAACAGATTAGTACCTTTAGCTTGCAAGCACATGTTGGCTGCCTTCAGAATATTTCATTTTGTACTTTTTGTTAAAATCAATTAAATTGAAGAGGTGTGCATTTTGCTGTGAAAATGATGAATATATTTACACAATTTCTATTATCCTTATCTTGGCTGTCTCATGTATAGATTGCTCTGACAAATTATCATTTTCTACAGCATGTAAAATAAAAAGTAGACCGTAGAGGAGCTTGCACTAAACATGTAAAACAACCCTTTAAAGTTTTCTCAAGGTTTCCTCTTCCCTTTACAAAGTGTGCATGTCACATTCACTTGAGAGGTTTGGAATGCCACAATACCTGCAATGAGCACACATTTAAAAGGTACGCATCTGTGGTGTATGTATTGAGTTTATGAATTTTATATAGTTTTGATATGCTCCTGATCATTACTGACTCTGGGAGAGTGCCAGTGACAGAAATACGCTCCAGGCTGCAGTGACACTTGGACCCGGGGTGAAGGGGCAACTGATATTCGCCCATTTGTCATACTTACACTGGTGACCTTTGCAGTATGTAATGCAACTGATAGATTCTCCACTTGTTAGCTGCCATAATGGGGTTGTCAATACACTGTTAGCTGTCTTTATAGATTTCATCTGTATTTCTCAAGGAAAGTAGGTCTCAATACAGTCTGTTGTTTAACTCCTCGCCTATTCTGTGAGAAGTATCTGTGTGTGTGTGTGTGTAGGATGATATTGTAAGTTGCCTCTTCCAGATTTCATACAATGCTCAATCCGCCATTCACTTAGGCAAAGCTTTAAGCCGTGTTCCACAGATTTAGTTAGAAGAGTAATCTAGGTACTTCCTGTTCACCTTCTTTGCCTTTTATTTCAAGAAATGCTTTGCTGGGTCTGGTTCATCAGTTAGCTAATATATCCACTCCAGGAATCTGTGTTTGATCTCTCATAAATTTAACTAATGGTGTGGCACCCGGTCTTTCATCTTTCTGAGGTCGATGAAATTGGTGCCATTGAGTTGGATAACAATATTTTTAATTTGGTGTTAAGGCCCCTCTGGTGAGTATGTGCTTTACAAACATACATGGTGTGATAAGGACACAAATGTATTTTAATCTTTTGTTTTTCAATTTCTTTGCAATATTACATTGGCATTATTCCCTCTGCCTCGCCTTCACCCAGTACTTTTCATACTCGTATCCATTCCCATGACCTCCTTTCTTTCCTTCGTCCCGCCTTTTGCCTTTCCTTTTTCTCTTCCTCAGCAACTCCAGCCACGCCTTCTTTCCTCTTTCCATTCGTGCTTCCTTACACCCTCATTCATTCCCCATCCCTTGGTTCATTTCTTCCTCCATTCGTTCCTTACTTTCTTTTTTTCCTGCTCCTTCCTTCATCCCTTCTTTAATTTCTTACTCTCTTATCCTCCACCCTTTCTTTGGCTTTTCTTCCTCCTTTCCTTTCTTCTTTTGATTCATCCATCACACATCATTCACTTCCTTTCTCCCTCTATCCCTTCATTTCTTCTTTTCACATTCTTTTCTTATTTCCTTCTTCTGTCATCCATTACTTATTTATTTCCTCACAGCAATACTCCCTTTCCTGCCTGCATTGTTGCTGCTTTCTGTAATATATTCCTTCCTTCATCCCTTCCTATCTTTTAAACAGCACAGTACAAGCACATTCTCTTTAGTTTGTAAAGCTGCCTCAAGTACTCAAATGACCTTTCCTAAAGCTACATTTTGAGATTTACAAACATTCCGTAATTTGAGTTCACTTTTAAGTTATTGTCATAGGCGTTCCATATTTTATATTGTTATGTTATATTGATTTGCATAGTGCACTAATGACCCGAGAGAGTATCCACGCACTTGGGCAGGTATGTAGATGTGAGGCGCCAAGGTGCTTATGTGAAGAGCCAGGCCTTCAGCTTCTTGTGGAACTCAAGGAGTGAGGCAGCGACTCTGACGTGTTGAGGCTTGTGGATGTGGGTGGAGTCAATAAAGGAAGTAGGTGGGGCCACAGGACAAAGTGGGCGGGCTGGGGAAATGGGTGTGTCCTCCTAAAAAAATTAGAGCACCTGCACTTAATATTTTACAAATTAAGCACTGGGCAGGGGTCGCCACAGCCGCACTCGGGAAGCCCAGCAGATTACAATTAGAGAAGATGGAACAATTGTGAGGGCTGGGGACCCCTCATTAGATGACTCTGAGCCTCTCTCCCAGGGCTTGACGCTACCCCCGATGAGCGAGACAAACCAGGCGGAGATGGAGACCGCCTAGACGCCGGCCCAGAAACACTTGGCGCTGGAAGAGCTTGGGACAAGGATTACTGTTGCAGAGCTGCATAAAACAACGTCTTGGCACCGAGTAGCCTATTCAAACTCACCGCTGCCAACATGGGCGAGGCCGCACACTATGAACCACTGGGGTTGGCCCACCCTGGCAGTGCTGGTCTGGACCCCTAAATGCTTCTCAAGATGAGAGACTGACTGCAGACATTTACTTGCCGGCGAAGCAAGAGCTGACAGAGATGACCAATGGAGGACCTCTGCACCTGCGGGGCTTCTGGCGGCACGGGCTCTGCCTGGCAGTGTCTGCCTTGGGCATGGGCAAGTTGGGCCCAGGCCCGGGGGGCCAGTATTCCTAGGGGTGCAGCAGGGGGCTGCCTGACTTAATGTCATGCAAACAGCAGCTCGTCCGTCCCATTTGGTCTCAATTGGGTCCAGTTGAAGACTTTGTAATCAGCCCTTTATGTACATCAGCGTAATTGTTAGTACCCCATCAACCCCTGCCCTCCTCCCATCAACCCCTGCCCTCCTCCCATCAACCCCTGCCCTCCTCCCATCAACCCCCTGCCCTCCTCCCATCACCCCCTGCCCTCCTCCCATCAACCCCCTGCCCTCCTCCCATCACCCCCTGCCCTCCTCCCATCAACCCCTGCCCTCCTCCCATCAACCCCCTGCCCTCCTCCCATCACCCCCTGCCCTCCTCCCATCACCCCCTGCCCTCCTCCCATCAACCCCTGCCCTCCTCCCATCAACCCCCTGCCCTCCTCCCATCAACCCCCTGCCCTCCTCCCATCAACCCCCTGCCCTCCTCCCATCAACCCCTGCCCTCCTCCCATCAACCCCCTGCCCTCCTCCCATCACCCCCTGCCCTCCTCCCATCACCCCCTGCCCTCCTCCCATCAACCCCTGCCCTCCTCCCATCAACCCCTGCCCTCCTCCCATCAACCCCCTGCCCTCCTCCCATCTTCTTCACACCTCCTGTTGTCACACCGCAACAAACAGCCGCCCCCACAACAAACCACATTTTCTTTCCTCCCAGGGCGCTGTCTTGGTCACTCCTATTTAGGGCCACCCAAGCTGCCCGGGAGATTGTTTTCTTCATTATCCTTCTGTTTTGTGTTTAAACTTGATGGGAGCTAATTGCCCACAGCTGTTTTTTATGTTTACTGTTGGGGGTGGTGAGCAGGGCTTTAAGTGGGCCGGGTCTCACCGATGCTGAGCACCAGCAGTTTTTTAAAAGGGGCCTCGAAACGGGTCTCTATCGGGCTCTGTTTTGTGCCCTGACACAGGCGGTCCGTTTTTTCCCGGACTGCAGTGACGCAGGCACATCATGTGCGCTGCTCACACTGCTCGCTTCTAACTAGTGGAGCAGTTACGGCATGACGTCATGCCAGGTGAGCGTTCTAGGGGAAGGGAAATCCTTTAAAGAGAGTCATTTTCTTTCTGGATTTCCCTTCTCTTTTTAAAACTCAGGAGCAGCAACATTGTCGTGGTGTCACCAGGGCTTTAAGTGGAAGCTTTTTCAATATTATTTACAAGCCATAGTTGCTGCTTCTTTATCTTATGCCACTAACAACCATTGACAAAGCCAATAGTCTTCACTTGTTGTAGGTATGATGTTACTTGTTGTATCATATATCTGGATGCAATGACAGAAACAGCAAAATACAAGTTGGGCGGCACACTATGCTAAGCATAGATTTTTTAGCTTACGTGTTTTTAAGCCATGCCCTTAATTACATCGGCCACGCCCCTTTGAGAGACCCCCCAGTTTTTTCATCCCACTTAAAGCCCTGGTGGTGAGTACACAGCACTCTGGTACACCGGGAGAGCTAGCGATACACCTGGGCGAGCCATCAGTTGGGGAAAAGATGGGTTTGCTCGGAGGGAGGGAAGGAGTTGTTTCTCTTGAGTTAGGGGGTGGGAAGGGAATATTGTGGGGACACAACACACCGTACCCACAATGGATGGGAGAGATGGGACGAAATCATATGGGACCTTGGTGGGGAACATCAATAACTTAATTTTTCTGTGCATGAAGCGTACATTATTGACCTGAAACATCAGGGGGCTTAATAGCTACCGCAAATGTTATAGAGTATACTCCGACCTTAAACGAAGCAGTGTACAAATTGCTATGCTGCAGGAAATGCACCCTCTAGGAGCAGAGGTATCCAAGGTTCATAAAACTGGAGGGGCTCAGTATATGCTGCCACCTATTCAAACTATGCCGGGGAGAACTGACGTGGATTGCAGCTGGGGTCCCCTTCATAGAGAGGGAGGTAGTTATAGATCCGGGTGGACGATACTTACAAGTGATTGGAATTCTGCCTGGTTTGAAACATGCCTGGTCAACACATACGCCCCTAATGTAGATGACAAGACATTCTTCCCAGGCCCAATATGGCTTCTCGCTCCGTTTCTGGACACAAGGCTCATCTGGGTGCGCGATTTCAATTGCGTCCTGGATTGGCGTCTGGACCAGCTTCGCCCCCGACTGGGACCTGAGGTACACATAGCTACAATCATCAAAATAACACTTAGGATCTAAGGCAGAAACCCCTGAGGAGAGCGTACCACTCCCTATCAATGTATGAGACTTACAAAAAGATACGTTCTCAAACTACTGGGGGGTTAAAGGAAAATATTTTCTTTAAGTACGAGACCCCTCACTCACCCGAAGGTGACATGCTTCATCATGGGGCTCCCTCCTCACACCGGGTCTGCAGAAACGTTGTGGAGAGGAGCTGAGGTGTCTTACTCACTCATCTCATTGGTCACCCCCATTGAATACACCTCAGCTCCTCTCCAGAAAATTTCTTTTGATGGAGAGTTGTAGCCCACACCTGGGACCTTGCGGGCCCAGTGTGAGGAGGGAGCCCCATGATGAAGCATGTCACCTTTGGGTGAGTGAGGGTTCTTGTCCTTAAAGAAAATATTTTCCTTTAACCCCCCTAGTAGTTTGAGAACGTATCTTTTTGTGAGTCTAACACAGAGCTACAACCCTGAAACGAGGGATGGACGGCCTACAGTTGGTAGATATGTGGTGCCGCCATCACCCCGGAACACAAATCTACTCATATTACTCACAGGTACACGGGGTCAGAGTAGGCTAGACTATGTCCTGGGACACCGAGAGGACGAGGGGATATTCAAGCACTCCTCATACCCGAACCATTTTCTCTCAACCCACTCAACGCTCCTGGTTACTATTTATCCCAGGGGACCGAGGCCCAAGACCACGTTGTGGTCGCTGCGAGCTGAGACACTGACGGATAAAAGGTTTGCAGTCCACATTGGAGAGTTCACTTCCTGATTCTTCCAAAACAACCAAGATCTGAGGCAAATAAGGCAACATAATGGGATGCTTTTAAGGTGACACTGAGGGGGGAATGTATTGCAATGTATTGCAAATGTGTTTGGAGTTCAGACGAGCTAGAGCACGAGCTTCTCAGACTGGAACGTGCGCAGGCAAAGCTAGATGCCAAAATCGACCTAGAGCCGGACGAACGATGCCGGTTGTCTGCACTCAAGCAGCGGGTGAGGGAGGTCTGGAGAAGGCTGGGACAATACATACACATGACCTACAGACAGAGATTGTTCCAGGAAGGGGGTAAGGTGGGAAGGATGTTGGCACTGTCACTGCAGCAGGAGCGACTGCAGACGCACATTCTTCAGTTAACCGGAGACACAATGGGGAGGACATTATTGACCGAGCCAAAATAAATGAGTCTTCTACTCAACACAAATTTTTCGGATTTGCTGTGGAGTACATGGACAATACAGAGATGCTTGATGAGTACTTCACAGACGCTGGACTGCTGAGGCTGACGCCGGACCAGGAACAGCAACTTGCGGTGCTGCTGGAACTGGTGGTACTGCTGGAACTGGCGGTACTGCTGGCACTGGCTGTACTGCTGGCACTGGCGGTACTGCGGGCACTGGCGGTACTGCTGGCACTGGCGGTACTGCTGGAACTGGTGGTACTGCTGGAAATGGCGGTACTGCTGGCACTGGCTGTACTGCTGGAACTGGCGGTACTGCTGGAACTGGCGGTGCTGCTGGCACTGGTGGTACTGCTGGCACTGGCGGTATTGCTGGCACTGGCGGTACTGCCGGAACTGGTGGTACTGCAGGCACTGGTGGTACTGCTGGCACTGGCGGAACTGCTGGAACTGGTGGTACTGCAGGCACTGGTGGTACTGCTGGCACTGGCGGTGCTGCTGGCACTAGCGGTACTGCTGGCACTGGCTGTACTGCTGGCACTGGCGGTACTGCTAGAACTGGCGGTGCTGCTGGCACTGGTGGTACTGCTGGCACTGGCGGTACTGCTGGAACTGGCGGTACTGCTGGCACTGGCTGTACTGTTGGCACTGGCGGTACTGCTAGAACTGGCGGTGCTGCTGGCGGTACTGCTGGCACTGGCGGTACTGCTGGAACTGGCGGTACTGCAGGCACTGGTGGTACTGCTGGCACTGGCGGTGCTGCAGGCACTGGCGGTACTGCTGGAACTGGCGGTACTGCTGGCATCGGCTGTACTGCTGGCACTGGCGGTACTGCAGGCACTGGTGGTACTGCAGGCACTGGCGGTACTGTTGGCACTGGCGGTACTGCTGGAACTTGCGGTACTGCAGGCACTGGTTGTACTGCTGGCACTGGCGGTGCTGCTGGCACTGGTGGTATTACTGGCACTGGTGGTACTACTGGCACTGGCGGTACTGCTGGCACTGGCTGTACTGCTGGCACTGGCGGTACTGCTGGAACTGGCGGTGCTGCTGGCACTGGCAGTGCTGCTGGCACTGGCGGTACTGCTGGCACTGGCGGTACTGCTGGCACTGGCGGTACTGCTGGAACTGGTGGTACTACAGGCACTGGTGGTACTGCTGGCACTGGCGGTGCTGCTGGCACTGGCGGTGCTGCTGGCACTGGTGGTACTGCTGGAACTGGCGGTACTGCTGGCACTGGCTGTACTGCTGGCACTGGCTGTACTGCTGGCACTGGCGGTACTGCAGGCACTGGTGGTACTGCTGGCACTGGCGGTACTGCTGGCACTGGCGGTACTGCTGGAACTGGCGGTACCGCAGGCACTGGTGGTACTGCTGGCACTGGCGGTGCTGCTGGCACTGGCGGTACTGCTGGAACTGGCGGTACTGCTGGAACTGGCGGTACTGCTGGCACTGGCTGTACTGCTGGCACTGGCGGTACTGCAGGCACTGGTGGTACTGCTGGCACTGGTGGTACTGCTGGCACTGGCGGAACTGTTGGAACTGGTGGTACTGCAGGCACTGGTGGTACTGCTGGCACTGGCGGTGCTGCTGGCACTGGCGGTACTGCTGGCACTGGCGGTACTGCTGGCACTGGCGGTACTGCTGGCACTGGCGGTACTGCTAGAACTGGTGGTGCTGCTGGCACTGGTGGTACTGCTGGCACTGGTGGTACTGCTGGCACTGGCTGTACTGCTGGCACTGGCGGTACTGCTGGAACTGGCAGTGCTGCTGGCACTGGCGGTGCTGCTGGCACTGGCGGTACTGCTGGAACTGGTGGTACTGCTGGCACTGGCTGTACTGCTGGCACTGGCGGTACTGCAGGCACTGGTGGTACTGCAGGCACTGGCGGTACTGCTGGCACTGGCTGTACTGCTGGAACTTGCGGTACTGCTGGAACTTGCGGTACTGCAGGCACTGGCGGTACTGCTGGCACTGGCGGTACTGCTGGCACTGGCGGTACTGCTGGAACTGGTGGTACTACAGGCACTGGTGGTACTGCTGGCACTGGCGGTGCTGCTGGCACTGGTGGTACTGCTGGAACTGGCGGTACTGCTGGCACTGGCTGTACTGCTGGCACTGGTGGTACTGCAGGCACTGGCGGTACTGCTGGAACTGGTGGTACTACAGGCACTGGTGGTACTGCTGGCACTGGCGGTGCTGCTGGCACTGGTGGTACTGCTGGAACTGGCGGTACTGCTGGCACTGGCTGTACTGCTGGCACTGGTGGTACTGCAGGCACTGGCGGTACTGCTGGAAGTGGCGGTACTGCAGGCACTGGTGGTACTGCTGGCACTGGCGGTGCTGCTGGCACTGGCGGTACTGCTGGAACTGGCGGTACTGCTGGCACTGGCGGTGCTGCTGGCACTGGCGGTACTGCTGGAACTGGTGGTACTGCTGGCACTAGCTGTACTGCTGGCACTGGCGGTACTGCAGGCACTGGTGGTACTGCAGGCACTGGCGGTACTGCTGGCACTGGCGGTACTGCTGGAACTTGCGGTACTGCAGGCACTGGTGGTACTGCTGGCAGTGGCGGTGCTGCTGGCACTGGTGGTACTACTGGCACTGGCGGTACTGCTGGCACTGGCAGTACTGCTGGCACTGGCTGTACTGCTGGCACTGGCGGTACTGCTGGAACTGGCAGTGCTGCTGGCACTGGCGGTACTGCTGGCACTGGTGGTACTGCTGGCACTGGCGGTACTGCTGGAACTGGTGGTACTACAGGCACTGGTGGTACTGCTGGCACTGGCGGTGCTGCTGGCACTGGCAGTACTGCTGGTACTGGCGGTACTGCTGGCACTGGCTGTACTGCTGGCACTGGCAGTACTGCAGGCACTGGTGGTACTGCTGGCACTGGTGGTACTGCTGGCACTGGTGGAACTGCTGGAACTGGTGGTACTGCAGGCACTGGTGGTACTGCTGGCACTGGCGGTACTGCTGGCACTGGCGGTACTGCTGGCACTGGCTGTACTGCTGGCACTGGCGGTACTGCTAGAACTGGCGGTGCTGCTGGTACTGGTGGTACTGCTGGCACTGGCGGTACTGCTGGAACTGGCGGTACTGCTGGAACTGGCGGTACTGCTGGCACTGGCTGTACTGATGGCACTGGCGGTACTGCTAGAACTGGCGGTGCTGCTGGCGGTACTGCTGGCACTGGCGGTACTGTTGGAAGTGGCGGTACTGCAGGCACTGGTGGTACTGCTGGCACTGGCGGTGCTGCTGGCACTGGCGGTACTGCTGGAACTGGCGGTACTGCTGGCACTGGCTGTACTGCTGGCACTGGCGGTACTGCAGGCACTGGTGGTACTGCAGGCACTGGCGGTACTGCTGGAACTTGCAGTACTGCAGGCACTGGTGGTACTGCTGGCACTGGCGGTGCTGCTGGCACTGGTGGTACTACTGGCACTGGCGGTACTGCTGGCACTGGCAGTACTGCTGGCACTGGCTGTACTGCTGGCACTGGTGGTACTGCTGGAACTGGCGGTGCTGCTGGCACTGGCGGTACTGCTGGCACTGGTGGTACTGCTGGAACTGGCGGTACTGCTGGCACTGGAGGTACTGCTGGAACTGGCGGTACTGCTGGAACTGGCGGAACTGCTGGAACTGGCGTTACTGCTGGAACTGGGGGTACTGCTGGAACTGGGGGTACTGCTGGAACTGGTGGTACTGCTGGCACTGGCGGTACTGCTGGCACTGGTGGTGCTGCTGGCTCTGGCGGTACTGCTGGCACCGGTGGTACTGTTGGAACCGGCGGTACTGCTGGCACTGGCCGTACTGCTGGCACTGGCGGTACTGCTTGCACTGGCGGTACTGCTTGCACTGGCGGTACTGCTGGCACAGGCGGTACTGCTGGCACTGGCGGTACTGCTGGCACTGACGGTACTGCTGGCACTGGCGGTGCTGCTGGCTCTGGCGGTACTGCTGGCACCGGCTGTACTGCTGGCACCGGCGGTACTGCTGGAACCGGCGGTACTGCTGGAACCGGCGGTACTGCTGGCACTGGCGGTACTGCTGGAACTGGCGGTACTGCTGGCACTGGCGGTATTGCTGGAACTGGCGGTACTGCTGGCACTGACGGTACTGCTGGAACTGGCGGTACTGCTGGCACAGGCGGTACTGCTGGCACTGGCGGTACTGCTGGCACCGGCGGTACTGCTGGCACCGGCGGTTCTGCTGGAACTGGCGGTACTGCTGGCACTGGTGGTACTGCTGGAACTGGTGGAACCCGCGGTACTGCTGGAACAGGCGTTACTGCAGGCACTGGTGGTACTGCTGGCACTGGCGGTACTGCTGGCACTGGCGGTACTGTTTGAATGGTGGTACTGCTGGCACAGGCGGTACTGCTGGAAGTGGCGGTACTGCTGGCACTGGCGGTGCTGCTGGAACTGGCGGTGCTGCTGGAACTGGCGGTGCTGCTGGTACAGGCGGTACTGCTGGAACTGGCAGTACTGCTGGCACTGGCGGTGCTGCTGGCACTGGTGGTACTGCTGGCACAGGCGGTACTGCTGGAACTGGCGGTACTGCTGGCACTGGTGGTACTGCTGGCACTGGCGGTACTGCTGGAACTGGCGGTACTGCTGGCACTGGTGGTGCTGCTGGCTCTGACGGTGCTGCTGGAACTGGTGATGTTGCTGGAACTGGCGGTACTGCTGGCACTGGCGGTGCTGCTGGAACTGGCGGTGCTGCTGGCTCTGGCGGTGCTGCTGGCACTGGCGGTACTGCTGGAACTGGCGGTACTGCTGGCACTGGCGGTGCTGCTGGAACTGGCGGTACTGCTGGTACTGGCGGTACTGCTGGCACTGGCGGTACTGCTAGAACTGGCCGTACTGCTTGCAGTGGCGGTACTGCTGGCGGTACTGCTGGCGGTACTGCTGGTGGTACTGCTGGCACTGGCGGTACTGCTGGCATTGGTGGTACTGCTGGCACTGGCGGTACTGCTGGCACTGGCAGTACTGCTGGCACTGGCGGTACTGCAGGCACTGGCGGTACTGCTGGCGGTACTGCAGGCACTGGTGGTACTGCAGGCACTGGCAGTACTGCAGGCACTGGCGGTACTGCTGGCACTGGCGGTACTGCAGGCACTGGCGGTACTGCTGGCGGTACTGCAGGCACTGGCGGTACTGCTGTCGGTACTGCTGGCACTGGCGGTACTGCTGGCACTGGCGGTACTGCAGGCACTGGCGGTACTGCTGGTGGTACTGCAGGCACTGGTGGTACTGCTGTTGGTACTGCTGGCACTGGCGGTACTGCTGGAACTGGCGGTACTGCTGGAACTGGCGGAAATGCTGGAACTGGCGTTACTGCTGGAACTGGGGGTACTGCTGGAACTGGGGGTACTGCTGAAACTGGCGGTACTGCTGGCACTGGCGGTACTGCTGGCACTGGTGGTGCTGCTGGCTCTGGCGGTACTGCTGGCACCGGCGGTACTGTTGGAACCGGCGGTACTGCTGGCACTGGCCGTACTGCTGGCACTGGCGGTACTGCTGGAACTGGCGGTGCTGCTGGCACTGGTGGTACTGCTGGCACTGGTGGTACTGCTGGCACTGGCTGTACTGCTTGCACTGGCGGTACTGCTGGCACAGGCGGTACTGCTGGCACTGGCGGTACTGCTGGCATTGACGGTACTGCTGGCACTGGCGGTGCTGCTGGCTCTGGCGGTACTGCTGGCACCGGCTGTACTGCTGGCACCGGCGGTACTGCTGGAACCGGCGGTACTGCTGGAACCGGCGGTACTGCTGGCACTGGCGGTACTGCTGGAACTGGCGGTACTGCTGCCACTGGCGGTATTGCTGGAACTGGCGGTACTGCTGGCACTGACGGTACTGCTGGAACTGGCGGTACTGCTGGCACAGGCGGTACTGCTGGCACTGGCGGTACTGCTGGCACTGGCGGTACTGCTGGCACTGGCGGTACTGCTGGCACCGGCGGTACTGCTGGCACCGGCGGTTCTGCTGGAACTGGCGGTACTGCTGGCACTGGTGGTACTGCTGGAACTGGTGGAACCCGCGGTACTGCTGGAACAGGCGTTACTGCAGGCACTGGCGGTACTGCTGGCACTGGCGGTACTGCTGGCACTGGCGGTACTGTTTGAATGGCGGTACTGCTGGCACAGGCGGTACTGCTGGAAGTGGCAGTACTGCTGGCACTGGCGGTGCTGCTGGAACTGGCGGTGCTGCTGGAACTGGCGGTGCTGCTGGAACTGGCGGTGCTGCTGGAACTGGCAGTACTGCTGGCACTGGCGGTGCTGCTGGCACTGGTGGTACTGCTGGCACAGGCGGTACTGCTGGAACTGGCGGTACTGCTGGCACTGGTTGTACTGCTGGAACTGGCGGTACTGCTGGCACTGGCGGTACTGCTGGAACTGGCGGTACTGCTGGCACTGGTGGTACTGCTGGCACTGGCGGTGCTGCTGGCACTGGTGGTACTACTGGCACTGGCGGTACTGCTGGCACTGGCAGTACTGCTGGCACTGGCTGTACTGCTGGCACTGGTGGTACTGCTGGAACTGGCGGTGCTGCTGGCACTGGCGGTACTGCTGGCACTGGTGGTACTGCTGGAACTGGCGGTACTGCTGGCACTGGAGGTACTGCTGGAACTGGCGGTACTGCTGGAACTGGCGGAACTGCTGGAACTGGCGTTACTGCTGGAACTGGGGGTACTGCTGGAACTGGGGGTACTGCTGGAACTGGTGGTACTGCTGGCACTGGCGGTACTGCTGGCACTGGTGGTGCTGCTGGCTCTGGCGGTACTGCTGGCACCGGCGGTACTGTTGGAACCGGCGGTACTGCTGGCACTGGCCGTACTGCTGGCACTGGCGGTACTGCTTGCACTGGCGGTACTGCTTGCACTGGCGGTACTGCTGGCACAGGCGGTACTGCTGGCACTGGCGGTACTGCTGGCACTGACGGTACTGCTGGCACTGGCGGTGCTGCTGGCTCTGGCGGTACTGCTGGCACCGGCTGTACTGCTGGCACCGGCGGTACTGCTGGAACCGGCGGTACTGCTGGCACTGGCGGTACTGCTGGAACTGGCGGTACTGCTGGCACTGGCGGTATTGCTGGAACTGGCGGTACTGCTGGCACTGACGGTACTGCTGGAACTGGCGGTACTGCTGGCACAGGCGGTACTGCTGGCACTGGCGGTACTGCTGGCACTGGCGGTACTGCTGGCACCGGCGGTACTGCTGGCACCGGCGGTTCTGCTGGAACTGGCGGTACTGCTGGCACTGGTGGTACTGCTGGAACTGGTGGAACCCGCGGCACTGCTGGAACAGGCGTTACTGCAGGCACTGGCGGTACTGCTGGCACTGGCGCTACTGCTGGCACTGGCGGTACTGTTTGAATGGCGGTACTGCTGGCACAGGTGGTACTGCTGGAAGTGGCGGTACTGCTGGCACTGGCGGTGCTGCTGGAACTGGCGGTGCTGCTGGAACTGGCGGTGCTGCTGGTACAGGCGGTACTGCTGGAACTGGCAGTACTGCTGGCACTGGCGGTGCTGCTGGCACTGGTGGTACTGCTGGCACAGGCGGTACTGCTGGAACTGGCGGTACTGCTGGCACTGGTGGTACTGCTGGCACTGGCGGTACTGCTGGAACTGGCAGTACCGCTGGCACTGGTGGTGCTGCTGGCTCTGACGGTGCTGCTGGAACTGGTGATGCTGCTGGAACTGGCGGTACTGCTGGCACTGGCGGTGCTGCTGGAACTGGCGGTGCTGCTGGCTCTGGCGGTGCTGCTGGCACTGGCGGTACTGCTGGAACTGGCGGTACTGCTGGCACTGGCGGTGCTGCTGGAACTGGCGGTACTGCTGGTACTGGCGGTACTGCTGGCAATGGCGGTACTGCTAGAACTGGCCGTACTGCTTGCAGTGGCGGTACTGCTGGCGGTACTGCTGGCGGTACTGCTGGTGGTACTGCTGGCACTGGCGGTACTGCTGGCATTGGTGGTACTGCTGGCACTGGCGGTACTGCTGGCACTGGCGGTACTGCTGGCACTGGCGGTACTGCAGGCACTGGCGGTACTGCTGGCGGTACTGCAGGCACTGGCGGTACTGCAGGCACTGGCAGTACTGCAGGCACTGGCGGTACTGCTGGCACTGGTGGTACTGCAGGCACTGGCGGTACTGCTGGCGGTACTGCAGGCACTGGCGGTACTGCTGTCGGTACTGCTGGCACTGGCGGTACTGCTGGCACTGGCGGTACTGCAGGCACTGGCTTTACTGCTGGCGGTACTGCAGGCACTGGTGGTACTGCTGTTGGTACTGCTGGCACTGGCGGTACTGCTGGAACTGGCGGTACTGCTGGAACTGGCGGAAATGCTGGAACTGGCGTTACTGCTGGAACTGGGGGTACTGCTGGAACTGGGGGTACTGCTGGAACTGGCGGTACTGCTGGCACTGGCGGTACTGCTGGCACTGGTGGTGCTGCTGGCTCTGGCGGTACTGCTGGCACCGGCGGTACTGTTGGAACCGGCGGTACTGCTGGCACTGGCCGTACTGCTGGCACTGGCGGTACTGCTGGCACTGGCGGTACTGCTGGAACTGGCGGTAGTGCTGGCACAGGCGGTACTGCTGGCACTGGCGGTACTGCTGGCACTGACGGTACTGCTGGCACTGACGGTACTGCTGGCTCTGGCGGTACTGCTGGCTCTGGCGGTACTGCTGGCACCGGCGGTACTGCTGGCACCGGCGGTACTGCTGGAACCGGCGGTACTGCTGGAACCGGCGGTACTGCTGGCACTGGCGGTACTGCTGGCACTGGCGGTACTGCTGGCACTGGCGGTACTGTTGGCACTGGCGGTATTGCTGGAACTGGCGGTACTGCTGGCACTGACGGTACTGCTGGAACTGGCGGTACTGCTGGCACAGGCGGTACTGCTGGCACCGGCGGTACTGCTGGCACCGGCGGTTCTGCTGGAACTGGCGGTACTGCTGGCACTGGTGGTACTGCTGGAACTGGTGGAACCCGCGGTACTGCTGGAACAGGCGTTACTGCAGGCACTGGAGGTACTGCTGGCACTGGCGGTACTGCTGGCACTGGTGGTACTGTTCGAATGGCGGTACTGCTGGCACAGGTGGTACTGCTGGAAGTGGCAGTACTGCTGGCACTGGCGGTACTGCTGGAACTGGCGGTACTGCTGGAACTGGCGGTGCTGCTAGAACTGGCGGTACTGCTGGCACAGGCGGTGCTGCTGGCACAGGCGGTGCTGCTGGAACTGGCGGTGCTGCTGGCACAGGCGGTACTGCTGGAACTGGCAGTACTGCTGGCACTGGCGGTGCTGCTGGCACTGGTGGTACTGCTGGCACAGGCGGTACTGCTGGAACTGGCGGTACTGCTGGCACTGGTGGTACTGCTGGCACTGGCGGTACTGCTGGAACTGGCGGTACTGCTTGCACTGGTGGTGCTGCTGGCTCTGACGGTGCTGCTGGAACTGGTGATGCTGCTGGAACTGGCGGTACTGCTGGCACTGGCGGTGCTGCTGGAACTGGCGGCGCTGCTGGCTCTGGCGGTACTGCTGGTACTGGCGGTACTGCTGGCACTGGCGGTACTGATAGAACTGGCCGTACTGCTTGCAGTGGCGGTACTGCTGGCACTGGCGGTACTGCTGGCGTTACTGCTGGCGGTACTGCTGGTGGTACTGCTGGCACTGGCGGTACTTCTGGCATTGGTTGTACTGCTGGCACTGGAGGTACTTCAGGCACTGGCAGTACTGCAGGCACTGGCGGTACTGCTGGTGGTACTGCAGGCACTAGCGGTACTGCAGGCACTGGCGGTACTGCAGGCACTGGCGGTACTGCAGGCACTGGCGGTACTGCTGGCGGTACTGCAGGCTCTGGCGGTACTGCTGTCGGTACTGCTGGCACTGGCAGTACTGCTGGAACTGGCGGTACTGCTGGCACTGGCGGTTCTGCTGGCTGTACTGCTGGAACTGGCGATACTGCTGGCACTGGCGGTACTGCTGGCACTGGTGGTGCTGCTGGCGGTACTGCTGGCACTGGCGGTGCTGCTGGTGGTACTGCTGGCACTGGTGGTACTGCTGGCACTGGCAGTGCTGCTGGCGGTACTGCAGGCACTGGCCGTACTGCTGGCTCTGGCGGTACTGCTGGCGGTGCTGCTGGCGGTACTGCGGGCACTGACGGTACTGCTGGCGGTACTGCTGGCACTGGCGGTACTGCTGGCACTGGCGGTACTGCAGGCACTGGCAGTACTGCTGGCGGTACTGCTGGCACTGGCGGTACTGTAGTCACTGGCGGTACTGCTGGCACTGGCGGTACTGCTGGAACTGGCGGTACTGCTGGAACTGGCGGTACTACTGGCACTGGCAGTACTGCTGGAACTGGTGGTACTGCTGGCACTGGTTGTACTGCTGGCACTGGAGGTGCTGCTGGCGGTATTGCTGGCACTGGCGGTGCTGCTGGCGGTACTGCTGGCACTGGCGGTACTGCTGGCACTGGCGGTACTGCTGGCATTGGCGGTGCTGCTGGTGGTACTGCTGGCACTGGCGGTACTGCTGGCACTGGCGGTGCTGCTGGCGGTGCTGCTGGCGGTACTGCTGGCGCTGGCGGTACTGCTGGCGGTGCTGCTGGTGGTACTGCTGGCACTGGCAGTACTGCTGGCACTGTCGGTACTGCTGGCGGTGCTGCTGGCGGTACTGCTGGCACTGGCGGTACTGCTGGCACTGGTGGTACTGCTGGCACTGGCGGTACTGCTGGCGGTACTGCTGGCACTGGCGTTACTGCTGGCAGTGCTGCTGGCAGTGCTGCTGGCGGTACTGCTGGCACTGGCGGTGCTGCTGCCTGTACTGCTGGCATTGGCGGTACTGCAGGCACTGGCGGTACTGCTGGAACTGGCGGTGCTGCTGGCACAGGTGGTACTGCTGGAACCGGCGGTACTGCTGGCACAGGCAGTACTGCTGGCACTGGCGGTACTGCTGGCACAGGCGGTGCTGCTGGAACTGGCGGTGCTGCTGGAACTGGCGGTGCTGCTGGCACAGGCGGTACTGCTGGAACTGGCGGTACTGCTGGAACTGGCGGTGCTGCTGGCACTGGCGGTACTGCTGGAACTGGCGGTACTGCTGGAACTGACGGTACTGCTGGAACTGGCGGTGCTGCTGGCACTGGCGGTACTGCTGGAACTGGCGGTACTGCTGGAACTGGCGGTGCTGCTGGAACTGGAGGTTGCTGCTGGCACTGGCGGTACTGCTGGAACTGGCGGTACTGTTGGCACTGGCGGTGCTGCTGGAACTGGCGGTACTACTGGCACTGGTGGTACTGCTGGCACTGGTGGTACTGCTAGAAAAGGCAGTACTGCTTGCAGTGGCGGTACTGCTGGCACTGGCGGTACTGCTGGCACTGGCGGTACTGCTGGCGGTACTGCTGGCACTGGCGGTACTGCTGGCACTGGTGGTACTGCTGGCACTGGCGGTACTGCAGGCACTGGCGGTACTGCTGGCACTGGTGGTACTGCAGGCACTGGCGGTACTGCTGGCGGTACTGCTGGCACTGGCGGTACTGCAGACACTGGCGGTACTGCTGGAACTGGCAGTACTGCTGGAACTGGCGGTACTGCTGGAACTGGCGGTGCTGCTGGAACTGGCGGTACTGCTGGAACTGGCGGTGCTGCTGACACAGGCGGTACTGCTGGAACTGGCGGTACTGCTGGAACTGGCGGTACTGCTGGCACTGGCGGTGCTGCTGGAACTGGCGGTACTGCTGGAACTGGCGGTACTGCTGGAACTGGCGGTACTGCTGGCACAGGCGGTACTGCTGGTACTGGCGGTACTGCTGGAACTGGCGGTGCTGCTGGCACTGGCGGTACTGCTGGAACTGGCGGTACTGCTGGAACTGGTGGTGCTGCTGGCTCTGGCGGTGCTGCTGGCACTGGCGTTACTGCTGGTAATGGCAGTACTGCTGGCACTGGCGGTGCTGCTGGGACTGGCGGTACTGCTGGAACTGGCGGCACTGCTGGCACTGGCGGTGCTGCTGGCACTGGCGGTACTGCTGGCACAGGAGGTACTGCTGGTACTGGCGGTACTGCTGGCACTGGTGGTACTGCTGGCACTGGCGGTACTGCTGGAACTGGCGGTACTGCTGGAACTGGCGGTACTGCTGGCACTGGCGGTACTGCTGGCACTGGCGGTGCTGCTGGCGGTATTGCTGGCACTGGCGGTGCTGCTGGCACTGGCGGTACTGCTGGCACTGGCGGTGCTGCTGGCGGTACTGCTGGCGGTACTGCTGGCACTGGCGGTGCTGCTGGTGGTACTGCTGGCACTGGCGGTACTGCTGGCACTGGCGGTGCTGCTGGCGGTACTGCTGGCACTGGCGGTACTGCTGGCACTGGCGGTACTGATGGCGGTGCTGCTGGTGGTACTGTTGGCACTGGCGGTACTGCTGGCACTGGCGGTACTGCTGGCGGTGCTGCTGGCGATACTGCTGGCACTGGCGGTACTGCTGGCACTGGCGGTACTGCTGGCGGTGCTGCTGGCGGTACTGCTGGCACTGGCGGTACTGCTGGCGGTACTGCTGGCACTGGCGGTACTGCTGGCACTGGCGGTACTGCTGGTGGTGCTGCTGGCAGTGCTGCTGGCGGTACTGCTGGCACTGGCGGTGCTGCTGGCGGTACTGCTGGCACTGGCGGTACTGCAGGCACTGGCGGTACTGCAGGCACTAGTGGTACTGCTGGCACTGGCGGTGCTGCTGGCGGTACTGCTGGCACTGGCGGTGCCGCTGGCATCGGCGGTACTGCTGGCACTGGCGGTACTGCAGGCGGTGCTTGAGCCCCTTCCTGGTGGCAGATGGCTTCCCAGAGGACGTATGTCAGCTGATGTGGCCCCAGCTCCTTGAGTGCTGAACGGAGGTCTTCCAGGAGGCGAGGGAGAAGAGGGAATGTCTGGTGGCGCTTGGATCAGTGCTCGCTCCAAGGGGTGGTGTCGCAGACCCCCCAGGGCCCGACGTGAACAAGTGATGGATCGGAATGGGCACGAGCTGACACCCTGCGCAGGAAGCAAGTGAGGCGGGATGACAGGGTGGAGGAGCGCCTCGAGGCCTGGGAGGGGATGATTGACAGGATTATGGGACCAGATACCGAGTCCCCTCAGGAATCAGCAGGGGACAGCAGGACAAAGCTATTTCATCAAGACCCTTAAGGTCGGCGCTACAGAGCGCACAAATAACATTGTATTACATTGTTAACTTTGAAAAAAAAGAAGAAAATAGGTTTAAAGAAGCATTGGCTAAGCCAACAGGTCTAGCCCTGACCTTTAGCCTGTTTGGTTTGCCAATGACACTGTTTAAAAAAAATTATTTTACAAGAACATTTACAAATGTGAGCCTTTGTGTGTGCGCGCGCACACACACACACACACACACACACACACACACACACACACACACACACACACACACACACACACACACACACACACACACACACACACACACACACACACACACACACACACACACACACACACACACACACACACACACACACACACACACACACACACACACACACACATAAAGATAGCTGCCCAGGGATGTGCATGCCCACACAAAGGCGGCCATGTTGGAATGGGGATAAAAAGACCATTTTAAAATGTATCAGTACAAGCAGTGTGCATGGGATGCGACTGCTGGGCCCTCAGAAAGTAATAAATCATAAAGCTCACACCGGCACACAAGTCTCTGCCACTTACAGGGACTACTTTCTCTACAGGTGATGACATTATATTGACAGAATGCCCTCTCTCACAGAGAAAGGAACCCGTGGCGCAGATGGGCTGCCAGCTGTAATAGGCAAAAGGAAAATGTAAATGAGGAGGGCTGGCTGACAGCCCCTTTGGTAATTCTTTTTTAAAATAAAATATTTACCAAAATCAAAAGGTCATGGCTAGGGCCAGACCTACAAATGGAGTCAAACTGTAAAATCTGCCACCAGGTGGTAAATAAAGGACTGACACAATTAGAGTGCATTGGCTCACTCACTGAGTACAGGTGCCACTGCTCCTGCTGCATCAATGACTACCACCACCTCGTCTGCGTGAGGGGGAGGGGGCAGGGAGCACACTGCCTGATGTACCAGCGCACACTGTCTTCCCGATGCAGGGTGGTAAATGCAGTGCGCGACAGCAGCCACTTCAGTTGACGCACAGGTATTCAGGTGGGCCATTGTTGGCACAGCGAGACATGTTTCTTGGTTATTGTCAGGGCCACTGGAATTATGTGGCAGGAGAGGGCCAAATTATGCGGCAGGGTTGAGTAAATTATGCAGCAAAAATGGCAAATTATGCGGCAAAACGCAGCACATTTTTTAATACTATTACTTCATTATTTTCTACTTTTTCTACTTGTTAACTCTGTGTGGGCATTGGGCACACCTCTTTAGAACCAGTTTAAAAAACAAATATGGCAATAAACAACAGAACGGTGACCAGTCAACCTTTGCGAAAGGCCTTCCACTTTGGGGCAACTTGGGCCACTGCGTTTTAGTAACTTTTGAACCGTTTGAGCTAGAAATATTTTTTTTTGCTAAAATCTGCATATTATGCAGCAGAAGATGGATTATGTGGCAAATCTATAACTATACAAAAACATTGCGGCCGCACAACTCCAGCGGCCCTGATTATTGTCCTTCAACAGAGAATAGCACGTCGGTTTGGGGGTGCCTGGACATGGTTCTCAGTGTTTTCAAGTTGAGTATCACTCCTAGAGTGCGGCTGGTATAATGGTCTATTATTGTCATATTTCAGGTGGATACAGCCTGCCACGGCTTGTCGTTTTACCCCTGCAGTTTCTCACCTTTACCGTTTTTTCAAAGCTGCCCCTAACCAAATGTCCTCTCCTTTCTTACTCATGAGTCCTTCACCGGACTGTCACCTGTCTCCCGCTCTCTACCCGCCTCTTTCTAACTACTCTCTATTTTCCTCTGCCCTGTCTCTCTTTCTCTCTCCCGCCCCTTTTCTTTCTCTCCAACCTTGCTTTACTCCCTCGATGACCCGTGCCATGTGGAAGGGAAGTCAGTCCCTCACGGCTCGGCTCGTTTTCGGCTCAAAGTTCCAAGAGACAGCTTAGCCCCTCTGAAGCAATGCCCTAGGAACACAAAACGGCGCCAGGCTCCGTGGTATTCGACCTCCCTGAGGCTAGAAAAAGGCTTATGCAAAAACTTGAACGCCTTTGGCGGCGCTCACACGATCTAACAGATAGAGAAAAATTCAAAGAGGCATTAATTCAATACCACCGCAACCTGAAAAATGCTAGGAAAACCCACATTGCAACCACTCTTGAACAAGCAGGGAACTCTCAGAAATGCCTCTATCAAATCTTAAAAACATTCACAAGTCCTACAGCCTGTGACACAGAATCAGTTCCATCGCAAATGCTGTGCGATAACATAGCTAGCCATTTCACTCAGAAAATTGACACGATCTATAACAAAATTACTTCCACAATAAATCCTCAAACTAATTTGGAAATGGAACTCCTACATACCCCGCCATTAACTTGCTTGTTAGAACATTTCCCACTACTTACAATTGAAGGTACAGAAGCATTTTTAAAATGCGCAAAATCAGGTTCTCCACTCGACACTATACCTGCAAAAATTACAGCTATTCTACACAAACAATTAGCTAACCCCATTTGCGATATTCTTAATAGCTCCTTGAGGGAAGAAGTCCTCCCTCTAGATTGAAAGCTGCGCAAATAATCCCAATAAAAAAGAACTCCAAAATCTCAACGGAAGACGTAACAAATTATCGACCAATCTCCCTCCTTCCCCTTCATACAAAAATCTTGGAGAAGCACATCAACACACACCTCTCTGATTTCATTGAAGCCAATAATATTCTGGACTCCTCACAATCTGGATTCCGCCCCAGATATAGTACGGAATCCAGTCTGGTAGCACTGGCGACATACTACATCCTTACTACTCCTTACTACTCCTTACTACTCTCCTGCTGAGCGCATGAGCTGCACTTGTTCTGTGTCGGCAGCTTAGACTTTTCACAATCCCTGTGACTTCAGTGACGTAACATTGATAGCAGCACCCCCACTCTGAACATTGTTCCAGCACCACTGCCGATAGAATGAATTTGTTCACGTTATACAAAACACGGTTTGCTTGGTCCTTCCTCGATGTTCACAGTGAGCTCCGAGACAATGTGAGACGAGATTTAGCAGAAGCGTTGCTGCTGCTGCTCCTGAATTTTACTCCGGCTCCGGCGACCTTTCCATCCGGCTCCTTTCATTTCAGCCATTGCTTTGCATTTCTGAAAACCACTGGGGGTCATTGGGGCATAGTAACAATTGTCACCAGAAGCATCTCCAGTGCAAACCCTTATATTAATCAATCAATCAATCAATCACGGCATTTATAAAGCGCGCTACTCACCCGGGAGGGTCTCAAGGCGCTGGGGGAGGGGGTAGGTTACTGCTCGAACAGCCAGGTCTTGAGCTGCTTCCTGAAGGAGAGATGGTCCTGGGTTCGCCGAAGGTGAGTGGGGAGGGAGTTCCAGGTCTTGGCTGCCAGGTAGGAGAAGGATCTTCCTCCGGCGGTGGTTCTGCGGATGCGTGGTACGGTGGCGAGGGCGTGGCTGGTTGATCGTAGCTGGCGTGTGGGCGTGTAGAAGGTCATGCGGTCGTTGAGGTACTTTGGGCCCAGGTCGTGGAGGGCCTTGTGTGCGTGGGTGAGGAGTCTGAACGTGATTCTCTTGCTGACGGGGAGCCAGTGCAGGTCTTTCAGGTGTCCGGTGATGTGGCTGTGTCGGGGGATGTCCAGGATGAGTCGTGCGGAGGCGTTCTGGATGCGCTGGAGTCTTTTTTGAAGTTTGGCTGTGGTTCCGGCGTAGAGGGTGTTCCCATAGTCCAGTCGGCTGGTGACGAGTGCCTGGGTGACGGTCTTCCTGGTTTCAGTGGGGATCCATCTGAAGATCTTGCGGAGCATGCGCAGGGTGTTGAAGCATGAAGATGAGACGGCGTTGACTTGTCTGGTCATCGACAGGGAGGAGTCCAGGATGAAGCCCAGGTTGCGTGCGTGGTCCGTTGGCTTGGGCGCGGTGCCCAGGGCCGGGGGCCACCAGGAGTCGTCCCAGGCGGAGGGAGATGAGCCCAGGATGAGGACTTCCGTCTTGTCCGAGTTCAGTTTAAGGCGGCTGTTCCTCATCCAGTCGGCGACGTCTCTCATCCCGTCGTGTCATATTTATGCGGTTTACAAGCCTGTGTGTTGTTAATATGCTGCTTCAAGAGTCCTGATGCCCAAAATGAAGTGCCAGTGGTGCCCACCGGCAAGCGCCGGCACAAACCAAGTACTGGGATCCTCATGAGCCCATCCTGTGCAAGAACGTGCACTGGCTCCTACGTTACAGACCATCTTTGAGCATTGTCCTCCATGTGGACACCAGGCTCAGCCCCACACCCCCGCTGGCAGGATTATTTCGAGCCCTCTTCCTGCCTCTATCTACCAACTTATATTTGTCTGTGTTTGAGGGTTCAGGGTCATCTGTGTCTGCCAGTCCCTCTCCAGCGGTTGTATGATGGAACCATGCTTGCCTTTACCATGGATGCCTTAACAACGTGAACAATACAATGAACGCATCATTACCACGCGTTCTTTTAGCACGCAAGTCATTACAACGACTTGCCATAGGGAAGCGCTGGACTTTGGAATAATATAAGTTACTATTCCAACTCCAGTCAGTATGTCAGTAGGGAAGGTGTAGGACTTAAAATCCAACAGCAGTCCAACACAGCGTTCCCTGAAGCAAGTCATTGTAACGACTTGCGTGCTAAAGGAACACGTGGTAATGTCGCACTGGTTGTAGTGCCCGGGTTGTAAAGGCACTGCGTGGTTCTGACTGCGAGGGAAATGATGTTTCTCCTCTGCAGCACACAGTTGTCCCCTGTATACTTGGGTGGCATTGCTAGTATTTGGCCTTCCTGGGCCTACCCACACCCGCCTCTGTGTCTTCCTCCTGCTTCGCCCTAGATCACCTTGTTATTTTCCTGTGTTTAGTGGATTTTGAAGGTTGGCAGCCTCCGTCTGCAGCTCCCTGGGGTTTAGGGCAGCAGGCAGAGCACAGACAGAGACAGAGACAGGAAAGAAAGAGACGGGAAGAGAGTGCAGCAGTGGTGTAGCAATGGGGGTGGGGGCGGTTCAGGTGGCACTAGTTTTGGGGGCCGTCGCGGGGCAGCAAACGGCAGGGATCGCCAGCACCCCCCTCTTACCTGCGGCCCTTGCGGGCGGCAAAAGGCCTAGCGACGTCACTGGAGTGCAGGCTGATTTGAACCTTTTTGCCAGGGTTGCTTTTGGTTCCCAATCCGGCCTTGCACCCACCACCCTGAGACCCAGACGAAAGGTGCATACTACTCGCCAGTGGATCTTCTGAGAGCCCACGTCAAACCCCGCAGATCGCAAGCATTGCTCTCTCTTATTCTTTACTTGAATTCCTTCCTTGAGGTATCCAGACATACAGGTTCCTTCCGCACAGCAGCGGTGCCCTTCTGGGCCGTATCATCAGGACTCCTTACGGAGCGGATTATCTGTTTTTTGTGTGCGAGATGTCCAAGTTTGAACATATAACTCAGAATTTCTCCCAGTTAATGCACGAACTGTGAAGAGAACAAGTCGGAAAGAGTGAGCAGAGATTGCCTCTCTCTGTTTCTGACTTGTTCTGCCTCAAGTTCATGCATTAACTCAGTAAAATTCCAACGTATACGTTTGAACTGTAGACACCTTGGGGCAGATTTGCTATCTTTTCACACAACGCAGCACAGCAGCCAAAGTCACTTTGCTCTGTGAAAGGGAGAGGAGAACTGTGCCATCCCTACTAAGAAATTGCTCTGTTTTCCTCTCTCCCTGCACTGGTGCATTTTAGGGCCGTGCCAGCACACCCGCCCTTGCACCACAGTGCACCGGTGTGTGCGTTCTATCAAGGGGAGGTTTAGTACTGCAAGGGCAGCCTTCCAATACAAAAACTATAATGTTATACATTTTCTGCTTTGTCAGTGCAGCCCACATCCAAAGTTGGAAACACGTGGAGAGTTTTTGCAGTTTGTTCCACAGTTCCACCTACCTCAAGGAATCCGTGTCCACCAATGTCTGAAGATAGGGATTTGCATCAAAACCTATGGGTCGGTGCTGGGGGCGCTCATGCACCACCCATGGTGCGCCCCGTGACACAAAGTAGCTCATATGCGCTCCTTTGTGTGACCTTGGCCAACTTTCCAAAGTAAAGCAGGATTGCTTTAGAAAGTAATTCACCCACAACACCTTGCACCGGATTTGCATTACAAAAGTAAAGTAAACCTGGCGCAAAGTGTTAGTAAATCTAGGCCCTCAGGTGCAAACAAACACAGGCGCTGGCTCTGCACAGAGCCATGATAATGAGAGCCCAGCTGTGCTGTTGCACTCCGTGGCCAGTGGGTGGCGCAGACGCATTAGAAAGGATCTCTTGGGTCAGGCGAGGCTCATTGTTTGCAGCCGGTGACTACTGCGGCCGGAAAGAAAAACAAGTCATTAAGTGAGATTGGGTTTCCCGTCCCGAAAACAAGTGTTGTAAAGGCCTTTGAATAATCAGACGTTCACACAGTCAGAGAGGGCAGGGGCACTCCAGGGGGCCGAGACACTGTCTGCAGAGGAACACCCTCACACACACAGGGTAAGAGGGCAGTGACACCCCAGAGAGCTGAGATCCTGCATAGAAAACACACACACGCACACACGCGCACACACACACTCACTCACTCACTCACTCTCTCTCTCAGAGGACAATGACACTCCGGGCGGGGGCTGAAACACTGCTGGGGAACACCATCTCTCTCACATACACACACACACAGAAGTGGTGAGGTCAGTGACACCCCCAGAGAAGTGATACACTGTCTGCAGAGGAACACCCTCACACACACAGGGTAAAAGGGCAGTGACACCCCAGAGAGCTGAGATACTGCATTGAAAACACACGCACACACACACACACGGAAACACACTCACTCACTCTCTCTCTCAGACGACAATGACACTCCGGGCGGGGGGCTGAAAACTGCTGAGGAACACCATCTCTCTCACATACACACACACACACACACACACACACACACACACACACACACACAGAGGCGGTGAGGTCAGTGACACCCACCCCCAGAGAACTGATACACTGTCTGCAGAGGAACGCCCCACACACACAGGGTAAGAGGGCAGTGACACCCCAGAGAACTGAGATACTGCAAAGAAAACACACACAGGCACACACACACATAGAAACACACTCACTCACTCTCTCTCTCTCAGAGGACAATGACACTCTGGGGAGCTGAAACACTGCCGAGGAACACCATCTCTCTCACATACACACACAACCACACACACACAGACATTGTGAGGTCAGTGACCCCCCCAGAGAACTGAGACACTGCAGAGGAACACCCTCACACACACAGGGTGTGAGGGCAGTGGCACCCCAAGGGGCTGAGACACTGCAGAGGAACACCCTCACATACACAGGGTGTGAGGGCAGTGGCACCCCAGAGGGCTGAGACACTGTCTGCAGAGGAACACCCTCAAACACAGGGTGAGAGGGCAGGGGCATTCCAGGGGGCTGGGACACTGTCTGCAGAGGAACACCCTCACACACACAGGGTAAGAGGGCAGTGACACCCCAGACAGCTGAGATACTGCAGAGAAAAACACACATGCACACACACACACAGGCACACACACAGAGAAACACACTCACTCACTCTCTCTCTGAGGACAATGACACTCCGGGGGCTGAAACACTGCCGAGGAACACCATCTCTCTCTCACACACACACACACACATACACACACACAGTGTCCCTCAAGGCTCGATCCTCGCACCCACACTGTTCAACCTCTACATTGAACTGCTGGGTAATCTCCTAAAAGAATCTGGGATCCATTATCACCTATATGCAGATGACACACAAATCTACCTAAAGGCTTCTCCACTCATGACATTTCAATCCTCAACACCACTCTCCATCCACCACTGGCTGTCTACTCATCAACTATTACTGAATCCTTCCAAAACAGAATTCCTTCTCTTCTCGACCTCACTATCTCCTCCTCCTATCCAATCTTGGATGAACAATCTGAACATTCTCAACAACAAGCCTATCATTGTTGACAGTGCCAAATCTCTAGGCGTCATCCTAGATAAAAGGCTCAACTTACAGTCCCATATCAATTCCATTGCCAAGAATGCACGTTACCAACTGCGCCTTCTCTGGGGGCTTCGTCGTTTCTTTCCTGAACAAGACCTAAAAACCTTGGTCCAATCATTGGTTCTTTCCAGATTGGACTTCTGCAACTCTCTCCTTGCTGGCCTCTTCAAATCCCACCTTTTCCCTCAGTTCCTCCATCCCTCCGAACCACCACCTCTTTCCGTACCTTCAAAATAGATCTTAAGACTCTCCTCCTCCAAAGACACTTCCTGGAATAATTCAACCTATTTCTTGACCACTTCGACCATCTAGCACTCACATGAGGTCAACTGTGTAAATATGTATTTTACTCCTGTTTTAACCTAACGCTGACACCCTTTATATTTTTTACAATATATATATGCAACTTGTTAGCGTTGTAACTGCATATATGTAACTTGTTAGCGTGATCAGCCTATCTTGTGTACCTTTTGTAACTTACCTGGTTCTTGTGTAAAGTGCTGTGACACCTTTGGGTAAAGTTTGCGCTATATAAAACTGCATTAAAAAAATAAATAAACGCACACACACACAGGCTGTGAGGTCAGTGACACCCCCAGAGAACTGAGACACTGTCTGCAGAGGAACGCCCCCACACACACAGGGTAAGACGGCAGTGACACCCCAGAGAGCTGGGATACTGCAGAGAAAACTCCCTCACACACACTTTCTCTCTCTCTCTCTCTCTCTCTCTCTCTCTCTCTCTCTCTCTCTCTCTCTCTCTCTCTCCCTCCCTCTCTCAGTAGGCAGGGACACCGCAGGGTGCTGAAACATTGTCTGCAGAGGTAACCCCCCCCCACACACACAGGGTGAGAGAGCAGTGACACTCCAGGAGGCTGAGACACTGCAGATAAACACACACACACACAGGATGAGAGGGCAATGACACTCCAAGTGGCTGAAACACTGCAGAGGAACACCATCACACACACACACACACACACACACACGTAAACACGGTGTGAGGCCAGTGACACCCCCAGAGAGCTGACACACTGTCTACAGAGGAACACCCCACACACACAGGGTGTGAGGGCAGTGACACTCTATAGGATGAAACATTGTCTGCAGGGAAACATACCCCCAAACACACACACACACTCACACTGAGCCAGCAATTACACCCAGACAGTTGAGACATTGAAGAGAAACACCCCCCACACACAATGAGACAGCAGTAACACCCCAGAGGGCTAAGACGCTGCAGAGAAACACCCACCCACACACATGGTGAGTGGGCAGGGACACCCCAGGGGGCTGAGACACACCAGCTCAAGGTCCTGCTCATTGGGATATACTCATGTACGACCTATCTCCTACCAGACCAAATAGTTTTTAATTTTTAAAGAAGTCTCACCCACCCAAAAAGTGTGGCATGCTTCATCATTGAGTCCTATATCCGGAACAGCTATTGTTGCCGGACGGGCTTAACCTCACATTTGGAGCACTGGCGTAACGAAAACTGAGGGGGCCTCCCTGCACGGTATGTAGAGGGCCCCTCTCCGGGCTCAATCAGGAGCTCTCCGGCCAGAGTGCAGTGCCGAGGGGGCCCCCTGCAGCTTGGGGCCCCCCTGCACCGCAGGGGCTGCGGGGGCCTGTGTTACACCCCTGATTTGGAGGGAGCACTTTGATGGTAGTCCTAAGGACTTTTCAGGGGTCTGGAAGTAGTGAAGGATTAAAATTGCCTGCAGGTGTACCCAAGACCTTTTTATTAGTAGAGCACTATTGGCTAGATTAGAAATAGGGCAGGATGCGACCAATTTGAGCGGAGGAGAGTCGCCCGACAAACAAAAGCCCCAGGCCAGAGCTGAAAACTAAAATGGTAATAAAGTTTATTTATGATCGTATTATTTTTCAGCAACCGACCCATCCCGAACTGAGCATCAGGATGGGACAGGGGCCGCTGCTGCTGAGTGGCCACAGCAGGGTGCTCTGTGCCCTCAAGTTTAAAATGTGCATGTCTCTTTGGCCAGTCGTCTAGCCACGGTCAGCCAGGCATATGCATTTTAAACCTCTAACCAAGCTGTCTTAAGACCACTGGGTAAGAGAAAGCAAAGGCCTCCAGTGCTCTTGTGAGCGCTGATAGAGGCCGCTCCCACCAATCCTAGCGCTGCTCTCATGCTGCTTGAGAGCAGCGCCAGGATTGGCTTGGGAGTCGGAAGCCTGCCTGCCTCGAGCAGAGAAGGATAGAGGAGGACGTCACGCTCCTAGAAAAGGTACATGCCTTTTTTTTATGTGACACTACCCACCCCCTCAGGACATGCCAGCCGCCACTGGATGCAACATCCCTGTGTCAACATGTTTCAGCTGGTTAATTTAAGCCCAAAAAGTTATCCGGCTTTCGTCAGGACCAAACAGATCCCCTAAAGTACTGTAAATTTCAGTTTTTGTAGTAGTGTGAATATTGCAATTAAGGGTGTACCACTCGCTCATTCCAATCATATGAAACATGTTACCTCACAGTCATTACTAGGTATCATAGTCCGGAGGCTTTAATTGCCTATCGGGTTTTGTTAAGCTGGGTGATATCACCCCATAGGAGATTTACAGGCAGGCACCGCCTCGGTCACACATACTCCACCTCTGTCACACCTACTCCACCTCTGTCACACATTCTCCACCTCTGTCACACATTCTCCACCTCTGTCACACATACTCCACCTCTCTCACGCATTCTCCACCTCTGTCACGCATTCTCCACCTCTGTCACACATTCTCCACCTCTGTCACACATACTCCACCTCTGTCACACATACTCCACCTCTCTCATGCATTCTCCACCTCTGTAAACATTCTCCACCTCTGTCACACATACTCCACCTCTGTCACACATACTCCACCTCTGTCACACATACTCCACCTCTGTCACACATTCTCCACCTCTGTCACACATACTCCACCTCTGTCACACATTCTCCACCTCTGTCACACATACTCCACCTCTGTCACACATTCTCCACCTCTGTCACACATTCTCCACCTCTGTCACACATTCTCCACCTCTGTCACGCATACTCCACCTCTGTCATGCATTCTCCACCTCGGTCACACATTCTCCACCTCGGTCACACATTCTCCATCTCGGTCACACATTCTCCACCTCTGACACATTCTCCACCTCTGTCATGCATACTCCACCTCTCTCATGCATTCTCCACCTCTGACACACATTCTCCACCTCTGTCACACATACTCCACCTCTGTCACACATACTCCACCTCTGTCACACATTCTCCACCTCTGTCACGCATTCTCCACCTCTGTCACGCATACTCCACCTCTGTCACGCATTCTCCACCTCGGTCACACATTCTCCACCTCGGTCACACATTCTCCACGTCTGACACGCATTCTCCACCTCTGTCACGCATTCTCCACCTCGGTCACACATTTTCCACCTCAGTCACACATTCTCCACTTCTGTCACACATTCTCCACCTCTGTCACGCATTCTTCACCTCTGTCACACATTCTCCACCTCTGACACACATTCTCCACCTCTGACACACATTCTCCACCTCTGACACACATTCTCCACCTCTGTCACTCATACTCCACCTCTGACACACATTCTCCACCTCTGTCACGCATACTCCACCTCTATCACGCATTCTCCACTTCTGTCACACATTCTCCACCTCTATCATACATACTCCACCTCTGACACACATTCTCCACCTCTGTCACACATACTCCACCTCTGTCACACATTCTCCACCTCTGTCACACATTCTCCACCTCTGTCACGCATTCTCCACCTCTGTCACGCATTCTCCACCTCTGTCACGCATACTCCATCTCTGTCACGCATACTCCACCTCTGTCACGCATTCTCCACCCGGGTCACACATTTTCCACCTCGGTCACACATTCTCCACTTCTGTCACACATTCTCCACCTCAGTCACACATTCTCCACCTCTGACACACATTCTCCACCTCTGTCACTCATACTCCACCTCTGACACACATTCTCCACCTCTGACACGCATTCTCCACCTCTATCACGCATACTCCACCTCTGTCACGCATTCTCCACCTCTGTCATACATACTCCACCTCTGACACACATTCTCCACCTCTGTCACACATACTCCACCTCTGTCACACATACTCCACCTCTGTCACACATACTCCACCTCTGTCACACATACTCCACCTCTGTCACACATTCTCCACCTCTGTCACACATTCTCCACCTCTGTCACGCATACTCCACCTCTGTCACACATTCTCCACCTCGGTCACACATTCTCCACCTCGGTCACACATTCTCTACCTCTGTCACACATTCTCCACCTCTGTCACGCATTCTCCACCTCTGTCACGCATTCTCCACCTCGGTCACACATTCTCCACCTCTGACACACATTCTCCACCTCTGTCACTCATACTCCACCTCTGTCACTCATACTCCACCTCTGTCACACATTCTCCAATTTTGACACACATTCTCCACCTCTGTCACACATACTCCACCTCTGTCACACATTCTCCACCTCTGTCACACATTCTCCACCTCTGTCACACATACTCCACCTCGGTCATACATTCTCCACCTCTGTCACGCATACTCCATCTCTATCACGCATTCTCCACCTCTGTCACGCATTCTCCACCTCTGTCACACATACTCCACCTCGGTCATACATTCTCCACCTCTGTCACGCATACTCCATCTCTATCACGCATTCTCCACCTCTGTCACGCATTCTCCACCTCTGTCACACATACTCCACCACTGTCACACATTCTCCACCTCTTACACACATTCTCCACCTCTGTCACGCATACTCCACCTCTGTCACACATACTCCACCTCTGTCACACATTCTCCACCTCTGTCACACATTCTCCACCTCTGTCACACATACTCCACCGCGGTCATACATACTCCACCTCTGTCACACATACTCCACCACTGTCACGCATTCTCCACCTCTGTCACGCATACTCCACCACTGTCACACATTCTCCACCTCTGTCACACATACTCCACCTCTGTCACGCATACTCCACCTCTGTCATGCATTCTCCACCTCTGTCACACATTCTCCACCTCTGTCACACATTCTCCACCTCTGTCACGCATACTCCACCTCTGTCATGCATTCTCCACCTCGGTCACACATTCTCCACCTCGGTCACACATTCTCCATCTCGGTCACACATTCTCCACCTCTGACACATTCTCCACCTCTGTCATGCATACTCCACCTCTCTCATGCATTCTCCACCTCTGACACACATTCTCCACCTCTGTCACACATACTCCACCTCTGTCACACATACTCCACCTCTGTCACACATACTCCACCTCTGTCACACATTCTCCACCTCTGTCACGCATTCTCCACCTCTGTCACGCATACTCCACCTCTGTCACGCATTCTCCACCTCGGTCACACATTCTCCACCTCGGTCACACATTCTCCACCTCTGACACGCATTCTCCACCTCTGTCACGCATTCTCCACCTCGGTCACACATTTTCCACCTCGGTCACACATTCTCCACTTCTGTCACACATTCTCCACCTCTGTCACGCATTCTTCACCTCTGTCACACATTCTCCACCTCTGACACACATTCTCCACCTCTGACACACATTCTCCACCTCTGACACACATTCTCCACCTCTGTCACTCATACTCCACCTCTGACACACATTCTCCACCTCTGTCACGCATACTCCACCTCTATCACGCATTCTCCACTTCTGTCACACATTCTCCACCTCTATCATACATACTCCACCTCTGACACACATTCTCCACCTCTGTCACACATACTCCACCTCTGTCACACATTCTCCACCTCTGTCACACATTCTCCACCTCTGTCACACATTCTCCACCTCTGTCACGCATTCTCCACCTCTGTCACGCATACTCCATCTCTGTCACGCATACTCCACCTCTGTCACGCATTCTCCACCCGGGTCACACATTTTCCACCTCGGTCACACATTCTCCACTTCTGTCACACATTCTCCACCTCTGTCACACATTCTCCACCTCTGTCACGCATTCTTCACCTCTGTCACACATTCTCCACCTCAGTCACACATGCTCCACCTCTGACACACATTCTCCACCTCTGTCACTCATACTCCACCTCTGACACACATTCTCCACCTCTGTCACGCATACTCCACCTCTATCACGCATTCTCCACTTCTGTCACTCATTCTCCACCTCTGTCATACATACTCCACCTCTGACACACATTCTCCACCTCTGTCACACATACTCCACCTCTGTCACACATACTCCACCTCTGTCACACATACTCCACCTCTGTCACACATACTCCACCTCTGTCACACATTCTCCACCTCTGTCACACATTCTCCACCTCTGTCACGCATACTCCACCTCTGTCACACATTCTCCACCTCGGTCACACATTCTCCACCTCGGTCACACATTCTCTACCTCTGTCACACATTCTCTACCTCTGTCACGCATTCTCCACCTCTGTCACGCATTCTCCACCTCTGTCACGCATTCTCCACCTCGGTCACACATTCTCCACCTCTGACACACATTCTCCACCTCTGTCACTCATACTCCACCTCTGTCACTCATACTCCACCTCTGTCACACATTCTCCAACTTTGACACACATTCTCCACCTCTGTCACACATACTCCACCTCTGTCACACATTCTCCACCTCTGTCACACATTCTCCACCTCTGTCACACATACTCCACCTCGGTCATACATTCTCCACCTCTGTCACGCATACTCCATCTCTATCACGCATTCTCCACCTCTGTCACGCATTCTCCACCTCTGTCACACATACTCCACCTCGGTCATACATTCTCCACCTCTGTCACGCATACTCCATCTCTATCACGCATTCTCCACCTCTGTCACGCATTCTCCACCTCTGTCACGCATACTCCACCTCTGTCACACATACTCCACCTCTGTCACACATTCTCCACCTCTGTCACACATTCTCCACCTCTGTCACACATACTCCACCGCGGTCATACATACTCCACCTCTGTCACACATACTCCACCACTGTCACGCATTCTCCACCTCTGTCACGCATACTCCACCTCTGTCACACATACTCCACCACTGTCACACATTCTCCACCTCTGTCACACATACTCCACCTCTGTCACGCATACTCCACCTCTGTCATGCATTCTCCACCTCTGTCACACATTCTCCACCTCTGTCACACATTCTCCACCTCTGTCACGCATACTCCACCTCTGTCATGCATTCTCCACCTCGGTCACACATTCTCCACCTCTGTCACACATTCTCCAACTTTGACACACATTCTCCACCTCTGTCACACATTCTCCATCTCGGTCACACATTCTCCACCTCTGACACATTCTCCACCTCTGTCACGCATACTCCACCTCTCTCATGCATTCTCCACCTCTGACACACATTCTCCACCTCTGTCACACATACTCCACCTCTGTCACACATACTCCACCTCTGTCACACATTCTCCACCTCTGTCACGCATTATCCACCTCTGTCACGCATACTCCACCTCTGTCACGCATACTCCACCTCTGTCACGCATTCTCCACCTCGGTCACACATTCTCCACCTCGGTCACACATTCTCCACCTCTGTCACGCATTCTCCACCTCTGTCACGCATTCTCCACCTCGGTCACACATTTTCCACCTCGGTCACACATTCTCCACTTCTGTCACACATTCTCCACCTCTGTCACGCATTCTTCACCTCTGTCACACATTCTCCACCTCTGACACACATTCTCCACCTCTGACACACATTCTCCACCTCTGACACACATTCTCCACCTCTGTCACGCATACTCCACCTCTATCACGCATTCTCCACTTCTGTCACACATTCTCCACCTCTATCATACATACTCCACCTCTGACACACATTCTCCACCTCTGTCACACATACTCCACCTCTGTCACACATTCTCCACCTCTGTCACACATTCTCCACCTCTGTCACACATTCTCCACCTCTGTCACGCATTCTCCACCTCTGTCACGCATACTCCATCTCTGTCACGCATACTCCACCTCTGTCACACATTCTCCACCTCTGTCACACATACTCCACCTCTCTCACACATACTCCACCTCTCTCACACATACAGACCCACGAATCCTTAATACACTCACAAAAACAAACATGAGGTGGCAGTGACACCTCAGTGGATGATACTGGATCGGAGGAACACCCCCTCCCACAGACACTGTCTGCAGAGGAACACTGCGCCACACACAGGATAGAGGGTAGTTAACTGCTCCCCACAGATAGGGTTGCCAGGCGTCCCGGATTGCCAGGACAGTCCCGATTTTTCACCAGCTGTCCCGGCAGATTTCTGGAAATTTAGCTCCTGTCCCGGTTTTTAGAGAGGGTCGACAGAAAACGGCGAAGGTGCTGTTTTATGTTTTACCAAGCGGGGATAGTTAGCAGTTGTTTTAAGAAAGCAATTTAATTAACAGGCAAGTTACTGGGTTCAAAAATTGCATTTTATGTATGTTCTAACTGCCTGTTCTGTAATTCTCTGCTGAGCAGCGCTGTCATTCTGTGCGCTCGCTTGAAGCAAAATTGTAGTCCTTCTTTTATTTTAGTGAAATGTCCCGGTTTTGGCTTTAAATTTCTGGTCACCCTCCCCACAGACCAATGGTGGCTGGGGAGGAAGCGCCTCAGAAATCCATCTCAGCTCTTGGAGAACTGTTCCCTAACGCCTTTCCTTCCCAGTGAGGCCTTGTCCTTGCCATTGGTGGGTCAAATCAAGAACTCGGGAGAGGGGAACAAGTTGTGATGTAAAACATTCTTTATCTTGACAGCAGACCTCTGACAATGCTCCAAAGAGGGTGGGGTCGGGAACAGGAATAAGGGGGCCCTCCGTTGTTGTCCAGGGCTCTCACTGCCCCCTGGTGCCATCCCCTGAAACGGAAGACCTCTGTGTGTGTGACCAATGGGGTGCGGGGGGAGGTGGCAGGCTACAGGAAGTGTCGTCACCGCCACCAACCCATGTGTTAGAGAAATGACCTCCTTTGTGAGCAGGTGAATTACTTGCTGCCAAGGAAACGTGGAGTCCCCCTTAATTTGGGGTCCTAGCTACATGGCTAGAAGTTTGAGTTATATCGCTGGCACTGCAATTATGCGGCAGCCGAGTACCAAATTATGGAGGTTTGACTAACTTGTGCAGGTAGAAAAGAAAGGCAAATTTTATTGCATAATTTCACACATTTTGTGGCAATATTAATTCACTATTTTGTCATTTTAACCCCCATTAATACTGTCTGAACAAAAGTTTCCCCGCATTAGTACCACATGAACACCTGAATACAGCACTGAGCACCTGAAAGTGACCAGTTATGCTTTGCAAACGAGTGGCCTCTGCACAGTACCCTGCCGGATGCCTTTTTCAGCAATGCTTAATATCTATGGTCCAGTTAGAAAAACATTTTATGTTGAAATCTGCAAATAGTGTGGCCATGGCGGGTTATACAGCAAGTGCGGTGAATCTATCATTATGTGGAAAATGCAGTGACCGCAGAATCACACAATTCCAGTGGCCCTGATTCCTAACCTGCGCTCAGAGATCCTTATAGGGTGTGCTTAATTTGTGCTGGTGTTTTCTGGTACTCAGCACAAGCACTTATTTTTAGACACCGGCATCTATCATGGGATTACACCACATGGTGGCACTGTGTGTCTATTCTTCGGCCGAATTTATGAGTGCAGTGTTTATTTAACACTAATGAATCTAGCACTGGGCAATGCTGGCACTGGCATTCGGCAGCAGTGGCAGGCTGTTGGTGGTCCAAAAAGAAGGAGAGTTCCCCCACCTGACAAAAGGGACAGGGCAGTTAAGAACTAGACAAAAGAAACATTTAAGCATATATTTTTTGAGTCCTTACAAACACAGTGTGATGCACTAAGAATATGTGTATTCTCTTTTTCATAAAAACCTTTAGCGATAATTCTCATACATTTAAAATCACAAATTAAAGAAGAAACTGATAATCGCCCCTAGTCTTTCAATACTTGTCAATTCCTAAAAATAATCATTGCATAATGTACAAAATGTAAACATATAATACATAAAAATCCTTTCTAATTTTTAATAAAATACAAAACTGTTGACGAGGCGTTTCGGTGGACAATGGAATACTTTTTACCACCTTCTTCAGGACAAAGGTATTTATCCTGAAATCATTCTGTGTATGATTTACTTCCACAGGTTGTCCGTGATACCCTTTGCGGATCAAAATAAAATAGATGGCCTTGGCCTGGCAGGTTCTGTCGAAAAGCCGCTCCCTTCGTGCTTCGGGAATGTTCGTTGTCAATCGGCTGATGTCATAACTTTGGGTACGATGCAGGAGCGCAGTAATTGATGACCTCATTATCTGTTATTGTGCAAATAATCCAAAATTCTAACAAAATGTAGGCATACCCTCTTCGCATTGTTTGTATCTATAGGGGGTGCTCTTAAATGCGGTTCCTGGTACTTCTAGTATCCAGAAATCCCCCACAGCTCTCACCTGGCGTTCGCCATCCGATAGCCGTGGGACACATTCTGTGTTTTTAAGGACTCAAAAAATAGATGCTTATAAGTTTGTGGCTGGTAGTTTTCGGTGCCAGCACTTGTCCATTTGGTTTTCCAACAAAGTGCCCATCGCTATTGATTTAAGATACTCAAAAGGGAAACTAACTGTTGTCTAGGGCTGTTGGTGGTGTCAGCTGGAGTGGACTCCTATGAAGTGCCTTGGGCCCTGGCACTTAATATTTTACACACTAGGCGCTGATTCCAGCTGGGATGAGAGCCCTGGCTGGTCGGGGCTCCTCTCGTGGAGTGAGAGCTTTGGGGCAGAGGGCCGTTCCCTGGACAGTGAGACCAGACCCAGCTCCAGCCCTTCCTGCTCCAAGTCTCTCCCCTTCGTTCTGTCATTGCTTTGCTTCAAGGATCCTGTTCTTCGGGCTCCAGTGCTGGGTGTCACAGGTCTTCATCTCCCATTCTCTCTGCTTAATTTGTAAAAGAACATGTGCCGGGGCCCATCGCTTTGCTCAGAAGCCCTTGGTCAGCTGAATCAAAGCCCGGGACCAGATACCAGGCTGGCAGTCTTGAGTCCACCTCATGCCTCTTTCATCCAGAACCAGAACCAAACCCTCCCTGCTCGCCGAGCTCACTCGAGCAGGCTCTTTTCATCCCAGCTTTCTCCTTTTTTAGAGTTTTATATAGCGCGAACTAGACCCGAGACGTCGGGTATCAGAGCGCTTTACATGAGCACCAGTTTCGTTACAGATGGACACATTCATTTTTGTTAGGCACGGGGAGATTAAGTGATTTGCCCAGATTCACAGGATGTTGAGCGTCCCTGCCAAGACTCAAACCCAGTTCCCCAGCTTCAAGGTAGACAGCTCTAGGTAAGGCTACTGTTTCCCTCTTTCTGTTTCTCCATTTTCCCCTTGTGTGTTTTCTCTCTCTTGCTCTGGGCCAAAGCCTGATAAGGAAAATTAAGTGTCGGTCCCCAAAAAGAGTTTGGATTGGCCCCCTCTTGGCCACCGGCTCAAATTAAGCCCTGCCTATTGCCCTAGTCCAGTGCAGCTTTTACCAGACTGAAGACACAGCTGCACAACCTGATCTCACCACAAGGACTTACGTCCAGGAGGCTTCATGCCTTTGAGACAGACTTCTTGGCACTATCTACCAGGAGGCATCTTTTCTCCAGACATGCAATGTGGCTTCTTGACGGGGTCAAGGTGCAGAATCGCTTTCTCTGCAAGCTGGCCATCTTTGATTGGGGTGCAGTGACCCAACCCCCTGCTGAGGGTACAGTGGCATTCTGTGACAGTACCGCCACCGGGGGCACACCAACCATGCACCTCGCACTGGTACTGCTGGCACTGACGGTACTGCTGGCACTGGCGGTGCTGCTGGCTCTGGCGGTACTGCTGGCACCGGCGGTTCTGCAGGAACCGGCGGTACTGCTGGCACTGGCGGTACTGCTGGAACTGGCGGTACTGCTGGCACTGGCGGTACTGCTGGAACTGGCGGTACTGCTGGCACTGACTGTACTGCTGGTACCGGCGGTACTGCTGGAACTGGCGGTACTGCTGGAACTGGTGGTACTGCTGGCACTGGCGGTACTGCTGGAACTGGCGTTACTGCACGCACTGGCGGTACTGCTGGCACTCGCGGTACTGTTCGAATGGCGGTACTGCTGGCACAGTAGGTACTGCTGGAAGTGGCGGTACTGCTGGCACTGGCGGTACTGCTGGAACTGGCGGTACTGCTGGAACTGGCGGTGCTGCTGGAACTGGCGGTACTGCTGGCACAGGCGGTGCTGCTGGCACTGGCGGTGCTGCTGGAACTGGCGGTACTGCTGGCACTGGCGGTACTGCTGGCACTGGCGGTACTGCTGGAACTGGCGGTATTGCTGGAACTGGCGGTGCTGCTGGCACTGGCGGTACTGCTGGAACTGGCGGTACTGCTGGAACTGGCGGTGCTGCTGGCACTGGCGGTGCTGCTGGAACTGGCGGTACTGCTGGAACTGGCGGTGCTGCTCGCACAGGCGGTACTGCTGGAACTGGGGGTACTGCTGGAACTGGCAGTACTGCTGGCACTGGCGGTACTGCTGGCACAGGCAGTGCTGCTGGAACTGATGGTGCTGCTGGAACTGGCGGTGCTGCTGGCACAGGTGGTACTGCTGGAACTGGCGGTACTGCTGGAACTGGCGGTGCTGCTGGCACTGGCGGTACTGCTGGAACTGGCGGTACTGCTGGAACTGGTGGTACTGCTGGAACTGGCGGTGCTGCTGGCACTGGCGGCACTGCTGGAACTGGCGGTACTGCTGGAACTGGCGGTGCTGCTGGCACTGGCGGTACTGCTGGCACTGTCGGTACTGCTGGCACTGGCGGTACTGCTGGCACTGGCGGTACTGCTGGCACAGGCGGCACTGCTGGAACTGGCGATACTGCTGGCGGTACTGCTGGCACAGTAGGTACTGCTGGAAGTGGCGGTACTGCTGGCACTGGCGGTACTGCTGGAACTGGCGGTGCTGCTGGAACTGGCGGTACTGCTTGCACAGGCGGTGCTGCTGGCACTGGCGGTGCTGCTGGAACTGGCGGTACTGCTGGCACTGGCGGTACTGCTGGCACTGGCGGTACTGCTGGAACTGGCGGTACTGCTGGAACTGGCGGTACTGCTGGAACTGGCGGTGCTGCTGGCACTGGCGGTACTGCTGGAACTGGCGGTACTGCTGGAACTGGCGGTGCTGCTGGCACTGGCGGTGCTGCTGGAACTGGCGGTACTGCTGGAACTGGCGGTGCTGCTTGCACAGGCGGTACTGCTGGAACTGGGGGTACTGCTGGAACTGGCAGTACTGCTGGCACTGGCGGTACTGCTGGCACAGGCAGTGCTGCTGGTGGTGCTGCTGGCAGTGCTGCTGGCGGTACTGCTGGCACTGGCGGTGCTGCTGGCGGTACTGCTGGCACTGGCGGTACTGCAGGCACTGGCGGTACTGCAGGCACTAGTGGTACTGCTGGCACTGGCGGTGCTGCTGGCGGTACTGCTGGCACTGGCGGTGCCGCTGGCATCGGCGGTACTGCTGGCACTGGCGGTACTGCAGGCGGTGCTTGAGCCCCTTCCTGGTGGCAGATGGCTTCCCAGAGGACGTATGTCAGCTGATGTGGCCCCAGCTCCTTGAGTGCTGAACGGAGGTCTTCCAGGAGGCGAGGGAGAAGAGGGAATGTCTGGTGGCGCTTGGATCAGTGCTCGCTCCAAGGGGTGGTGTCGCAGACCCCCCAGGGCCCGACGTGAACAAGTGATGGATCGGAATGGGCACGAGCTGACACCCTGCGCAGGAAGCAAGTGAGGCGGGATGACAGGGTGGAGGAGCGCCTCGAGGCCTGGGAGGGGATGATTGACAGGATTATGGGACCAGATACTGAGTCCCCTCAGGAATCAGCAGGGGACAGCAGGACAAAGCTATTTCATCAAGACCCTTAAGGTCGGCGCTACAGAGCGCACAAATAACATTGTATTACATTGTTAACTTTGAAAAAAAAGAAGAAAATAGGTTTAAAGAAGCATTGGCTAAGCCAACAGGTCTAGCCCTGACCTTTAGCCTGTTTGGTTTGCCAATGACACTGTTTAAAAAAAATTATTTTACAAGAACATTTACAAATGTGAGTTTTGTGTGTGCGCGCGCACACACACACACACACACACACACACACACACACACACACACACACACACACACACACACACACACACACACACACACACACACACACACACACACACACACACACACACACACACACACACACACACACACACACACACACACACACACACACACACCACACACACACACACACACACACATAAAGATAGCTGCCCAGGGATGTGCATGCCCACACAAAGGCGGCCATGTTGGAATGGGGATAAAAAGACCATTTTAAAATGTATCAGTACAAGCAGTGTGCATGGGATGCGACTGCTGGGCCCTCAGAAAGTAATAAATCATAAAGCTCACACCGGCACACAAGTCTCTGCCACTTACAGGGACTACTTTCTCTACAGGTGATGACATTATATTGACAGAATGCCCTCTCTCACAGAGAAAGGAACCCGTGGCGCAGATGGGCTGCCAGCTGTAATAGGCAAAAGGAAAATGTAAATGAGGAGGGCTGGCTGACAGCCCCTTTTGGTAATTCTTTTTTTAAAATAAAATATTTACCAAAATCAAAAGGTCATGGCTAGGGCCAGACCTACAAATGGAGTCAAACTGTAAAATCTGCCACCAGGTGGTAAATAAAGGACTGACACAATTAGAGTGCATTGGCTCACTCACTGAGTACAGGTGCCACTGCTCCTGCTGCATCAATGACTACCACCACCTCGTCTGCGTGAGGGGGAGGGGGCAGGGAGCACACTGCCTGATGTACCAGCGCACACTGTCTTCCCGATGCAGGGTGGTAAATGCAGTGCGCGACAGCAGCCACTTCAGTTGACGCACAGGTATTCAGGTGGGCCATTGTTGGCACAGCGAGACATGTTTCTTGGTTATTGTCAGGGCCACTGGAATTATGTGGCAGGAGAGGGCCAAATTATGCGGCAGGGTTGAGTAAATTATGCAGCAAAAATGGCAAATTATGCGGCAAAACGCAGCACATTTTTTAATACTATTACTTCATTATTTTCTACTTTTTCTACTTGTTAACTCTGTGTGGGCATTGGGCACACCTCTTTAGAACCAGTTTAAAAAACAAATATGGCAATAAACAACAGAACGGTGACCAGTCAACCTTTGCGAAAGGCCTTCCACTTTGGGGCAACTTGGGCCACTGCGTTTTAGTAACTTTTGAACCGTTTGAGCTAGAAATATTTTTTTTTTGCTAAAATCTGCATATTATGCAGCAGAAGATGGATTATGTGGCAAATCTATAACTATACAAAAAAACATTGCGGCCGCACAACTCCAGCGGCCCTGATTATTGTCCTTCAACAGAGAATAGCACGTCGGTTTGGGGGTGCCTGGACATGGTTCTCAGTGTTTTCAAGTTGAGTATCACTCCTAGAGTGCGGCTGGTATAATGGTCTATTATTGTCATATTTCAGGTGGATACAGCCTGCCACGGCTTGTCGTTTTACCCCTGCAGTTTCTCACCTTTACCGTTTTTTCAAAGCTGCCCCTAACCAAATGTCCTCTCCTTTCTTACTCATGAGTCCTTCACCGGACTGTCACCTGTCTCCCGCTCTCTACCCGCCTCTTTCTAACTACTCTCTATTTTCCTCTGCCCTGTCTCTCTTTCTCTCTCCCGCCCCTTTTCTTTCTCTCCAACCTTGCTTTACTCCCTCGATGACCCGTGCCATGTGGAAGGGAAGTCAGTCCCTCACGGCTCGGCTCGTTTTCGGCTCAAAGTTCCAAGAGACAGCTTAGCCCCTCTGAAGCAATGCCCTAGGAACACAAAACGGCGCCAGGCTCCGTGGTATTCGACCTCCCTGAGGCTAGAAAAAGGCTTATGCAAAAACTTGAACGCCTTTGGCGGCGCTCACACGATCTAACAGATAGAGAAAAATTCAAAGAGGCATTAATTCAATACCACCGCAACCTGAAAAATGCTAGGAAAACCCACATTGCAACCACTCTTGAACAAGCAGGGAACTCTCAGAAATGCCTCTATCAAATCTTAAAAACATTCACAAGTCCTACAGCCTGTGACACAGAATCAGTTCCATCGCAAATGCTGTGCGATAACATAGCTAGCCATTTCACTCAGAAAATTGACACGATCTATAACAAAATTACTTCCACAATAAATCCTCAAACTAATTTGGAAATGGAACTCCTACATACCCCGCCATTAACTTGCTTGTTAGAACATTTCCCACTACTTACAATTGAAGGTACAGAAGCATTTTTAAAATGCGCAAAATCAGGTTCTCCACTCGACACTATACCTGCAAAAATTACAGCTATTCTACACAAACAATTAGCTAACCCCATTTGCGATATTCTTAATAGCTCCTTGAGGGAAGAAGTCCTCCCTCTAGATTGAAAGCTGCGCAAATAATCCCAATAAAAAAGAACTCCAAAATCTCAACGGAAGACGTAACAAATTATCGACCAATCTCCCTCCTTCCCCTTCATACAAAAATCTTGGAGAAGCACATCAACACACACCTCTCTGATTTCATTGAAGCCAATAATATTCTGGACTCCTCACAATCTGGATTCCGCCCCAGATATAGTACGGAATCCAGTCTGGTAGCACTGGCGACATACTACATCCTTACTACTCCTTACTACTCCTTACTACTCTCCTGCTGAGCGCATGAGCTGCACTTGTTCTGTGTCGGCAGCTTAGACTTTTCACAATCCCTGTGACTTCAGTGACGTAACATTGATAGCAGCACCCCCACTCTGAACATTGTTCCAGCACCACTGCCGATAGAATGAATTTGTTCACGTTATACAAAACACGGTTTGCTTGGTCCTTCCTCGATGTTCACAGTGAGCTCCGAGACAATGTGAGACGAGATTTAGCAGAAGCGTTGCTGCTGCTGCTCCTGAATTTTACTCCGGCTCCGGCGACCTTTCCATCCGGCTCCTTTCATTTCAGCCATTGCTTTGCATTTCTGAAAACCACTGGGGGTCATTGGGGCATAGTAACAATTGTCACCAGAAGCATCTCCAGTGCAAACCCTTATATTAATCAATCAATCAATCAATCACGGCATTTATAAAGCGCGCTACTCACCCGGGAGGGTCTCAAGGCGCTGGGGGAGGGGGTAGGTTACTGCTCGAACAGCCAGGTCTTGAGCTGCTTCCTGAAGGAGAGATGGTCCTGGGTTCGCCGAAGGTGAGTGGGGAGGGAGTTCCAGGTCTTGGCTGCCAGGTAGGAGAAGGATCTTCCTCCGGCGGTGGTTCTGCGGATGCGTGGTACGGTGGCGAGGGCGTGGCTGGTTGATCGTAGCTGGCGTGTGGGCGTGTAGAAGGTCATGCGGTCGTTGAGGTACTTTGGGCCCAGGTCGTGGAGGGCCTTGTGTGCGTGGGTGAGGAGTCTGAACGTGATTCTCTTGCTGACGGGGAGCCAGTGCAGGTCTTTCAGGTGTCCGGTGATGTGGCTGTGTCGGGGGATGTCCAGGATGAGTCGTGCGGAGGCGTTCTGGATGCGCTGGAGTCTTTTTTGAAGTTTGGCTGTGGTTCCGGCGTAGAGGGTGTTCCCATAGTCCAGTCGGCTGGTGACGAGTGCCTGGGTGACGGTCTTCCTGGTTTCAGTGGGGATCCATCTGAAGATCTTGCGGAGCATGCGCAGGGTGTTGAAGCATGAAGATGAGACGGCGTTGACTTGTCTGGTCATCGACAGGGAGGAGTCCAGGATGAAGCCCAGGTTGCGTGCGTGGTCCGTTGGCTTGGGCGCGGTGCCCAGGGCCGGGGGCCACCAGGAGTCGTCCCAGGCGGAGGGAGATGAGCCCAGGATGAGGACTTCCGTCTTGTCCGAGTTCAGTTTAAGGCGGCTGTTCCTCATCCAGTCGGCGACGTCTCTCATCCCGTCGTGTCATATTTATGCGGTTTACAAGCCTGTGTGTTGTTAATATGCTGCTTCAAGAGTCCTGATGCCCAAAATGAAGTGCCAGTGGTGCCCACCGGCAAGCGCCGGCACAAACCAAGTACTGGGATCCTCATGAGCCCATCCTGTGCAAGAACGTGCACTGGCTCCTACGTTACAGACCATCTTTGAGCATTGTCCTCCATGTGGACACCAGGCTCAGCCCCACACCCCCGCTGGCAGGATTATTTCGAGCCCTCTTCCTGCCTCTATCTACCAACTTATATTTGTCTGTGTTTGAGGGTTCAGGGTCATCTGTGTCTGCCAGTCCCTCTCCAGCGGTTGTATGATGGAACCATGCTTGCCTTTACCATGGATGCCTTAACAACGTGAACAATACAATGAACGCATCATTACCACGCGTTCTTTTAGCACGCAAGTCATTACAACGACTTGCCATAGGGAAGCGCTGGACTTTGGAATAATATAAGTTACTATTCCAACTCCAGTCAGTATGTCAGTAGGGAAGGTGTAGGACTTAAAATCCAACAGCAGTCCAACACAGCGTTCCCTGAAGCAAGTCATTGTAACGACTTGCGTGCTAAAGGAACACGTGGTAATGTCGCACTGGTTGTAGTGCCCGGGTTGTAAAGGCACTGCGTGGTTCTGACTGCGAGGGAAATGATGTTTCTCCTCTGCAGCACACAGTTGTCCCCTGTATACTTGGGTGGCATTGCTAGTATTTGGCCTTCCTGGGCCTACCCACACCCGCCTCTGTGTCTTCCTCCTGCTTCGCCCTAGATCACCTTGTTATTTTCCTGTGTTTAGTGGATTTTGAAGGTTGGCAGCCTCCGTCTGCAGCTCCCTGGGGTTTAGGGCAGCAGGCAGAGCACAGACAGAGACAGAGACAGGAAAGAAAGAGACGGGAAGAGAGTGCAGCAGTGGTGTAGCAATGGGGGTGGGGGCGGTTCAGGTGGCACTAGTTTTGGGGGCCGTCGCGGGGCAGCAAACGGCAGGGATCGCCAGCACCCCCTCTTACCTGCGGCCCTTGCGGGCGGCAAAAGGCCTAGCGACGTCACTGGAGTGCAGGCTGATTTGAACCTTTTTGCCAGGGTTGCTTTTGGTTCCCAATCCGGCCTTGCACCCACCACCCTGAGACCCAGACGAAAGGTGCATACTACTCGCCAGTGGATCTTCTGAGAGCCCACGTCAAACCCCGCAGATCGCAAGCATTGCTCTCTCTTATTCTTTACTTGAATTCCTTCCTTGAGGTATCCAGACTTACAGGTTCCTTCCGCACAGCAGCGGTGCCCTTCTGGGCCGTATCATCAGGACTCCTTACGGAGCGGATTATCTGTTTTTTGTGTGCGAGATGTCCAAGTTTGAACATATAACTCAGAATTTCTCCCAGTTAATGCACGAACTGTGAAGAGAACAAGTCGGAAAGAGTGAGCAGAGATTGCCTCTCTCTGTTTCTGACTTGTTCTGCCTCAAGTTCATGCATTAACTCAGTAAAATTCCAACGTATACGTTTGAACTGTAGACACCTTGGGGCAGATTTGCTATCTTTTCACACAACGCAGCACAGCAGCCAAAGTCACTTTGTTTCTGTGAAAGGGAGAGGAGAACTGTGCCATCCCTACTAAGAAATTGCTCTGTTTTCCTCTCTCCCTGCACTGGTGCATTTTAGGGCCGTGCCAGCACACCCGCCCTTGCACCACAGTGCACCGGTGTGTGCGTTCTATCAAGGGGAGGTTTAGTACTGCAAGGGCAGCCTTCCAATACAAAAACTATAATGTTATACATTTTCTGCTTTGTCAGTGCAGCCCACATCCAAAGTTGGAAACACGTGGAGAGTTTTTGCAGTTTGTTCCACAGTTCCACCTACCTCAAGGAATCCGTGTCCACCAATGTCTGAAGATAGGGATTTGCATCAAAACCTATGGGTCGGTGCTGGGGGCGCTCATGCACCACCCATGGTGCGCCCCGTGACACAAAGTAGCTCATATGCGCTCCTTTGTGTGACCTTGGCCAACTTTCCAAAGTAAAGCAGGATTGCTTTAGAAAGTAATTCACCCACAACACCTTGCACCGGATTTGCATTACAAAAGTAAAGTAAACCTGGCGCAAAGTGTTAGTAAATCTAGGCCCTCAGGTGCAAACAAACACAGGCGCTGGCTCTGCACAGAGCCATGATAATGAGAGCCCAGCTGTGCTGTTGCACTCCGTGGCCAGTGGGTGGCGCAGACGCATTAGAAAGGATCTCTTGGGTCAGGCGAGGCTCATTGTTTGCAGCCGGTGACTACTGCGGCCGGAAAGAAAAACAAGTCATTAAGTGAGATTGGGTTTCCTGTCCCGAAAACAAGTGTTGTAAAGGCCTTTGAATAATCAGACGTTCACACAGTCAGAGAGGGCAGGGGCACTCCAGGGGGCCGAGACACTGTCTGCAGAGGAACACCCTCACACACACAGGGTAAGAGGGCAGTGACACCCCAGAGAGCTGAGATCCTGCATAGAAAACACACACACGCACACACGCGCACACACACACTCACTCACTCACTCACTCTCTCTCTCAGAGGACAATGACACTCCGGGCGGGGGCTGAAACACTGCTGGGGAACACCATCTCTCTCACATACACACACACACAGAAGTGGTGAGGTCAGTGACACCCCCAGAGAAGTGATACACTGTCTGCAGAGGAACACCCTCACACACACAGGGTAAAAGGGCAGTGACACCCCAGAGAGCTGAGATACTGCATTGAAAACACACGCACACACACACACACGGAAACACACTCACTCACTCTCTCTCTCAGACGACAATGACACTCCGGGCGGGGGCTGAAAACTGCTGAGGAACACCATCTCTCTCACATACACACACACACACACACACACACACACACACACACACACACACACAGAGGCGGTGAGGTCAGTGACACCCACCCCCAGAGAACTGATACACTGTCTGCAGAGGAACGCCCCACACACACAGGGTAAGAGGGCAGTGACACCCCAGAGAACTGAGATACTGCAAAGAAAACACACACAGGCACACACACACATAGAAACACACTCACTCACTCTCTCTCTCTCAGAGGACAATGACACTCTGGGGAGCTGAAACACTGCCGAGGAACACCATCTCTCTCACATACACACACAACCACACACACACAGACATTGTGAGGTCAGTGACCCCCCAGAGAACTGAGACACTGCAGAGGAACACCCTCACACACACAGGGTGTGAGGGCAGTGGCACCCCAGGGGGCTGAGACACTGCAGAGGAACACCCTCACATACACAGGGTGTGAGGGCAGTGGCACCCCAGAGGGCTGAGACACTGTCTGCAGAGGAACACCCTCAAACACAGGGTGAGAGGGCAGGGGCATTCCAGGGGGCTGGGACACTGTCTGCAGAGGAACACCCTCACACACACAGGGTAAGAGGGCAGTGACACCCCAGACAGCTGAGATACTGCAGAGAAAAAACACACATGCACACACACACACAGGCACACACACAGAGAAACACACTCACTCACTCTCTCTCTGAGGACAATGACACTCCGGGGGGCTGAAACACTGCCGAGGAACACCATCTCTCTCTCACACACACACACACACATACACACACACAGTGTCCCTCAAGGCTCGATCCTCGCACCCACACTGTTCAACCTCTACATTGAACTGCTGGGTAATCTCCTAAAAGAATCTGGGATCCATTATCACCTATATGCAGATGACACACAAATCTACCTAAAGGCTTCTCCACTCATGACATTTCAATCCTCAACACCACTCTCCATCCACCACTGGCTGTCTACTCATCAACTATTACTGAATCCTTCCAAAACAGAATTCCTTCTCTTCTCGACCTCACTATCTCCTCCTCCTATCCAATCTTGGATGAACAATCTGAACATTCTCAACAACAAGCCTATCATTGTTGACAGTGCCAAATCTCTAGGCGTCATCCTAGATAAAAGGCTCAACTTACAGTCCCATATCAATTCCATTGCCAAGAATGCACGTTACCAACTGCGCCTTCTCTGGGGGCTTCGTCGTTTCTTTCCTGAACAAGACCTAAAAACCTTGGTCCAATCATTGGTTCTTTCCAGATTGGACTTCTGCAACTCTCTCCTTGCTGGCCTCTTCAAATCCCACCTTTTCCCTCAGTTCCTCCATCCCTCCGAACCACCACCTCTTTCCGTACCTTCAAAATAGATCTTAAGACTCTCCTCCTCCAAAGACACTTCCTGGAATAATTCAACCTATTTCTTGACCACTTCGACCATCTAGCACTCACATGAGGTCAACTGTGTAAATATGTATTTTACTCCTGTTTTAACCTAACGCTGACACCCTTTATATTTTTTACAATATATATATGCAACTTGTTAGCGTTGTAACTGCATATATGTAACTTGTTAGCGTGATCAGCCTATCTTGTGTACCTTTTGTAACTTACCTGGTTCTTGTGTAAAGTGCTGTGACACCTTTGGGTAAAGTTTGCGCTATATAAAACTGCATTAAAAAAATAAATAAACGCACACACACACAGGCTGTGAGGTCAGTGACACCCCCAGAGAACTGAGACACTGTCTGCAGAGGAACGCCCCCACACACACAGGGTAAGACGGCAGTGACACCCCAGAGAGCTGGGATACTGCAGAGAAAACTCCCTCACACACACTTTCTCTCTCTCTCTCTCTCTCTCTCTCTCTCTCTCTCTCTCTCTCTCTCTCTCTCCCTCCCTCTCTCAGTAGGCAGGGACACCGCAGGGTGCTGAAACATTGTCTGCAGAGGTAACCCCCCCACACACACAGGGTGAGAGAGCAGTGACACTCCAGGAGGCTGAGACACTGCAGATAAACACACACACACACAGGATGAGAGGGCAATGACACTCCAAGTGGCTGAAACACTGCAGAGGAACACCATCACACACACACACACACACACACACACGTAAACACGGTGTGAGGCCAGTGACACCCCCAGAGAGCTGACACACTGTCTACAGAGGAACACCCCACACACACAGGGTGTGAGGGCAGTGACACTCTATAGGATGAAACATTGTCTGCAGGGAAACATACCCCCAAACACACACACACACTCACACTGAGCCAGCAATTACACCCAGACAGTTGAGACATTGAAGAGAAACACCCCCCACACACAATGAGACAGCAGTAACACCCCAGAGGGCTAAGACGCTGCAGAGAAACACCCACCCACACACATGGTGAGTGGGCAGGGACACCCCAGGGGGCTGAGACACACCAGCTCAAGGTCCTGCTCATTGGGATATACTCATGTACGACCTATCTCCTACCAGACCAAATAGTTTTTAATTTTTAAAGAAGTCTCACCCACCCAAAAAGTGTGGCATGCTTCATCATTGAGTCCTATATCCGGAACAGCTATTGTTGCCGGACGGGCTTAACCTCACATTTGGAGCACTGGCGTAACGAAAACTGAGGGGGCCTCCCTGCACGGTATGTAGAGGGCCCCTCTCCGGGCTCAATCAGGAGCTCTCCGGCCAGAGTGCAGTGCCGAGGGGGCCCCTGCAGCTTGGGGCCCCCTGCACCGCAGGGGCTGCGGGGGCCTGTGTTACACCCCTGATTTGGAGGGAGCACTTTGATGGTAGTCCTAAGGACTTTTCAGGGGTCTGGAAGTAGTGAAGGATTAAAATTGCCTGCAGGTGTACCCAAGACCTTTTTATTAGTAGAGCACTATTGGCTAGATTAGAAATAGGGCAGGATGCGACCAATTTGAGCGGAGGAGAGTCGCCCGACAAACAAAAGCCCCAGGCCAGAGCTGAAAACTAAAATGGTAATAAAGTTTATTTATGATCGTATTATTTTTCAGCAACCGACCCATCCCGAACTGAGCATCAGGATGGGACAGGGGCCGCTGCTGCTGAGTGGCCACAGCAGGGTGCTCTGTGCCCTCAAGTTTAAAATGTGCATGTCTCTTTGGCCAGTCGTCTAGCCACGGTCAGCCAGGCATATGCATTTTAAACCTCTAACCAAGCTGTCTTAAGACCACTGGGTAAGAGAAAGCAAAGGCCTCCAGTGCTCTTGTGAGCGCTGATAGAGGCCGCTCCCACCAATCCTAGCGCTGCTCTCATGCTGCTTGAGAGCAGCGCCAGGATTGGCTTGGGAGTCGGAAGCCTGCCTGCCTCGAGCAGAGAAGGATAGAGGAGGACGTCACGCTCCTAGAAAAGGTACATGCCTTTTTTTATGTGACACTACCCACCCCCTCAGGACATGCCAGCCGCCACTGGATGCAACATCCCTGTGTCAACATGTTTCAGCTGGTTAATTTAAGCCCAAAAAGTTATCCGGCTTTCGTCAGGACCAAACAGATCCCCTAAAGTACTGTAAATTTCAGTTTTTGTAGTAGTGTGAATATTGCAATTAAGGGTGTACCACTCGCTCATTCCAATCATATGAAACATGTTACCTCACAGTCATTACTAGGTATCATAGTCCGGAGGCTTTAATTGCCTATCGGGTTTTGTTAAGCTGGGTGATATCACCCCATAGGAGATTTACAGGCAGGCACCGCCTCGGTCACACATACTCCACCTCTGTCACACCTACTCCACCTCTGTCACACATTCTCCACCTCTGTCACACATTCTCCACCTCTGTCACACATACTCCACCTCTCTCACGCATTCTCCACCTCTGTCACGCATTCTCCACCTCTGTCACACATTCTCCACCTCTGTCACACATACTCCACCTCTGTCACACATACTCCACCTCTCTCATGCATTCTCCACCTCTGTAAACATTCTCCACCTCTGTCACACATACTCCACCTCTGTCACACATACTCCACCTCTGTCACACATACTCCACCTCTGTCACACATTCTCCACCTCTGTCACACATACTCCACCTCTGTCACACATTCTCCACCTCTGTCACACATACTCCACCTCTGTCACACATTCTCCACCTCTGTCACACATTCTCCACCTCTGTCACACATACTCACCTCTCTGTGACCCTCACCTCTGTCAAACATTCTCACCTCTGTCACACATACTCCACCTCTGTCACACACATACTCCACCTCTGTCCCCACATTCTCCACCTCTGTCACATACTCCACCTCTGTCCCACATTCTCCACCTCTTATACCCCTTCTCCACCTCTGTCACACATTCTCCACCTCTGTCACACATTCTCCACCTCTGTCACACATTCTCCACCTCTGTCACGCATACTCCACCTCTGTGTCATGCATTCTCCACCTCTGTCATGCATTCTCCACCTCGGTCACACATTCTCCACCTCGGTCACACATTCTCCATCTCGGTCACACATTCTCCACCTCTGACACATTCTCCACCTCTGTCATGCATACTCCACCTCTCTCATGCATTCTCCACCTCTGACACACATTCTCCACCTCTGTCACACATACTCCACCTCTGTCACACATACTCCACCTCTGTCACACATTCTCCACCTCTGTCACGCATTCTCCACCTCTGTCACGCATACTCCACCTCTGTCACGCATTCTCCACCTCGGTCACACATTCTCCACCTCGGTCACACATTCTCCACGTCTGACACGCATTCTCCACCTCTGTCACGCATTCTCCACCTCGGTCACACATTTTCCACCTCAGTCACACATTCTCCACTTCTGTCACACATTCTCCACCTCTGTCACGCATTCTTCACCTCTGTCACACATTCTCCACCTCTGACACACATTCTCCACCTCTGACACACATTCTCCACCTCTGACACACATTCTCCACCTCTGTCACTCATACTCCACCTCTGACACACATTCTCCACCTCTGTCACGCATACTCCACCTCTATCACGCATTCTCCACTTCTGTCACACATTCTCCACCTCTATCATACATACTCCACCTCTGACACACATTCTCCACCTCTGTCACACATACTCCACCTCTGTCACACATTCTCCACCTCTGTCACACATTCTCCACCTCTGTCACGCATTCTCCACCTCTGTCACGCATTCTCCACCTCTGTCACGCATACTCCATCTCTGTCACGCATACTCCACCTCTGTCACGCATTCTCCACCCGGGTCACACATTTTCCACCTCGGTCACACATTCTCCACTTCTGTCACACATTCTCCACCTCAGTCACACATTCTCCACCTCTGACACACATTCTCCACCTCTGTCACTCATACTCCACCTCTGACACACATTCTCCACCTCTGACACGCATTCTCCACCTCTATCACGCATACTCCACCTCTGTCACGCATTCTCCACCTCTGTCATACATACTCCACCTCTGACACACATTCTCCACCTCTGTCACACATACTCCACCTCTGTCACACATACTCCACCTCTGTCACACATACTCCACCTCTGTCACACATACTCCACCTCTGTCACACATACTCCACCTCTGTCACACATTCTCCACCTCTGTCACACATTCTCCACCTCTGTCACGCATACTCCACCTCTGTCACACATTCTCCACCTCGGTCACACATTCTCCACCTCGGTCACACATTCTCTACCTCTGTCACACATTCTCCACCTCTGTCACGCATTCTCCACCTCTGTCACGCATTCTCCACCTCGGTCACACATTCTCCACCTCTGACACACATTCTCCACCTCTGTCACTCATACTCCACCTCTGTCACTCATACTCCACCTCTGTCACACATTCTCCAATTTTGACACACATTCTCCACCTCTGTCACACATACTCCACCTCTGTCACACATTCTCCACCTCTGTCACACATTCTCCACCTCTGTCACACATACTCCACCTCGGTCATACATTCTCCACCTCTGTCACGCATACTCCATCTCTATCACGCATTCTCCACCTCTGTCACGCATTCTCCACCTCTGTCACACATACTCCACCTCGGTCATACATTCTCCACCTCTGTCACGCATACTCCATCTCTATCACGCATTCTCCACCTCTGTCACGCATTCTCCACCTCTGTCACACATACTCCACCACTGTCACACATTCTCCACCTCTTACACACATTCTCCACCTCTGTCACGCATACTCCACCTCTGTCACACATACTCCACCTCTGTCACACATTCTCCACCTCTGTCACACATTCTCCACCTCTGTCACACATACTCCACCGCGGTCATACATACTCCACCTCTGTCACACATACTCCACCACTGTCACGCATTCTCCACCTCTGTCACGCATACTCCACCACTGTCACACATTCTCCACCTCTGTCACACATACTCCACCTCTGTCACGCATACTCCACCTCTGTCATGCATTCTCCACCTCTGTCATGCATTCTCCACCTCTGTCACACATTCTCCACCTCTGTCACACATTCTCCACCTCTGTCACGCATACTCCACCTCTGTCATGCATTCTCCACCTCGGTCACACATTCTCCACCTCGGTCACACATTCTCCATCTCGGTCACACATTCTCCACCTCTGACACATTCTCCACCTCTGTCATGCATACTCCACCTCTCTCATGCATTCTCCACCTCTGACACACATTCTCCACCTCTGTCACACATACTCCACCTCTGTCACACATACTCCACCTCTGTCACACATACTCCACCTCTGTCACGCATTCTCCACCTCTGTCACGCATTCTCCACCTCTGTCACGCATACTCCACCTCTGTCACGCATTCTCCACCTCGGTCACACATTCTCCACCTCTGACACGCATTCTCCACCTCTGTCACGCATTCTCCACCTCGGTCACACATTTTCCACCTCGGTCACACATTCTCCACTTCTGTCACACATTCTCCACCTCTGTCACGCATTCTTCACCTCTGTCACACATTCTCCACCTCTGACACACATTCTCCACCTCTGACACACATTCTCCACCTCTGACACACATTCTCCACCTCTGTCACTCATACTCCACCTCTGACACACATTCTCCACCTCTGTCACGCATACTCCACCTCTATCACGCATTCTCCACTTCTGTCACACATTCTCCACCTCTATCATACATACTCCACCTCTGACACACATTCTCCACCTCTGTCACACATACTCCACCTCTGTCACACATTCTCCACCTCTGTCACACATTCTCCACCTCTGTCACACATTCTCCACCTCTGTCACGCATTCTCCACCTCTGTCACGCATACTCCATCTCTGTCACGCATACTCCACCTCTGTCACGCATTCTCCACCCGGGTCACACATTTTCCACCTCGGTCACACATTCTCCACTTCTGTCACACATTCTCCACCTCTGTCACACATTCTCCACCTCTGTCACGCATTCTTCACCTCTGTCACACATTCTCCACCTCAGTCACACATGCTCCACCTCTGACACACATTCTCCACCTCTGTCACTCATACTCCACCTCTGACACACATTCTCCACCTCTGTCACGCATACTCCACCTCTATCACGCATTCTCCACCTCTGTCACTCATTCTCCACCTCTGTCATACATACTCCACCTCTGACACACATTCTCCACCTCTGTCACACATACTCCACCTCTGTCACACATACTCCACCTCTGTCACACATACTCCACCTCTGTCACACATACTCCACCTCTGTCACACATTCTCCACCTCTGTCACACATTCTCCACCTCTGTCACGCATACTCCACCTCTGTCACACATTCTCCACCTCGGTCACACATTCTCCACCTCGGTCACACATTCTCTACCTCTGTCACACATTCTCTACCTCTGTCACGCATTCTCCACCTCTGTCACGCATTCTCCACCTCGGTCACACATTCTCCACCTCTGACACACATTCTCCACCTCTGTCACTCATTCTCCACCTCTGTCACTCATACTCCACCTCTGTCACTCATACTCCACCTCTGTCACACATTCTCCAACTTTGACACACATTCTCCACCTCTGTCACACATACTCCACCTCTGTCACACATTCTCCACCTCTGTCACACATTCTCCACCTCTGTCACACATACTCCACCTCGGTCATACATTCTCCACCTCTGTCACGCATACTCCATCTCTATCACGCATTCTCCACCTCTGTCACGCATTCTCCACCTCTGTCACACATACTCCACCTCGGTCATACATTCTCCACCTCTGTCACGCATACTCCATCTCTATCACGCATTCTCCACCTCTGTCACGCATTCTCCACCTCTGTCACGCATACTCCACCTCTGTCACACATACTCCACCTCTGTCACACATTCTCCACCTCTGTCACACATTCTCCACCTCTGTCACACATACTCCACCGCGGTCATACATACTCCACCTCTGTCACACATACTCCACCACTGTCACGCATTCTCCACCTCTGTCACGCATACTCCACCTCTGTCACACATACTCCACCACTGTCACACATTCTCCACCTCTGTCACACATACTCCACCTCTGTCACGCATACTCCACCTCTGTCATGCATTCTCCACCTCTGTCACACATTCTCCACCTCTGTCACACATTCTCCACCTCTGTCACGCATACTCCACCTCTGTCATGCATTCTCCACCTCGGTCACACATTCTCCACCTCTGTCACACATTCTCCAACTTTGACACACATTCTCCACCTCTGTCACACATTCTCCATCTCGGTCACACATTCTCCACCTCTGACACATTCTCCACCTCTGTCACGCATACTCCACCTCTCTCATGCATTCTCCACCTCTGACACACATTCTCCACCTCTGTCACACATACTCCACCTCTGTCACACATACTCCACCTCTGTCACACATTCTCCACCTCTGTCACGCATTATCCACCTCTGTCACGCATACTCCACCTCTGTCACGCATACTCCACCTCTGTCACGCATTCTCCACCTCGGTCACACATTCTCCACCTCGGTCACACATTCTCCACCTCTGTCACGCATTCTCCACCTCTGTCACGCATTCTCCACCTCGGTCACACATTTTCCACCTCGGTCACACATTCTCCACTTCTGTCACACATTCTCCACCTCTGTCACGCATTCTTCACCTCTGTCACACATTCTCCACCTCTGACACACATTCTCCACCTCTGACACACATTCTCCACCTCTGACACACATTCTCCACCTCTGTCACGCATACTCCACCTCTATCACGCATTCTCCACTTCTGTCACACATTCTCCACCTCTATCATACATACTCCACCTCTGACACACATTCTCCACCTCTGTCACACATACTCCACCTCTGTCACACATTCTCCACCTCTGTCACACATTCTCCACCTCTGTCACACATTCTCCACCTCTGTCACGCATTCTCCACCTCTGTCACGCATACTCCATCTCTGTCACGCATACTCCACCTCTGTCACACATTCTCCACCTCTGTCACACATACTCCACCTCTCTCACACATACTCCACCTCTCTCACACATACAGACCCACGAATCCTTAATACACTCACAAAAACAAACATGAGGTGGCAGTGACACCTCAGTGGATGATACTGGATCGGAGGAACACCCCCTCCCACAGACACTGTCTGCAGAGGAACACTGCGCCACACACAGGATAGAGGGTAGTTAACTGCTCCCCACAGATAGGGTTGCCAGGCGTCCCGGATTGCCAGGACAGTCCCGATTTTTCACCAGCTGTCCCGGCAGATTTCTGGAAATTTAGCTCCTGTCCCGGTTTTTAGAGAGGGTCGACAGAAAACGGCGAAGGTGCTGTTTTATGTTTTACCAAGCGGGGATAGTTAGCAGTTGTTTTAAGAAAGCAATTTAATTAACAGGCAAGTTACTGGGTTCAAAAATTGCATTTTATGTATGTTCTAACTGCCTGTTCTGTAATTCTCTGCTGAGCAGCGCTGTCATTCTGTGCGCTCGCTTGAAGCAAAATTGTAGTCCTTCTTTTATTTTAGTGAAATGTCCCGGTTTTGGCTTTAAATTTCTGGTCACCCTCCCCACAGACCAATGGTGGCTGGGGAGGAAGCGCCTCAGAAATCCATCTCAGCTCTTGGAGAACTGTTCCCTAACGCCTTTCCTTCCCAGTGAGGCCTTGTCCTTGCCATTGGTGGGTCAAATCAAGAACTCGGGAGAGGGGAACAAGTTGTGATGTAAAACATTCTTTATCTTGACAGCAGACCTCTGACAATGCTCCAAAGAGGGTGGGGTCGGGAACAGGAATAAGGGGGCCCTCCGTTGTTGTCCAGGGCTCTCACTGCCCCCTGGTGCCATCCCCTGAAACGGAAGACCTCTGTGTGTGTGACCAATGGGGTGCGGGGGGAGGTGGCAGGCTACAGGAAGTGTCGTCACCGCCACCAACCCATGTGTTAGAGAAATGACCTCCTTTGTGAGCAGGTGAATTACTTGCTGCCAAGGAAACGTGGAGTCCCCCTTAATTTGGGGTCCTAGCTACATGGCTAGAAGTTTGAGTTATATCGCTGGCACTGCAATTATGCGGCAGCCGAGTACCAAATTATGGAGGTTTGACTAACTTGTGCAGGTAGAAAAGAAAGGCAAATTTTATTGCATAATTTCACACATTTTGTGGCAATATTAATTCACTATTTTGTCATTTTAACCCCCATTAATACTGTCTGAACAAAAGTTTCCCCGCATTAGTACCACATGAACACCTGAATACAGCACTGAGCACCTGAAAGTGACCAGTTATGCTTTGCAAACGAGTGGCCTCTGCACAGTACCCTGCCGGATGCCTTTTTCAGCAATGCTTAATATCTATGGTCCAGTTAGAAAAACATTTTATGTTGAAATCTGCAAATAGTGTGGCCATGGCGGGTTATACAGCAAGTGCGGTGAATCTATCATTATGTGGAAAATGCAGTGACCGCAGAATCACACAATTCCAGTGGCCCTGATTCCTAACCTGCGCTCAGAGATCCTTATAGGGTGTGCTTAATTTGTGCTGGTGTTTTCTGGTACTCAGCACAAGCACTTATTTTTAGACACCGGCATCTATCATGGGATTACACCACATGGTGGCACTGTGTGTCTATTCTTCGGCCGAATTTATGAGTGCAGTGTTTATTTAACACTAATGAATCTAGCACTGGGCAATGCTGGCACTGGCATTCGGCAGCAGTGGCAGGCTGTTGGTGGTCCAAAAAGAAGGAGAGTTCCCCCACCTGACAAAAGGGACAGGGCAGTTAAGAACTAGACAAAAGAAACATTTAAGCATATATTTTTTGAGTCCTTACAAACACAGTGTGATGCACTAAGAATATGTGTATTCTCTTTTCATAAAAACCTTTAGCGATAATTCTCATACATTTAAAATCACAAATTAAAGAAGAAACTGATAATCGCCCCTAGTCTTTCAATACTTGTCAATTCCTAAAAATAATCATTGCATAATGTACAAAATGTAAACATATAATACATAAAAAATCCTTTCTAATTTTTAATAAAATACAAAACTGTTGACGAGGCGTTTCGGTGGACAATGGAATACTTTTACCACCTTCTTCAGGACAAAGGTATTTATCCTGAAATCATTCTGTGTATGATTTACTTCCACAGGTTGTCCGTGATACCCTTTGCGGATCAAAATAAAATAGATGGCCTTGGCCTGGCAGGTTCTGTCGAAAAGCCGCTCCCTTCGTGCTTCGGGAATGTTCGTTGTCAATCGGCTGATGTCATAACTTTGGGTACGATGCAGGAGCGCAGTAATTGATGACCTCATTATCTGTTATTGTGCAAATAATCCAAAATTCTAACAAAATGTAGGCATACCCTCTTCGCATTGTTTGTATCTATAGGGGGTGCTCTTAAATGCGGTTCCTGGTACTTCTAGTATCCAGAAATCCCCCACAGCTCTCACCTGGCGTTCGCCATCCGATAGCCGTGGGACACATTCTGTGTTTTTAAGGACTCAAAAATAGATGCTTATAAGTTTGTGGCTGGTAGTTTTCGGTGCCAGCACTTGTCCATTTGGTTTTCCAACAAAGTGCCCATCGCTATTGATTTAAGATACTCAAAAGGGAAACTAACTGTTGTCTAGGGCTGTTGGTGGTGTCAGCTGGAGTGGACTCCTATGAAGTGCCTTGGGCCCTGGCACTTAATATTTTACACACTAGGCGCTGATTCCAGCTGGGATGAGAGCCCTGGCTGGTCGGGGCTCCTCTCGTGGAGTGAGAGCTTTGGGGCAGAGGGCCGTTCCCTGGACAGTGAGACCAGACCCAGCTCCAGCCCTTCCTGCTCCAAGTCTCTCCCCTTCGTTCTGTCATTGCTTTGCTTCAAGGATCCTGTTCTTCGGGCTCCAGTGCTGGGTGTCACAGGTCTTCATCTCCCATTCTCTCTGCTTAATTTGTAAAAGAACATGTGCCGGGGCCCATCGCTTTGCTCAGAAGCCCTTGGTCAGCTGAATCAAAGCCCGGGACCAGATACCAGGCTGGCAGTCTTGAGTCCACCTCATGCCTCTTTCATCCAGAACCAGAACCAAACCCTCCCTGCTCGCCGAGCTCACTCGAGCAGGCTCTTTTCATCCCAGCTTTCTCCCTTTTTTTAGAGTTTTATATAGCGCGAACTAGACCCGAGACGTCGGGTATCAGAGCGCTTTACATGAGCACCAGTTTCGTTACAGATGGACACATTCATTTTTGTTAGGCACGGGGAGATTAAGTGATTTGCCCAGATTCACAGGATGTTGAGCGTCCCTGCCAAGACTCAAACCCAGTTCCCCAGCTTCAAGGTAGACAGCTCTAGGTAAGGCTACTGTTTCCCTCTTTCTGTTTCTCCATTTTCCCCTTGTGTGTTTTTCTCTCTCTTGCTCTGGGCCAAAGCCTGATAAGGAAAATTAAGTGTCGGTCCCCAAAAAAGAGTTTGGATTGGCCCCCTCTTGGCCACCGGCTCAAATTAAGCCCTGCCTATTGCCCTAGTCCAGTGCAGCTTTTACCAGACTGAAGACACAGCTGCACAACCTGATCTCACCACAAGGACTTACGTCCAGGAGGCTTCATGCCTTTGAGACAGACTTCTTGGCACTATCTACCAGGAGGCATCTTTTCTCCAGACATGCAATGTGGCTTCTTGACGGGGTCAAGGTGCAGAATCGCTTTCTCTGCAAGCTGGCCATCTTTGATTGGGGTGCAGTGACCCAACCCCTGCTGAGGGTACAGTGGCATTCTGTGACAGTACCGCCACCGGGGGCACACCAACCATGCACCTCGCACTGGTACTGCTGGCACTGACGGTACTGCTGGCACTGGCGGTGCTGCTGGCTCTGGCGGTACTGCTGGCACCGGCGGTTCTGCAGGAACCGGCGGTACTGCTGGCACTGGCGGTACTGCTGGAACTGGCGGTACTGCTGGCACTGGCGGTACTGCTGGAACTGGCGGTACTGCTGGCACTGACTGTACTGCTGGTACCGGCGGTACTGCTGGAACTGGCGGTACTGCTGGAACTGGTGGTACTGCTGGCACTGGCGGTACTGCTGGAACTGGCGTTACTGCACGCACTGGCGGTACTGCTGGCACTCGCGGTACTGTTCGAATGGCGGTACTGCTGGCACAGTAGGTACTGCTGGAAGTGGCGGTACTGCTGGCACTGGCGGTACTGCTGGAACTGGCGGTACTGCTGGAACTGGCGGTGCTGCTGGAACTGGCGGTACTGCTGGCACAGGCGGTGCTGCTGGCACTGGCGGTGCTGCTGGAACTGGCGGTACTGCTGGCACTGGCGGTACTGCTGGCACTGGCGGTACTGCTGGAACTGGCGGTATTGCTGGAACTGGCGGTGCTGCTGGCACTGGCGGTACTGCTGGAACTGGCGGTACTGCTGGAACTGGCGGTGCTGCTGGCACTGGCGGTGCTGCTGGAACTGGCGGTACTGCTGGAACTGGCGGTGCTGCTCGCACAGGCGGTACTGCTGGAACTGGGGGTACTGCTGGAACTGGCAGTACTGCTGGCACTGGCGGTACTGCTGGCACAGGCAGTGCTGCTGGAACTGATGGTGCTGCTGGAACTGGCGGTGCTGCTGGCACAGGTGGTACTGCTGGAACTGGCGGTACTGCTGGAACTGGCGGTGCTGCTGGCACTGGCGGTACTGCTGGAACTGGCGGTACTGCTGGAACTGGTGGTACTGCTGGAACTGGCGGTGCTGCTGGCACTGGCGGCACTGCTGGAACTGGCGGTACTGCTGGAACTGGCGGTGCTGCTGGCACTGGCGGTACTGCTGGCACTGTCGGAACTGCTGGCAGTGGCGGTACTGCTGGCACTGGCGGTACTGCTGGCACAGGCGGCACTGCTGGAACTGGCGATACTGCTGGCGGTACTGCTGGCACAGTAGGTACTGCTGGAAGTGGCGGTACTGCTGGCACTGGCGGTACTGCTGGAACTGGCGGTGCTGCTGGAACTGGCGGTACTGCTTGCACAGGCGGTGCTGCTGGCACTGGCGGTGCTGCTGGAACTGGCGGTACTGCTGGCACTGGCGGTACTGCTGGCACTGGCGGTACTGCTGGAACTGGCGGTACTGCTGGAACTGGCGGTACTGCTGGAACTGGCGGTGCTGCTGGCACTGGCGGTACTGCTGGAACTGGCGGTACTGCTGGAACTGGCGGTGCTGCTGGCACTGGCGGTGCTGCTGGAACTGGCGGTACTGCTGGAACTGGCGGTGCTGCTTGCACAGGCGGTACTGCTGGAACTGGGGGTACTGCTGGAACTGGCAGTACTGCTGGCACTGGCGGTACTGCTGGCACAGGCAGTGCTGCTGGAACTGATGGTGCTGCTGGAACTGGCGGTGCTGCTGGCACAGGTGGTACTGCTGGAACTGGCGGTACTGCTGGAACTGGCGGTGCTGCTGGCACTGGCGGTACTGCTGGCACTGGCGGTACTGCTGGAACTGGCGGTACTGCTGGAACTGGTGGTGCTGCTGGAACTGGCGGTGCTGCTGGAACTGGCGGTACTGCTGGAACTGGCGGTGCTGCTGGCACTGGCAGTACTGCTGGAACTGGCGGTACTGCTGGCACTGTCGGAACTGCTGGCAGTGGCGGTACTGCTGGCACAGGCGGCACTGCTGGAACTGGCGATACTGCTGGCGGTACTGCTGGCACTGGAGGTACTGCTGGCACTGGCGGTACTGCTGGCACTGGCGGTGCTGCTGGCTCTGGCGGTGCTGCTGGAACTGGAGGTTGCTGCTGGCACTGGCGGTACTGCTGGAAGCGGTACTGCTGGCACTGGCGGTGCTGCTGGAACTGGCGGTACTGCTGGCACTGGCGGTACTGCTGGCAATGGCGGTACTGCTAGAACTGGCGGTACTGCTTGCAGTGGCAGTACTGCTGGCACTGGCGGTACTGCTGGCACTGGCGGTACTGCTGGCGGTACTGCTGGCACTGGCAGTACTGCTGGCACTGGCGGTACTGCTGACACTGGCGGTACTGCAGGCACTGGCGGTACTGCTGGCACTGGCAGTACTGCAGGCACTCGCGGTACTGCTGGCGGTACTGCTGGCACTGGCGGTACTGCAGACACCGGCGGTACTGCTGGAACTGGCAGTACTGCTGGAACTGGCGGTACTGCTGGAACTGGCGGTACTGCTGGAACTGGCGGTACTGCTGGAACTGGCGCTGCTGCTGGCACAGGCGGTACTGCTGGAACTGGCGGTACTGCTGGAACTGGCGGTGCCGCTGGCATCGGCGGTACTGCTGGCACTGGTGGTACTGCAGGCGGTGCTTGAGCCCCTTCCTGGTGGCAGATGGCTTCCCAGAGGACGTATGTCAGCTGATGTGTCCCCAGCTCCTTGAGTGCTGAACAGAGGTCTTCTAGGAGGCCAGGGAGAAGAGGGAATGTCTGGTGGCGCTTGGATCAGTGCTCGCTCCAAGGGGTGGTGCCGCAGACCCCCCAGGGCCCGACGTGAACAAAGTGATGGATCGGAATGGGCACGAGCTGACACCCTGCGCAGGAAGCAAGTGAGGCGGGATGACAGGGTGGAGGAGCGCCTCGAGGCCTGGGAGGGGATGATTGACAGTATTACGGGGCCAGATACTGAGTCCCCTCAGGAATTAGCAGGGGACAGGAGGACAAAGCTTTTTCATCAAGACCCTTAAGGTCGGCGCTACAGAGCGCACAGATAACATTGTATTGCATTGTTAACTTTGAAAAAAAAGAAGAAAATATGTTTAAAGAAGCATTGGCTAAGCCAACAGGTCTAGCCCTGACCTTTAGCCTGTTTGGTTTGCCAATGACAGTGTTTTAAAAAAATATTTTACAAGAACATTTACAAATGTGAGCCTTTGTGTGCTTCACACACACACACACACACACACACACACACACACACACACATACATATATATTTATAGGCAGTTGTCATGTAATGGTTTTTAATGAAGTTTTACAAAAACATTAAAAACGCTCACCCGTGAGTGCTCATTCGTGGTCAGACACAAACTGACATCTTTGAATTTTTGTAAATAAAGTTCAGAAACATCTTGAAAGATGGCTGTCCTGCTGTGCATGTACATGAGCACGTAATGGCAGTTAATGTGGAATGGGCTGCTGCCCAGGGATGTGCATGCCCACACAAAGGCGGCCATGTTGGAATGGGGATAAAAAGACCATTTTAAAATGTATCAGCACAAGCAGTGTGCATGGGATGCGACTGCTGGGCCCTCAGAAAGTAATAAATCATAAAGCTCACACCGGCACACAAGTCTCTGCCACTTACAGGGACTACTTTCTCTACAGGTGATGACATTATATTGACAGAATGCCCTCTCTCACAGAGAAAGGAACCCGTGGCGCAGATGGGCTGTCAGCTGTAATAGGCAAAAGGAAAATGTAAATGAGGAGGGCTGGCTGACAGCCCCTTTTGGTAATTCTTTTTTAAAATAAAATATTTACCAAAATCAAAAGGTCATGGCTAGGGCCAGACCTACAAATGGAGTCAAACTGTAAAATCTGCCACCAGGTGGTAAATAAAGGACTGACACAATTAGAGTGCATTGGCTCACTCACTGAGTACAGGTGCCACTGCTCCTGCTGCATCAATGACTACCACCACCTCGTCTGCGTGAGGGGGAGGGGGCAGGGAGCACACTGCCTGATGTACCAGCGCACACTGTCTTCCCGATGCAGGGTGGTAAATGCAGTGCGCGACAGCAGCCACTTCAGTTTACGCACAGGTATTCAGGTGGGCCATTGTTGGCACAGCGAGACATGTTTCTTGGTTATTGTCAGGGCCACTGGAATTATGTAGCAGGAGAGGGCCAAATTATGCGGCAGGGTTGAGTAAATTATACAGCAAAAATGGCAAATTATGTGGCAAAACGCAGCACATTTTTTAATACTATTACTTCATTATTTTCTACTTTTTAGGTCTCGCCCGAGCCAGCCCGCATGCGCTGCTCTGCGAGGCTTCTAGTAAGGACTTCCAACTCGGACCACACGCTCGTGCGTGTGCTTTTTTTTTTGCTCGCACGCTATTGGCCTTTGCGTGCGTCTTTCTAAGAAAGACAGCACGCAATTGGCCAAAGGCAGGTGCATGTCCCGCCTTCTCTCTCCCCTGGCCTAGGGAGCTCGGGAGCGAGCAGCGGCCCCGCACTGTGCCTGCTGCATTCCTTAAATTCTTTGCAGTGCGCGCGCGCACCACTCGCGGGCTTTTGTCGAAGCAGTCTGCACTGGCGCCGTTCGTGTTCCTAATGCCCGTCCCGCACACACGGCGTGAAGCGTGCGTAAGGACTGCGGAGTTAGACGATCGTGTTGGTTTTCGGAATAGCTGTTTGAGTTCTAGCGCTGTCTTTGAAGCCAGTTTAAGATTTACGCAGACCATTTCGAGCACGCCATAACTTTGATCTTGCTCTTGCAGTAGTATCCTGATAATCAGGTGATTTCAGGTGTTCTGCCTCACATAAATAAACACATGTTAAGTGCGCACTAAAAGGACACTTGATGCCGGCCCATCAGAGCCGGCAGCATCTGTTACACAGAGTCTGTGCAGACGTAGAGCCGGGCTTTACCGAAGCTGAGTGAACGGACGATGCAAACCTACCAGCTGTGCCGAGTGGAACTAAAGTCTCGTCGCCACTGCATGTCTTTCGTTGGTCCTTTCGCACTAAGAGGCTTAAGCTAACATGCGCTTCCTATGGCAGGGCTGTGATTGGTGGAATCACCTAGCGCCGACGGGGGCTTCTAGGCAGGTGGCATCTTTTTGAGCCTATAGGTTACTTCTCTGGGATGTATGTGGCGTGCTGCAGAGATGTAGTGCCGGATCCCTGGAGGGAGAGGAGGGAGGAGGGTTGGTCTCTGCCTCAGAGGCCATTACTGGGCACTTTTTTTTGCAGTTTTATATAGCGCTAACTCGACCCAAACGTATCGGAGCGCTTTACATGAGCACCAGTTGCATTACAGGGGGGTACATTAATTTTTTTAGGCACCAGGAGATTAAGTGACTTGCCCAAAATCACAAGATGCTTGAGCCTCCCCCCAGACTCGAACCTGGTTCCCCAGCTTTAAAGTTGGCCGCTGTGGCCGTTAAGCCACATCCTCTCCCAGCTGGAGGAGTGAAATGAATAGATTTCCTTACTAGGAGCACTCTTAGTGATGAAGCAGGGTTCTGTAGCTGCAGCTGTCCCACTGCTACCCCATGTTCCTTGGGCGCTAAATGGCAGTGGGTGAAGTACTGCGATTTGAAAGCGTAAGTCGACGCTCCAGAAAACATCCGAACCAGTGCTCTGGAGAGGTGCTAAAGGCAGCCAGCGTGGGCGTGACTTGGCTTGTGCAGCCATTAATTGCCTGATTTCTGCTACCGACAACATAGTGTCTGCATCACCAGAACCCAAGTGCAGAAATGTTCTGGTCAGAACAGGGGTGTGAAAAGATCAAGCTCTTTATTCCAAGAACCTTGTTTTACAAGCAATAATTTTGAAGAACATGGTGGGACCTTAAAACATGTTCCTAAATACGGATTATTCTTTAATTAGTCCAGGGGTTTCCAACCTTTTCAGTAGTCAAAGCGACTTATGTTCAATGAAAATTATCCCAAGCTAATCTAAGTGATGAGAGTCCATCCAAGACTGTGACAGTGATCCCATCAGTGCATTAGGCAGGGTTGTCAGCAGTGAAGTAAAAGAACACTAACACTTTGGAATGCATCTACATAGGTAATACATAACAGCCGTAGCGGCAAGTCCCCGGTACTAAGGTAATATGAGTAGTGAATGTCTCCAACTCAAGTAATAGCTTTACATTTATTTTGAAAATTGAACCATTTTTCTCCAAAACGTCAGCTTATGAGTTCTGAAAATACACACATTTTTGTCTCAAATACATGCTTTTTAATTTTGCCAAACAAATAATAATATAACCAAGCAAAGGCTTTCATGTTAGTAGCCTGAGATGCACACTTGCGAGCTACTCACATGAAGCTAGAGAGCTTCCAGTAGCTCACGATGTCCTTGTTGGAGACTACGAACTAGCCCATCATGAATAGAATGCAAAAATATTAATGCAATGAATAATTAAACTTTAAAAAAAAGTATTGTGTGTCATTCAGAGCATATGGACACCAGCATATGTATGAAAAAAATCAGCTAAAGCAATAGGATCACAAAAAAACTCTGTTGCTGGGCTGCTGGATAACAACACTTTATAAGGTCCCAAAGGCGAGACCTATTGACTATGCCAATGCTTGTTCTACTTGTTAACTCTGTCTGGGCATTGGGCACACCTCTTTAGAACCAGTTTAAAAACCAAATATAGCAATAAACAACAGAACGGTGACCAGTCAACCTTTGCGAAAGGCCTTCCACTGTGGGGCAACTTGTGCCACTGCGTTTTTAGTAACTTTTGAACAGTTTGAGCTAGAATTTTTTTGTTAAAATCTGCAGATTATGCAGCAGATGATGGATTATGTGGCAAATCTATAACTATACAAAAAACATTGCGGCTGCACAATCGCATAACTCCAGCGGCCCTGATTATTGTCCTTCAACAGAGAATAACACGTCGGTTTGGGGGTGCCTGGACATGGTTCTCAGTGTTTTCGAGTTGAGTATCACTCCTAGAGTGCGGCTGGTATACTGGTGCGTTATTGTCATATTTCAGGTGGATACAGCCTGTCACAGGCTCACACCTCTGCCACGGCTTGTCGTTTTACCCCTGCAGTTTCTCACCTTTACCGTTTTTTCAAAGCTGCCCCTAACCAAATGTCCTCTCCTTTCTTACTCATGAGTCCTTCACCGGACTGTCACCTGTCTCCCGCTCTCTACCCGCCTCTTTCTAACTACTCTCTATTTTCCTCTGCCCTGTCTCTCTTTCTCTCTCCCGTCCCTTTTCTTTCTCTCCAACCTCGCTTTACTCCCTCCCTGACCCAAGCCATGTGGAAGGGAAGTCAGTCCCTCACGCCTCGGCTTGTTTTCGGCTCAAAGTTCCAAGAGAACCTTGCTCTGACCAGAGCCATCCATCTGTCTTGAGGCAGACTTGTGCCTTCAGTAGCTCACCGATATCTGAGAGTGCATCAGGGAAACTTACGCTATCCCTAAAATGCATAGGCCCTGGAAGTAGGGGTGCAGGGGTTGCTGTGACTCCCCAAAATAACCACGCTGGAGTCCAGAAGGTGATTGAGCAATAAAGATGCCTTTAAATTTTGTTTTTATCTTGTCATATTTGCTGTAAGTTCAAAGGCAGAGGTCAGATGTCAGGCTGTGTCTTCTGACAAATTGCTGCTGATTCTTTTAACATGGAGGTGGTGTTTACTTTTCCTTCTCTGGCTGCAAAGTTAGAGGATTCAAAGTTAGAGAATTCAAAGTTAGAAGATTCAAAGTTAGAGGATTCAAAGTTAGAGAATTCAAAGTTAGAGAATTCAAAGTTAGAGAATTCAAAGTTAGAGAATTCAAAGTTAGAGAATTCAAAGTTAGAGGATTCAAAGTTAGAGGATTCACAGTTAGAGAATTCAAAGTTAGAGAATTCAAAGTTAGAGAATTCAAAGTTAGAGAATTCAAAGTTAGAGGATTCAAAGTTAGAGGATTCAAAGTTAGAGGTTTCAAAGTTAGAGGATTCAAAGTTAGAGGTTTCAAAGTTAGAGGTTTCAAAGTTAGAGGATTCAAAGTTAGAGGATTCAAAGTTAGAGAATTCAAAGTTAGAGGATTCAAAGTTAGAAGATTCAAAGATAGAAGATTCAAAGTTAGAGAATTCAAAGTTAGAGGATTCAAAGTTAGAGGATTCAAAGTTAGAGGATTCAAAGTTAGAGGATTCAAAGTTAGAGAATTCAAAGTTAGAAGATTCAAAGTTAGAGGATTCAAAGTTAGAGAATTCAAAGTTAGAGAATTCAAAGTTAGAGAATTCAAAGTTAGAGAATTCAAAGTTAGAGAATTCAAAGTTAGAGTATTCAAAGTTAGAGGATTCAAAGTTAGAGGATTCACAGTTAGAGAATTCAAAGTTAGAGAATTCAAAGTTAGAGAATTCAAAGTTAGAGAATTCAAAGTTAGAGGATTCAAAGTAAGAGGTTTCAAAGTTAGAGGTTTCAAAGTTAGAGGTTTCAAAGTTAGAGGTTTCAAAGTTAGAAGATTCAAAGATAGAGGATTCAAAGTTAGAGAATTCAAAGTTAGAGGATTCAAAGTTAGAGGATTCAAAGTTAGAAGATTCAAAGTTAGAGGATTCAAAGTTAGAGAATTCAAAGTTAGAGAATTCAAAGTTGGAGAATTCAAAGTTAGAGGATTCAAAGTTAGAGGATTCAAAGTTAGAGGATTCAAAGTTAGAGAATTCAAAGTTAGAGGATTCAAAGTTAGAAGATTCAAAGTTAGAGGATTCAAAGTTAGAGAATTCAAAGTTAGAGAATTCAAAGTTAGAGAATTCAAAGTTAGAGAATTCAAAGTTAGAGAATTCAAAGTTAGAGAATTCAAAGTTAGAGAATTCAAAGTTAGAGGATTCAAAGTTAGAGGATTCAAAGTTAGAGGATTCAAAGTTAGAGGATTCAAAGTTAGAGGTTTCAAAGTTAGAGGTTTCAAAGTTAGAGGATTCAAAGTTAGAGGATTCAAAGTTAGAGAATTCAATGTTAGAGGATTCAAAGTTAGAAGATTCAAAGATAGAGGATTCAAAGTTAGAGAATTCAAAGTTAGAGGATTCAAAGTTAGAGGATTCAAAGTTAGAGGATTCAAAGTTAGAGGATTCAAAGTTAGAGGATTCAAAGTTAGAGGATTCAAAGATTGAGGATTCAAAGATAGAGGATTCAAAGTTAGAGGATTCAAAGTTAGAGGATTCAAAGTTAGAGAATTCAAAGTTAGAGAATTTTGTAAAGTGAATTATCTGACAATAGTGCTGGAGTACAGGGAGTGTGAAAGGAAAGGCACAACAACATTTAAATTCCTGTAAATTAACTGTTCAAATATTTCAAAATATATAAGCAGTTCAGCATGAACAAATAAAGCCCTTTTTTGTAATTTTGAAGTGTGACAGAAACAGATATTTTAATGGGACCAAAACACATCAAGGACCTTTACTTGGTGAAGTGCAAATTATAGATATTTGCGGATTCCCAATTTCCACGCATTATTTGTTTGTTATATAGTTTTATAAGTAAACTGCATGTCAGTGCAAAGTTTGGAGCCATTTCAACTGAAAGTGAGCGGTCTGTAAATGACGATGCTTTAGTGATATGTTTGCGACTGGGAGCTCCAAAATGCACGACTGGGGACATACTACATCCTTACTACTCCTTACTACTCCTTACTACTCTCCTGCTGAGCGCATTAGCTGCACTTGTTCTTTGTCGGCAGCTTAGACTTTTCACAATCCCGGTGACTTCAGTGACGTACCTTTGATAGCAGCACCCCCACTCTGAACATTGTTCCAGCACCACTGCCGATAGAATGAATTTGTTCACGTTAAACCAAACACGGTTTGCTTGGTCCTTCCTCGATATTCACAGTGAGCTCCGTGACAATGTGAGACGAGATTTAGCAGAAGCGTTGCTGCTGCTGCTCCTGAATTTTACTCCGGCTCCGGCGACCTTTCCATCCGGCTCCTTTCATTTCAGCCATTGCTTTGCATTTCTGAAAACCACTGGGGTCACTGGGGCATAGTAACAATTGTCACCAGAAGCACCTCCAGTGCAAACCCTTATATTTATGCGGTTTACAAGCCTGTGTGTTGTTAATACGCTGCTTCAAGAGTCCCGATGCCCAAAATGAAGTGCCAGTGGTGCCCACCGGCAAGCGCCGGCACAAACCAAGTACTGGGATCCTCATGAGCCCATCCTGTGCAAGAACGTCCACTGGCTCCTACGTTACAGACCATCTTTGAGCATTGTCCTCCATGTGGCACCAGGCTCAGCCCCACACCCCGGCTGGCAGGATTATTTCGAACCCTCTTACGGCCTCTATCTACCAACTTAGATTTGTCTGTGTTTGAGGGTTCAGGGTCATCTGTGTCTGCCAGTCCCTCTCCAGCGGTTGTATGATGGAACCATGCATGCCTTTACCATGGATGCCTTAACAACGTGAACAATACAATGAACGCGTCATTACCACGCGTTCTTTTAGCACACAAATCATTGCAACGACTTGCCTTAGGGAAGCGCTGGACTTTGGAATAAAATAATTTACTATTCAAACTCCAGTCAGTATGTCAGTAGGGAAGGTGTTGGACTTAAAATCCAACAGCAGTCCAACACAGCGTTCCCTGAAGCAAGTCACTGTAACGACTTGCGTGCTAAAGGAACACGTGGTAATGTCGCAGTGGTTGTAGTGCCCGGGTTGTAAAGGCGCTGCGTGGTTCTGACTGCGTGGTAAATGATGTTTCTCCTCTGCAGCACACAGTTGTCCCCTGTATACTTGGGTGGATTTGCTAGTATTTGGCCTTCCTGGGCCTACCCACGCCCGCCTCTGTGTCTTCCTCCTGCCTCGCCCTAGATCGCCTTGTTATTTTCCTGTGTTTAGTGGATTTTGAAGGCTGGCAGCCTCCGTCTGCAGCTCCCTGGGGTTTAGGGCAGCAGGCACAGCACAGACAGAGACAGAGACAGGAAAGAAAGAGACGGGAAGAGAGTGCAGCAGTGGTGTAGCAATGGGGGTGGGGGGCGGTTCAGGTGGCACTAGTTTTGGGGGCCGTCGCGGTGCAGCAAACGGCAGGGATCGCCAGCACCCCCCTCTTACCTGCAGCACTTGCGGGCGGCAAAAGGCCTAGCGACGTCACTGGAGTCCAGGCTGATTTGAACCTTTTTGCCAGGGTTGCTTTTGGTTCCCAATCCGGCTTTGCACCCACCACCCTGAGACCCAGACGAAAGGTGCATACTACTCGCCAGTGGATCTTCTGAGAGCCCACGTCAAACCCCGCAGATCGCAAGCATTGCTCTCTCTCATTCTTTACTTGAATTCCTTCCTTGAGGTATCCAGACTTACAGGTTCCTTCCGCACAGCAGCGGTGCCCTTCTGGGCCGTATCATCAGGACTCTGTACGGAGCGGATTATCTGTTTTTTGTGTGCGAGATGTCCAAGTTTGAACATATAACTCAGCATTTCTCCCAGTTAATGCACGAACTGTGAAGAGAACAAGTCGGAAAGAGTGAGCAGAGATTGCCTCTCTCTGTTTCTGACTTGTTCTGCCTCAAGTTCATGCATTAACTCAGTAAAATTCCAACGTATACGTTTGAACTGTAGACACCTTGGGGCAGATTTGCTATCTTTTCACACAACGCAGCACAGCAGCCAAAGTCACTTTGCTCTGTGAAAGGGAGAGGAGAACTGTGCCATCCCTACTAAGAAATTGCTCTGTTTTCCTCTCTCCCTGCACTGGTGCATTTTAGGGCCGTGCCAGCACACCCGCCCTTGCACCACAGTGCACCGGTGTGTGCGTTCTATCAAGGGAGGTTTAGTACTGCAAGGGCAGCCTTCCAATACAAAAACTATAATGTTATACATTTTCTGCTTTGTCAGTGCAGCCCACATCCAAAGTTGGAAACACGTGGAGAGTTTTTGCAGTTTGTTCCACAGTTCCACCTACCTCAAGGAATCCGTGTCCACCAATGTCTGAAGATAGGGATTTGCATCAAAACCTATGGGTCGGTGCTGGGGGCGCTCATGCACCACCCATGGTGCGCCCCGTGACACAAAGTAGCTCATATGCGCTCCTTTGTGTGACCTTGGCCAACTTTCCAAAGTAAAGCAGGATTGCTTTAGAAAGTAATTCACCCACAACACCTTGCACCGGATTTGCATTACAAAAGTAAAGTAAACCTGGCGCAAAGTGTTAGTAAATCTAGGCCCTCAGGTGCAAACAAACACAGGCGCTGGCTCTGCACAGAGCCATGATAATGAGAGCCCAGCTGTGCTGTTGCACTCCGTGGCCAGTGGGTGGCGCAGACGCATTAGAAAGGATCTCTTGGGTCAGGCGAGGCTCATTGTTTGCAGCCGGTGACTACTGCGGCCGGAAAGAAAAACAAGTCATTAAGTGAGATTGGGTTTCCCGTCCCGAAAACAAGTGTTGTAAAGGCCTTTGAATAATCAGACGTTCACACAGTCAGAGAGGGCAGGGGCACTCCAGGGGGCCGAGACACTGTCTGCAGAGGAACACCCTCACACACACAGGGTAAGAGGGCAGTGACACCCCAGAGAGCTGAGATCCTGCATAGAAAACACACACACACGCACGCACGCGCACACACACACTCACTCACTCACTCTCTCTCTCAGAGGACAATGACACTCCGGGCGGGGGGCTGAAACACTGCTGAGGAACACCATCTCTCTCACATACACACACACACAGAAGTGGTGAGGTCAGTGACACCCCCAGAGAAGTGATACACTGTCTGCAGAGGAACACCCTCACACACACAGGGTAAAAGGGCAGTGACACCCCAGAGAGCTGAGATACTGCATTGAAAACACTCGCACACACACACACACGGAAACACACTCACTCACTCTCTCTCTCAGACGACAATGACACTCCGGGCGGGGGGCTGAAAACTGCTGAGGAACACCATCTCTCTCACATACACACACACACACACACACACAGAGGCGGTGAGGTCAGTGACACCCACCCCCAAAGAACTGATACACTGTCTGCAGAGGAACACCCTCACACACACAGGGTAAAAGGGCAGTGACACCCCAGAGAGCTGAGATACTGCATTGAAAACACACGCACACACACACACACACACACACGGAAACACACTCACTCACTCTCTCTCTCAGACGACAATGACACTCCGGGCGGGGGGCTGAAAACTGCTGAGGAACACCATCTCTCTCACATACACACACACACACACACACACACAGAGGCGGTGAGGTCAGTGACACCCACCCCCAGAGAACTGATACACTGTCTGCAGAGGAACGCCCCACACACTCAGGGTAAGAGGGCAGTGACACCCCAGAGAACTGAGATACTGCAAAGAAAACACACACAGGCACACACACACATAGAAACACACTCACTCTCTCTCTCTCTCTCTCTCTCTCTCTCTCTCTCTCTCAGAGGACAATGACACTCTGGGGAGCTGAGACACTGCTGAGGAACACCATCTCTCTCACATACACACACAACCACACACACACAGAGATTGTGAGGTCAGTGACACCCCCAGAGAACTGAGACACTGCAGAGGAACACCCTCACACACACAGGGTGTGAGGGCAGTGGCACCCCAGGGGGCTGAGACACTGCAGAGGAACACCCTCACATACACAGGGTGTGAGGGCAGTGGCACCCCAGAGGGCTGAGACACTGTCTGCAGAGGAACACCCTCAAACACAGGGTGAGAGGGCAGGGGCATTCCAGGGGGCTGGGACACTGTCTGCAGAGGAACACCCTCACACACACAGGTTAAGAGGGCAGTGACACCCCAGACAGCTGAGATACTGCAGAGAAAAAACACACATGCACACACACACACAGGCACACACACACACACGGAGAAACACACTCACTCACTCACTCACTCTCTCTCTCAGAGGACAATGACACTCCGGGGGGCTGAAACACTGCCGAGGAACACCATCTCTCTCTCTCACACACACACACACATACACACACACAGTGTCCCTCAAGGCTCGATCCTCGCACCCACACTGTTCAACCTCTACATTGAACCGCTGGGCAATGTCCTAAAAGAATCTGGGATCCATTATCACCTATATGCGGATGACACACAAATCTACCTAAAGGCTTCTTCCACTCATGACATTTCAATCCTCAACACCACTCTCCATCCACCACTGGCTGTCTACTCATCAACTATTACTGAATCCTTCCAAAACAGAATTCCTTCTCTTCTCGACCTCACTATCTCCTCCTCCTATCCAATCTTGGATGAACAATCTGAACATTCTCAACAACAAGCCTATCATTGTTGACAGTGCCAAATCTCTAGGCGTCATCCTAGATAAAAGGCTCAACTTACAGTCCCATATCAATTCCATTGCCAAGAATGCACGTTACCAACTGCGCCTTCTCTGGGGGCTTCGTCGTTTCTTTCCTGAACAAGACCTAAAAACCTTGGTCCAATCATTGGTTCTTTCCAGATTGGACTTCTGCAACTCTCTCCTTGCTGGCCTCTTCAAATCCCACCTTTTCCCTCAGTTCCTCCATCCCTCCGAACCACCACCTCTTTCCGTACCTTCAAAATAGATCTTAAGACTCTCCTCCTCCAAAGACACTTCCTGGAATAATTCAACCTATTTCTTGACCACTTCGACCATCTAGCACTCACATGAGGTCAACTGTGTAAATATGTATTTTACTCCTGTTTTAACCTAACGCTGACACCCTTTATATTTTTTACAATATATATATGCAACTTGTTAGCGTTGTAACTGCATATATGTAACTTGTTAGCGTGATCAGCCTATCTTGTGTACCTCTGTAACTGTATATGTGTAACTTGTTAGCGTGCTCAGCCTATCTTGTGTACCTTTTGTAACTTACCTGGTTCTTGTGTAAAGTGCTGTGACACCTTTGGGTAAAGTTTGCGCTATATAAAACTGCATTAAATAAATAAATAAACGCACACACACACACACACACACACACACACACACACACAGGCTGTGAGGTCAGTGACACCCCCAGAGAACTGAGACACTGTCTGCAGAGGAACGCCCCCCCACACACACAGGGTAAGACGGCAGTGACACCCCAGAGAGCTGGGATACTGCAGAGAAAACTCCCTCACACACACTTTCTCTCTCTCTCTCTCTCTCTCTCTCTCTCTCCCTCTCTCAGTAGGCAGGGACACCGCAGGGTGCTGAAACATTGTCTGCAGAGGTAACCCCCCCCCACACACACAGGGTGAGAGAGCAGTGACACTCCAGGAGGCTGAGACACTGCAGATAAACACACACACACACAGGATGAGAGGGCAATGACACTCCAAGTGGCTGAAACACTGCAGAGGAACACCATCACACACACACACACACACACACACACACACACACGTAAACACGGTGTGAGGCCAGTGACACCCCCAGAGAGCTGACACACTGTCTACAGAGGAACACCCCACACACACAGGGTGTGAGGGCAGTGACACTCTATAGGATGAAACATTGTCTGCAGGGAAACAAACCCCCAAACACACACACACACACTCACACTGAGCCAGCAATTACACCCAGACGGTTGAGACATTGAAGAGGAACACCCCCCCCACACACAATGAGACAGCAGTAACACCCCAGAGGGCTAAGACGCTGCAGAGAAACACCCACCCACACACATGGTGAGTGGGCAGGGACACCCCAGGGGGCTGAGACACACCAGCTCAAGGTCCTGCTCATTGGGATATACTCATGTACGACCTATCTCCTACCAGACCAAATAGTTTTTAATTTTTAAAGAAGTCTCACCCGCCCAAAAAGTGTGGCATGCTTCATCATTGAGTCCTATGTCCGGCACAGCTATTGTTGCCGGACGGGCTTAACCTCACATTTGGAGCACTGGTGTAACGAAAACTGAGGGGGCCTCCCTGCACGGTATGTAGAGGGCCCCTCTCCGGGCTCAATCAGGAGCTCTCCGGCCAGAGTGCAGTGCCGAGGGGGCCCCCTGGAGCTTGGGGCCCCCCTGCACCGCAGGGGCTGCGGGGGCCTGTGTTACACCCCTGATTTGGAGGGAGCACTTTGATGGTAGTCCTAAGGACTTTTCAGGGGTCTGGAAGTAGTGAAGGATTAAAATTGCCTGCAGGTGTACCCAAGACCTTTTTATTAGTAGAGCACTATTGGCTAGATTAGAAATAGGGCAGGATGCGACCAATTTGAGCGGAGGAGAGTCGCCCGACAAACAAAAGCCCCAGGCCAGAGCTGAAAACTAAAATGGTAATAAAGTTTATTTATGATCGTATTATTTTTCAGCAACCGACCCATCCCGAACTGAGCATCAGGATGGGACAGGGGCCACTGCTGCTGAGTGGCCACAGCAGGGTGCTCTGTGCCCTCAAGTTTAAAATGTGCATGTCTCTTTGGCCAGTCGTCTAGCCACGGTCAGCCAGGCATGTGCATTTTAAACCTCTAACCAAGCTGTCTTAAGACCACTGGGTAAGAGAAAGCAAAGGCCTCCAGTGCTCTTGTGAGCGCAGATAGAGGCCGCTCCCACCAATCCTAGCGCTGCTCTCATGCTGCTTGAGAGCAGCGCCAGGATTGGCTTGGGAGTCGGAAGCCTGCCTGCCTCGAGCAGAGAAGGATAGAGGAGGACGTCACGCTCCTAGAAAAGGTACATGCCTTTTTTTATGTGACACCACCCACCCCCTCAGGACATGCCAGCCGCCACTGGATGCAACATCCCTGTGTCAACATGTTTCAGCTGGTTAATTTAAGCCCAAAAAGTTATCCGGCTTTCGTCAGGACCAAACAGATCCCCTAAAGTACTGTAAATTTCAGTTTTTGTAGTAGTGTGAATATTGCAATTAAGGGTGTACCACTCGCTCATTCCAATCATATGAAACATGTTACCTCACAGTCATTACCAGGTATCATAGTCCGGAGGCTTTAATTGCCTATCGGGTTTTGTTAAGCTGGGTGATATCACCCCATAGGAGATTTACAGGCAGGCACCGCCTCGGTCACACATACTCCACCTCTGTCACACATTCTCCACCTCTGTCACACCTACTCCACCTCTGTCACACATTCTCCACCTCTGTCACACATTCTCCACCTCTGTCACACATACTCCACCTCTCTCACGCATTCTCCACCTCTGTCACACATTCTCCACCTCTGTCACACATTCTCCACCTCTGTCACACATACTCCACCTCTGTCACACATACTCCACCTCTCTCATGCATTCTCCACCTCTGTCAAACATTCTCCACCTCTGTCACACATACTCCACCTCTGTCACACATACTCCACCTCTGTCACACATTCTCCACCTCTGTCACACATACTCCACCTCTGTCACACATTCTCCACCTCTGTCACACATACTCCACCTCTGTCACACATTCTCCACCTCTGTCACACATTCTCCACCTCTGTCACACATTCTCCACCTCTGTCACACATTCTCCACCTCTGTCACGCATACTCCACCTCTGTCATGCATTCTCCACCTCTGTCATGCATTCTCCACCTCGGTCACACATTCTCCACCTCGGTCACACATTCTCCATCTCTGTCACACATTCTCCACCTCTGACACATTCTCCACCTCTCTCATGCATTCTCCACCTCTGACACACATTCTCCACCTCTGTCACACATACTCCACCTCTGTCACACATACTCCACCTCTGTCACACATTCTCCACCTCTGTCACGCATTCTCCACCTCTGTCACGCATACTCCACCTCTGTCACGCATACTCCACCTCTGACACGCATTCTCCACCTCTGTCACGCATACTCCACCTCTGTCACGCATTCTCCACCTCGGTCACACATTTTCCACCTCGGTCACACATTCTCCACTTCTGTCACACATTCTCCACCTCTGTCACACATACTCCACCACTGTCACACATTCTCCACCTCTGTCACACATACTCCACCTCTGTCACACATTCTCCACCTCAGTCACACATTCTCCACCTCTGACACACATTCTCCACCTCTGACACACATTCTCCACCTCTGACACACATTCTCCTCCTATGTCACGCATACTCCACCTCTATCACGCATTCTCCACTTCTGTCACACATTCTCCACCTCTATCATACATACTCCACCTCTGACACACATTCTCCACCTCTGTCACACATACTCCACCTCTGTCACACATACTCCACCTCTGTCACACATTCTCCACCTCTGTCACGCATTCTCCACCTCTGTCACGCATACTCCATCTCTGTCACGCATACTCCACCTCTGTCACGCATTCTCCACCTCGGTCACACATTTTCCACCTCGGTCACACATTCTCCACTTCTGTCACACATTCTCCACCTCTGTCACGCATTCTTCACCTCTGTCACACATTCTCCACCTCAGTCACACATTCTCCACCTCTGACACACATTGTCCACCTCTGTCACTCATACTCCACCTCTGACACACATTCTCCACCTCTGTCACGCATACTCCACCTCTATCACGCATTCTCCACTTCTGTCACACATTCTCCACCTCTGTCATACATACTCCACCTCTGACACACATTCTCCACCTCTGTCACACATACTCCACCTCTGTCACACATACTCCACCTCTGTCACACATACTCCACCTCTGTCACACATTCTCCACCTCTGTCACGCATTCTCCACCTCTGTCACGCATACTCCACCTCTGTCACACATTCTCCACCTCGGTCACGCATTCTCCACCTCGGTCACACATTCTCCATCTCTGTCACACATTCTCTACCTCTGTCACGCATTCTCCACCTCTGTCACGCATTCTCCACCTCGGTCACACATTCTCCACCTCTGACACACATTCTCCACCTCTGTCACTCATACTCCACCTCTGTCACTCATACTCCACCTCTGTCACACATTCTCCAACTTTGACACACATTCTCCACCTCTGTCACACATACTCCACCTCTGTCACACATTCTCCACCTCTGTCACACATTCTCCACCTCTGTCACACATACTCCACCTCGGTCATACATACTCCACCTCTGACACACATTCTCCACCTCTGTCACGCATACTCCATCTCTATCACGCATTCTCCACCTCTGTCACGCTTTCTCCACCTCTGTCACACATACTCCACCTCGGTCATACATACTCCACCTCTTACACACATTCTCCACCTCTGTCACACATACTCCACCTCTGTCACACATACTCCACCTCTGTCACACATACTCCACCTCGGTCATACATACTCCACCTCTTACACACATTCTCCACCTCTGTCACACATACTCCACCTCTGTCACGCATACTCCACCTCTGTCACGCATACTCCACCTCTGTCACACATACTCCACCTCGGTCATACATACTCCACCTCTGACACACATTCTCCACCTCTGTCACGCATACTCCATCTCTATCACGCATTCTCCACCTCTGTCACGCATTCTCCACCTCTGTCACACATACTCCACCTCGGTCATACATACTCCACCTCTTACACACATTCTCCACCTCTGTCACACATACTCCACCTCTGTCACACATACTCCACCTCTGTCACACATTCTCCACCTCTGTCACACATTCTCCACCTCTGTCACACATTCTCCACCTCTGTCACACATTCTCCACCTCTGTCACACATACTCCACCTCGGTCATACATACTCCACCTCTGTCACACATACTCCACCTCTGTCACACATACTCCACCACTGTCACACATTCTCCACCTCTGTCACACATACGCCACCTCTGTCACACATACTCCACCTCTGTCACACATTCTCCACCTCTGTCACACATACTCCACCTCGGTCATACATACTCCACCTCTGTCACACATACTCCACCACTGTCACGCATTCTCCACCTCTGTCACGCATACTCCACCTCTGTCACACATACTCCACCACTGTCACACATTCTCCACCTCTGTCACACATACTCCACCTCTGTCACACATTCTCCACCTCTGTCACACATACTCCACCTCTCTCACACAGACAGACCCACGAATCCTTAATACATTCACAAAAACAAACATGAGGTGGCAGTGACACCTCAGTGGATGATACTGGATCGGAGGAACACCCCCTCCCACAGACACTGTCTGCAGAGGAACACTGCCCACACACAGGATAGAGGGTAGTTAACTGCTCCCCACAGATAGGGTTGCCAGGCGTCCCGGATTGCCAGGACAGTCCCGATTTTTCACCAGCTGTCCCGGCAGATTTCTGGAAATTTAGCTCCTGTCCCGGTTTTTAGAGAGGGTCGACAGAAAACGGCGAAGGTGCTGTTTTATGTTTTACCAAGCGGGGATAGTTAGCAGTTGTTTTAAGAAAGCAATTTAATTAACAGGCAAGTTACTGGGTTCAAAAATTGCATTTTATGTATGTTCTAACTGCCTGTTCTGTAATTCTCTGCTGAGCAGCGCTGTCATTCTGTGCGCTCGCTTGAAGCAAAATTGTAGTCCTTCTTTTATTTTAGTGAAATGTCCCGGTTTTGGCTTTAAAATTCTGGTCACCCTCCCCACAGACCAATGGTGGCTGGGGAGGAAGCGCCTCAGAAATCCATCTCAGCTCTTGGAGAACTGTTCCCTAACGCCTTTCTTTCCCAGTGAGGCCTTGTCCTTGCCATTGGTGGGTCAAATCAAGAACTCGGGAGAGGGGAACAAGTTGTGATGTAAAACATTCTTTATCTTGACAGCAGACCTCTGACAATGCTCCAAAGAGGGTGGGGTCGGGAACAGGAATAAGGGGGCCCTCCGTTGTTGTCCAGGGCTCTCACTGCCCCCTGGTGCCATCCCCTGAAACGGAAGACCTCTGTGTGTGTGACCAATGGGGTGCGGGGGGGGGAGGTGGCAGGCTACAGGAAGTGTCATCACCCACCAACCCATGTGTTAGAGAAATGACCTCCTTTGTGAGCAGGTGAATTACTTGCTGTCAAGGAAACGTGGAGTCCCCCTTAATTTGGGGTCCTAGCTACATGGCTAGAAGTTTGAGTTATATCGCTGGCACTGCAATTATGCGGCAGCCGAGTACCAAATTATGGAGGTTTGACTAACTTGTGCAGGTAGAAAAGAAAGGCAAATTTTATTGCATAATTTCACACATTTTGTGGCAATATTAATTCACTATTTTGTCATTTTAACCCCCATTAATACTGTCTGAACAAAAGTTTCCCCGCATTAGTACCACATGAACACCTGAATACAGCACTGAGCACCTGAAAGTGACCAGTTATGCTTTGCAAACGAGTGGCCTCTGCACAGCACCCTGCCGGATGCCTTTTTCAGCAATGCTTAATATCTATGGTCCAGTTAGAAAAATATTTTATGTTGAAATCTGCAAATAGTGTGGCCATGGCGGGTTATACAGCAAGTGCGGTGAATCTATCATTATGTGGAAAATGCAGTGGCCGCAGAATCACACAATTCCAGTGGCCCTGATTCCTAACCTGCGCTCAGAGATCCTTATAGGCTGTGCTTAATTTGTGCTGGTCTTTTCTGGTACTCAGCACAAGCACTTATTTTTAGACACCGGCATCTATCATGGGATTACACCACATGGTGGCACTGTGTGTCTATTCTTCGGCCGAATTTATGAGTGCAGTGTTTATTTAACACTAATGAATCTAGCACTGGGCAATGCTGGCACTGGCATTCGGCAGCAGTGGCAGGCTGTTGGTGGTCCAAAAAGAAGGAGAGTTCCCCCACCTGACAAAAGGGACAGGGCAGTTAAGAACTAGACAAAAGTTAATTCCCCTTTTGTTTATCTTAAATAAATAAAGATGGGTACTTTGTTCGAAAATCAAATGGACGTCTGCTGGCACAGAAAACTCTGAGTAGCAAACGTATAAGCATATATTTTTTGAGTCCTTACAAACACAGTGTGATGCACTAAGAATATGTGTATTATCTTTTTCATAAAAACCTTTAGCGATAATTCTCATACATTTAAAATCACAAATTAAAGAAGAAACTGATAATCGCCCCTACTCTTTCAATACTTGTCAATTCCTAAAAATAATCATTGCATAATGTACAAAATGTAAACATATAATACATAAAAAATCCTTTCTAATTTTTAATAAAATACAAAACTGTTGACGAGGCGTTTCGGTGGACAATGGAATACTTTTTTACCACCTTCTTCAGGACAAAGGTATTTATCCTGAAATCCTTCTGTGTATGATTTACTTCCACAGGTTGTCTGTGATACCCTTTGCGGATCAAAATAAAATAGAATGGCCTGGCAGGTTCTGTCGAAAAGCCGCTCCCTTCATGGTTCGGGAATGTTCGTTGTCAATCGGCTGATGTCATAACTTTGGTTACGATGCAGGAGCGCAGTAATTGATGACCTCATTATCTGTTATTGTGCAAATACTCCAAAATTCTAACAAAATGTAGGCATACCATCTTCGCATTGTTTGTATCTATAGGGGCTGCTCTTAAACGCGGGTCCTGGTACTTCTAGTATCCAGAAATCCCCCACAGCTCTCACCCGGCGTTCGCCATCCGATAGCCGTGGGACACATTCTGTGTTTGTAAGGACTCAAAAATAGATGCTTATAAGTTTGTGACTGGTACTTTTCGGTGCCAGCACTTGTCCATTTGGTTTTCCAACAAAGGGCCGATTCCGATTCGGGCCGGAAATCTCTCCGACCGAGCCGGACCCAAAGAGATTTCCGACCGAATCGGACCCGTGCAGTCCGACCGAACGAGTACGATGCGCACGTATGCCATCGGACTCGAGTCGGTCGGACTCCCATTGAAGTCAATGGGAGCCTGTCGTACAACGCGTACGCGGGCTCCCATTGACTCAATGGGTGCGATGCGGACAAGTGTGCCCCCTACAGCGTGTACGCGGCGAAGCGATTCGCGCCGTACACGCACAGGTAGGGGGGACCCTTGGGTCCCCCCTGTGTGCGACTCGCGCGGCTACGCGTACAGGGGGGTCCGACACGGACCCCCAAAGTACGGCTCCGACAGCTCTTTCGAGCCGGACGGCGCGTGTCGGTCGGACTGCTCGCGGCGCGCATCGTACTTACCCGGCCGGGGAACGTCTCCATTGCGCGGTGCGAGTCGTGTCCGTGCGAGTCGGTCGGTGCGGTTCGACCCGGGATCGAGTCGGTCGGAGCGGTCGGGACGCCCAGACGAGTCGGTCGGCGAATACGCATCGTACTCGCTCGCCCGGACGCGCGTACGGATCGGTCGGGAAATAGGGCTCCGAATCGGATCCGGTTAAGCCGAATCCGATTCGGAGCCCTACCGGCCGAGATCGGAATCGGCCCCAAAGTGTCCATCGCTATTGATTTAAGATACTCAAAAGGGAAACTAACTGTTGTCTAGGGCTGTTGGTGGTGTCAGCTGGAGTGGACTCCTATGAAGTACCTTGGGCCCTGGCACTTAATATTTTACACACTAGGCGCTGATTCCAGCTGGGATGAGAGCCCTGGCTGGTCGTGGCTCCTCTCGTGGAGTGAGAGCTTTGGGGCAGAGGGCCGTTCCCTGGACAGTGAGACCAGACCCAGCTCCAGCCCTTCCTGCTCTAAGTCTCCCCCCTTCCTTCTGTCATTGCTTTGCTTCAAGGATCCTGTTCTTCGGGCTCCAGTGCTGGGTGTCACAGGTCTTCATCTCCCATTCTCTCTGCTTAATTTGTAAAAGAACGTGTGCCGGGGCCCATCGCTTTGCTCAGAAGCCCTTCGTGGGCTGAATCAAAGCCCGGGACCAGATACCAGGCTGCGCAGTCTTGAGTCCACCTCATGCCTCTTTCATCCAGAACCAGACCCCCCCTGCTCGCTGAGCTCACTCGAGCAGGCTCTTTTCATCCATGCTTTCTCCCTTTTTTTAGAGTTTTATATAGCGCGAACTAGACCCGAGACGTCGGGTATCAGAGCGCTTTACATGAGCACCAGTTTCGTTACAGACGGACACATTCATTTTTGTTAGGCACAGGGAGATTAAGTGATTTGCCCAGATTCACAGGATGTTGAGCGTCCCTGCCAAGACTCGAACCCAGTTCCCCAGCTTCAAGGTAGACAGCTCTAGGTAAGGCTACTGTTTCCCGCTTCCTGATTCTCCTTTTTCTCCTTGTGTGGTTTTCTCTCTCTTGCTCTGGGCCAAAGCCTGATAAGGAAAATTAAGTGTCGGTCCCCAAAAAGGAGTTTGGATTGGCCCCCCTCTTGGCCACCGGCTCAAATTAAGCCCTGCCTATTGCCCTAGTCTAGTGCAGCTTTTACCAGACCGAAGACGCAGATGCACAACCTGATCTCACCACAAGGACTTACGCCCAGAAGGCTTCATGCCCTTGAGACAGACTTCTTGGCACTATCTACTAGGAGGCATCTTTTCTCCAGACATGCAATGTGGCTTCTTGACGGGGTCAAGGTGCAGAATCGCTTTCTCTGCAAGCTGGCCATCTTTGATTGGGGTGCAGTGACCCAACCCCCTGCTGAGGGTACAGTGGCATTCTGTGACAGTACCGCCATCGGGGGCACACCAACCATGCACCTCGCACTGGGTGGGCCACAATTAGTGCCCCCCAGAGCATCCTTCCCACGTGCCTGCATGGGTGACCGGCCAAGGTGATGCCTCAGTTACACGGGCACACCCCATGGATGTCAAAGAACGCCCTTGTGAAAGAGGCACCCCGAAGTGGAAAACTGAAGATGGCATTGCACGCGTCTGTGGTGCCTTGTGTAGTATGGAAGTCTTCTAGGCACAAATGGTGGGTGTAAATGTCGCTGCACCCTGGGCCTTCAGGAACCCGGCAGACTGTGTTTCCAAAGGTGTCCTGGTGTCCAAGGAGTGTAGGACACATCTTGAAGCCCAGCTGACTGCCGTCCCTGCACTAAGTACTCCCTGTCTTGTGGGAACAGCAGCCTCCAGCTGTGTGTGCAGGGGACGTCACTTTTTGTCATTCTCCAGCGGCGCAAACTAAAAATCATGGGGCATATTAGCAAGACCCACGTTAAAATTATCGCCGCTTTAGCGGCAGGAAACTGCCGCTAAAACGGCGATAATGGGCTTGCTAATATGCGTTATAGAATTCCAATAGAAGCCCAGGTTAGATGTGCAGGACATCTAACCTGGGCTTCTATTGAATTCTATAACGCATATTAGCAAGCCCATTATCGCCGTTTTAGCGGCAGTTTCCTGCCGCTAAAACGGCGATAATTTTAACGTGGGTCTTGCTAATATGCCCCCATATCTTTCAGGTCACGCAAAGTTACTTGGCATGGCCCTGAGTGGCCTTGTAGATATGGAGTAAGGCAAAGCAGCGTAAATCACTGCGTTGCGTTACTCTGTGCTAGGGAGGCGTTCCATGGGCGTTGCGGTGGGTGTTCCTACGCAGCACCCATGGACTTTGACACTTCTCCAGATTTACAAAACCATGGAGAGGCGCAACCAGGAGAAAGAACTTTATTTCTCCTCGATTTTTTCTCTTTCTCTGTGCGCTGCATTCAGCAGCGCACATAGAAAGAGAAAAATGCCCCTGTGGATTGTTTTTGTGCAGGAAGGGGCCCCTTCATGCACAGAAATAATACTGCAACACCACAGGCACCCTTGCACCATGATGCAAGGGTGCTTGTGTTGCTAGGCTGCCAAAACAGCAACAGCGCAGCAGCCGCGGTCCGTGCAGGTAACAGCGGTGGGGCGTTGGGGCCGCGTGGGGGGGATTCCGAGAAAATATGCAGAGGGAAAATTAATTATTTATTTAATTTTCCCTCGGCATCGTCCTTTGAAATACCCCCCACCCGGCCCCACCGCCCCACCGCTGTTACCTGCGCGGACCGCGGCTGCAGCGCAGGCGGAAAGGACAAGAATGCACCGTATTGTATACATACGGTTCATTCCTGCCCTTTCACTTCGATGCAGGCCGCTCTAGGCTTTTAACTTGAGAGACCCAGGACGTTGCAAGGTGTTTCACAGAGGCCACTAGACCGGGAAGGCGGATGGGTGAATAGTACTGTCTGTTAGTGAGAGGTGTCCACAGAAGACCCTCTGAGGAATACTTTTTAAATGCGACGCTGCGGGGGTGGGCCCTGAGAACTGAGGCAGGAATGCACTGGACTCCGCCCTAATGAGGGCACTTTCATCTCGAAGGGACCAGGTGAAGCCTTGCTGTGCAGACAGGTGTGCACCCGTGAGGTACCTGGCGAGTGCGCTGCGCAGGGATGGGGCAGTTCAGGATGGTAACAGCAATAGAAGTAGGGCTAGGACTAGTGATCGGACACATTGACCCTGACGCAGGGCTTTAAGTGGGAGGAAAAAACTGGGGGGGTCTCTCAAAGGGGCGTGGGCAATGTAAAAAAGGGCGTGGCTAAAAAACACGTAAGCTAAAAATCTGAGTTTAGCATAGTGTGCCGCCCGACTTGTATTTTGCAGTTTCTGTCATTGCATCCAGATATATGAAACAACAAGTCACGACTATTGGCTTTGTCAATGGTTAGTTTCAAAAGATAAATAAGCGAAACTATGGCTTGTATATAATATTGAAAAAGCTTCGACTTACAGCCCTGGTGACACCACGACATTGTTGCTGCTCCTGACTTTCAAAAAGAGAAGGGAAATTGTGAGAAGTTGGCCTGGTATATGCTGTCCACTAGTTATAGTGGGCACCTTGCACCAGTCCAAACGACCTTTATTGATGATAGGTTTAAAGACAACCTTTATTGAAAGCTATCCTAGTGGTAGCTATGGAGAGCAGCCTTCAGGCTAAGTCTTGAAGGAGTGTTAAGCTGTTTGTTTTACCAGTTATAATCTCGTGAATGACCAAATGAGAGGAGAACCACACCAGGTATATATATAAAATATATGTATTTATTACTAAACACTACCCAATAGTCTCTTTATGAGGCTAGAGGTCAAAGTACACAAGTTACAAGTCCACTAGCACAGTAAATTAGCACAATATACGATTAGCCCTAGGGGCGTACCAAACCATATATTAAGAAAGTGGTATAAGAACCACGACTTAAGTAGACACAAGGCCTAGAGCCTGTAGAATCGCTGGGACCCCAAAGAACCACCCAAGGTAGTGACACAGGGGACCCACGGGGGCTGTGTGCAGTGTGTGAACACAGCCGCGAGCTCCGTTAAAGTCTATGGGAAAGTCGCGGTAAGCGTTTTAGAGTTTAAGGACACTTAGAAATGGACTAGGACCAAACCCTCTTGGACTTAGACAGATCTAGGGTTAACACCCACGGGAGCACCGGAGTACTCGAGTTACCTCACCCAGGGAAGCCGGGTGCATAGGTGTCGAATGGTGTCGGGTCGCGTCGTCGATTTCAATGGCAGCCTGCAAAGAAGTGCTGCTGCCGGGAAGATGCGAAGTGTCCGAAGAGATCCAAGCCTGGATCGGAGGTGAGAAGAACCTGAAAGCAGAGAGGACAGAGTCTGGGTCACTTGCCAGTGACCAGGGGCACGATAGGCGAATGCCCACCGATGTCGGGTGTTTCAGGTGAAAGAGGTGAAGCTTGACTCTTCAGCCACGCGGCTCCGAAGGCGTTGACGATGACCAGGAGCTGGATTCAAGCTGTCCCACAAAGGATGTAGAGTGCTGCAGTATTGGTGTCCGGATTGAACACAACAAGCCTTGGCAACAGCAACCCATGCAGAAAGGAGAAAGATGCTTCGGTGCAGACCAGCAAGGTCTGAGGGACTCACCACTTGGTGGGGAGTCAGGGCACGTCTGGAGCAACCAGGAAAGTCCAAAGAAAATCAGAGTTGCCTTCACAGGGACCCACCAGTTGACGAACCAGGGATCGCAAAGGAGCCTCGAGCGGAAATGCCAGAAGCGGGCCCATGGAACACTCGTGGAGTGTAGGCTCACAATCTTCAGTGCAAATGGTGCTCGGGGACTGGGCTACAAGTAACCCAAAGCAGAACTTCAAGAGACGTCGAGAAGTCGATGCACTAGCAAATGTGCATGGTGTCCAGGAGTTCTGGTTCCACGTTACTCGTGAGGGCTGCGGGTCTCAGCTTTGCTGGGGACCCGGGTCGGCCTCTGAGAAGTCTGGAAATCCTCTTCCTGGGCTGCAGTTACTTCGGAGTTTGGCGGGAGCTTCAGAGATGCAGACCGGCAAACGCTTTGTTGGTGCCTGCCAAGCAGGGGAGTCACTCCTTGACCCCAAGGGAGATTTCTTCAGTCCTCTAGTCTTGAGTAGAGCGTCGAAGTTCCAGGATTCAGTTGCAGAGTTTCGTCCAGGGATATCTAAAGTCCTGTTGCCAGGGGTTCCTTACTTATACCTAAGAAAGGGGTTGGACTAACTCTGGGGACCCACCTATGGGAGGGTTTGGAAAGAGGGGTGGCTACACCCATTTCCTTTGTCCAGTTTCGCGCCAGAGCAGGGGCTGGTAGCCCCTGCAACCGGTTTGAACTGGGGTATGCACGAGGACACCAAATGTGCCCCCAGTGCAGGACTTCAAAGCACTCTTGGAGTGCACCCACCCAGCCCCAATCCACTAAGGCCTGTCTGGGAGGTGGTAACACCTCCCTGTGACAGGAAACCTATTGTCCAGGCCTCCCCTGCTGGAGTTTCGGTCAGCAGCAGGAGGCCAGACTTGTGTCTGTGGCTGCAGCATCCATTTTGTGATGCCAGGCTATGTAAAGTTTCTACCGGGTATACCGGTGCTGTCATGTCTCTCCCTCTAGAAGGGTGGGATCATACTCCCACACAAGTTACTGGTGTGGGGGTATGATTCCAAGGTGTTTGACACCAAACACAACATGTTTCCGTGCAGCCATCCCAAAGTTAGCATTTACCGCGAGGATATAATGCACTTAAGAGTATATGGTCAGGCTGCACCACAGACAACCCCGGAGAGGAAATTCCGAAGGCTGCAGAGGGGCTCTGCTCCTGCATGGGCACCTTCTCACATAAAACCAAGCACCCTGCCTTCAGGATTGATAAGGCCTGCCATAGGGGTGACTGATAGGTTTCTATGTGCAGTGATAGGTGAGATATAGTGAACCTATATCTCTGTAAGGGGTGCATGCACCACCTTACTCAGGCTGCTGTAGCAGTACTGTGGTGTCATTTTGGAGGGCCTTCCAGGGGTGGCACAATACATGCTTCAGCCCATGGTAGGCCTCTGGGGTACCTATGCCCTGGGTACATAGTATACCATATACTAGGGACTTATAAGGGCACCCCAGAATCCAATCTGAAGTGTACTTAAGGTACATGGAATCAATTTAGAGAGGAAGCAGCTAGGCTGGGGTCCTGGATAGCAGGGCCCCAGCCAGACTAAAGTCGAAAAACAGTGATACATCAGCAAAAAGTGGGGGTAACCATAAGAGGCAGATCCTACTCTCCTACACAACCCCCCAAATGCAGGGACATTAAACTAACCTTGACCAGTTGAGTCTTCATGTTCTAAGTGGAAATATCTGGAGAGTCCATCTGCATTGGCATGGTTACTCCCAGGTCTATGTTCCACTGTATAGTCCATCCCCTGTAGGGAAATGCACCACCTCAAAAGTTTGGGGTTTTCACCCGTCATCTGTTTTAGCCATAAGAGGGGCTTATGGTCTGTCTGAACAATGAAGTGGGTGCCAAACAAGTATGGCCTCAGCTTCTTCAGAGCCCAAACCACAGCAAAGGCCTCCCTCTCAATGGCTGACCAACGTTTCTCTCTGGGGGTCAGCCTTCTGCTAATAAAAGCTACTGGCTGATCCTGACCTTCATCATTCAACTGTGATAGTACAGCCCCTACCCCCAACTCAGATGCATCTGTCTGCACAATGAACTTTTTGGAGTAATCAGGACTCTGCAGAATGGGAGCAGTGCACATGGCCTGCTTCAGGTCATCAAATGCCTTTTGACAGCTAACTGTCCACTGAACCTTTTTGGGCATTTTCTTAGAGGTTAAGTCATTCAGGGGTGTCACTATTGATCCATACCCCTTGACAAATCTTCTATAATACCCAGTCAGGCCTAAGAAGGCTCTCACCTGAGTCTGGGTAGTTGGAGCAACCCAGTCCATGATGGTCTGGATTTTGCTCTGCAATGGTTGAACCTGGCCTCCACCCATAAGGTGGCCCAGGTACACAACCTGACTCTGCCCTATCTGGCACTTTGTGGCCTTGATAGTGAGGCCTGCCTTCTGCAGGGCCTCCAAAACATTTCTGAGGTGGACCAGGTGATTCTCCCAGGTGGAGCTAAAGACAGCAATATCATCTAGATATGCTGCACTATAGGCTTCCAGACCTGTAAGGACTGTGTTCACCAACCTCTAAAAAGTGGCAGGTGCATTCTTCAAACCAAAGGGCATCACCACAAATTAGTAAAGCCCACCAGGGGTAGAAAATGCAGTTTTTGGCTTTGCATCATCAGCTAGTCTGATCTGCCAGTAGCCGGCTGTAAGGTCAAATGTGCTTAGATACTTGGCTGAGGCCAAAGTGTCTATTAGCTCATCTGCCCTGGGGATGGGATGGGCATCAGTCATAGTGACTGCATTGAGGCCTCTGTAGTCCAGACAAAACCTCATCTCTCTCTTGCCATCTTTGGTGTGAGGTTTAGGCACCAGGACTACTGGGCTAGCCCAAGGGCTATCTGAAGGCTCAATGACACCCAGTTCCAACATTTTCTGGACTTCTGTCCTGATGCAGTCCCTGACCTGGTCAGGTTGCCTGTAAATCTTACTTTTAACAGGTAGACTGTCCCCAGTGTCCACTTCATGAGTGCACCAGGTGGTCTGACTTGGAGTCAGAGAGAACATGTGTCTGAACTGATTGAGCACCTGTCTACAATCAGTTTGCTGCTGGGCAGTGAGGCTGCCTGCCAAGGCTACACCATCTACTGACCCATCATCAGGGTTCTGTGAGAGCAGGTCAGGGAGTGGGTCACTCTTTTCCTCCTGTCCCTCATCAGTTGCCATGAGCAAGCCCATGTCAGCCCTGTCCACATATGGCTTTAGCCTGTTGACATGGAGCACCCTATGGGGGCTCCTGGGAGTTCCCAGGTCTACCAGATAGGTAACCTCTCCCTTCTGTTCAACAATTGTATGGGGGCCACTCCACTTGTCTTGGAGGGCTGCTGGGGCCACTGGCTCCAGCACCCACACCTTCTGCCCTGGCTGGTAAAAAGTCAGCACAGCCTTTTGGTCATGCCACGCAAGCATTCGACTGGTAGGTCTGCACTCACCACAACCTTCTTAAGGCCAGTTACCCCTCCCCAGGAGAAGTTAACAACTGCCAGAGAATGGTCTGTTCTGACATTGCTAGCATTGGTCACTTGGTACATTTCACCAAGTATAATCTGCCCAGGATCCACAAGATCTTTTGTCACCATTGTGACACTTGCTCCTGTGTCCCTGGATGCCCAAGCCTCTTTTCCATTAATCAAAGGCTGCTGTCTGTACTTGCCCAAATTATTGGGACTCACAAGGGGGGACATATCCATGCCCCCATCACAGACTAGCACAGCCTGAGTTGGCACTCTGACTAGGCCAGAGTCCATCTCAGTACCCAGGGTCAACCCTACTACACCCTTATTCTGAGTACCTCCACCATCAATTGTAGCTGGACTAGGGGGAACAGTTGCCTTAGGGGCAATGGTGGCTGGATTAGAGTCCTTGGACTTGGTGCAGTCACTTGTCCAGTGAGTTTTCTGCTTACAGATTTTGCACCATGGTTTCTTTTGGCCTTTTCCTTTAGTAGATTGGGATTCCCCACCAGATGCAGATTTTTGGGGACCTTGAGAAGACTTCTGGTCTTTACCCTTTTCCCCACCCTTGGCAGAGTTTTTGGAATCTTGCTTCTTCTGGTCACCACCTTGGTTCTGTACCTTCTGCTTCACCCTGGTTCTGACCCATTTGTCTGCCTTCTTTCCCAATTCTTGGGGAGAGGTCAGATCAGAGTCAACCAGGTACTGATGTAGCAACTGATTCTGGCAGTTATTAAGAATCTGCTCCCTCATGATTAAATTATACAATCCTTTGAAGTCACACACCTTACTGCCCAGTAACCAGCCTTCCAGAGCCTTAGTAGCACAATCTACAAAGTCCACCCAGTCCTGTGTCTGTGCCTTTTGGGTATCTCTGAACTTTAACCTGTATTGCTCAGTGGTTAGGCCAAACCCATCTATCAGTGCACTCTTCAGGACAGGGTAATCATCAGCATCCTCTTCTCTTACAGTGAGGAGCTTGTCTCTACCTTTGTCTGCAAAGGAGAGCCACAAGATTGCTGCCCACTGCTCCTGGGGGACCCTCTGAACTTTACAGGCCCTTTCCAGTGCAGTAATCCATTTGTGGATGTCATCCCCACTCTGGTAGGGAGGGACAATCTTGCTCAGGTTTCTATGGTCATAAGACCTTTCCCTACTACTAGGGAAGTTGCTGCCACCATGGGACTCTAGTCCCAACTTTCTTCTTTGTTTCTGAAGCTCTAGGGACTCCCTGTCTATAGCCAATTGCTCTCTTCTGATCCTAAGCTGAGCTTCTCCATATTTGAGCAGTCTCTCTTTCCTTTCATGAGAGGATTCCCTCCTATGAGAGGAAACAGAGGTCCCTATTGAGGTGTCAGGATGGTTAGATTCCTCAGAAGGAGATCTGGACCTTCTAGGCACACTCACAACTCTTCCTGGTGGGACAAAGGGGAGGCCATTCTGGTCTTCCTCCTCATCTGCAGGAGGAGCTGGATTTTCCAGGGCAAGATCATTGTCATCTTCCTGGCCAGTTTCAGAGGTCAGGTCCTGGGTTTCTTCACCCCTGGTCCCTTCCTCATCTTCTGCCCCACCCTCTCTGCCTACCCCTTCAGACCCTGTGGGTCTTCTGAGATCATCCAACAGAAGCACCTCTATGAGGCGTTGGGTGTTGGCACTTTTGCCTGTCTTCAGCTTCAGTACTGCACAATGCTCTCAATTCCAAGAATGGGAGGTTGTCATACTTGGATGGTAGAAGCCCATTGGCTTCTGGCAGGGACCCACTGGTTCCTGGCCTTGAAGACATCACTAGTGAGGTGTGGTGTATGCACTACCTACTCTAGTGTGGCCTACTAAACTCTCTTGAATTGTAGAAAGGGTGTGCTAAGCCCTTGACACACAACTCTAAGTTCAGTAGAACTTACTGTATTTCTAAGCTTGAATTTATATGTACCTGAGGTACCTTTAGTGGTTTTCAGTTAGTCACACACTTGAGATTATCTGGTAAAACAAAGGCAAGCTTGAATCCAACCGCTGCACACCAATGTGAGAAGTTGGCCTGGTATATGCTCTCCACTAGTTATAGTGGCCACCTTGCACCAGTCCAAACGACCTTTATTGATAATAGTTTTAAAGACAACCTTTATTGAAAGCTATCCTAGTGGTAGCTATGGAGAGCAGCCTTCAGGCTAAGTCTTGAAGGAGTGTTAAGCTGTTTGTTTTACCAGTTATAATCTCGTGAATGACCAAATGAGAGGAGAACCACACCAGGTATATATATAAAATATATGTATTTATTACTAAACACTACCCAATAGTCTCTTTATGAGGCTAGAGGTCAAAGTACACAAGTTACAAGTCCAATAGCACAGTAAATTAGCACAATATACGATTAGCCCTAGGGGCGTACCAAACCATATATTAAGAAAGTGGTATAAGAACCACGACTTAAGTAGACACAAGGCCTAGAGCCTGTAGAATCGCTGGGACCCCAAGGAACCACCCAAGGTAGTGACACAGGGGACCCACGGGGGCTGTGTGCAGTGTGTGAACACAGCCGCGAGCTCCGTTAAAGTCTATGGGAAAGTCGCGGTAGGCGTTTTAGAGTTTAAGGACACTTAGAAATGGACTAGGACCAAACCCTCTTGGACTTAGACAGTTCTAGGGTTAACACCCACGGGAGCACCGGAGTACTCGAGTTACCTCACCCAGGGAAGCCGGGTGCATAGGTGTCGAATGGTGTCGGGTCGCATCGTCGATTTCAATGGCAGCCTGCAAAGAAGTGCTGCTGCCGGGAAGATGCGAAGTGTCCGAAGAGATCCAAGCCTGGATCGGAGGTGAGAAGAACCTGAAAGCAGAGGGGACAGAGTCTGGGTCACTTGCCAGTGACCAGGGGCACGATAGGCGAATGCCCACCGATGTCAGGTGTTTCAGGTGAAAGAGGTGAAGCCTGACTCTTCAGCCACGAGGCCCCGGAGGCGTTGACGACAACCAGGAGCTGGATTCGAGCTGTCCCACAAAGGAAGTCGAGTGCTGCAGCATTGGTGTCCGGATTGAACACAACAAGCCTTGGCAACAGCAACTCACGCAGAAAAAAGAAAGATGCTTCGGTGCAGACCAGCAAGGTCTGAGGGACTTACCACTTGGTGGGGAGCCAGGGCACATCTGGAGCAACCAGGAAAGCCCAAAGAAAATCAGAGTTGCCTTCACAGGGACCCACCAGTCGACGAACCAGGGATTGCAAAGGAGCCTCGAGCGGAAATGCCAGAAGTGGGCCCACGGAACACTCGTGGAGTGTAGGCTCACAATCTTCAGTGCAAATGGTGCTCGGGGCCTGGGCTACAAGTAACCCAAAGCAGAACTTCAAGAGACATCGAGAAGTTGATGCACTAGCAAATGGGCATGGTGTCCAGGAGTTCCAGTTCCACATTACTCGTGAGGGCTGCGGGTCTCAGCTTTGCTGGGGACTCGGGTCGGCCTCTGAGAAGTCTGGAAATCCTCTTCCTGGGCTGCAATTACTTCGGAGTCCGGCGGGAGCTTTGGAGATGCAGACCGGCAATTGCTTCGTTGGTGCCTGCCAAGCAGGGGAGTCACTCCTTGACCCCAAGGGAGATTTCTTCAGTCCTCTAGTCTTGAGTAGGGCGTCGAAGTTCCAGGATTCAGTTGCAGAGTTTCGTCCAGGGATATCTAAAGTCCTGTTGCCAGGGGTTCCTTACTTATACCTAAGAAAGGGGTTGGACTAACTCTGTGGACCCACCTATGGGAGGGTTTGGAAAGAGGGATGGCTACACCCATTTCCTTTGTCCAGTTTCGCGCCAGAGCAGGGGCTGGCAGCCCCTGCAACAGGTTTGAACTGGGGTATGCACGAGGACACCAAATGTGCCCCCAGTGCAGGACTTAAAAGCGCTCTTGGAGTGCACCCACCCAGCCCCAATCCACTAAGGCCTGTCTGGGAGGTGGTAACACCTCCCTGTGACAGGAAACCTATTGTCCAGGCCTCCCCTGCCGGAGTTTCGGTCAGCAGCAGGAGGCCAGACTCGTGTCTGTGGCTGCAGCATCCATTTTGTGATGCCAGGCTCTGTAAAGTTTCTACCGGGTATACCGGTGCTGTCATGTCTCTCCCTCTAGAAGGGTGGGATCATACTCCCACACTAGTTACTGGTGTGGGGGTATGATTCCAAGGTGTTTGACACCAAACACGACATGTTTCCGTGCAGCCATCCCAAAGTTAGCATTTACCGCGAGGATATAATGCACTTAAGAGTATATGGTCAGGCTGCACCACAGACAACCCCGGAGAGGAGATTCCGAAGGCTGCAGAGGGGCTCTGCTCCTGCATGGGCTCCCTCTCGCATAAAACCAAGCACCCTGCCTTCAGGATTGATAAGGCCTGCCATAGGGGTGACTGATCGGTTTCTATGTGCAGTGATAGGTGAGATATAGTGAACCTATATCTCTGTAAGGGGTGCATGCACCACCTTACTCAGGCTGCTGTAGCAGTCCTGTGGTGTCATTTTGGAGGGCCTTCCAGGGGTGGCACAATACATGCGTCAGCCCCTGGTAGGCCTCTGGGGTACCTATGCCCTGGGTACATAGTATACCATATACTAGGGACTTATAAGGGCACCCCAGAATCCAATCTGAAGTGTACTTAAGGTACATGGAATCAATTTAGAGAGGAAGCAGCTAGGCTTGGGTCCTGGATAGCAGGGCCCCAGCCAGACTAAAGTCGAAAAACAGTGATACACCAACAAAAAGTGGGGGTAACCATAAGAGGCAGATCCTACTCTCCTACAGAAATCCCGAGAGAAAATGACTCTCTTTAAAGGATTTCCATCCCCTACAATGCTCACGTCATGCGGTAACTTCTCCACTAGTGAGAAGTGAGCAGTGTGAGCAGCGCACATCGATGTGCCTGCTGTCACCGCAGTCCGGAAAAAAACGGACCGCTTGTGCCCGATAGGGACCCGTTTTGAGGCCTCCTTAAAAAAACTGCCGGTGCTCAGCACCAGTGAGACCCGGCCCACTTAAAGCCCTGCCCTGATGTCAGAGACCGGACGCCTGACCGGTGGCGTTGGTCCCCTCCACGCCTCCTGTAACTGCACAGATCCCGGAATCCAGCTTTGTTTTTTTTCTCACACTACGATTACTGCCCTGAGTCTACCCCGAGCACTTGATTTCACTTGCCCCAACCCCGATGCCCAATTCAATGGGGTCCCCTTCTCTATCGATACGAACAGCCTCTGGAGCGCGGACCTTCTTAATCTCTGGGTTTTCCTACAATCTAAGGGTTTTCATGCTCTGTTCCGGCACTCCGTGCAAGTGCTATTTCTCCAAGTTAACGCCTGCCTCGAGGAGGTGCAGTATTTTTGGTGCAAGCCCTGTCTACCACTGTGAGCCGAGGGAGATTGGCACCAAAAAAACAGAACCGTCAGTGCACATATTCACTCTTTCTGCTGGTGCAGAATCACAAGTGACGTGAGTCAGCATAAACTGCTGATTTGCTATTTACTTTCCAGCCCAATTTTTTGCGTCCTGGAAAGTTGCCTCAAACTAAAGCAAAGCCTTGCATGTTTGCTGCCTTGCCTTATTTCTAGTCAAGGCAGTGTCTAGTGTGTGGTTCTGCTACCTCCACCCCTGGTTTTGATGCCAATCCCTCTCGGCTCACAGTGGTAGACAGGGCTTGCACCAAAAATACTGCACCTCCTCGAGGCAGGCGTTAACTTGGAGAAATGTTTTTTTGTTCAAACTTTTCAAACTTTGCACGTGTGCTACCAGGGCTGGGCTGGGAACCGAAACTGGCCCTGGCAAACTGCTCGGCCGGCCCCCCTGGGGGTGAGGAGGGGGGTGCGGCCCAGCTGTGTGCTACAGACGATTTCGGCCAATTTTGTTACAGGGGGCCGATATTGCCGGCCTCCGATAACAAAAACGGCCCCCCAGGGCCTAAAACCGGCCCCCACCCTGGCGGCCTATTGGGAAACACTTGGTGCCCGCTACAGCCAGTCCGGCCCTGTGTTACAGCACTCGGACACAGTTTGAACAGTTATAAGTATGTTTACGCATATGTTTTTAGACTGGAAGGGTCGCCTTCTAGTATGAAATGTACACTAAACACACATACACGTTTATACTATGGTGCCCAGGTGTGTTTGTGGCGTTCCGCAGCCTGTTTGACACAATCACAGGGCCTGACAGCAGCGGCACCATGTCTTTGTAGATATGACTCGGCGCCAGTGCTTCATTTGTAAAACAATAAGTGCCAGGGCTGTCGTCGGGGGGCCTCGGCAGCTTGCATCCCCCACTGCCCCGGCCAGCGCTGCCGGTGACACTACAAACACACCTATGAACATCACACTCCTTCAAGTGTGGCACTTCAGACTATTCCAGGCCCCCAAAGCTACAAGAATGCTTGGGTGGCCGGTATTAGTCATTTTAATGTATACTGAATTAATAAACAACCCTTGTTGTGCTCATCTCTAAATAAAACAAACAGCGCCACCTTGTGTCAGACTGTCATAAAGGTGCAGAGTACCGGAAACCACTGGCTCAAATTAAGCACTGCTCTGCGCTTTATACCCCTAGTGCAGTGCAGCAACTTTAGTTGCTCCGATAGCGTGCACAACTTTTTAAAAATCTGCCCCTCATGGTTTGGAACTGCAGCATTGTGGAAGGCTGTGCCTCCGGGCCCTGCTCCCTGGGCGGGACACTTTTATCTCTTGTGTGCCGGAAGTCAAGAATGCAAGAGTGCAACAGCTGAACGATAGAGACATGGATGTGGCGAGGGAGGGGCTAGAAATCCGAGTGCCCCCCTTTAGAATTTTACACCTCTCTCAGTATGGGGGTAATTACAAACGTATTGCGCTGGCCATCGCGTGCAGCCAATAGAAACAAAGCATTCCGCTAATTTACTAACCATTCAAAAGGTTTGCAGCCTCAGTGCAACATTGAGCAGCGTCGCATGACTGATACATATGTGTGCTATACAAATCAACATAACATAACATTACATGTGGGTGTAGGGTTTTTACCTTCAGCTGCGCCCTCAGAGCAGGGCCTCTGGCAGTGCCCGAGATAATAAATGACATCAGCCGAGGTAGAGGAGGCGGTGTAGGGGTTCAAGCAACGGTACCCTGATGCCTGGGGCAGGAGGCAGCCCGGTGCTTAATTTGAGCTAGTGTTTTCCGGTACTCAGCACAGCACTTCACTGTCAACACTGCACTTATGACTGTATGCCACATGGTGGCGCTGCTCATCTAATTTAGAGATGAGCAGAACAACTGCTGTTTATGAATACAATATACATTAAAAATACTAATACCTGCCTCCCCAGCCATTCCTTTAGCTTTGGGATCGGGAATAATCTGAACTTTCGTACTTGCAGGCGTTTAGTTGTTTTGGCAGCGATGACAGGAGCAATGGGTGGTGCAAGCTACAGTGGCCTCCTGGTCAGGGCCCTGGCACTTATTATTTTACAAATCTTTTTAAAAAAAAAAGATTTTATTACATTTTTTCGAGAGTTGCCGCCACATTATAGACAGTTAAAGGCTCATGGATAAAAAAAACCCACAAGAGTAATAAAGATCGCAGTGGCAACATCCAGTTAACACATAACGCAGTAACAGTGCAGGAATATATAACAGATAAATACACATTAGTCATGAGCGGCTGGCTGATATCGCACTAGTCATGGCTGAAATGATAGCATTGAGACATATGATGGACAAAAGATGTCTAGGGACGGTGGCAGGTCAGGCAGTCACTTCAGGATGAAGCCATAGGTAGGAGCGGAGTGGCTGCCAAATATTTGTGGGTCGGGAGGAGAGAGGCAGGAGTGCGGCATATACATCACTAGTAGTGTCGCAGTACATTAGATCCCTCAGCCAGCCTTTAATCGTGGGAGTAGTGGAACCGCCCCAGTGCACAGAGATCTGTCTCCTAGCTAATAAGAGAGCAAAAGCTGCAAAGGGGCGGGTCCCAGCACTTAATGGTTTGGTACAACCCAACAGCACAAGCAATGGGGAGGGGGTCAGGTCAGCTTCAATCATTAATGCGAGATGTTGAAAAATTGCCTCCAAAAACGCTAGAATCGGTGGGCAGTTCCACGCTAAATGTATAAAGTCGGCATTATCAAATGCGCATCGGGGGCAGGCATGGGATTTGGCAGGGCCCATCCTAGCAATGAACTTTGGAGTAATGTAAGCCCTATGTAAATACTTAAAATGGAGGAGCTTGTGCTTGTAATTGCAGGATATGTACCGAGTTTGTTCACAGCAGTATGTCCATGTTTTGTCTGGTAGGGGTTGGGCTAGGTCCCTCTCCCATGCCGCACGAGCTCCCCCTCCCATCGCCGGGCGAAGCACTTGCGCTGAGTGATATAAACGGGATGTAAGATGTGCACTGTCAGGTGATACAATAATTGCAGAAAGCGGAGGACATTCTTTTGGTTCTGCAGTGGAGGGATGTAAAGCAGCCGCCATAGCGGCCCGTGTTCTATGCAGGAGTCATCTGTCCATCATAGACACATCGTGGCCAGCAGCAAGGTCCGAGACTGAGCTTAATTGGGTCTCACGAAACAGGTCTCCCATAGTATTAAGACCACAGCGCTGAAGCGTTTGTCTTGTTAGGGCCTCAGTGGTCGGGGACAGCCATGGGTTGTTTAGCAGCGGTATATGAGGGGAATAGAGGCGGTCGGCTAGCAAGTACCGACAGCCTTTTCCCAGGCCCAACATGCGGTGTGCGGAGTTTGTATTTCAGAAGGCGACCTCGTGAGTCCCTGAGGAAGGACCGCGGCAAGAGGGCAAGGGCGAACCTGCGAGTATTCAGGTTTCAGGTATTGTGGGTGTGCATTCGGATGATACCAGTAGTACGAATAATGGAGCTGCGCCACTAGATAGTATAGGTAAAAATCAGGTACCCCGAACCTGCCACGTGCGAAGGGCATAGTGAGCGTTTGCCAACTGATGCGGGCCTGCTTGCCCGCCCACACCAGTCTAATCAACAAACTGCAGAGTGTCTCAAAAAAGTTAGACGTGACTGAGAGAGGAATATTAAAAAAAAGGTACAGAAACAGGGGGGATATAATCATTTTAATAATGGCAACCCTGCCGGCTACTGAAAATGGAAGTGCAATCCACCTCTCCACCAGCTAGGACAGGCGGTCTATCGCAGGACTGTAATTGAGGCGGATGACTTCTGCCGCTGTGCGATGCAGTATAATACCAAGATACCCGGGCGGATCGTCGCACCAGCACAGAGGTAACTCCAATGTGAAGGGTAGCGCGGCATCCGTGAGGAGAAATATTTCGGATTTGGCCCAGTTAATAACCAGGCCAGAGAAGACTCCAAAACGCACCACCTCTCGAAGGAGCGGAGGTAGGTTGATCGTGGACTCGCGGACAAATAGCAGGACATCATCCGCATAAAGGGAGGCCAGGAGAGGGCCTCAATGAAATTGAAGGCCACGTTGAAGATGCCGCTCCTGGAGATGTCGCACTAGCGGGTCCATAGCCATTATGAATAACAAGGGCGAGAGGGGCAGCCCTGTCTAGTGCCCCTCGACAGAGGGAATTGGCACGTGAGCGCACCATTCACCTGGAGTCGGGCCACTGGGTCAGCATAAAGGAGGCAGACAAGGCTACAGAAACCACGAGGGAAGCCCAGTTTATTGAGCACGGCATGTAAAAAGGACCACGCCAAAGAGTCGAACGCTTTTTCAGTGTCCAATAGCAGCTGGAAGCTCTGGGTTCATTTGGTTAAGCACAGCAAATATAGTGCGTAAGTTAACAGATGTCGACCGATTCGGAACAAAACCAGTTTGGAGCGGGGAGATGATTTGATCAATCAAGAGAGAGATACGTGTCGCAAGGACCTTAGCCAAAATGTTATAGTCCTGATTAAGGAGAGACAGCGTGCGACACCTCGTCAACTCCCACAGCGGAGGCTAAACATTGGTGCTGGCATTCTTCAATCCAGACCATCGCCACCTCCCCTAGATACTCAGAAAGAGAAGTCCCCTCTGACGGGGCACAAGTGGTATATAGGCGAGAGTAGCGAAAGGAAGGTCGACGAGATGTCTGCACTGTGAGTGACATTTGTGCCATCCTCCAGTTGCAGCTGGGTGATATAGGAGGTCTGGTGTCGGGGGTTAAGTAGTCTGGCCAAAGTTTGCCCCGGGCGCTCCCCCCGCCCGTATTCCTGGGCCCGCGCAAATTTCCCCAAATAGGCCGTCTCGCGAGCTGCAAGTTCTTGGAACTCCTCAAGGAGTTTCGCTCGTCAGTGCATGGAGGAGGAAGGGTTGCCCACCAGGGCACCCGCATCCAAGTCCCGTAGTGCTTTTTCCGTTGCATCTAGATCGCGCCGAATGGTGCGCAGCAGCACCCCCGTCTATTTAGCCAGGCAGACGCCCCAAATATAGACCTTAAACGCTACCCATAGCGTAGCGTAGCATGGCACTGAGCCAGCATTGAGGCAAAAATATTCAGCGATAGCCTACGCAACTTCACTTTTAAAGACGGTGTCAAGGAGCGCATCAGAAGGGAAGCGCCAGGGCATGTACGGTCGTACTATACTGGGGATTGTCAGTGAGAGCAGTGCTGGTGAATGGTCATCCCCATTCACAAGACATCCCCATTCACAAGACATGCCCATTCACAAGACATATCCATTCATAAGACATGCCCATTCATAAGACATGCCAATTCACAAGACATACCCATTCACAAGACATGCCCATTCACAAGACAAGCCCAATCATAAGACATGCAGATTCACAAGAATGCCGATTCACAAGACATATCCATTCATAAGACATGCCCATTCATAAGACATGCCAATTCACAAGACATACCCATTCACAAGACATGCCCATTCACAAGACAAGCCCAATCATAAGACATGCCGATTCACAAGAATGCCGATTCACAAGACATACCCAATCACAAGACATGCCCATTCACAAGACATGCCTATTCACAAGACAAGCCCAATCATAAGACATGCCCATTCACAAGACAAGCCCAATCATAAGACATGCCCATTCACAAGACATGCCCATTCACAAGACATGCCCATTCACAAGACATGCCAATTCACAAGACATTCCCATTAACAAGACATTCCCATTAACAAGACATGCCCATTCACAAGACATACCCATTCACAAGACAAGCCCAGTCATAAGACATGCCCATTCACAAGACAAGCCCAGTCATAAGACATGCCCATTCACAAGACATGCTCATTCACAAGACATGCTCATTCACAAGACATACCCATCCACAAGACATGCCCATTCACAAGACATGCCCACTCACAAGACATGCCCACTCACAAGACATGCCCACTCACAAGACATATCCATTCACAAGACATGCCCACTCACAAGACATATCCATTCACAAGACATGTCAATTCCCCGGTTGAATCACAATCCGGTTTACGATGGAAACTTGGCAACTGTGGATAAATCATCTATACACTACCAGCATTGCTTTGATGCCTTACCAATGGCATATTGTACCATACACAGTTGTATATAGCATAAGATAACTGTTTAAACAGTGTAGCCTAGCAAATGCCACCTCAATCATAGCTCTGGAATGACAGTGGGATTCTAGAAACTAAACAGGTACAATGTGATGGCAGAAGACAGATGGCACACTTCCGATGCCTGCCTAATTCTGACATAGTTCATACTCGGTCCCCTGCTTCACCCTGGCTGCTGAGCCTGCCAGACTCCTGCTTGTGATACAGTTCATACTCGGTCCCCTGCTTCACCCTCACATCCGAGCCTGCCGTACTCCTGCTTGTGATACAGTTCATACTCGGTCCCTTGCTTCACCCTCACAGCTGAGCCTGCCGGACTCCTGCTTATGATACAGTTCATACTCGGTCCTCTGCTTCACCCTGGCTGCGAGCCTGCCGGACTCCTGCTTGTGACACAGTTCATACTCGGTCCCCTGCTTCACCCTGACAGCCGAGCCTGCCATACTCCTGCTTGTGACATGGTTCATATTTGGTCCCTTGCTTCACCCTGGCTGACGAGCCTGCAGTACTCCTGCTTGTGATACAGTTCGTACTCAGTCCCCTGCTTCACCCTGGCTGCGAGCCTGCAGTACTCCTGCTTGTGATACAGTTCATACTCGGTCCCCTGCTTCACCCTGACAGCCGAGCCTGCCGGACTCCTGCTTATGATACAGTTCATACGCGGTCCCCTGCTTCACCCTGGCTGCGAGCCTGCCGGACTCCTGCTTGTGATACAGTTCATACTCTGTCCCCTGCTTCACCCTGACAGCTGAGCCTGCCGTACTCCTGCTTGTGACATGGTTCATACTTGGTCCCCTGCTTCACCCTGGCTGACGAGCCTGCCAGACTCCTGCTTGTGACATAGTTCATACTCGGTCCCCTGCTTCACCTTTGCTGCCGAGTCTGCTGGACTCCTGCTTGTGACATAGTTCATACTCGGTCCCCTACTTCACCCTCTCTGCAGAGCCTGCTGGACTCCTGCTTGTGACATAGTTCATACTTGGTCCCGTGCTTCACCCTGGCTGCAGAGCCTGCTGGACTCATGCTTGTGACATCATTCATACTCGGTCCCATGCTTCACCCAGTCTGCTGAGCCTGCAGTACTTCTGCTTGTGACATAGTTCATACTCGGTCCTGTGCTTTACCCTGGCTGCCGAGCCTGCGGGACTCCTGTTTGTGACATAGTTCATACTCGGTCACCTGCTTCACCCTGGCTGCCGAGGCTTCCGGACTCCTGCTTATGATACAGTTCATACTCGGTCCCCTGCTTCACCCTGACAGCCGAGCCTGCTGGACTCCTGCTTGTGACATAGTTCATACTCGGTCGCCTGCTTCACCCTGGCTGACGAGCCTGCAGGACTCCTGCTTGTGACACAGTTCATACTCGGTCCCCTGCTTCACCCTGACAGCCGAGCCTGCTGGACTCCTGCTTGTGACACAGTTCATACTCGGTCCCCTGCTTCACCCTGACAGCCGAGCCTGCTGGACTCCTGCTTGTGACATAGTTCATACTCGGTCCCCTGCTTCACCCTGGCTGCAGAGCCTGCTGGACTCCTGCTTGTGACATAGTTCATACTCGGTCCCCTGCTTTACCCTGGCTGCAGAGCCTGCTGGACTCCTGCTTGTGACATAGTTCATACTCGGTCCCCTGCTTCACCCTCTCTGCAGAGCCTGCTGGACTCCTGCTTGTGACATAGTTCATACTCGGACCCCTGCTTCACCCTGACAGCCGAGCCTGCCGTACTCCTGCTTGTGACATGATTCATACTCGGTCCTCTGCTTCACCCTGGCTGTGAGCCTGCAGGACTCCTGCTTGTGACATAGTTCATACTCGGTCCTGTGCTTCACCCTGGCTGCGAGCCTGCAGGACTCCTGCTTGTGACATAGTTCATACTCGGTCACCTGCTTCACCCTGGCTGCGAGCCTGCAGGACTCCTGCTTGTGACATAGTTCATACTCGGTCCCCTGCTTCACCTTTGCTGCCGAGTCTGCTGGACTCCTGCTTGTGACATAGTTCATACTTGGTCCCGTGCTTCACCCTGGCTGCCGAGCCTGCAGGACTCATGCTTGTGACATAGTTCATACTCGGTCCTGTGCTTCACCCTGGCTGCCGAGCCTGCGGGACTCCTGTTTGTGACATAGTTCATACTCGGTCACCTGCTTCACCCTGGCTGCCGAGCCTGCAGTACTCCTGCTTGTGACATAGTTCATACTCGGTCCCCTGCTTCACCCAGTCTGCTGAGCCTGCAGGACTCCAGCTTGTGACATAGTTCATACTCGGTGCCATGCTTCACCCTGTCTGCCGAGCCTGCCAAGCTCCTGCTTGTGACACAGTTCATACTCGGTCCCCTGCTTTACCCTCTCTGCTGAGCCTGCAGGACTCCTGCTTCTGACATAGTTCATACTCAGTCCCCTGCTTCACCCTGGCTGCCGAGCCTGCAGGACTCCTGCTTGTGACATAGTTCATACTTGGTCCCGTGCTACACCCTGGCTGCTGAGCCTGCTGGACTCCTTCTTATGACACAGTTCATACTCGGACCCCTGCTTCACCCTGTCTGCCGAGCCTGCTGGACTCCTTCCTGGAATACAGTTCATACTTGGTCCCCTGCTTCACCCTGGCTGCCGAGCATCCAGGACTCCTGCTTGTGACCCATTCATACTCGATCCCCTGCTTCACCCTGGCTGATGAGCCTGAAGGACTCCTGCTTGTGACACAGTTAATACTCGGTCCCCTGCTTCACCCTGGCTGCCGAGCCTGCAGGACTCCTGCTCCTGACATAGTTCATACTCGGTCCCCTGCTTCATCCTGGCTGATGAGCCTGAAGGACTCCTGCTTGTGACACAGTTCATACTGGGTCCCCTGCTTCACCCTGATAGTCGAGTCTGCTGGACTCCTGCTTGTGACATAGTTCATACTCGGTCCCGTGTTTCACACTGGCTGCCGAGCCTACCGGACTCCTGCTTCTGACATAGTTCATACTCGGTCCCCTGCTTCACCCTGGCTGCCGAGCCTGCAGGACTCCTTTTTGTGGCATAGTTCATACTCGGTCCCCTGCTTCACACTCTCTGCAGAGCCTGCTGGACTCCTGCTTGTGACATAGTTTATACTTGGTCTCCTGCTTCACCCTCTCTGCAGAGCCTGCTGGACTCCTGCTTGTGACATAGTTCATACTCGGTCACCTGCTTCACCCTGGCTGCGAGCCTGCAGGACTCCTGCTTGTGACATAGTTCATACTCGGTCCTGTGCTTCAACCTGGCTGCAGAGCCTGCAGGACTCCTGCTTGTGACACAGTTCATACTCGGACCCCTGCTTCACCCTGTCTGCCGAGCCTGCAGGACTCCTGCTTGTGACATAGTTCATACTCGGTCCTGTGCTTCACCCTGGCTGCCGAGTCTGCTAGACTCCTGCTTCTGACATAGTTCATGCTCGGTCCCCTGCTTCATCCTGGCTGCCGAGCCTGCAGGACTCCTGCTTGTGACATACTTCATGCTCTGTCCCGTGCTTCACCCTGGCGCCGAGCCTGCCGGAATCCTGCTTCTGACATAGTTCATACTCAGTCCCATGCTTCACCCAGTCTGCCGAGCCTTCCGAACTCCTGCTTGTGACACAGTTCATACTCGGTTCCCTGCTTCACCCTGGCTGCTGAGTCTGCTGGACTCCTGCTTCTGACATAGTTCATGCTCGGTCCCCTGCTTCACCCTGGCTGCCGAGCCTGCAGGACTCCTGCTTGTGACATACTTCATGCTCTGTCCCGTGCTTCACCCTGGCGCTGAGCCTGCCGCAATCCTGCTTCTGACATAGTTCATACTCAGTCCCATGCTTCACCCAGTCTGCCGAGCCTGCAGGACTCCTGCTTGTGACACAGTTCATACTCTGTACCCTGCTTCACCCTGGCTGCCGAGTCTGCTGTACTCCTGCTTCTGACATAGTTCATGTTTGGTCCTCTGCTTCACCCTGGCTGCTGAGCCTGCCGAGCTCCTGCTTGTGACACAGTTCATACTCGGTCCCCTGCTTCACCCTGGCTGCCGAGCCTGCAGGACTCCTCCTTGTGACATAGTTCATGCTCGGTCCCCTGCTTCACCCTGGCTGCCTCACAGTGGTGTAGCGTGGGCGGGGCCACAGGGGTGGTTGCCCGGGTGCAAAATTCTTAGGGGTCAAAATTTTAAAAGAGAAGTGGAAGGATACTTGCCTTGGGCGCTGGCAACCCACGCCATGCCGCGGCTGCCTCAGTACTTCTGTTCCCTTTGTCTGTCCCAGTTTTAATTAATTTGCCTGTTGTGATTGAGCCCCGACCTGCTTGGGTTATTCTGTTTACTGATGGAAACCTGTTCACTTTTAAGGAGTTGGAGATGTGCAGGCACGTATATGGCGAGTCAGATTTTGAACTATTGTATTCAATTTTTTTGCAGCATTTAGATAGCGCTTACTACCCTTATGTGGGGAGCTGGAGCGCTTGCCTACATGGGTAGCACGCTACACCGTGTAGGGTGTGTGGATGGAAAGAGGTTGTCTTTATTTCGATCCTGTGTCACGAGTGATGACCATTGAGGTGCGGTTATCGTGTTATGGGACGCAGCGGGTAGCAGTGTGTTGGATGATAAAGTGTAAGAGACAGAGGCATAGTTTTATGGTTTTCAGTGTGCTGGCAGCTTTGAACAGCTCTGCAAGACCGTATATGGCATTTATTAAGATTATAGTCTGATTACCTGGTTACCACACTTGGTTGTCCAATCTGATTTTGTGTGTATAGTGTGGCCTGAGCTGGTATGGTTGCAGGGAGAGAGAAGTGGAGAGATGTGTAGGGATGGGCATTGTTACTATCATCCCATATCTGAGTGTCATTGTGAGATGTAAGGAAGTGGTCAGAGTGCACAGATATTTGTGGCGGACTAGAATAGAGTCCTCTAAATTGTCCAGCAGTGTGTGACATATCTTCCGTCATTCCACGCTTGTCCATTTGGTGATGTTTGTTTCTTGCCTGTACAGTGCTGGTGATGGACAACCCTCATAGCAGATATGTCTTATGTGAATTCTAAAGGTATAAGTTAACAATTTGCTGCTGAGTATTATGGTCTTAGTATTATTGTGGGACATTAATGTTATGTATGAAGTTACAGAACTATATAATGCCACGGAGAACCATAGGTCAGCCCTTCTTAGCTCACCTGCATATCAGAAGCAGTTTGCTGGTTGCAAATATACATATTAGTGGGACGCCATTATGGACAAGCTATATATTAATTGGTGAGCTGCGACACATTTGTTGGCTGTGACTGTATCAGAGCATCAAGAACTATTCATGGGACTTGTACTTTGTTTTAAATGTGATTAAAAGATATTACTGTAAAGACGTTTTGGATTAAATGTATTGATATAACAAGCAAAAAGGTTTTTTGAAAGAGGATTTTAAAAGAAAATTGGTTTTCAATAAAAAGAAAAAGTGAAAAGAGTGAAGGTGTATTGGTTAATTAACATGTAGCTGGTTGATAATGGCTCCCCCCTCATGTGTATAGATGTTTCATTGCAACATATCTGTTTATTGGGTTATTGATATGGTGGGTAGTAGCCTAGAGCAGGGCCGCTCACTTTCCTAACCCATAATGTAATCAAACTGACAGTTTGCTGGTTGGGTTGTTTCCAACCTGTGGGTTCTAAGCTGCATATTGCGCTTGAGAGTGCGACTGTCTTTCTGGGCTCGGTCGCTGGGATGTGGGAGGTGCAGTGTTAACTACCAGACTTTTGGCCTTGCCAATGCTTGTTTTTCTTGGTTTTGGTAAAACTTTATTATTGGGGCTCTGCGGGGCACCTCTTTGTGGTATACATTTTATGAACAACAAAAAGATAGGAAGGCAGCATGTGAGTTCAGACCAGTGACCGTTGCATCTTTCTGTTACCCTTCTGTTGCTTTCTGCCTTCTGACCCCATTGACTGCTCCTCCGTCCAACCCTCAGTCATGCTGCCCCCCTGTTTTCCTTGCCCACGCTCCCTGTGTGATCTGTCAATCATTGTCCGTAACCACTGCTCCCTACTATATGCCCCATGCCACCATCACCGGCATTAGTAACACCCGAAGAGGAGCAACTATGTCATGTTTTAACTTGAGGGGAGGCGGGAGTTTAGTCGATAATATGGGTCAAACTCTCAGGCTTGAATAAAGGCAGCCAGCTCAGCATTTCATCCTTCAACTGTTGGAGAACACAAACGGCTATTCAGAAGGGTAATAATAAAGTAATAGCTCTTAGTGGGCCGCGGTTGCACCTTAATTTGTAGCCTGTGCTATGTAATTAGCAGTTATTTTGTATGTATGAGTTGTTGGTAAGTGGTTCATAAAAACAGAATAAAATGCATTAAAAAGTGGGCTTAATTCTTACTTATTGAGAAACAGAAGGGCATATTTACAAGCCCCTAGCGCCGCAGGAGTGTCACTTTTTTGACGCTCCGGGGGCATTGTGCCATTTTCAATATTTACAAGGTGGCTCAACGTCACCTCGTAAATATGCCCCAGAATGTGTGTGAAACGACGCTAGAATAATTGTCCTCAGTGCTCCAAACAATTGATCCAAGACTTGCACTTCCAAAGAAGGTCTGTAGGGGGCGTCATGGTATATTTTTTTAACTGCGCAATATCCTGCAGTGGGCTTGACTCCAGTGACCTCCTCTTGAGCATAACATAAAGTAACAATACTCATGAACAATGAGACTGAGTAACTTAGTCCGAGGAAGCGTGAACTTTCACTCACTGCAGAAGCAGAGGAGGAGAAAGCAACACAGAGCAGTTTGTGGAGGTGGGGGGCAGGGGGGGGGGGCGGGCACATAGACCGCAGGGGACCCAAAGTTTTTTTCTTTGGGGTAGAAGCACACGATTGAGAGAAAAAAAAGAGCGAATACGGAAAGAGGTTCTGAAGAGGAATGTACAGGAGGGAGAGAAGAATATGGAGTGCAGTTTGGCGAGTGGCAGAGTTCCGTGAGAGTGACAATAAAGTCAGCCAATGGTAAGCAGTGGGCGGGCTCTAAGCCCACTGTAGGTTCACAATAGGTTTTTCACAACCACACAGCTTTGGCTGTCTGCCTAGCTCAACCTAAAAAGGACCTAAAACAATAGGAAATGTACTCCACCTTAGACTTGGAGTAAGTCCAGCACCAAACATGGTCAACCACTAATACCGCAACTCCCTCCCATAGGCAATATTAGAAGCAGGGACTTAAAATAGCTCCCCATAAGCAATCATTTTAAAAATGTATTCGTATTTTTGACTTTAAAAAAAAAAATATACATTTAATTTAAAGTTCAATTTCAATTCAAGCTTTATTTAATTATTACAAAAATGATCATAAAAGTACAACAATAAATCTTACAATCATTTCAACGTAAAAACATCATAAAATAAAAACATAAATATTCCGAATCAAGCATTAAAAATCAGATGTGCAATAATGGAGATGCGTGCTGGAGGCTCAGACAGCATCAGCTGGGGATGAGAGGGAGGCGCTGACAGTGTCCCCATGAGGTCTGTCTCTGCCTAGTTAGTAAGCCCTTTCCTTCCAGAAGCATTGATTTATGAAAGCGCACTGCTGACTTTAAAAAACATCCTACAGATACTATAGGGTTACCCAGTAGCCATAGGAAAAAGTGCTGGTTTACATTTATAAATTCTATATGTTTTAAGAAAAGGAATTTAATAGCGAAATGTAAAGGATTTATAAAATGTGCAAAAAAGATTACTAGTGTTTTGGATCCTTTTTGGCTGTGGTGACTCTAGAAGTGCACTTTGTGGATTGTAATATGCCTATTTATTTGTGGACGGGTGTCTGCTCCTACCCAAGCCCCTCCCACTAAGTAGTAAGTATCCCCCTATCTCCAGCCACTCCCCTGGTCCCTCCCACATTTACTACTAAGCAATATAATAAACTTACATGTGTGAGGATCTCCCCATAGAAAGCCAGGAGAGGTGGAGATTTACACTCATTAGAATGTGAAACGCATTTTGTTGTAAGCGATACTGCTTACATATGTCAGACGCCATCCAGGCCGCCACAGGACAGTCAGGAGTTAGTGGGCTATAAGTGTGGGGATTGAGGCCTTTTACCACTGCTGTCCTGAGGTCGGTCCTACTACGGCTCTGAAAACTGGGCCAAGCCCAACCCTTTCCGCACTTTGGCTCCCAGGGGTAGCGAGGTGAGCAGTCACAGGCTTCTCAGAGAGGTTAGTGCGGCGGTTACTCAGCCTCAAGAACCAGCCTGTCTCTGGGATCCTCTCTCAGGTAGATTAGTGGGTGCATCTTGTTCTGTCCCCCGTTTGATCTAGTCTTAGTGCTCAGTCTCTCAGGCCTAAGCCAGTTCAGCCTCTCACCAAGTTCATAGTAGCAGTGCGGGGCCACGTCCGACCCTCCTGTGGCACCCGGATCTCACAGGCGACAGGTGCTTCCAGGTGGCATGCAGCAGTCTTCTCAGGAGCAGCGTGGCAACTGGCCCCGCAGCGCGTCGCTCAGAGGGTTGCGGCAGGAGCTCAGGCTTCTGACAGGGCCGTCTTCTGGGTGGTGAGCTGCAGATCGAGGCGCTCCAGCGCTTCGGTGGGTACTTGATTCACAAAGCAGATCACACCAACATTCCAGTGAGTACCTGGCCCTTCTTCTTGACTGCGATGGGACCATGCCTGCAGAGGATGATTCTTCAGCACAATGGACACCAAGCGCTATCTTCGGCATGCAGTGCCTCGAGGCGATGACCTTGATTCTTCACGAGGTGCTCCCGTGTCCCCTCTAGGGTCACTTAATCCTCCAGACTGGCTCCGACCCAATGGCGCGCTCACACAGTCCACTTGTAGGGCACACGAGCCATCAGCAGGCACTTATCCCTGCTTCAGTTGAGGGCACTACATGGGCACACTACTCTAGGTGCCTGGCGACTACAACGAGGATAAATGAGGAAGCACACACTGCACAATCTGGCAGTGCCACGAGTGTTCGGCACACTTGCTCACAAGTCTCTGTCAGATGGATCCTGCACTCGGTTACTTACAGCAGAACCTTCCACCATCCATGGACTCTGCAGGGCTGGTGCTTCCTTTCTTCCCACAGGTAAGATATCTTGGCACCAGGACAGCCCAGTAATTCCCCCTTCAGATCACACCCCAGGTGATGTTCCCTCACCCCCAGAGAGTCGGCTTTCAGAGCGAGACCAGTCCTTGGCTGCATAGTAGTCCCTGAGTAGTCTGCAAAGTACCCCCTCCTCAGTAGAAGAGACCACAACAACGAACAACCATGGGCTTGAGTCCCATCTTTACACTGGTTTTGCAGATGGAGGGTGTGTATTCCAAGTCTTCTACCTCAGAACTGATTTCGGTCTGTTTCCCTTTCATGTGTCCTGGTCAGACCAACTACAAAGCCTGTCCCCTCTCTGCAAGGATGCTCTGCCCTGCAGAGCAGTCTCCAGGTGGAGTGCCCACCACAGATGTACTACACAGAGGTGAGAGAAGGCTGCACCCAACTATTTACGACCCCACCTCACAGAGATCAGGAAGAGAGACAAGAATCCCACCCCTTCAAAGGACTCATTCCCTAATGTCAGATACTGCTGGCTTCACCCTGCACACCCTGCCATCCACCTAATGGCAGCTGCAGTCAGTCATTTACAGCTCAATGTCTCAGGGAGGGCCCTGGCACTTGTAAGGAAAGCCTGTCTCTTCTTTCCTCACCATAGCTCTTGGTGATCCCCACGCCCATCTAGGAGATGCCAGCAGTACACATGTGCTGTCTGGAGAGCGCACCATCCCCTTCATCTTGTCCTCAGGTCCAGACAGTCAGCTTCCAAAATGTAACCTGCAAGCCTGATTCACTCGTGTTTGGCACACTATCACGTCTAGAACACATGCGGACGTACAACGGAGGTGATGCCAAGTTCAGGATTCTGGGTTCATCATGAGCAGCAGAACTTCACATGAATGGGCCTGTAAGTGCACATTAATGTCTCACAGGGGCTTCATGTGTGGACGGGATTCCCCTTTCACTGTGAGGGTGCGCTCCATGTGCTCCTCCCGGTACAGGACTGCATCAAGAACCTATCATTGTCAAAAGACCAGGCCTGGGTCAATCCCTGTACATGGGATTAATGCATGGCATGACCAAACAACAAGCCCACAGTTATGCAGTTAGGGCACACAGGGCAGGGGACATGACTGTACATCATGCAGGGGACATTCCCATCCCAACAACATACTACAAAATGCAGTTTGTGAATCAGGCCTGGCATGCTTCGCCTGAGTCCTCTTACGAACGAGTTTGAGAGCAGCACAATTTGTGCAGCTGGCGGCTGCGCAACACAACCAGAGCTGACGTCACGCATGAGAATACAGCATCAAATAGTTGTGCTATCTCATATATGAAGGAAAGTTAATAAAACAGCTTCACAGTGCGGTAACATTATAAATAAAATGCACCACTGTGGAAATCATGTGTGCAGCACAGCGTAAGAACATTATGCGTAGAGTGCAGCACAGCGTGGGGATCACACACAGAGGGCCTGATTCACAGAACTAACTTACGACAAAATCCTAAACTTACCACCATTTTGGTATTCACAGAATGAACTTACTCATTTTGGTATTCACAGAATGAACTTACTCATTTTGGTATTCACAGAAGGCACTTACACATTTTGGGCCTGATTCACAGAACTAACTTACGACAAAATCCTAAACTTACCACCATTTTGGTATTCACAGAATGAACTTACTCATTTTGGTATTCACAGAATGAACTTACTCATTTTGGTATTCACAGAAGGCACTTACACATTTTGTGTAACTTACACATTTTGTGTAACTTACTCATTTTGTGTAACTTACACATTTTGTGTAACTTACTCATTTTGTGTAACTTACACATTTTGGTATTCACAGAAGGCACTTACTCATTGATGAGTAAGTGCCTTGTGTGAATACCCAAATGGTAGTAAGTTCATTCTGTGAATACCAAAATGGTAGTAAGTTCATTCTGTGAATACCAAAATGAGTAAGTTCATTCTGTGAATACCAAAATGAGTAAGTTCATTCTGTGAATACCAAAATGGTAGTAAGTTTAGGATTTTGTCGTAAGTTAGTTCTGTGAATCGGGCTCTTTGTGTAACTTACATATTTTGTGTAACTTACTCATTTTGTGTAACTTACACATTTTGTGTAACTTACTCATTTTGTGTAACTTACACATTTTGGTATTCACAGAAGGCACTTACTCATTGATGAGTAAGTGCCTTCTGTGAATACCCAAATGGTAGTAAGTTCATTCTGTGAATACCAAAATGGTAGTAAGTTCATTCTGTGAATACCAAAATGAGTAAGTTCATTCTGTGAATACCAAAATGAGTAAGTTCATTCTGTGAATACCAAAATGGTAGTAAGTTTAGGATTTTGTCGTAAGTTAGTTCTGTGAATCGGGCCCAGAGTGTGGAACTGAGTGTGCAGGAAGATCACAGCGCAGTGCAGCACTGTGAGGATAAACGTGATTAGAGTATAGCGCTGAGAGGGTAACCATGGTTAGAGTGCAGTGCTGTCTGCATAAATATGATTGAATGTATCTCTGAGTGGGAAAATATGATAACATTGTGTGGTGAATATGAGTGGACAGCAGCACTGTGTGGTGAATAGGATTAGAGTGCAGCGCTGTGTGGTGAATGGGATTAGAGTGCAGTGCTGTGTGGTGAATGGGATTAGAGTGCAGCGCTGTGTGGTGAATAGGAATAGAGTGCAGCGTTGTGTGGTGAATAGGATTAGAGTGCAGCGCTGTGTGGTGAATGGGATTAGAGTGCAGTGCTGTGTGGTGAATGGGATTAGAGTGCAGCGCTGTGTGGTGAATAGGAATAGAGTGCAGCGTTGTGCGGTGAATAGGATTAGAGTGCTGCGCTCGTGAGTAAATATGATTAAACTGTGGCACTATGTGGTGAATATGATTGGACAGAAGCACTGTGTGGTGAACATGCTTAGAGTGCAGTTCTAGACATAGAATCTACCATCTTTCTAACATCATCATTCGGAGTGGGGGTCCATGGCCACTTTGGGTGGTGGGTATTTGGACTCTTAGGCACTCATTTAATGGGTTTTGGCGTAGGGCAGCACAGCAAGTCTTCTTGCTGCGCTGCCCTACGCCAAAGTGAAAGGGCAGGAATGCAGCGTATTTATCCAATACGGTGCGTTCCTGTGATTTCCCCCTGCGCCTGGCGCAGTTTCAGCAGCCTAGCTCCAACATAGGCACTCTTGCACCATGGTGCAAGGGCGAAGGGTGCCTCTGGTTTTTTTGGGGGATCTTTTTATTGATGACATTTATCAACATTACACACATCAGAATTGTTGTACCGGGAATATATAGTTGTTTACAGTTAGAGTGTATGCGTTTCCATAATTTTACAATTGGTAAGCAGTTTATTCGTTACAGTTTACAATATACTCCGGCTCATCTGGGGAGAGAAGGGGGGGAAGAAGCGGCGGAGTACAGATATCTCCTCTATATGCATTCCATTTACCCCAGATTTGCGTCCACTTTTTCGGGCATCCCCTAGAAACATATACTAGGCTTCATTTCCCTCTGTGTGTCCCTCCCAATCCCGTGGATGTGAGATGTTGTGTTGTCATCTAACTTATAAAATTCTTCTATAAAAACCCAACTTCCCCCCACCCTGCTCCCCCGCACTCTGGCTCGGAACTGGCCATGACCCCAACAGTGCAGAGTGCCTGTCGCCCTAACTCTGAACTAAATGAAAGTTGGGGGGTGGATCCTCCTCCCCAGTGTCCGCCAGTTGCGCTTATGTATTCTTCACCCCTCCATACATTGAAATCAAATAATGTTAATAAAGTCACTGAGCGTTCCTCGCTTGTCTCGGTCTGATGGTCACGCGGCGCTGGTGCAGCTTCCAACCCTCTTCTTCCCCAGATCCATCCTCACTGGCTAGTCTCGTTGTTCATCCGTTTAGGGACGATTTCTTTATTGAGGGTTGGTCTTTTCCTCGTCGGGGAAGGGGGCCTCTGTTGCAGGCAGGATTGTTTTTGTGCAGGGAGGAGCACCTTCCTGCACAGAAACAATCCGACAAGGCGTTTTCCACTTTCTGTGTGCGCTGCAGAATGCAACACACATAGAAAGAGGAAAAAAAGAGGAGAAATAAAGATATTTCTCCTCATTACGTGTGCCCTGGTGAGGCGTAAGATTTCGATGCATTCCCAGGTTTACCAGGTAGTACTTGTAAATCTGGGAAAGCGTAAAAACCCATTGGAGTTGCATGGTGTTAGACCTGGTACCATTGGCGTGGGTCTCCCTTCCATTTTTTCGGTATGCCTCCTCTATTTTTGACCTACTTTTGCTGGTTTAGATGCTTTGGGCACTGTGCCACTGCTAATCAGTGCCAAAGTGCAAGTGCTCCCTATGATAAATTGATGTATGGATTAGTGACTCCATGATTGGCTTATTTGACTTACTGTCAGACCCTAGTATAGTGCACCGCGTGTGCCCAGGGCCTGTAAATCAAATGCTGCTGGTGGGCTTGCATCACTGGTTGTGCCACCCACTGGAGCAGCTTGGAAAGCGTGTCTCAGGCCTGCCATTGCAGAGCCTGTGTGCAGGCTGGTACTGCCATGTCGACTTGGGAAGTGCACCCACTTACCAGTCCCCAAACCTTCCCATTGCTGCATGTTAGTCACCCCTAAAGTAGGCCTGCGGGCAGGGTGCATTGTATGTAAGAGGTAGGACATGCCCTGATGTGTGTGGCATGTCCTGATAGTGAATTACAGCCAATTTCGTTTTTCACTATTGCAAGGCTACCTGTCCCCATAGGCCAGAATGGGCAGTTTGATTATAACATCTTATAATCCTAACTGACCCAGGGAACATGGTAGAAAAACGAATTTAGTATGCCTCAACTCAGAATGATAAAATACATCTTTTAGTGAAGTTGGTTTTAACATTCTGTGTTTGAAAATACCACTTTTAGAAAGTAGGTATTTTCTTGCCTAACCATCTAGCCTGCCTCTGCTAGCTTGTGTATTGTATGTCTGGGTTTGTGAGAGACAGTGGCTGGGGGACTCCAGGAGACAGGGTGAGTCAGCACTAGGCTGAATAGACCTATCTGCATGAGGAGTGGTGGGAGGAGTAGCACCTGGGCCTGAATAGGGCTGTGCCTGCCTTCCACAATGCTGGCTCCACCTCCTGTGGTGTGCCTGATGATCCTGGCCCACACTGACAAAGGAAGAAGTTGTGCACTGGCAGAATGCACCCAGAACTGGTTTGGACTAGGTACAGGACCCTCTGCCTTCAGAGGACAAAGGATTTGCTAGTATAAATATTGGGGCCCAGACCCCAAGACTTTAGATCACTTCTGGGAATCAAGACGAACCTTTGCTGAGGAGAAGAACCAGGATGCTGCGTGTTGTTGGGGTTGGCCTGCAGTGGTTACTTTATTGCCAAAGAAAGGAGAAAAGGGCTGAGTGTGCTTTCATCATCTTGAGGAAGATCTCCTAGGGCTTGAACATTGAGCTTGCCTCCTGCCTGAAGTCTCAGGGATACAAGACTTCACCCCCAGCTCCCCTCCTGAATTCCCTTGCTGGGAATTGAAGTGCCTACTGCTGTTGGGCCTTCTGAGAGACTGCGTGTTGCTGGGAGCTGGAAGCGCGACTCAACGAAGAAGAAGCGTGTTGCCGCCGCAGCAGTGTTGTTGCATAGTAGAGTAAGCGTGCCGCCGCTGCCGCTGTTGCATCACCGAAGCGCCCCGCATCACCGGAGAAGCGTGCCGCCGCAGCAGTTGTCGTCGCATCGCGGAGTAAGCGTGTCGCCGCTGCCGCCATCGCATCACCGAAGCGCCTCGCATCACCGGAGAAGCGTGCCGCCGTCACAGAGGATGCCGGCGCATCACCGGAGAAGCGTGTCGCAGGGCCTGTCGCGGCTCAGAAGATCGGCGAGTCGCCGCACGGCCGTCGGGCGTGCACGCATCCCGTCTACGTTGTCGCACCGTAAGCAAGATGCCATTTTATCGCATCGCACCGGATCGTCATCGCATCGAAGCGCCATCTTGACGCATCGTAAACGGGCCGCAGTAAGAAACCGACGCATCCTCCTTTCTGCGTGTAAGGAATCGAAGCATCACCTTCCCTGCGACCCTTTTGTTTGTTTTGCGTTACGCATCCAAAGGTACATTGAGAGTAAAGTGTCGCATTTATCATCTTTATTGAACTGAGCTATTTTCTAGCATTAGACAGTCATATTTTTCGTATTGTATTGTGGATTTCTGTCGTTTGGGTCTTGTGTTAAGTCTATATAAAAATACTTATTTTTATACTACAACCTGTGTGGTGTCCCTCTGTAGTGTTGTCACTGGGTTACTGTATGTGTTCACAAATGCTTTACACACTGCCTCTGAGATAAGCCTGCCTGCTCGTGCCAAGCCACCAAGGGGGTGAGCAGGGGTTATTTTAGTAGTGTATCCCCCTTACCCTGACTAGAAGCAAGGGTCCCTATTTGGACAAAGGTACCTACCTCTGCCAACTAGAGACCCCCAGTTCTAACATTGGTGACCAGCGGTGAGGATTCTGGACTTGCATTTGTGACTCATATACAGTAATTGGTGTACACTACTAGTGAGTGCAGACCAAACGCAGCCACATACATTTCTGGTAGATTGTTTTTCCTGTGATTTCTATTTTTTGCCAAGAACTGCCAAGTTTAGTCACCATGAGCAAAGCAGCATCCATCGCATCTATGGATTTAGATTTTGAAGAAGAAAAGCTGGAAAGTTACACTGTGAAACCGCTAAAGTACTTCTGCAGGAAATTTAAAGTTGCTACTACAGGTCTCACCAAGAAGAATGAGTACCAAAAGGCGCTGAGGGCCTGGGTAGAAGCAAGAAATACCCCTGAGCCTGTGGGAGAGCATGTGGAGGGGGCTGAGGATGCAGAAGGGCAGCCAGGTGGGCCAGTGGAGCCAGAGGGGAGGAAAGCACCTTCCCCAGCAGGCAGCAGTGTTTCTTCCAAGGGCCTGTCCCCAGGAGAGCTGGAGAACAGGGAGAGAAGTAGGATGCATGAAATGGAGCTGACCAAGCTTAAGATGGGTGGGCGGTTGGAATTGGAAATTAAGAAATTGGCCCTAGAGGAAAAGAGGATGCAAATGGAGCATGAGAGGAGTTTGAGGGAGTTGGAGTTGAAAGCTAGGAGCTTAGAGATTACTCCCTCTGGTGGCAGCACAACGTCCATGCCTGTTGAAGCCATGGTGTATATACCTAAAGATGTGGTGAAAGAGTTTTATAAGAATGATGATATTGGTCAGTGGTTCAAGGCCTATGAGGTAGCTATGTCCTCCCACCGGGTCCCTGAGAAGGATTGGGGAGCGGGGTTGTGGTGGGAAGGTTCCTTAGTGAGGGGCAGGATACCTTGTTAGACTTGCCCTCTGAAGTCCACAATTCTTATAGCCATATGAAGGAAGCATTGATGTCTAGGTATGGGTTGACTCCTGAACTGTATAGGCAGAGGTTTAGAAATTGCAGTACATGGGTGGAATATGTGACTTTTTTTTGCAGAGCATTGGATGGTTGGGTGAAGGGTAGCAAAGTGAATGATTTTGACGCGTTCTTTGATTTGATTGCATGGGAGCACTTGTCAGGAAATTGTTTTCCAGAGCTACGCCAGCACCTTATTGATAGTAGGCTGACTAACCCTAGGAAGCTTGCTGAGGAGGCGGACCGCTGGGTGAGCACCCGGGTTCACAAGGGTCACGTGGGAGACTCCACCAAAGGTGGGCAGGGTCCCCAGCAGAGGAGTGGGGGGGACAAGGGTAAACAGAAGGCGGTCCAGAAAGGGCCCCCAAGTAATTCCCAAGGGAACCAAGGGAAAGGTTCCCAGCCTCCCCCTGAGAAGAAGCCAGGGGCCCTGACAGATAAGCCTGTTCACAGGGGGCCCAGGACTTGCTTTAAGTGTGGTCAAGTGGGCCACTGCTCCTATGATTCTAAATGTCCCTTGTATGGGAAGACAGCACCCACTGGTGCACCACCCCGGCAGGTGGCTAGTGTAGCCCTGGGGGAGGAGATGGGTGCCCAAGGTGGGTGGGGTCCCATAGTGATGTCCTTGGTCTCTTTAGGAGACAGTGAGATGGTCCCCAGGACCCAACTGCCTGATAACACTAAAAAATACAGGCAGTGGGTGACCATCAATGGCCAAAGGGTGGAGGCTCTGAGAGACACCGGAGCCAGTGTGACAGCTGTCAGCTGGTGTCCGAAGAGCAGGTGATCCCCAATGCATTCTGCCCAGTAGTTGCCCCGGACAACTCAGAGAGCCACTGCAGAGTGGCTCAGGTTCCCTTTGAGTGGGGGGGGTCTCAGGTACCTTTCAAGTAGCTGTGAGGCCAGCCATGCCTGTAGACTGTCTGTTGGGCAACGATTCAGAAAGTTCACCTTGGGCAGAGGTGGAGAGAAGGTCTCATCTAGAGATGTTGGGTCTGCCTGAGTGGGCGTGCGTGACCACTCAGTCTATGGCAGCCAGTAGAGGTGTTCAAGAGGACCTGGAGCCTGAGAGGGTGGCCCAGGTGCCTGCCTTGAAGAGAAGAGGCAGGGGGCGCGAGAAACCAGCCCCCGTAGTTCCCATGGTCCAGGAGGAAGCAGAACCTGAGGTGGATGCTCTGGAACCTACAGGGGAGCAAGTGGCCGAACTGGGGGACCTGCCTGAGCTGACCCATTGGCAGCAAGAAGGAGGACCCTCCAGGGAGGAGTTCTGCGAGGAGCAGAACAAGTGCCCTTCTCTTGTGGGTTTGCGGCAACAGGCCACAAACCAGGCAGCAGGTGATCAGTCTGGATCACATTGGATCTACTGGGAGAATGGTCTCCTGTATAGCGAGCCTAAGGTTGCTAAGCCTGGGTCAGCCCGTGTGCGGGTGGTACCCCAGCGCTTCAGAGCCTTCCTACTGGGTTTGGCTCGTGATGTGCCTTTAGCAGGACATCTGGGGCAGGGCAAGACCTTTGAAAGGCTTGTCACCCACTTTTATTGGCCCCAGATGTGCAAGAGTTAAGACACTCATTGCAGGACATGTCAGACTTGCCAGGCAAGTGGAAAAAGTGGGAGGAAGCACAAGGCTCCCCTCCAGCCTTTCCCTGTGGTCAGCACCCCCTTTGAACGGGTGGGTATTGACCTTGTGGGGCAACTGGACCCCAAGACAGCCATGGGCAACAGGTTCATCCTGGTGGACCATGCCACCCGGTACCCGGAAGCCATCCCTCTTCGGACAGTGACGGCCCCCGTGGTGGGACGTGCACTGATGGGGATTTTCTCCCGCGTGGGGTTCCCCAAGGAGGTGGTGTCTGACCGTGGTACAGACTTCATTTCCAAGTATATGAAGTCCCTGTGGCAGGAGTGCGGTGTAACGTACAAGTTCACCACTCCTTACCACCCCCAAGGTAATGGGCTGGTTGAGAGATTCAACCGGACCCTGAAGGGCATGATTATGGGTCTGGAAGAACCCATGAGGCGTAAGTGGGACGTCCTCTTGCCATGCCTTTTGTTTGCTTACCGTGAGGTGCCACAGAAGTCCTTAGGGTTCAGCCCCTTTGAACTGCTCTATGGTCACCCGGTTAGAGGACCTCTGAGTCTGGTGAAAGAAGGCTGGGAGAAAGCTCCCAGTAAACCTCCCCAGGATGTATTTAGCTACATGCTGGCCTTTAGAAACCAGACTAGGCGATTCAGACAACTCGCTGAGGCAAATCTGGAAGCCAGCCAGGAGGAGATGAAACGGTGGTATGATCAGAATGCCACTCTGATCGAGTTTCAGCCTGGGCAGAAAGTGTGGGTCATGGCCCCCGTGGAGCCTTGCATGCTCTAGGATAAGTGGACCGGACCATTTGAGGTGGTGGAGCGCAAGAGTGAGGTCACCTACCTGGTGGACTTGCGATCTCCCAGGAACCCTTTGCGGGTCCTACATGTCAACCGCCTAAAGCCCCATTTTGAGAGGTCTGAAGTGGGCATGCTCCTAGCAACAGATGATGGAATGGAAGAGGAGACAGAACCTCTTCCTGACCTCCTGTCTGCAACAGAGCAAGATGGGTCAGTGGAGGGTGTGAACCTCTCTAACTCCCTGACACCTGAGCAGCGGGAAGACTATCGCCAACTGTTGGGAAAGTTTCCTGACCTGTTTTCCCTGACTCCTAGTGTCACTGATTGGTGCGTCCATGATGTGGACACTGGGGACAGTCCTCCTGTTAAGCACAAGGCTTACAGAGTGACTGACAGGGTGAGAGCTTGCATCAAGGAGGAGGTCTCCAAGATGTTTGCATTGGGGGTGATTGAGTCCTCTCACAGCCCTTGGGCCAGCCCAGTGGTCTTGGTCCCAAAGGCTGCCGCGCCTGGTGCCACGCCTGAACTCCGGTTCTGTGTGGACTACCGAGGACTCAATTCAGTCACCAGGACTGACGCGCACCCCATCCCCAGAGCTGATGAGCTCATTGATCGGTTAGGGGCTGCCCGGTACCTCAGCACGTTTGACTTAACGTCTGGGTACTGGCAGATCGCCTTGACTGATGGGGCCAAGGAGAGGTCAGCATTCTCCACACCAGATGGGCACTACCAATTCCGGGTTATGCCCTTTGGGATGAAGAATGCCCCTGCCACCTTTCAGAGGTTGGTCAACCAGGTGTTGGTTGGACTAGAAGATTTCAGTGCCGCCTACCTGGATGTCATCGCAGTGTTCAGCGCCAGTTGGGAAGAACATCTGCGCCACCTCTGTGAAGTGTTGATGGTGCTGCGGAGGGCAGGCCTCACGATCAAGGCGAGTAAGTGCCAGATCGGGCAGGGTTCCATGGTGTACTTGGTACACCAGGTTGGGAGCGGCCAGGTGGCGCCCCTATAGCCCAAGATTGATACCATTCTGGCTTGTGAACCCCCCAAGACCCAGACAGAGGTGAGAGCCTTTCTAGGACTCACCGGGTATTACAGGAGATTTGTCAAGGGGTATGGCAGCATCGTTGCACCCTTGACAGAGCTGACTTCCAGGAAGCAGCCCAAGAGAGTGATTTGGTCTGACACCTGTCAGAGACCTTTTGACGCCTTGAAGACTGCCATGTGCATGGCCCCCATGCTTCAGGCGCCCAACTTCTCAAAAGAATTTGTTGTTCAAACAGACGCTTCAAAGCATGGTGTAGGGGCTGTTCTGGCACAGTTAAATGAGGAGGGCCTAGACCAACCTGTAGCCTTCATCAGTAGGAGATTACTTCCACGGGAACAGAGGTGGAGTGCTATTGAGCGTGAGGCATTTGCTGTGGTCTGGGCGCTGAAGAAGTTGAGACCATACCTGTTTGGGACTCACTTCTGGGTTCAGACAGACCACAGGCCCCTCAGATGGTTGATGCAGATGAGAGGTGAGAATCCAAAGTAACCCTGGGCGGTGAACTACGCTACGCTCGCGGAGTTTGCGGAGTTTCGGTAACTTTGCGGTTCGCGTAGAACGCGTAGTTATCGAATACTACGCAATCTGCAACGTAGCATAGTTGTTTTTCTTCTTCGCGCGCTCAATATGCGTTCTCGCGTGCACGGTAACGACTTACCGGGATTCTGCGTTCGCCGACGAGATTTCCTATCCGTTCGCGTGCACCACGAGATTTGGAATCCGGCCGCACGATCCCGCGAGAGTGTGCGAACGCGAACACGTCATTCGGACGCGCCATCTGACTTCCGGCGGCAGTGTTGGTAAGATCGCGATCCCGAACACGCAGAAATTGCAATCTGGCGAAGAATATCTCTCGAGCATCATAAAACCTTCTCGAAAATGATCATTTGGCTCAAAAACTCCTCAGATTGTGATTTGGCTGTAGTTTTTTGTGCAAGGAGTCCTTTTTCTTTTTTTACTTTTTTTTTCAAGAGGAAGGAAGTGCCCCTGAGTCTCCAACTTCCTGTTCCTGTCCAGCAGGCTCCTCCCAGTGCTTTGTCCATGTGCTGTTCACTTTCATTTGGATTTGGAGCTGGAAGGATCACTTTTTGTGTCTGTCTGCTGCATCATATCATTGGATTGGATTGGATTTGAGGACTTTTGGATTTGAGATTTTACAAGTAAGTTGGAGAATTGGTGGACTTGTTTGTTTGATTGGGGCTTGTTTGTACCTACATTTTTTTGGGATTTTCATCGTTTTTATTGTTGTGGGTGGCCTGTAGTTTCAGTAGGGGCCTAGTTGTTTTTCTTTGATTGTAATTTCAGCCAGTAGGCCCAGAGGTACCCATGGGTGCATGTTTCTGTGGTGTCTGTTGAATTTAAACATCATGTAGGGCATGGATGGCATTGGATTGAATTGCTAAATGTGGTTTTTGGGGTGTATTTCACTTTTTGGGTGTGTGTTAATAAATAAATACCTTTGTTAAATGTGTGTGTGTGCTTGTTGTGTAACTTTCCAACCTTTCGTAGCCCTGTGGATTTTCGTTTTTGCATTTTTGTATTAAAGCTGTGTTTAGCAGGCCTCCTTTGTCTGGTCATATATAGGCCTGCTTGAGTTCATTGTTTTCCATGGCCTGTTGTGACTGTGAGTGACCATGTGGCTTGGGGCCATTTTGTGATGGTAGTTTAGTAGTGTGCTGCTTTTTCCATATAGGCCTGCATGTCTTTTCTTTGTTCCCCTTGGCTTATGCTTCTTGTTGTTGTGGCCTGGCCATGTGGGTGGCGGCCATTTTGTGAAGGCAGGCAGTGTGCTTTTGCCATAGGCTTGCATTGTCTGTCTTCCATTTCTTTTTGTTGTGGGTGGCTAGCGGCCATTTTGTGGAGCCATCCAGGCAGTGTGCTTTTGCCATAGGCCTGCATTCATTGTCTGTCTTCACTTTCTTGTTATTGTGGGTGGCCTGGCCATGTGGGTGGCGGCCATTTTGTGGAGCAAGGCAGTGTGCTTGCTTTTGCCATAGGCTTCCAAGCTTGTGGCCTAGTCTGCCAGTAGGCCCAGAGGTAGTCATCATGGGTGCATAAAAACTGTTTATGTGTTGTCTGTTGAATTTTAACATCATTTATGGCATGGATGGCATTGGATTGAATTGCAAAATGTGGTTTTTGGGGTGGTATTTCAGTTTTTTGGTGTGTGTTAAATAAATAGGCCTTTTCAGCCAGTAGGTAACCCTGGGCGTTCAGCTCGCGGAGTTTTGGCAATTCTGCACTGCGCGACAACGCAGACTTACACTTTTTTTCTTCTTCGCGTGCTCAATATGCGTTTTCGCACGCGCGATAACGACTTTTTGTGAAGATCGCGATGCCGAACACGCAGAATTTGCAATCTGGCGAAGAATATCTCTCGAGCAGCATAAAACCTTCTCGAAAATGATGATTTTGTTCATTTTGCTCAAAAAACTCCTCAGGTTGTCATTTGATGTAGTTTTTTGAGCAAGGGGTCATTTTTCTTTTTTTTACAATTTTTTTAAAGAGGAAGGAAGTTCCCCAGAGTCTCCAACTTCCTGGTCCTGTCCTTTGTCTTCACTTTCTTGTTATTGTAGGTGGCCTGGCCATGTGGGTGGCAGCCATTTTGTGAAGCCAGGCATTGTGCTTTTGCCATAGGCCTGCATTGTCTGTCTTGTCTGAAATGCATCCTGCTGAACACCCGCTCCGTCCACAGGCACGCCGTGGAACTCTGGGACCTGCTCGACGCAACAGCACCGGACATCGCCTTCCTCACCGAAACCTGGATGAACGCCTCCTCAGCGCCTGACATCGCCATAGCCATCCCGGATGGATACAAGATCACCCGGAAGGACCGCGTCAACCAGACGGGAGGAGGCATCGCCATCGTACACAAGAACACCATCCGCATCTCGACTAACTCCGACGAGACCTTCACCGCCGCCGAACACCTACACTTCCAGATACACACGGACCCCAAGACCACCCTCCGAGGCACCCTCATCTACAGACCCCGGGACCACGCACACTATTCAGCGAAGACATCGCAGACTTCATCAGCCCGCACGCCATGCCCTCCGCCGACTACATCCTCCTAGGGGACCTCAACTTCCACCTGGAGAACAACAACGACAGAAACACCACCGCCCTGCTGGACAACCTCGCCAACCTCGGACTCAAGCAACTGGTGAACACGCCCACCCACTACGCCGGCCACACGCTTGACCCCGTCTTCTCGTCCAGCAAGCACATCTCCTTCAGCCACGCCACCGGACTCCACTGGACCGACCACAGCTGCGTCCACTTCAGCTTCAGAAAGACTGCGACCCACCACCACCCGCAACAGGCTCCCCGCCGGAGCTGGAGCAAGATCACCGCCGAGCAGCTCACCGCCTCCCTCAGCCAGAACACACCCACCGACACAACGGACCCAAACGAAGCAGCCAGCAACCTCGCCAAGTGGCTGACCGCCTGCGCCGACGACCTCGCACCACTAAAAACCCTCCCAGCAGACCCGGAAGCAAGAAAACCCCTTGGTTCACCAACGAACTCAAGGAATCCAAGAAGAACTGCCGCACTCTCGAGAAAACCTGGCGACTCGACCAGACCACAGACAACAGGACCGCCCTCAAGCACGCCACCCGCAAACACCACCAGCTGATCCGTGCCACCAAGAAGTCGGCACTCAAAGAACGACTGGACAACAACGCCCATGACAGCAAGGAACTTTTCAGCATCGTCAAAGAGTTCTCCAACCCCAGCGCCGGAAACAACGACATCACCCCTCGCAAGACCTCTGCAACTCACTCTCCGCGTTCTTCCACCGCAAGATCACCGACATACACAACAGCTTCGACGCACAAACAACGCACCCTACCGCCGAACCAATGCCCGCCACCACCACCCTCTGCAACTGGACCCCGATCAACACCGAAGACACCACCCGCACAATGAACTCCATCCACTCCGGATCACCAACCGACCCCTGCCCACACCACGTCTTCAACAAAGCCGACGCCACCATCGCACCCCATCTCCGGGACATCATCAACTCCTCCTTCCACACCGCCACCTTCCCGGAGAGCTGGAAGCACGCCGAGCTTACCGCCCTCCTGAAGAAACCAACGGCGGACCCCACCGACCTCAAGAACTACCGCCCCATCTCGCTCCTTCCGTTTCCGGCCAAAGTCATCGAGAAGACCGTCAACAGACAGCTTGCCGCCTTCCTCGAGACGAATGGATCCCTCGACCCCTCGCAGTCCGGGTTTCGGGCCAACCACAGCACCGAGACCGCCCTTATCGCAGCCACCGACGACATCAGAACCCTAACCGACAACGGGAAACAGCTGCCCTCATCCTCCTGGACCTCTCCGCGGCGTTCGACACCGTCTGCCACCGCACCCTAGTGAAGCGCCTCAGCAACATCGGAATCCGAGAGAAAGCACTGGAATGGATCATCTCGTTCCTCGCCGGAAGAACCCAGAGAGTCCGCCTCTCCCCGTTCAGATCCGAAGCCACCGAAGTCATCTGCGGCGTTCCACAAGGATCCTCACTCAGCCCGACCCTCTTCAACGTCTACATGAGCCCCTCGCAGCCATCGCACGCCGACACAACCTCAACATCATCTCCTACGCCGACGACACCCAGCTGATCCTCTCCCTCACCAACGACCCCACCACCGCCAGAGCCAACCTGCACGACGGGATGAGAGACGTCGCCGACTGGATGAGGAACAGCCGCCTTAAACTGAACTCAGACAAGACGGAAGTCCTCATCCTGGGCTCATCACCCTCCGCCTGGGACGACTCCTGGTGGCCCCCGGCCCTGGGCACCGCACCCAAGCCAACGGACCACGCACGCAACCTGGGCTTCATCCTGGACTCCTCCCTATCGATGACCAGACAAGTCAACGCCGTCTCATCTTCGTGCTTCAACACCCTGCGCATGCTCCGCAAGATCTTCAGATGGATCCCCACTGAAACCAGGAAGACCGTCACCCAGGCACTCGTCACCAGCCGACTGGACTATGGGAACACCCTCTACGCCGGAACCACAGCCAAACTTCAAAGAGACTCCAGCGCATCCAGAACGCCTCCGCACGACTCATCCTGGACATCCCCCGACACAGCCACATCACCGTACACCTGAAAGACCTGCACTGGCTCCCCGTCAGCAAGAGAATCACGTTCAGACTCCTCACCCACGCACACAAGGCCCTCCACGACCTGGGCCCAAAGTACCTCAACGACCGCATGTCCTTCTACACGCCCACACGCCAGCTACGATCAACCAGCCACGCCCTCGCCACCGTACCACGCATCCGCAGAACCACCGCCGGAGGAAGATCCTTCTCCTACCTGGCGGCCAAGACCTGGAACTCCCTCCCCACTCACCTTCGGCGAACCCAGGACCATCTCGCCTTCAGGAAGCAGCTCAAGACCTGGCTGTTCGAGCAGTAACTTACCCCCTCCCCCAGCGCCTTGAGACCCTCCCGGGTGAGTAGCGCGCTCTATAAATGCCGTGATTGATTGATTGATTGTCTTCCTTTTCTTGTTGTTGTGGGTGGCCTGGCCATGTGGTGGTGGCCATTTTGTGGGACCAGCCACTGTGCTTTTGCCATAGGCCTCCAAGCTTGTGGCCTAGTCTGCCAGAAGGCCCAGAGGTACTCATCAATCATCATGGGTGCATGAAACAACAGTTTTTGTGTTGTCTATTGAATTTAAACATCATTTAGGGCATGGATGGCATTGGATTGAATTGCAAAATGTGGTTTTTGGGGTGGTATTTCAGTTTTTTGGTGTGTATTAAATAAATAGGCCTTTTCAGCCAGTAGGTAACCCTGGGCGTTCAGCTCGCGGAGTTTTGGCAATTCCGCACTGCGCGACAACGCAGACTTACACTTTTTTTCTTCTTCGCGCGCTCAATATGCGTTTTCGCGCGCGCGATAACGACTTTTTGTGAAAATCGCGATGCCGAACACGGGAAATTTGCAATCTGGCGAAGAATATCTCTCGAGCAGCATAAAACCTTCTCGAAAATGATGATTTTAGTTCATTTTGCTCAAAAACTCCTCAGGTTGTCATTTGGCTGTAGTTTTTTGAGCAAGGAGTCATTTTTCTTTTTTTTTACAATTTTTTTAAAGAGGAAGGAAGTTCTCCAGAGTCTCCAACTTCCTGGTCCTGTCCTTTGTCTTCACTTTCTTGTTATTGTGGGTGGCCTGGCCATGTGGTGGCGGCCATTTTGTGGGACCAGCCACTGTGCTTTTGCCATAGGCCTCCAAGCTTGTGGCTTAGTCTGCCAGTAGGCCCAGAGGTACTCATCAATCATCATGGGTGCATGAAACAACTGTTTTTGTGTTGTCTGTTGAATTTAAACATCATTTAGGGCATGGATGGCATTGGATTGAATTGTAAAATGTGGTTTTTGGGGGGGGTTCACTTTTTGGGTGTGTGTTAGGCCTTTTCAGCCAGTAGGCCCAGAGGTACTCATGGGTGCAAGAAACAACTGTTTCTGTGGTGTCTGTTGAATTTCATTTTGCATTAAAGCTGTGTTGTTTATCAGGCATCCTTTGTCTGGCCATATAGACCTGCTTGAGTTCATTGTTTGCCGTGCCTTGTGCCTGTGAGTGACCATGTGGCTGGGGGCCATTTTGTGGTGGTAGTTAGTAGTGTGCTGTTTTTGCCACATAGGCCTGCGTGTCTTTCCATTGTTCCTCTTGTCTTACTGCTTCCAAATCCATACCCATTGCCAGCTGCAGCTCCCTGATGCTGCATCCATCCCACGTGATGCACAAATTAAGGCCAAACAGGCTCCACTACATTTTTGTTTTTGTTCTTTGCTATTCTTATTCTTCCTGAGTGTACACAGTACACCAGGAAAGCCCTTGTTGTCAAAGTCTCATAAATGGCTACACTGTTGTTGTTCACTGAGTTACTAAAATTTAATAATTGTGACCACCACACACTAAGTTATATATTATATTAGTTTGATTGTACTATTAGTAATTTAAGCACAACAAATTCCACGTTTGACTGATGTTCTTCTGGCTTTTTTGCTTTTAGGTGCACAAAAGACTGAGGAGGAGGTGTGTCATCATCGCCCGTTGTACTGCCAGACAGACGTCCTGCTGCTGTACACGACGTGACGTGTGACCTGACCAGACATCTCTGCAACTTGTGCAACTGAATGCTGCTGACATCTTAAGAAGATGGGCCCAAAGAAAGCAGGTACCAGGTCCTCCAGTACCAAGAAAGTTGCTATTGAGAAGAAGGAACAGAAGAAGGAAGTGACACTTAAGTCTGGTGTGCCGCCCAATACCTTTTTTGGGAAACAAAAAATTACGCCTGCAGCAGCGGTGTCCAGGGGGCAAGCTAGGGGCAGCACCTCCCCATCAGTGGGCCCAACTCACCAACCCAGGCCCAAGCACATGAGTGTGGAAGAGGTAGCCAGCCTAATGGTGGAAACCAGTGATGCTGAGGCTGAGATAAACTTATCGCTATCTCAAAGTAGTACCCAATCAACGCAGGAGGAAACACAGCAGATAAGTGGTCAACAACAGCCGCAACCACCGCCCGCAATAGTAGTTGTTCCTCCCGAAGTAGGGGCAGTTCAGGAAATTGAGCCTCATGCAGAGGAAGAAGAAGAGGAAGCCACTCATTCAGAAGATCCATTGTCTTCCAAATCCCCAGCAAGGAAAAGGAGGGTCAAGCACCCCTTCTGATGATCTAGATGCCACTTGGAAGCCACAAACTGAGTCTGAGAGGGAGACACATCCCAAGACCAGGCTAGGGAAAAGGAAGGTTCCAGAAAGCCTTACACTTATGGAGGTCGATGTAGAACAGCAGGATGATGATGAGCCAGTCATCACGAACATCACTCCCGGCCCGAGGAGATGGAGACCAACATTATTACCCTATCCAAAATCGCTGCGAGGGATGTAGCACGCATACCTCCAACACAGGTAACACCAACACGACCTACAGCTTCCATATTTGCATTAGCAAAGGCCCGGCAGCGACCTACATCCAGCACAACCACCACCTCAGTAGAAGTAGGTAGTGGTACTGCACAGAGTCAAATTCACTGCACACCCTCCAGTTCATCCGGCATTGGAAGTGGCACCTCCAGCAGGAGACAAAAGTTAAGCTCCCCAGTTTGGGACTTCTTTACGGTTAGCGAAAAGGAGGAGAACATTGCTATATGCTCCATTTGTAATACCTCTGTTAGTCGGGGTAAGCTTGGTACAAACTATGGTACCGGAGGCCAAATAACCCATCTGAAAAAACACCACTTGATCGACTGGGAGGACCACCTTTGCGGCATAAAAACTGCAACCATTGGTGTTGGTGGGGATAAACGAGTAGAAGATACGATCACGGTGGAAGAGGAAGGACAGTGAGAAATTCTCTCTGGTAGTGGTACACAAAGTTGCCCTGTCCCCAGCAATGCAGTGGTATCGCCCACATCCTCAGCAACATCTCAGTGGCACAAGACTAGTAGGAGTCAGCCTGAGACAGCAAGGAGTACCGCAATGAAAAAAAGTGCGTCGTTGAGCCTAACAGAAAGGAAAACCATGCAGCCTACCATTATCAGCATGTTTAGGGCGGAGGGGCAGTACGAACGCAACCACCCAATAGCACGTTTGTACAATGCGAAGCTGGCTAAAATGTTAGCACTGGACCTTCTCCCTTTTTCTTTTGTTGAAGGGGTGGGTTTTCTGGAATTTGTGACAGCCATCTGCCCAAAATGGCAGGTTCCCAGCCGCTACTATTTCGCCAGAGTTGCTGTTCCAGCACTACATCACGACATGCTGGTATTGCTTGGAAAAGCCTTGAAGCAGAGTGCTGTTCAGAGTATCCACCTGACAACAGACATGTGGACCAGTTGCCAAGCCACTGATTACATGTGCATCACTGCACACTGGATCTCTTTTGTGGGGGTTAGAGAAAAGATATCTGCTGGTGTTGACGCTGCTGAGATTTTTCATGCCACTCGCAAACATGCAACTGTAGCCATGTTTGCCATGGAGAAATCTCATACTGCTGCAAACATTTTGGATGAGTTTAACAGCAAGGTCTTTGAGTGGCTGCGCCCAAGAGGGCTTAACATTGGTTTTGTTGCCACGGACAATGGCAGTAATGTAGTTAGGGCCATGAAAGATGGTGGCTATTTCAGGGTCCTGTGTTTGGCACACTGCATTAACATTGTTGTTCAAGACTTTCTGAAAAATGAATACAAAGTCAGCAACTTACTGGCCACCTGCAGAAGAATATGCACACATTTCAGCCATTCTTTTAAAGCCCGGAAGCAGCTGAGGGTCATTCAATGTGAGCATAAAATGCCAGTCAAAGCACTCATCCAGTAGGTGCCAACACGTTGGAACTCAACTTATTACATGCTTGATCGTCTGTTTGAGCAGTACATACCACTCAATGCTTATGTCATGCAAAGACTAGGGGATCCTACTATGAGAGGCATGACCATTGAGATGGGCCAATGGGACCTCGTTAAATGCCTGACAGAGATGCTACTTCCTTTTGAGGTCTTCACACGTGAAGTCAGCAGGGAGGACTGTACTATGGGCCAAGCTATCCCATTGTTGCACATGCTAGAGCAACAGCTGAAGGAGGTGTCTGAAATGTACGCAGGTGTGGATGACAAACAAGACGCATATTATTTGGCGGACTCCTTAGCCGCTCGCTTATCTGAAAATACAAGGATTCAAAATAACATTGTGTCACATCAACATTACATTACTGCCACAATTTTGGATCCACGGTACAAAGTATTTCTGAACAGTAAGGCAGTAATTCCTTTTTCGGAAGTGGATGTTGCCAAGTACAAAACTTTGATAGCTGAGGAAGCCACTAAGTTCGAAAATGAACGGCTGGTAATTAGAGGCCCGCCACTCCAGGCCATAACAAGTACTACAGGTCATCCAGAGTCAAGTTCTACTTCAGAGCCTGAGGGCAGTGCGTTTGCCTCCCAGCAGTCACCAACAACACCACTAACATCAACAACAGCAAGAACAGGATCATCAGCCACAGTACAATCGGCAACTGATTGGTTTCTACGGCATGGGTATGGTAAGTCCAGTGCTGATGCACAGGCAAAAGAGGCCAAGCAAATCGGAGCTCCCTGAGCATTGAGCGTACGGTCCAGGCCTATCTGGATGACACAACAGAGGTCTTCATGGATCGAAACCCATTGGTGTATTGGTATGGGAAAAGAAGCCAATGGACAGTGCTCAGCAGGCTGGCGATAAAGTATCTGGCTTCCCCTGTCGCAAGTGTCTCTTCTGAGCGTGTTTTCAGTGCTGCTGATGCCATTGTAACTGTGAAAAGGACCAGTCTCTCGCCCAAAAGCGTGGAGAGGTTAACCATGATCAAAATGAATCAGCACTTTATACCACCAGAGTACAAAATACCCGAATCACAGCAGGAAGAGGAGAGCGACTTAGGTGACGGAAGTACTGTGTTAGATGACCTACTGCTGATCGAACCACCAGAGTTTGAGGACGAGCTCCTCTTCCCTGACAACTAGGCTTTCAAATTGTTACTTTCTTCCTTCCTTTATTTGTGTGTGTCTCTGTCTTTCTGGTTCGAATCACAACAAATCCATCACCACCGTCTTCTCTTTTTATTTCCATATTGGAGTTGCACCTCTGTGCATTTAACTGTCCACTCCTCAGAGTCCTGCTCCATCTTCCTGACTCGCCCTAAATACATTTCCCTCAAGCCAGACATTGGATGGAGAATAGTACAAGAAATGTTGCCTCTAACAGTCCCTCCAGATGAAGTGGAACATGACTATAGCTATCCTCCTTTTGTTTCCGAGCCGAAACTCATCACTGTCAGAAGGCTACCGCCTCGGCAGGCATCAAAAGCTCATCAATGTCAGAACAGAAGGTACTTGGCAGAGAAAGACAAGAAAAGACTCTTCGAAGAAACTTGCTGACATGTCACATTTCTGCAAACTCAATTTGACCAATGACCGCTACCCAGGCCGCGGCCCATCTCACAGCGCTGACCATGTGAACCAACTTCAACTGCGACAAAGTGCCACAGATGAATGAGAAAACCGAAACAGCGACTAACACTCAAAATGAATGTGGAGTAATAATGAGGCCACTGCCTCGGTAAAAAAACACACACCTGTCAGAACTAGGCATCTGACAGCCAAAGAGAAGAGCAAGACAGGTAATGATGGCATGCGTTGGATGCAGACTCAGAGTGATTGCTGTTTTTTGTGGTGTTGATGACGTTGTGCATGAAGTCGAAGTGTACTAGTAATTAATCTACCAACTAAAAGTGACTCAAGTGACAGTCAATGTTTCCCTTCTTGTTGTTTAATAACCAAATTGTACTTCTACTGCAGGGCGATCCATTGGATATTTGAATATGGACTCTGGACTCACTCAGTACACTACAGACTGAGTTGGACATGGACACCATGATCATGATGACCACATACTATACTCTTAGCGGTCAGTCAGTACTTAGGATCGGAGATGATTGATGGAATAACTGTGTTTCATGAAGTGGCATAAAAGGTAAACACAAGTCAAGCAAGAACCACAGCAGACCTACTACCTGTCCGTGTAGTGGTGGAGTCGAGTGCAGTGGTATGACTGACAGCGGTGCATTGATTTAGTCACTTAATTTTGAAAATGCTAGGTTGCTGTATATGTGCTTTGTCTGGCTCTGTCAAAATTTAAGCTAAATGGAGGTTTGGTCACGGCCCGGTGCCGTGGGCCTGCTCTGTCCTGTTGTTGTTGTAGCTTAAAATGCTGTAAACAGAGTAGACATGATGTATCTATCCATGCCGCCTCAGTCTGAAAGTGTTCTCTTCTCTGTCTTGTTGCACTCCACCATAATTGATGCATTTTTTTTATTAATTGATTTTTCAATATCCCATTTGTTTTTCCATTTACACTTACAGGCCGGCTTTTACCCTGTGCTATATTTGGAAAAACAACACACACTTACCTTACCAATGAATCTACATCTGCCAGGCAGGCAGTGGCGTCACCCAAGATTGATGGACGGAGCATCCATGGAAGGGACTGAGGACCAAGAGGAATGCCGAGATGCAACTCCCCATTTGACCAGGATAACACAGTAACAGTATCAACTTTCATCATCTTTTAAATAATTTGATTCATTTTTTGTCTTCAATCATTACTACCGTGTGTTGTTGTTATTATTAATTATGTTTGCTCTTACTTATAATTCATCCCTACAGCTATTTTTAAATTTTCTTTGCTATCTTTAAAAGTAAGCCCGGTACAACAGAACAGAACACAAACTGTATGTAATTCGTGTCTCAATGAGGGCAGACAGGCAAGGCAAATTGCATAATATTAATATACTGATGCCCTGCACTGTCTAATTGTCTAGTAGTAGTTAGTAAGTTTTACTTATCATTAACCATCAAGTTATCATCATCATGCATGCATTTCCTTTTTCACCCTTAACAGATTTATGGATACGGTAGTCTACAAAGATTGTGTTTTCTTTTGTCGTTTGTCCATGCGTACTGTTTTTCTTTGTCAAACCTTTCCCCAAACCCCCCTTCCCAACCATTCATCAAACCCTAACCCTCTTCCCCCGGGCTGTGTGATTTATTGAGGTGTGACTAAATTAAATGTGCACCAATAATTGATCACACGCTTGCTGGGGCGGATGTGGCGAAAGCAACACTAATTCAATTTCAAGGCAGGGGGAGGATCTTCTTCTGCTTGCCCACCCATGATGATCAGTATATTTGCGAGGTAACTTTTTTAACAAAGGAACCTAATCCATCATCATTAATTGCCGGCATCGATTGTCATCCTATTACACACAGCACTAAAGGTTACACTTGTGTCGAGTGTAGGCCTAGTTGAGTGACTCGACACAACTACAGTTTGTAACTTGATGTACTAGGCTATCCCCTCCACCATTATGTTTTATTTACTTCGCTCTACTACTCCTCCCAGAGTATCTCTCAGGCAACTGACTGTCTCATTTTCTTTTTTTGTAAATGCTACTGCCAGTGTCTACTACTACCACCACAACCATGGCATCTGCATTCTGTTCGGAAACCCAACCTGCATCGTCATGCAGCCATCGCTGTGCCTAACTTAAACATCAATCACAGGTAAGAAAAGAAAAGATGTTTGGGGGAGGTATAATAATGGACTAGGAGGAGAGACTGACCGTACTAGTAGGACAAGTCACTCAGTGAGGGGTAGAGCATCTATCTGTTTGTGTCTTACAAAGTCAGCCAATTATTTAAATCAAACACTGGCTGTGGCCCTGCAGCAGCAAGGAAACAGTGTGACGTAAAACAGTAACCCCACAAAACATTAACCACATCAGTATGTAAAGTATAAAAAATATATATAATTTAATCCCCTAACAAAAACAAACTATGTAAAAAATCCCACAACACCTGACCCACCCCTCTCCCTAACCCCAACCAATGTCCAAAGCGAGAAAGTCCAAAGGTAACCAATGTCCATAAAGCCCAACCACCACCAAAAAAAGGATTAAAAAAGGGGCAATCAAACACGGTCTAGTCTTTAACTTAGCGGCGCGCTCTTCTGTTTTCCCTCTCCAGGACCTTGACTCTCTTCTTCAGCTCCTCTACCTCCTCCTCCAGTCGCGCATTCCGGAGGAGCATGCGGCGCGCCTATGCCCTGCAGTTCCATCCACAGGGGGGGGCAGCAGTAGTGCTGAAAGATGTTGTTGTGTGGCGGCGGGTGGCTGCCTGACCGCGGCGCCGTACCACTGGAGGGGCCTGGCTGGGGCCCGGGGCATTGGAGGAGGCTGCAGCTGCTGACGCCTCCTCCTCCTCCTCCGCCAGAGCCACCAGCTGCCGGTACTCAGTGCAGATGGCCTCCAGCTTCCGGCGCCGGGCCATGGCTGCCAACTCCTTCCTCGTTGGTTTTGGAGGAGCTATATCAAGAAAGAAAAAAAGAATATTTTACCAATACTCTTAGCAAAACAGTAACACAAAATTAATTCAACACATAGTGGCATAGTAGCAGTAGCACTAGCAAGCACAGTACATAACATTTGTGGTATGTATCTGTCCTCCCACTTCCTCGGCCTCTAACATTTGTGGGAGTTTCAGGCATTATACTAGCACTATGGCACAGTACACCAATCTTCTTTTTCTCTTTAGTTTAGCGAAATTACATAACCTTGTTGTAGCCGGCATGCCAGCTCAGTCAGCTTGCGCCCAAGACAAACATACTCGAGTCATGACGCAGACTCACGTTAGTTCTATTTACTACTGTCTGCAGGTGGGGAAGCTCGTATTTTTCTATTACGGGTGGCACTGGCCATACTCTCTCTGTTACATCAAGGGCAATTGCTCAATTTCACTTTCACCCTGACCTGACTACTACAAAAAGGCAGATTATATATCTGATCCAATGATCATTGCTTATATATGGGACGACATGAGGTACTTTGTTTTGATTGATTGTGTAACCAACAGATAGGCCACCCCCCATGGCAGGCTGGCTGACAGTAAAATTAACATAGGTAGGGAGTGGTCCTCGGAGTCGGAGGAAGGCGCTGATAACTACATACATAATATATATAAATATATATGATGTGCTTGCAAACTACTGTGAGTCAAGGGAGTATTCTGAAAATACAACTTATATTCCCCTCGGCTTTGCTACTGTGGCGTGGTATCTTTTACATTCTCTTCAAAGTAAGACTCTCGTCTGCATCCAGTGACAGTCTCCAACTATGCTATCTATGATGAATACATCCAGGCATCCATCCATTCAAAGTAAACGTCTATCATTCTTCTTAATCTCTCAACAAACCTTAGTTTGTTTCACCAACAACCACCCATGCGTCCTTCCTTGCTTGCCTTGCCTTTGAGTTTGACCCAAACACCGCTGACGATTCTTGCTATCCTATCCACCCATACGGTGTCGGCACCCAGGCAGGCATCTTTTCTTTCACCTTCCACCCATCCTTCAACAACCCATGCATCTGATTCCTATCAGCCACCTATGCATGGTTCCAACGTATCCTTCTCTGCCAGTCATATTACATCTCGCCCGTCCTTCCTCCTTCCACCTTTCTTTCCCTTTTTGTTCAACACATCCATCAAGGTCATCTGATCTGACTTTTAGTCTTCTCCATAAAACTTTCACAGCTGAGTTGGAGTCAGATAGAAGAGGCCATTGGTTACTCAACTCACGCTGCTAATGCTATTGCTAATGCCATTGCTAAGTAAAGTGTGTCTTCTTCAACCGTTGTCTAATGTTCACTACAACTTCATACTTACTAAGTCTCAACAGTACAGTGAGTGTACAGTACACCCTTCCCGCTAGTGTAATGTCAATAAGTAAGGAATATAACTTACCACCGCCCGCGCTGCTGCTGGCTCACCCCCTGTAGTAGCTCCTGCAGGTGCCGCTGCCGCATCTCCTGCTCCCTCCGGAATGGCCGCATCACCGCTGGCCCGCACTGGTGGTCGGTAGTACGCCTAGAAAAAACATTACACATTTTTAGATGCCATATATACACCTCCCCCTATTTATTCTTTTTCACTAGCAAGATTGGAAAAAAAGTTAATACATACAATCATATACAACATACATCACTAGTCCAAATCGGGTACTAGAGTAGAGTAGACACTAGTAGTGTTATGGTCCCTAGGGTCATTCTAGTCTACTCTACTCTTTGCAAAGTTAGCCTGAGCCATGCAACCATTTTAGCTTCATGTCTTTTGCGCACGTGACGTCACGTTACCTCGCAGCTTGTTGTGTAAGAGTGACGCCTTTGAGCCCACATGAGCTCATACAGCTACTGTCTGAGCGTTGCGTACAAGAGGTCGAAAAATTAACAAGCCACTTTGTTATGGAGTTCTGGTCAGTCTGTATTGCTTAGCCATAACATGCTACACTTTTTGGCATGACTCAGAAATGCTTGCATTATACTATCTAACGCGCACCATTTTCTCATAACAGGCGGAAGATTCCCTTCTACGAACCAGAGCTTTGCAGAGCTTATGATGTAACCAGTACTTCTACGTTCTAAGGTGAGGGGTCCCCCAGAATTCGCACAGAGATCTTTTGTCTTCGATGGACTTGTAACAATGTTTATTGTTTTAATCTTATGCATTTTGCTGTTGGAGCTGGCTTGTATAGTATACTGAATTGAATTGTAGAACAACGTACAGAGCTTGTTAGTTGAAAATAAACCTTTTGAACTTACACATAGACTCTGTGGTATTTGGTGTGGTGGACATACACGAGTGAGTGAGCGAAAGGGTGTTATTATGTTTTGGTTTGTGTAATCATTGAGTATCTTCGGGGGGGTTCGGGGACCTAATGAGAAACTATAGCTAGTCGGTCAGGGGATTGTGGGTTCTGACTGAGGTGTGAGGAAGGTCCAACCTCCCATCACCAACATCCTATTTTCTTGTGCATAGTTCTGTATGTGGCTGTGCAGAATCCCCACATCAGTAGTAGTATATCCTATCAAAAATAGTCAAATATCTGGTTGGGCATTTTGTTGGTGGGAATTGTCAAAAAGCCTCAAGAAAGATTAAGAAGACCAGAAGAGGACAACCCAAAGGACTGGACTCCGTGGCTAGAGCTATTGGTGAATCTGAGTTTTATTTAAAACCTTTTAAATAAAGAGTGGCCAACTGGGCAAGCTTAGCTACAGACAGACTAATAGTAGTAGTACAGAGAGTCATAGGCTCATAGCAGAGGCAGTTAGAGGCAGGGATAACAAGAATTTAGAAACAGTCTAGATCGAAGAAGATTTGGAAAAAAATAGAATTAGGAATAGGAAACAGAAATAATAGTTCGGAAAAAATAAGGTGCAGTAAAAGTTAGGGAAATATAATTATTAATATTAACCACTGGAGGACTTAGTGGGGACAGCAGCAGAGCCCTCGGTAGAGGAGCGGTCCTGGCCCTGGGAGGCATCTTGATGTTCTTCTTGTCCCGCCGCCTGTGGCTGTGACCCCGTCCTCTTGCCCCTGGGTGCTGATCATGTAAGATATAATAAAGAAAGAGACAAACATTAATGATTGGTGTACTGTGAAACAAATAAAATATTTTAAAAAATGCTCCAAAAACATTTTAGGAAACAACAATTGCAATAAAATTGACCTATCTAATTAGATCGACTAGTAGTATTATTGCGGGATTCACGGACCGTCTACTTATTATTTATGAACACTAATCCAGTGTTCCATTCTGATTCCAGAATACTAACTAAGCCTATGTACCACCTGACCTAGCCCACATATTCCAGATGGGCCAATTGTTCACTAAGTCTGCATTTAAATTTTAGCCCTCAAAAATGCATAGGTGTAGGACACATGCATAAATTTGTGCATACACCAAATTGTTGGTTGGTTGCGTCTGATGTTCTGCTAGTGACACTGCTAAGCCTTACCACTCACTAAACAAACTACAAAAGGTTCTACTAAGGACTGGGGTAAGCAGCACTCAGTGACAGAGAGGATGCGTCACGCAGACCTCTAAAAAATTACCAACTAATACTAACTAAACGTATCAATCCATCCACCACTATCTCTTCTTAGTGACAGGAGGACAAAGGAAGGACTAGAGTCTCTCTAGCAATAGCATTACCTAACTTAAGTTCTCTAAGTAAACTCTTACATAATCAGCCCAAGCGAGCGCAAAGTTGCAAACAAGTAAGAGTAGCGCTGAGCACCTGTGTCCTACAATCACAGAAGATTTTGAAACGTAATTTACCTGCAATGTAAGCAGCAGTATTCTTGCTATTCGGAAAAAAATTATACACAATACTTATACTACTAGTATATTAACTACTCACCAAGCCCCACTACCTCGACACCTAGCAGGTCCAGCAGGTCCTGCTCCCGGTCCAAGATGTCTGACCACCGGTGGGCCAGCTGGTTATGGGTGCGCCGGACCCCTGATTGACGAAACACTGCCCGGCGCACCTTCGCCCACCGGCGGTGACGCTCCTGGGTCGGGTACCCGGAGCCAGGCCTGCCGCCTGCTGCCAAGGTCAAGGGGAGGTGGCGCTTCACAAAAAAAACAAGGGCGGCCACCTCCACCTCTCCAACAAGCTCCCGGGCCTGCACCCCTGCACAGTGGCGTAGGTAGGCCTCAGGCTGCCCGTGGCGGCCCCTGTGTTTGCCGCCCTCGCATGGGGGGTGCAGCCGATTCTTGCGACGGCCGCAGGTTAGGGAGGGGGGCCGGCTGCCGCCCCAAAACTTGTGCCGCCTGGGGCGGTCCGCCCCCCCTAGCTAGGCCAGTGCCCCTGCAGGGCGCAGTCTGCCGCAAGGCAGGTGGCTCTTCTTGGGCGCCTTGCCCTTGGACCGCCCGTCAGTACCCTTAGGCATGGTTCTGGGGTGAGCGGGAGGCGGAAAAGAAAATTTAGAAGGGAAAAATAAAGTTAGGGGAAGAAGTAGGAGCTTAAAGAAAGAAGTAATATAAAACAGTAAAAAAGTGAAAAAAACGCAGTAAAAGTAGAAATAAAATGCAAAATATAGACTTGGGGACAGAGAGGGATAGATAATAAATAAAAAAGATCAGAAAAACAGTGTAAAAACCTAAGGATGGCAAAGATAGAGGGAGGATAGAAAAGCAGGCCCCAGAACCATAGCATAGAGTGAAATAACAAGATGGCCGCGCCCATCGCGACCGCGTGGGTAAGGTCGCGCAATATTTCCCCGCGAGCACGCAAAAAGCGTCGCGAACACGTAAGATGCGTTCCCGAACATGAAATGCGCATCGCGAACACGCTATACGCGACCCGGAACAGGAAATAAGGCATCGCGAACGGGCGGGACAAGTGAAAAACAAGATGGCCGCGCCCATAGGCGACCGCATGGGTAAGTTCGCGAGATACTATCCCCGAGCACGCAAACAGACTCCCGAACACGCAATACGCGTTCGCGAGCAAGAAAAACGCATCGCGAACGGGCGGGACAAGCAACTACGCGCGCTCGCATAGCTACGCGTAGATCGCGTAGCGCTTTTGTAACTTCGCGTAGCCTCGCGTAGCGCGACTACGCAAACTACGCCCAGGGTTAATCCAAAGCTGTTGAGGTGGTCCATTTCCCTACAGGGGATGGACTTTACGGTGGAACACCGCCCTGGTACAGAACACTCCAATGCTGAGGGTCTGTCCAGATTTTTCCGCCCTAGTGATGAGAACTCCCAGGAGGTAGGGTAGTTCTCCCCACATTTCAGCTGCAGGGGACACGTGTTAGACCTGGTACCATTGGCGTGGGTCTCCCTTCCATTTTTTCGCTATGCCTCCTCTGTTGTTGACCTACTTTTGCTGGTTTAGATGCTTTGGGCACTTTGCCACTGCTAATCAGTGCCAAAGTGCAAGTGTTCCCTATGATAAATTAATGTATAGATTAGTGACTCCATGATTGGCTTATTTGACTTACTGTCAGACCCTGGTATAGTGCACCGCGTGTGCCCAGGGCCTGTAAATCAAATGCTGCTGGTGGGCTTGCAGCACTGGTTGTGCCACCCACTGGAGCAGCTTGGAAAGTGTGTCTCAGGCCTGCCATTGCAGAGCCTGTGTGCAGTCTGGTACTGCCATGTCGACTTGGGAAGTGCACCCACTTACCAGTCCCCAAACCTTGCCTTTGCTGCATGTTAGTCACCCCTAAAGTAGGCCTATGGGCAGGGTGCATTGTATGTAAGAGGTAGGACATGCCCTGATGTGTGTGGCATGTCCTGATAGTGAATTACAGCCAATTTCGTTTTTCACTATTGCAAGGCTACCTGTCCCCATAGGCCAGAATGGGCAGCTTGATTATAACATCCTATAATCCTAACTGACCCAGGGAACATGGTAGAAAAACGAATTTAGTATGCCTGAACTCAGAATGATAAAATACATCTTTTAGTGAAGTTGGCTTTAACATTCTGTGTTTGAAAATACCACTTTTAGAAAGTAGGTATTTTCTTGCCTAACCATCCAGCCTGCCTCTGCTAGCTTGTGTATTGTATGTCTGGGTTTGTGAGTGACAGGGGCTGGGGGACTCCAGGAGACAGGGTGAGTCAGCACTAGGCTGAATAGACCTATTTCATGAGGAGTGGTGGGAGGAGTAGCACCTGGGCCTGAATAGGGCTGTGCCTGCCTTCCACAATGCTGGCTCCACCTCCTGTGGTGTGTCTGATGACCCTGGCCCACACTGACAAAGGAAGAAGTTGTGCACTGGCAGAATGCACCCAGAACTGGTTTGGACTAGGTACAGGACCCTCTGCCTTCAGAGGACAAAGGATTTGCTAGTATAAATATTGGGGCCCAGACCCCAAGACTTTAGATCACTTCTGGGAATCAAGACGAACCTTTGCTGAGGAGAAGAACCAGGAAGCTGAAGGAGGAGGCTACCCCTATGCTGCGTGTTGTTGGGGTTGGCCTGCAGTGGTTACTTTATTGCCAAAGAAAGGAGAAAAGGACTGAGTGTGCTTTCATCATCTTGAGGAAGATCTCCAAGAGCTTGAACATTGAGCTTGCCTCCTGCCTGAAGTCTCAGGGATACAAGACTTCACCCCCAGCTCCCCTCCTGAATTCCCTTGCTGGGAATTGAAGTGCCTACTGCTGTTGGGCCTTCTGAGAGACTGCGTGTCGCTGGGAACTGGAAGCGCGACTCAACGAAGAAGCGTGTTGCCGCCGCAACAGTGTTGTCGCATCGCAGAGTAAGCGTGCTGCCGCTGTTGCATCACCAAAGCGCCGCGCATCACCGGAGAAGCGTGCCACCGCAGCAGTTGTCGTCGCATCGCGGAGTAAGCGTGCCGCCGCTGTTGCATCACCAAAGCGCCCCGCATCACCGGAGAAGCGTGCCGCCGCAGAAGTTGTCGTCGCATCGCGGAGTAAGTGTGCCACCGCTGCCGCTGTCGCCATCGCATCACCGAAGCGCCTCGCATCACCGGAGAAGCGTGCCGCCGCCACAGAGGATGCCGGCGCATCACCGGAGAAGCGTGTCGGAGGGCCTGTCGCGGCTCAGAAGGTCGCTGAGTCGCCGAACGGCCGTCGGGCGTGCACACATCCCGTCTACGTTGTCGCACCGTAAGCAAGATGCCATTTTATCGCATCGCACCGGATCGTCATTGCATCGAAGCGCCATCTCGACGCATCGTAACCGGGCCGCAGTAAGAAACCGACGCATTCTCCTTTCTGCGTGTAAGGAATCGAAGCATCACCTTCCCTGCGACCCTTTTGTTTGTTTTGCGTTAAGCATCCAAAGGTACATTGAGAGTAAAGTGTCGCATTTATCATCTTTATTGAACTGAGCTATTTTCTACCATTTGACAGTCATATTTTTCGTATTGTATTGTGGATTTTTGTCGTTTGGGTCTTGTGTTAAGTCTATATAAAAATACTTATTTTTATACTACAACCTGTGTGGTGTCCATCTGTAGTGTTGTCACTGGGTTACTGTATGTGTTCACAAATGCTTTACACACTGCCTCTGAGATAAGCCTGCCTGCTCGTGCCAAGCTACCAAGGGGGTGAGAAGGGGTTATTTTAGTAGTGTATCCCCCTTACCCTGACTAGAAGCAAGGGTCCCTATTTGGACAAAGGTACCTACCTCTGCCAACTAGAGACCCCCAGTTCTAACACATGGGAACACCCACCGCAGCGCCCATGGAACGCCTCCCTAGCACAGAGTAAGGCAGCGCAGTGATGGAGCAGGGAAAATAAAAAAAATTTAACCCCTAACAAATTTTATAATTAATTAAATAAAATGTTTGTTTAAATGTATTAATCAACACTGTATGTGTGGGAATGGTAATATGCCAATGTGTGTGCTAAATAATCTATTAATGAATGTCCGTGTGTCTAGTTATAACGTAAAAATAAATGCGTACTAATAAAAATAAATGCATGTTATTGTGCTTCATAGAAATAAAACGTGTCGTTGCAAAAACAAATAGTGATGGTAAGTAAGGAACAGCTTAAATGTTGCTTTCTGCTAGGTAACAACTAATTGGGGTACGTAGACGGGAAGGAAACGAAAGGGATATTTTTCTCTATTTTAATTATGTTTTGTTTGCCTCAAATTAGTGCTTCTAAAGTATAACCGAGTGGTGAGATAAAATGGCCGCCAGTGGGAAGATGTGCGCAGGCGCAAGGGAACACATGACACGTGATGAAATGGGAGAAAGCGAGCTCATGGTTTAACAGAGAGGCTAAGATGCAAGTAATGGTCAAGGCTGATGTGACCTAATTGAACTGATAGCGTGCCGTGATGATCAGCAAGAGCCCGTGGGAAACAAGTCAAGAGAAAGGACAATGACTGCGGAGTTCTCGAATGTGTCGAAAGAAGTTACAAATGAACTGATCGAATCGGATGGAAATGTTTAAGCGTATGGGAAAGGAAATGATCCAAGGACCCTTGAATCCAAGAGAACTTGATTAAAGAATGAATAAGCTGACATGCATGGACCAATGAAAGAAAAGCGTGATATTAATGTTGCAACAGTTAGTTAGCAAAGTTAGAATTAGGGTATAAGAGGGCCTACTCTTAGTGGGAGGGGGTCAAGAGAGTTGATGTCAGTCGTGGTTGCAGTCACAGTCAGGAGAGGAGTTGAAGAGTCGTGTTGGTGGCTTCCAGTGCTGGGTGGTCCTGATCGATCCCTTACTGAGCGGGAGATGCTGAAAGACTGTTAGAGGAGACGGGTTGCAGGTAGCTGATGCTGACGAGCTGAAGTTGCTGTTGCTGTCTTTATTTTACAGTTGAGTATGAGAATCAGGCTATTTCTAATTCCTAACTTAGGTTAGAAATCATTAGGCTAAATTAGGAAGCTAGGCAGGTAATTAGGGTTTTGGCTTCATGACAAAATTTCCTTTCTGCAATAAATTGATTATGCTTAATAAAATTGTGAATTTAAGAATGAATAATTGAATAAAGTATTAAAATTCTTTTCATGCTTTTTAAATTATATAAAATTTAAGATTCTTTAAACACAAAATGACTCAGTGGTTATTTTCCTAAATGATTGTGACATAAGTAATTGGTTATTGTGATTCAGCTGGTCTTAATCACTATGAACTAATTTCTTAAATGAATGATTCATCGACAAGCAATAAGCAGGAATATCTTAAGAAATAACTAAAAGAAAGGGACAAAATAAGGTAATAAGATATCCTGGCTCTTCCAGCGGTACATAAATTGGTGTTCTCCATTTAGTTCTCATGCTTCTCCTAGGAGTACAGAATTTCACAAAGGTGTAAAGGAAATCCAGGAGTGTGCGTGTGTGTTAGACGATGTTTATGGGCCCCATCGTCATGTGGATATGAGAAATATAGTTTGCCCCTGGATGACCTATAAGTAACCTAGGAGGAGAATAGTTTTTATTGTACGCGCTGCATCAGATTTCTTGGTAGCAGAGTTATGGTTTTCTATAGATTAGTTTAGTGATTATTGTTTATTGATTATTGATTATTTTTGATGACTAACACTTTATGTTGAGTCGCGTTATGTTATATGTAAGTTTTCACGCTTCTGGGATGTAGGAAGTGGAACACGTGTGGCAAGAGAAGTCACATGGAATTTGGTACATGGTCTGAATTCATTTTGGTTATAACGCAGGTTGTGTTATGTTAGGGATTTCTGTGTGAAAAGTGTGTAAATGAAATAGCAAATCACGTTTACTTGTGAAACTTTGGCCTTAATTCTCAGGAGCCTAGTCTCCACATGTGTCTTATCCCCAGAGAAACGAGTAAATTGTTTGTTTGAAAGAAGGGTAAGGTAGAGGGAAGTGCTACTTTATCGGTGAGAGTAAATAATTCTGTGGTAGGGTAGAGGTAAGCGCTGCCTACTGGAAAAACAGGATTCTTGTGTAAAAGGACAAGGCTGTCACTTTGTTTAGCGAATCAGACTATGGAATTGTTTATTTGTTGTAACTAACGAAGAAAACAGTGAAAAGAAAATTGCCGATAAATTTTGTAAAGGAGGGGTAAAGAGTAGAAGTGACGTGGAAAAGTGCCGCGCTAGGATTGGATAGTGCGCTAGTCACGTGAACACAGAGCAGGAGTGACGTAGAAAAGTGCCGCGCTAGGATTGGTTGGTTCGCGGACGGTGGGAATTGTTCTGATTGGTACTTTAGTGTGAGTCGCGCTGTAATTGGTCGAAGTTCGGTACACAGAAACAGCGTTAGAGTAAAAAGAAAACAAATAGAAAACATGCCGTATTACGAGTATGAAAGGGAGAGAACGTCATGGACGACGAAATTGAAGAATTTCTTTAAGAAAGACAAAAAGGTTATGACTAGAGAGGGACAAATAATTCCTCCGCCGAAATCAGCAGCTTCACACATGATGCTGAAATATGGATATCATACGTGCATATGGTTGGACAATTGGGTAAAATATACAAAGAATGATGGAGCATTGGCTTTCCCTGAAAATGGTTCTTTTAATGTAGCGGTTTTACGGAATTTAAGAGAAAAGATGTTTAAATTGGAACCTAGACCTAGACCGACACAGTTTGAGGCTTTAACAGAATGGGAAGATGAGATGTACGAGCGAGAAAGATTCAGAGGAATGAAAGGTTATGAGTTTGTGCCCGGAAGATTGTGGGGAATGAATCATGAGGACAGAATAAAACGATGGAGATGTGCTAACATGACAGGAGGTTTGTTTCCAGCTTTTACAGTTGAGGAGGGGACTAAGAAAAAACGGACTGAGAAAAAGAAACATATAGAGAGAGAAAAGTATATGCATGAGAGCGAAACGGATGACGAATTGCTGGAAGATATATTAAATAGAAATCCACCTCCGTATCAGCAGAGTTCTACAGTGGTGACACCAAATGCGCCACCAATAGAGACTATGCGAAATAAAAGTCCGGAAAAGAGAAATGAGGTAAATAGGTCACAAGAACAAATGAGAACTTCTCAAAATGAGGGAATAGAAAGCGAAAATGCAAGCGAATTGGCAAGGACAACAAAAGAACTAACTGAGAAAATTAGAGAATTAACGAAAAATATGGAAGCAGTTACTGTGCCTGTAACAATAGGTCCAGTAATACCAGTTTTTGAGAATCAGAAAATTGATGAACGATCTTTGGTGATTCCCTTGAGTTCACAATTTCAGAGAGAAAAGGAAAGAATGGAAACAAGTCCAGGTACAAGCAATTTGGCTAGTGCTTACAGACCAAGTCCACCTGAAAATTTGACAATAAATGAGTGTAACGGTAGAAAAATACCTATGGTAACTGAATCTGCAACAGTGACACCTGAAAAGAGTGGAAATTGGACAGAAATAAATAGTACTCCCATAGGTCCGACTCCTGATGAGTTAAATGAGTGGATGAAAGCTTTTAAAATAAAAGAAACAGAAGAAAAACCATTAGATGTGATCAGATTGAAAATAGATATGGAAGAATTAATTCTAGGAACGATTGGTACTGAAAAGATAAAAAATTATCAGGATGATGAAATAATGTTTCTGTGCAAAAGTATAACATGGAGGGCAAAGAATTTACATGACAAACTAGAAGAAGTGGCTAGTGAGATTGGGATAGATTTTGCAAAAGTAAAAACATTGCAGAAACCATACAGAGTAGACTTTTGTGAAAAAGATATTGAAAATTTGAATACAGCAGGAAGGCTGACACAGATAAAGGAGTTGATTGTGTTGTTGAGAAAATGGGGTGATGTGGACAGGTGGAAGGTTAGATGGACAAAGAAGAATGAGAAAAGTATAGACAAAGGTTCATTGGCTTTTATGATAACAGAAAAAGAACCTGTTGCTAAAGAATACCCTATGAGAGAAACTCCAGGTGGTAGTTACGTGCATGTTCCCTGGACTAGGCAGGACATCCTGTCATTTACAAATGACTTTCCAAAGTTAAGAGAGAAGCCAGTTGAGTGGTACCGACAAGTAGAAAGGTTTGTAAAGGTCTCAAAAGTGTTGTGGATAGATTTGGATGGATTGTTTGACATAGTGGTACCAACGGATCTGTGGTCAGAATGTAAGATTACGGTTGACTGGCCAACTACAGAATATCCAAGAGATCCTAAGACAGGAGCTCCAGGACCAGATGTGATGAAGAAATACGACAAGGTGATTACCTTTTTGAAGAATAAGATTCCTCCCAAAGAGACAGATTGGGTTAAGATTGATAGAACTACACAGGAAAGTAAGGAGTCTGTACATGCATATTATGAGCGATTGTTATTGGTTTTCAAGCAGTATAGTGGTTATGAGGAATTGAGTGAAAAGGACATGAGTCATTTTGTATACCGATTTGTGTTTGGCCTGAAACAAGAAATAAGCGATATGATTAAGCAACATATGATAAACTGGCAGAATGGAAGTGTAGATGAGGTGCTGAGGTATGCTAAGTATTGTAGTGATGAAATAGAGAGTAAACAGCGTAAGTTGAAAGAAAAGGCAATGTGGGCACAAGTGAAAGTGGCAGAAAAACAAGAAGCCCAGTTGGACAATAATAATGGAAACGAATCAGGACAGAATAAGATGCGACCAAACATAGGTAAAGGAAAAGGTCAAGTGAGTCTAGAAGAGGCAAAGAAGAAATGGCCATGTCATAATTGCGGAAAATTAGGGCATTGGAGAAATGAGTGTAAGTTCCCACCTAAACCTAATCCGGAACATCAATCATTAACTCCACAGGTGCAGAATGAGGTAGTTGTTCAACAAAGTCAGGTGCCACAACCACCACTTCCCAACACTGTTAACCAGCAAAGATACAGTACAGAAACAGGATTCTACGGAGGAGAGCAGGTAACACAGTTGCCGCGAGCAGCTAACATTTCTCAGTATTGGTTGCGTCAGAGTGAGGATGACCCGGATGAAAGTTTCTGACGGTGCGCAGGAGAGGGGAAAGAGTGCGTGCTTGGCGCAACTCTAGAGGTAGATCAGTCTGGTCCCTTTGTGGATGGAGAAGTGAATGGTGCAAACGTAACATTCCTTGTCGATACTGGAGCTACCCGTTCTACTGTTAGATCAGTGGAAATTCCAAACCTTCCTCTCTCAGGTGAATACATCCAAGTGGTAGGAGTAGCCAATCAGCAGATTAAAACCCCACTTACTGAATTGGTGGAAGTAAAAATTGGTTCTTTTAGCAAAATGCATAAATTTGTAGTGTGCGATTGTAGTCCTGTAAATCTTTTAGGTCGTGACCTTTTGTGCAAAATGAATTGCACAATTTATTGTACGCCAGATGGAATAGGTTTCCAGACTTCAGATGAAGATGTTTTGTATAAAGTAACTTTGATGAATCAAGAACCTGAAACGAATGGTTTATTTCCTGCATTTGATGCAGAAAAACTTCCAGAAGAACTGAAAAGTACAGTAAAAGAAAGTGTGTGGGATTTTACAGGAGAGGACATTGGATTAATGAGAGAAGTTGATCCCGTAAAAGTAACAGTGAAAGAAGGGATAATTTATCCAAACACGCCACAGTACAAATTAACTCCAGAAATAATTGAAGGAATAACTCCTGTGATAAATAAGATGATTGAACAGGGAATTCTGAAAGAAATCATGAGCAGTCCATGTAATTCACCTATTATGGGACTGAAAAAGCCAAATGGAACATATAGAATAGTACAGGATTTGAGAAAGATCAACAAAATAGTTGTACCATGTTGTCCAATAGTGCCAAACCCTGCAGTAATTCTATATCAAATCCCACATGAAGCTGAGTGGTACACTGTGATAGATTTGTGTCACGCATTTTTCTCTATTCCTTTGCATCCAGATAGCCAGCCATTATTTGCATTCCGGTTCGGAGAGCGTATTTTGGCATGGTGCCGAATTCCACAGGGGTATACAGAAAGCCCCTCAATTTTTAATCAGATTCTAAAGAAATCTCTGGAAGATTTAAAAATGCCAGAAAAATCAGTGATGGTGCAGTATATCGATGACCTATTGGTGGCATCGAAAACTAAAGAAGCATGTGTAAGTGACACAATTGCTTTACTGAACCATTTGGAGAAAAGAGGACATAAAGTGTCCCCTTCAAAATTGCAGTTTTGTCAGAAAGAAGTCCAGTATTTAGGGCATAAAATTGAGAAAGGAGTGCGGAAAATAGCGACAGAAAGAGTAAGAATGATTCAAGGAATGAGAGCACCAATGACTCAAAGAGAGGTAAGAATGTTTTTGGGAATGGTTGGATATTGTCGACAGTGGATAAGTGGATTTTCTTTGATTGCAAAACCCTTACAAAAATTGACAAAGAAAGATGTAAAGGACCCTTTTGAGTTAAACAAAGAAGAAATGAAATCTTTCAAAGAATTGAAAAAGAAACTGTGTGAGGCCCCTGCTTTAGGCATGCCTGATTATGAGAAGGATTTTGAGTTGTACTGCAGTGAAAGAGATGGATGTGCATTTTCAGTACTGGTACAAAAACACGGGACCATGAAAAGGCCAATCGCTTACTTTTCAGCTGTTTTAGATCCTATAGCAAAAGCATTGCCTGGGTGTCTGAAAGCAGTTGCTGCTACTTGTGTAAGTCTGGAACAAAGTGAAGGTATAGTGATGGGGTATCCACTGAGAGTGTATGTTCCCCATTCAGTAGAAATTCTTTTGACAAGAACAAAAACACAGTACATGACACATAGTCGGCTGACTAAGTACGAAAAAGTCATCTTGAGTGCTGAAAATGTGACCATAGATAGATGCATAAATGTAAATCCTTCTACATCATTGCCAGATGAAGAGAGTATAATTGAACAAGACGAAGTAGATCATGATTGTCTGAATGTGCTGGAATATTGCACAAAACCAAGAGCTGACATAAAAGATGAACCGTTAAAGGAATCGGATTATGTCATGTTTGTAGATGGTTCATGTTTACGCACAAAAGAAGGAGTGTTAAGCGCAGCTTACGCAGTATGCACAGTGGCAACTGTGATGGAAGCGTCTTGTCTGAAAGGAGTTAGGTCTGCCCAAGTTGCAGAACTAATTGCTTTGATTCAAGCATGTAAATTGGGGAAAAATGTACGAATCACGATTGTGACCGATAGCCAATATGGTTTCGGCATCGTACACGATTTCGGTCAGATTTGGTCACAAAGAGGATTTTTGACATCTGCAGGAACACCTATCAGAAATGGAGATTATGTTAAAAAACTGCTTGAGGCGATACAGTTGCCTAAACAAATAGCTGTAGTGAAGTGCAAGGCGCATAAGAAAAACGAAGACTACATAGCGGTCGGCAATAATTATGCTGATGAGATCGCTAGATATTGTGCGGAAAACATGGCGTCACTGAACAAAAATAGAGAAAGGGAACATGTCTCTTGTCCTTTGCTTTTCACTAATACAGTCGAAACATGGGATGAAGTAAGGCAGTTACAAGAAACAGCAAGAGATGAGGAAAAAGATTACTGGATAAAAGCAGGATGTAGAAGACAGGAAAATAATGGTGTGTGGGTATACAGAGATGAAAGACCAGTTATGCCTGATAGCATGATTGCAGACATGGCACGGATGTACCATGGACAAGCTCATATTGGGAGAGATGCAATGATTAGACTTTTTAGACAAACCTGGTATAACCCAAAATTCAGAGCCATTGCTGAAAGTCTTTGTCAAAGATGTCTTATTTGTCAACAGTTTAACCCAGGAAGAAAAACAGTAGTGAGTCTAGGAACAATAGGACGAGAAGGAGGTCCATTCACAAGAATGCAATTGGACTTTATCGAGATGCCCCCTAGTAACAGATTAAGATATGTTCTAGTGGTCGTCTGTTTGTTCTCTCGTTGGGTGGAGGCATACCCCACAAGAAGGAATGATGGAACAACAGTGGCAAAACTTATGCTGCGAGAGTTCATTCCAAGGTATGGTTTTCCAGTCACGGTTGAGACAGATAGAGGAACACATTTCCAAAATGAGTTGATCCAATTGATTTGTGAAGCACTGAGTATTAAACAAAAACTACATTGTGCTTACAGACCAGAGGCTTCTGGGGTAGTAGAGCAGATTAATGGAACGATTAAAAACAGATTGGGAAAAATGTGTCAAGCTACAGGACTCAAATGGCCGGATGCACTGCCTCTTGTTCTGATGACCATCAGAAGCATCCCTGAAAAGAAAACGGGACTCAGTCCTCATGAGATGATCATGGGACGAGCAATGAGACAAGCACACGTACCCGTCAACAAGTTATTAACTATAACTGATGATCTAGTACTGGATTATTGCAAGGGACTGGCTGATGTGGTGCGTTCTGTGTTTCATCAGGTTGGACCGGATGCGACCACTCTTGAAAGAAAACCAGCTCACGACTTGAATCCAGGAGACTGGGTCCGCATAAAAGTCCACAGGAGAAGAAACTGTCTAGTTCCGCGTTGGGACGAGCCAAGACAGGTAATCCTAGTGACAACGACTGCCGTCAAGTGTGCAGGAGTGAAGAACTGGGTTCATGCCAGCCACACAATCAGAGTTCCAGAACCTACAGATCGACATGTGAGTCGGCGTCTGGAAGTGTGGGATAAAAGTTTAACGGCTGGGACAACAAAGATAAAGGAAAGGGTGCCAGAACTTGAAGATCGACCTGAAAGTCGACATCTGGAAACCCCAACTGCAAGTACCTCTAGAGAAGAAGAAGAAGAAGAAAGAAATTCAGAAATTCCAGAACCTGAAGATCGACCTGTAAGTCGACATCTGGAAATATCTGACACAACTTCAGACTCTGATGATTCAGTTGAAAACCGTGAAGAGTTCCTAAGGAAAACTTGGGGTTATAAACCAATTAGAGAAGAAACTGAGCAAGAAATTGAGTTAGATGAACAACCAGGTACAAGTTATGGTGGAACTCCTTCAGAAACAATATTAATAGATGAAGTAGGGAAAGAAGTACACAAAAGATTAGAAAATCGAGAAGAACCCCGAGGAGCAATAGGGACAGATAGAGAAATAGAAGAACAGGGAAATTTAGAAACAGAAAAGGAGAAAAACACCAAATCGGAAAAACACCGAGGAGGGACAGTAATAAGGGAAAACCAAAAGGAGAAGACAGATCCACCAGTAGGAGATGACGAGATTATAAGTTTCAAAATAAGAGACAATAGTGAGACAGTTGAAACAGAAACAGAAGAAAGTGGAGGAGAGGAAAAAGCAAAGACTGAATCAAGAAAAAGAAATTGGAAATCAGAAAGAGAAGAAAGAGAAGGTGAAGCCAAAAGGCCAAGAAAAGGAGATAATTGGCCCAACAGCTATGTAAGAAAATTGAGATATAGAATAATAAGAGCGGAAGACGAAGGTGCTGAACAAGTAAATGAAGTAACAAGTCAAAAGGGACAAGAAAAACCCAGTGGAAAAAGATTACAAAAGTCCAAAAGGACAAAGAAAGTGAATTCAAAATTTAAGTCACCTGAGTGGCTGTATATTGCACTAACTGATTACAAAGAAGAAGAAGAAAACACTCACGGAAACCAGAGACTGAGAAGTCGGATGGGAAAAGGTGAGATGCAACAAAACTGAAGTGAAGACTTATAGTGCTTCTGCCGGACATGACAATTTTACTGGATGTGACAAATCACCGGATGTGACAACGAAAGAATTCTGGAGAGAATTAAAAGAAAGTACCAAGCAAAGACTTTTTGAAAGCAGAGTGGCATCTAAGTCATTTCTGAGGTGTAGTGACACAATTTTCTGAAACTTAAAAAAATAGAAAAAGAAAAATGGAAAATAATAGGGATAGAAGAGATAAATGTGAATTTATAAAGAGATGGTGCAAAATGTGCTGCTTTTGTACAGGGTTATTAATGACCATATGGATAGTTTTAGCAATCACAATTCCTATTAGTGTAGCTGTGATAGAAGCAAAAAATGATACTAAACTAGAAAAAGAAACTAGTATTAAAGAACCAGTTATTTTAAGAAGTAGTGCAGAGTTGCATAAGGATAGGTCAGTAACAGATTTTTCAAAGAATGTTTTTACAAAATTGTTGTATGAGTACGTAGAAACAATGGACGTAAGAGATTGTTATGTTTGTATGCAATTGCCTGCATCAGTATCAGAAGGTGTGACTTATCATCACCTACCTCTGACTTATGGAATAACATGTAGTGTAATAGCGAGTTTATTTTATAAAACAGGTAGATTAGAATCTTATTATACTGATATAGATAAGATTTTTGCAAACATTCCAGTAGTACCAGAACTTAACAAAGTAAAACCAGCAAAAGTTTTAGGAGAATTCTTTTTAGAACATAGAAAATTAACGTTAGAAGAAATAGTTAGTAACAACCTTACCTGTGAGTTAAAGAAAGAAGAAAAAGTATTTTTAGAAATGGTTGAAGAAAGAAGAATGAAATTTCAAAAAGAAGCAATAAAAGAGGAAGGAAAACGCTTATGGACGTTTGAGGAAGGAAATCATGAAGGGAAAAAGATAAATGCAGCAATGACATTAGACTGGCCGCAAACAGGAAAGTTGTGCATTAGGAGAAATAAGACAGTCTATGACAATTACTTTGTAGGTTCCAGTATCTGCCATGACAATTATCAAATTCTGGGAGGTTGGGGATTCAAAGGTGGAAAGGACCCAATATTTCCAGGTATCTATTATGTTTGTGGGAATAGAGCTTATTACAGGTTACCGGACCATTGGTATGGAACTTGCTATGTAGGCCTGGTCTTTCCAAAAAATTTTCACATGGACAGAGAAGAAAAGGGAACATACAAGATGATTAATAGATTTACACGTAGAAAGAGGGAAAGTTTTTCAGAAATTGTAGGTGATATTTTTGGAGCATTGATACCAGCAGTGGGAATATCTTTGAATGCATTTAAAATTCGGAAGTTATCCACAGTAGTAGATCGTTTGTCTACAGATACTGCGGGAGGGTTCTTAATGGTAAATACCGAAATGGTTGCCATGAGAGCTATGGTGATGCAAAATCGGCTTGCCCTTGATATTCTTTTGGCAAAAGAGGGTGGAGTCTGTGGAATGTTGAAAGTCCAACATTGTTGTACTTACATTCCTGATAACAGTGAAAATATACAGAAGTATATTACAAATATTACAAGTTTGCACAAAGAATTAGTTCCACTGGAGGTTGAAAGTGTTTTGGGAAAACTTGGTAGAGGGTTTTCCTCAGTAGCGAATTGGTTAACTAGGATGAGTAGACTAGTGATAGGGAAAGTTATAATAGTAGCAACTATAGTAATATTGTTAGCCATGATATTGAAAATAGTAATAACATGTATAAAGAGAAAAGTAAGACAGAATAAGATAAGAAGAAATAACAGATTAATGAGAGAAAGAGAGAGAGAAATGGGTGAAATTGAGTTGGAGAAAATGAAAGAAAGCATGTACAAAGAGACTAAAAGGCAAGATGAAGAAGAAACAGATGTATAAATAACAGAAAGCAAAGGATGAAAGACATGCTGCCTGAAAAGAAGTATGACTTGGGTTTTATGTGGTGATTTAAAAATCACCAAAGGGGGAGTTGATGGAGCAGGGAAAATAAAAAAATTTAACCCCTAACAAATTTTATAATTAATTAAATAAAATGTTCGTTTAAATGTATTAATCAACACTGTATGTGTGGGAATGGTAATATGCCAATGTGTGTGCTAAATAATCTATTAATGAATGTCCGTGTGTCTAGTTATAACGTAAAAATAAATGCGTACTAATAAAAATAAATGCATGTTATTGTGCTTCATAGAAATAAAACGTGTTGTTGCAAAAACAAATAGTGATGGTAAGTAAGGAACAGCTTAAATGTTGCTTTCTGCTAGGTAACAACTAATTGGGGTACGTAGACGGGAGGGAAACGAAAGGGATATTTTTCTCTATTTTAATTATGTTTTGTTTGCCTCAAATTAGTGCTTCTAAAGTATAACCGAGTGGCGAGATAAAATGGCCGCCAGTGGGAAGATGTGCGCAGGCGCAAGGGAACACATGACACGTGATGAAATGGGAGAAAGCGAGCTCATGGTTTAACAGAGAGGCTAAGATGCAAGTAATGGTCAAGGCTGATGTGACCTAATTGAACTGATAGCGTGCCGTGATGATCAGCAAGAGCCCGTGGGAAACAAGTCAAGAGAAAGGACAATGACTGCGGAGTTCTCGAATGTGTCGAAAGAAGTTACAAATGAACTGATCGAATCGGATGGAAATGTTTAAGCGTATGGGAAAGGAAATGATCCAAGGACCCTTGAATCCAAGAGAACTTGATTAAAGAATGAATAAGCTGACATGCATGGACCAATGAAAGAAAAGCGTGATATTAATGTTGCAACAGTTAGTTAGCAAAGTTAGAATTAGGGTATAAGAGGGCCTACTCTTAGTGGGAGGGGGTCAAGAGAGTTGATGTCAGTCGTGGTTGCAGTCACAGTCAGGAGAGGAGTTGAAGAGTCGTGTTGGTGGCTTCCAGTGCTGGGTGGTCCTGATCGATCCCTTACTGAGCGGGAGATGCTGAAAGACTGTTAGAGGAGACGGGTTGCAGGTAGCTGATGCTGACGAGCTGAAGTTGCTGTTGCTGTCTTTATTTTACAGTTGAGTATGAGAATCAGGCTATTTCTAATTCCTAACTTAGGTTAGAAATCATTAGGCTAAATTAGGAAGCTAGGCAGGTAATTAGGGTTTTGGCTTCATGACAAAATTTCCTTTCTGCAATAAATTGATTATGCTTAATAAAATTGTGAATTTAAGAATGAATAATTGAATAAAGTATTAAAATTCTTTTCATGCTTTTTAAATTATATAAAATTTAAGATTCTTTAAACACAAAATGACTCAGTGGTTATTTTCCTAAATGATTGTGACATAAGTAATTGGTTATTGTGATTCAGCTGGTCTTAATCACTATGAACTAATTTCTTAAATGAATGATTCATCGACAAGCAATAAGCAGGAATATCTTAAGAAATAACTAAAAGAAAGGGACAAAATAAGGTAATAAGATATCCTGGCTCTTCCAGCGGTACATAAAATGGTGTTCTCCATTTAGTTCTCATGCTTCTCCTAGGAGTACAGAATTTCACAAAGGTGTAAAGGAAATCCAGGAGTGTGCGTGTGTGTTAGACGATGTTTATGGGCCCCATCGTCATGTGGATATGAGAAATATAGTTTGCCCCTGGATGACCTATAAGTAACCTAGGAGGAGAATAGTTTTTATTGTACGCGCTGCATCAGCGATTTGCCCTGCATTGCCTTACTCAAGATTTATGAGGCTACTCAAAGCCACGCAATGTGACTTTACGTGGCTTCATAAATCTGACTCAGAGCCTTGCGTCACGCATTCACGACTCTGCTTGGTGCAAATGTGACGCAAGGCTCTCATAAATATCTCCTCAGTGAATTCTATTTATTTCCTCACCTTCTGAGCTCAAACCCGCTGGGTTGTCCCCCTTGTGTCCAGGGTGACTGAGAGTCTAGGACAATGGGCAGACACATGACAGCACGCTGGAGACTTTGTCACATTCAGTGTGGTGCCTAGACACAATGTGTGCGTTGTCCACAGTGAAAGACTGGGGGGGGGCTCATGGTCTCCGGCTCATAGACTTCTAATGCCACAGACTTCAGTGTAAACTGAATTATAGTGCCTTACTGTGTCAGTGCTATAAATACATTCGAGGTTATCTCTCAGCCCAGAAGATGCTGGGATTCTGTGTCTTTTGTGGTTCTCTTCATTTTTACTGTTTAGCCCCTGGCTGCTGTGAATACATCTGTTTGTAAAGTGACTGGAGTTTTATTATTAGTAGGTGTCCGATTATATTGGCGCTGCAGACCCCCATCACCACCTAAACTAAGCCTTGACTGCTTGGGCACACAACCACTGGGAGAGTGAGGACACAAAAAGGAAGACAGGGAATGCGTGAGCAGAGCAATAGTACTCACCGCCTGGGGGCGACACTGGTGAACAACAGTTACTCAATAACAAAATAATGTATGCTGTACACATAATAATTTTTTCAATAAAGGAATAGATATATTTTTTCTAAAAACAAGGCTTATGATCTGAATGCACTGTATATGAGCGTGCGATTTATGTGTGTGAGAGGCAGAAAAAGAATAACATAGGGAAGATTATTTTGTCATTGGCTACTATAGCCCAGTTCCCTTTGTGTCTAGAAGGGTGGCTCTCAAATTTGTTCTTTGAACAACAGTTACTCACCAGAGAACTGCCCACGAGTCGCTGACTGCCTCAGGACTGGGGAGAAGGCTCGCCAAACACCCACCACTGACATGCCTGAATGTTTTATTTATTTGAGGTTTCGCACAGCACGGACCACATCCGGCCAGCGTCAGAGTGCTTTCCATCTGAGAGAGGCCCTGAGGAGAGCCCCTTTCTTCAAAAAGCAAACAAGGGCCTAAGCAGCATGTACTGTACACGTAGAAAGTCAATATTACAAAATGACTTTTCTGATGGATACTTCTAACGGCAGATTTCTCTCCTTTACATCATCCCCAGGTGCCAGACTAGATCTGGAAGCTTTAAACGGCATTGCTCCCTCGCTCTGTAGGTGGCATTGTGCGGCTCCGCGTAGACCCCGTTACACTACAGAAGTGATGGAGCCACATATAAGTACCATCCCTGCGCACTGACATCAGTTCCTTCTTTCTGCACCTTCGTACAAATTGTGCTGCATTTTCCTGCATGATGACTCAGGACTGCACACTCATAAATTCAGCTTTCATGGTATTGATGTGCGAGGTGGTAACAGAGAGCTTCAATTGAGACGTAGGGAAGCGATGTGGATAATGAAATTGAAGGCTGTGGAGCTTGGAATGAACGTGGATAATGAATTGCAGTATTTTCTTGGACAATTAATGTATTCCTTGGGATAATGATGTGTAAACTAGATCATTATATATATCATTAGAGAATGTAATTGCTATTAGACTCACGATTGTGACTTACTTTAATGTTTTGGGATGTCTAATGGATTAAGAAGTAAAGAAGGGCCAATTGCCCTCTGGGTACCAACAAGAGGATGTTAATGTATAACTGTCATGACTGAATCAAACTATCTTTGATATTCATTGTACAATTATCTCTAGATACATTTAATAGAGTATTGGTCTTTGGACACTTTTATTGGTACAAGACTGGCATTGATTGTTGACAATGAGACACTGAGATGGCTCCAACTCACTACGGTGATTTTATACGTTTTCACTTACTCTGGATCTTTTGTCTGTTTGATCTTAAAATAGGCGACTCCCTGTTTGACTTGGTCCGCTCTAGATGAACTTTATTAAATATTGACTGTTCTGATGGGACAACTTGACCCGCATATGTATATATATAATTTTTTTGAAAATATTCTGTAGGTTGTCTTCGGTCTTTATTATTCATATCAAATGGTATTCTGGACGCTAAGCAGAGGGGGCTCGATTTACACAGGACTCTTTTTATTTATGGTGGTATTTATACGGAAAGATGAGCTTAATCCATATATTATGGTGTGGGGTCGATCACTATCATGACTCTTATTACAAATGGAAGAGTATCATTACGATATTGCAATATGGGATTTGTTGACTTGGCTAACATTAATATTGCTAAACTTATCAGGGAGTTAGATTTAGGTTGGCGGTGTGGTTACATTATAAGTACTAATTTTGGGACCCTATTTTGGTCCAATTTTTCCATTTGAGGGACACATAGTTCATGATAAATAATATACTATTGAGATACTCTAAGATGGCGTACTCGGTTTTTTATAGTGAAAGGATCACGGGAGGTCTTCTGGCAAATAACAGTATCGAGTCATTTAGACACTCAAAGATGGCAGACTCATTTTTTTACGAAGTAACGGTCACATGCCCGGATATGGTGTATTTATTGAGATACAAACATGGCGCCTATGGTGCACGCCGAACGGAGTACTTTCCGGCCGTGATTTCTACTGATACTGTGAGTACGTACTAGATTGGGGTGCAATGAAAACGCGTAATTATTGGGTATGGGGTATCTGACTGCGCTTGTTGAATTTCGTGCTGACAAATGGCCCGGACGCTCTAATTTTCTATATAGAGCTGACATGTGTGCATATACCTTTTGGTTACTGGCAGGATTTGGTCTATGATACGATATAAGTGATTTTCACTGTACTAATGTGAGTGCAATTACCTTCGGGTTGCAGGCAAGATTGGGTCTACCGACACGCTTACTTTTTGGCGTGCAGGCCAATGCCTAGTATTTTCGCGTTGCAAGGCGGTTACAGGCTGACACGCTAAAATTTATTGTCGACTTTGTACCCTGGCAGCTATAAACGAGTGAGACAGGATTTGGGTCTATAGACGTGTGTTTTGCTTAAAGCTAACTACTAGTAGCTTATACGTTACTCCATTCAGTGAGAGCAATGAATTTCGGGTGATAAGATGTGCGGGACTTTACTGGATAGCATGATTAGGCAACGCTTGTAGAGCCAAGTAAGGATATATAATTTACTGAGGGGTGTTACTCTCTCCTTCCTAGATCTTGGACTCGTGATTCCTATTTACTATACATAACAAGTGATCGTCTTATTACTTTGGATTTACCCAGTGAGTCTCTTACAGGGGGCTTCAGGTGAGCGCATTCGAGCTGTGTACTGTGGGTTATAAACCCACTTTTGTGACTCGTGTTATATACCAAAAAGTCATAAAGTGCTGAGGGCACGCATTTGTCTTTTTCTTTTCTTTCTCTTTAGCCTCTAACGTGTAATACGTTTGGAGATTTCTGAATTATTTTGGTACTTTGAAATTTACCCGGAGTGCTTACGAGAGGGGGCTATAAGGTGACTGTTATTATTTTTTGATTTTTAAGTTTGGCTATTGAATACTACTGCCAACTTGAAGTACTTAATTTGGTTTTAGTTGCACTTACAGGCTACTAGTGTGCAAGGTACAACTGGTGGTTTGTGGATCGATCGGATTGTGGATTTGAACTCGTTACAGAATCAGGTTAATATTATGGATGAATCAGTTTATCTTTAGCCTTTCTAATTCTCTTAACACCCTATATTTCTTATAATGTTACCGCATGTATGCATCTTTAATTACGGGTGCTGGTGTTAGGTTACTCTTTTTCACTTGACGTACAACATTGGATATTTTTCCTCTTTCTCCCATTTTCCATTTTCATTGCCTTTTTTCTCCTATAATCTTTTCATTTACTTTTGGGACAAGGAAGATGGTTCTGCTGGGAACTACTTACCACTACATTGCATGTTATCTCTTTGGTGATGGAGACTTTGTTGCATGACACAAGGGTGTTTATGGTCACTTTGTCTCCAAATTAGGAGTATTTATGGTAACACATCTTTTATTTGGAATTACAGCCCTGAAGAAGTCAATGTGTGTAAATACACACGACGAAACACGTGTTGGCTGCAGATTGCTTTGTCGCATATCAGCATTTGTGGTAGCTGTATACTGATTGAAAATGTAATGTTGAACATCGGACGCTGAGTACCCGAACAAAGAAATAAAGTGGAACAAAGTACAATAAGAGACTTTATTACTGTTGGACTTTTCATTTATAATTTTGAGTGCTCAGGGAGGAAGTTTATTGTCATTGTACTCCCGTCTTTGGAGGGACTATCTGGGGTTGAATTGGCAGCCGACCTCTCTTCCCTTGGAGCACCGATATGTATTTTTCATCAAAACACTTGCCCTATATTATTGTTGAGCGCCCACTTATCCTGTACTTTGCCTGGTTGGCAATTTGTGACGTTTTTTATGGTTCAGGCCTTGGGCATCCACAGGGGCTATACTGGTAGATATGAATTGAGACAAGGAAGCCGCGGATCTTTTAAAAAATCTCAGCTCAGGAAACTCAGTGGGCATAGCCTTGGGATTACTAAGAGTAACAAGAAAGAAGGATTGAAAGATAAATTCTTACGATTAGAGAGTCTTAAGAGAGCAGAACTGTCTAAATGGTGGGATGCTGCCACGTTAAAACAATATTTAACTTTGAATAGGATACATCGTGGCCTTAGGTCACAGATTATACCAATTTACGATGACTTGGAACCAGACTTACTTACACAGTGGGAGAAGGAGCTTACCAACAGTTCTAAAAGTTTAATGAATATTCTGATTGAAAATGCAGACAGAAAGATTATGAGACTATTACAAGAGATTCAGGTCTTGGAAGATGGAATTAAAACTCTAAATTTACCAGAGCCGACTGAGAAAAACGATGCCATTTTAGAAGAGGTGTTGACAAAATTACAGGATGAGATAAAGCGGAGAAAGGCTAGAAAACTCAAACGCGACGAAATAGATTATAAGAACTGGCGCATTTTTACATTTGCAAAGCACTTTGATCATCTGGTCAATAAAGACTCATCCACAGGGAGAAAGGAAAATTCCACAGTAGTTAGTGAGGCAAGTACCTCATCCAGCAATATCTCAAGCAGTGAGAGTGAAGACCCGGGTGAGGCCCCTCCAACCAGGTGATTGAGAATAGTTTTTTAAAGGAGGTACGCCGGATAAGGATGGGCAATCGAGAAACGGGCACAAGACGCAGAGAAATAGAGGCACAAAAACAAGGAGAGGAACAAGGGGGCAGGGAGCAATCAAACGAAAGATGGGGCATGAGGTCACGCTCTTGGAAGAAATAATAGACATTAGAGATACTGAAACTTCTAATCAAATTGATGTGATTAATTTGTCTGATTTTGTGTTAACACCAGAAATGATTACATTGTTGAAAAAAGGTTCGGGATTTTGTCCAGTGACATATTGGGATTGGTTTTCAACTAAAGTTGATCTGTATAAGTTTGTAGGACTACTGAAATTAAAAAGTTTTTTGCTGCAAATCCCACAAGAGAATTTCACTGTAATGTAACGAGTGCAATGAGTGAATTAACAATACAGGATGTCTATGACACCAAGACATTATTATCACTGACGGAAAATGAAAATGATCCTATGACCATGACCAAGCTCCTAGAGGACTTGGAATTAAGTACGGACTGGAGTAAGGAGAGTGGACTTAAGAACAAATCAAAATGGACTCCTCAATTGACCTCCGGTAACAACATAGATGTTTTTTTATAAAGCCATGAATCATGAGATAGACAAAATCATTGAAGGAAAAAAGAACAGGGGACTATGCCCGGGGTGTGACAACTTAACTGCCTTAGAGAGACAGGCACTGAAAACATTAAGGGACAATGAAGACCTAATAATACGGGTAGCTGACAAAGGTGGAAACATCATCCTTATGAACAAGACTGATTATGACGACGAGATTATGTCTCAGCTAAATAACACAGTTTACTATGAAAGACTGGATAGGAATCCGATACAGCCTTTAACGGGCAAGATCAAAAAAGAACTCAAACAGTGGTATGACAGAGGACTATTAAGTTATGACGAGTATCTTTATCTGTTGGTTGATCGCCCTAGATTCCCCTGTTTATACACCCTTCCCAAGATTCATAAAAACCCTACCAAACCACCGGGGAGACAGATTGTATCGGGAATAGGGGGACCCACGGAAAGACTATCGCAATTCGTAGATACATTTCTCTGACCATACGTGGCCAATTTGCCGTCTTATATACAGGATACAAAGCACATTTTGAATCTGTTAAATTATGTCACTTGGGAACCAGGGATGATACTTGTGACCTTGGATGTGATATCTCTCTATACTAATATTCATCATAACCTGGTGATCATGGCTTTAAGATCCTTTTTGAACAGAAGACCTGTGGAATATTTTGAGCATACGGAAATGCTACTTGACATGACCCGAATGATATTGGAAGACAATGTATTTTTGTTTGATAACAAATGGTACAGGCAGATACTTGGGACTGCTATGGGTTCCAGATTAGCTCCATCTTTTGCCAATCTCTTTATGGGTTGGTTTGAGGAGGAGCGGATCTGGGGCCCTATAGGTGGACACTGGATTGACAAGATATACTACTGGGGAAGGTATATCGACGACTGTTTACTACTATGGACAGGTTCGATACATGAATTGGAGGAGTTCTTCTTATATTTGAATGACAATTACTATGATTTGAGATTTACTACGCATTTTGATATGACACGTATTGTTTTCCTAGATGTAGAACTTTACGTATCTGGGGACAAGATTTGCAGCAAAATGCATAGAAAAAGTACATCCTGCAATGCTCTACTCCATGCTGATAGTTGCCACCCAAAATGTCAAATTACCTCTATCCCTTATGGGGAAATGGTGAGGGTACGTAGGAACAGTTCAGAGGAGAAGGAGTTTGAAGACACTATAAGGGACATGAAGCATAGATTTGCACTAAGGGGTTATAACAAACGGACTACTGAGGACGCGGCTCTAAGGGCACGTAAATTGAAAAGGAAGAATACATTGAAGCCTGCAGCAAAACAGACAAAACCTGAAATGGCAAATAAAATCAGACTGGTGACAAATTTTAACTCAGAGACCAATAAGCTATACTGTGCTTTATAAAACATTGGTATATACTCCGATCAGATAAGTGCCTTGTACCATACCTTACTGCAACACCAAGCTTGACTTTCAGGAGAGGACAAACCCTTGCAAATATAATGAGTCCCAGCTATCCACGACCTTCTAGACGAAGTAACTGGTTAAGTGACCACACTAAAGACTTCTATAAGTGTGGACGGTGTAGCACATGTAGATGGGCAGTTGACAGAGTGACCCAATTCAACTTCAACAATATGGGTGATCACACTATACGTATGTTCATTAATTGTGACACAAAATTCGTGATTTATGTTATCATCTGTACATGCAAGAAAATATATGTTGGGAGTACAATCAGATGTCTGCAAGAGAGAATCTCTGAACATTTTAGGGCATTGAAAAATGGTGATACTAAGTACCCAATTGTCTCCCATACCCTGTATGATGACTCAGGACTGCACACTCATAAATTCAGCTTTCATGGTATTGATGTGCGAGGTGGTAACAGAGAGCTTCAATTGAGACGTAGGGAAGCGATGTGGATAATGAAATTGAAGGCTGTGGAGCTTGGAATGAACGTGGATAATGAATTGCAGTATTTTCTTGGACAATGAATGTATTCCTTGGGATAATGATGTGTAAACTAGATCATTATATATATCATTAGAGAATGTAATTGCTATTAGACTCACGATTGTGACTTACTTTAATGTTTTGGGATGTCTAATGGATTAAGAAGTAAAGAAGGGCCAATTGCCCTCTGGGTACCAACAAGAGGATGTTCATGTATAACTGTCATGACTGAATCAAACTATCTTTGATATTCATTGTACAATTATCTCTAGATACATTTAATAGAGTATTGGTCTTTGGACACTTTTATTGGTACAAGACTGGCATTGATTGTTGACAATGAGACACTGAGATGGCTCCAACTCACTATGGTGATTTCTTTTATACGTTTTCACTTACTCTGGATCTTTTGTCTGTTTGATCTTAAAATAGGCGACTCCCTGTTTGTCTTAAAATAGGCGACTCCCTGTTTGTCTTAAAATAGGCGACTCCCTGTTTGTCTTAAAATAGGCGACTCCCTGTTTGTCTTAAAATAGGCGACTCCCTGTTTGTCTTAAAATAGGCGACTCCCTATTTGTCTTAAAATAGGCGACTCCCTGTTTGACTTGGTCCGCTCTAGATGAACTTTATTAAATATTGACTGTTCTGATGGGACAACTTGACCCGCATATATATATATAATTTTTTCGAAAATATTCTGTAGGTTGTCTTCGGTCTTTATTATTCATATCAAATGGTATTCTGGACACTATGCAGAGGGGGCTCGATTTACACAGGACTCTTTTTATTTATGGTGGTATTTATACGGAAAGATGAGCTTAATCCATATATTATGGTGTGGGGTCGATCACTATCATGACTCTTATTACAAATGGAAGAGTATCATTACGATATTGCAATATGGGATTTGTTGACTTGGCTAACATTAATATTGCTAAACTTATCAGGGAGTTAGATTTAGGTTGGCGGTGTGGTTACATTATAAGTACTAATTTTGGGACCCTATTTTGGTCCAATTTTTCCATTTGAGGGACACATAGTTCATGATAAATAATATACTATTGAGATACTCTAAGATGGCGTACTCGGTTTTTTATAGTGAAAGGATCACGGGAGGTCTACTGGCAAATAACAGTATTGAGTCATTTAGTCACTCAAAGATGGTGGACTCGTTTTTTTACGAAATAACGGTCACATGCCCGGATATAGTGTATTTATTGAGATACAAACATGGCGCCTATGGTGTACGCCGAACGGAGTACTTTCCGGCCGCGATTTCTACTGATACTGTGAGTACGTACTAGATTGGGGTGCAATGAAAACGCGTAATTATTGGGTATGGGGTATCTGACTGCGCTTGTTGAATTTCGTGCTGACACATGGCCCGGACGCTCTAATTTTCTATATAGAGCTGACATGTGCGCATATACCTTTTGGTTACTGGCAGGATTTGGTCTATGATACGATATAAGTGATTTTCACTGTACTAATGTGAGTGCAATTACCTTTGGGTTACAGGCAAGATTGGGTCTACCGACACGCTTACTTTTTGGCGTGCAGGCCAATTCGTTTTTGCGTTACAAGGCGGTTACAGGCTTACACGCTAAAATTTATTGTCAACTTTGTACCCTGGCAGCTATAAACGAGTGAGACAGGATTTGGGTCTATAGACGTGTGTTTTGCTTAAAGCTAACTACTAAAAGCTTATACGTTACTCCATTCAGTGAGAGCAATGAATTTCGGGTGATAAGATGTGCGGAACTTTACTGGATAACATGATTAGGCAACGCTTGTAGAGCCAAGTAAGGATATATAATTTACTGAAGAGTGTTACTCTCTCCTTTCTAGATCTTGGACTTGTGATTCCTATTTACTATACATAACAAGTGATTGTGTTATTACTTTGGATTTACCCAGTGAGTCTCTTACAGGGGGCTTCAGGTGAGCGCAGTCGACCTGTGTACTGTGGGTTATAAACTCACTTTTATGACTTGTGTTATATACCAAAAAGTCATAAAGTGCTGAGGGCACGCATTTGTCTTTTTCTTTTCTTTCTCTTCAGCCTCTAACGTGTAATACGTTTGGAGATTTCTGAATTATTTTGGTACTTTGAAATGTACCCGGAGTGCTTACGAGAGGGGGCTCTAAGGTGACTGTTATTATTTTTTGATTTTTAAGTTTGGCTATTGAATACTACCGCCAACTTGAAGTACTTAATTTGGTTTTATTTGCACTTACAGGCTACTAGTGTACAAGGTGCAACTGGTGGTTTGTGGATCGATCGGATTGTGGATTTGAACTCGTTACAGAATCAGGTTAATATTATGGATGAATCCGTCTATCTTTAGCCTTTCTAATTCTCTTAATACCCTATATTTCTTATAATTTTACCGCATGTACACATTGGATATTTTTCCTCTTTCTCCCATTTTCCATTTTCATTGCCTTTTTTCTCCTATATTCTTTTCATTTACTTTTGGGACAAGGAAGATGGTTCTGCTGGGAACTACTTACCACTACATTGCTTGTTATCTCTTTGGTGATGGAGACTTTGTTGCATGACACAAGGGTGTTTATGGTCACTATGTTTCCAAATTAGGAGTATTTATGGTAACATCTTTTATTTGGAATTACAGCCCTGAAGAAGTCAATGTGTGTAAATACACACGACGAAACACGTGTTGGCTGTAGATTGCTTTGTCGCATATCAGCATTTGTGGTAGCTGTATACTGATTGAAAATGTATTGTTGAACATCGGACGCGGAGTACCCGAACAAAGAAATAAAGTGGAACAAAGTACAATAAGAGACTTTATTACTGTTGGACTTTTCATTTATAATTTTGAGTGCTCAGGGAGGAACTTTATTGTCATTGTACTCCCGTCTTTGGAGGGACTATCTGGGGTTGAATTGGCAGCCGACCTCTCTTCCCTTGGAGCACCGATATATATTTTTCATCAAAACACTTGCCCTATATTATTGTTGAGCTCCCACTTATCCTGTACTTTGCCTGGTTGCCAATTTGTGTCGTTAGTCTCAAAACCTGACCGCAAGTTACTTAATTTTATTATAAATAAATAATGGATGGTAAAAAATTAAGAGCAGATACACTGCACACAGTTACATAAATGAATCAAATACTTTTCTCTTAACACATTTAAACTGGAATGTTTAGAGTGGGTGGGGTCTGATGGGAGGACCTCTTGGGTTGGTGAAGGAGATGTGGGGGCAGATTTACAAGCCCCTTGCGCCACTTTTGCGCCGCCGTTGCGTCACTTTTGTGACGCAGCGGCGACGTAAACCATGCGCCACATTGCACATTATTTACAACGTGACGCATCTAGTGAGATGCGTCACGTTGTAAAGCCCTGCGCCACATGAAACCTGCGTCAGGTTTCATGTGGGCGTTCCCTCGCAGGGTGGGCGTTCCGTCGCAGGAAAGCCTTGTAAAAGTGACGCAGTGAAATCTACAAGATTTCACTGAGTCACTTTTCCGACGCCGCTGCGACAAATCCTTACGACTGCTTCAATCAGGCGTAAGGAGTGGCGCACCATGTTAGGTATGGGCGGCCCACGAGCATTGCTGGAGTTGCGTCGCGCTTGCGACTCAACTCCAGCAATGCGCCGCCCTTACGCCACAGAATGCGACACGCATCGGCCTTTCCTTGCGCCACGGTGCGCCGCATTGTAAATGCGGCGCATCCGTGGTGGCGCAAGGAGAGAATTGCGTGTCGCATCTATTCTGGCGCATCCCTGCTGATTTGCAGGGATGCACCAGAAGTTGTAAATCGGCCCCGTGGTGTTTAGCTCGTCTTTGCAGGGCAGGTGGCCTTCCACTTCCATATGCACCAAGCCTGGCACTGAAGCTCTCCGCTCTACAAAGGACTCTCTCCGCTGCTTTTCCGAGGGTCTGGCCCAAAGAAGGCTTTGCTTGTTTTTAGGTCTCGGCCTGCACCAGCGCTTGCGCTGATCTGGCCGAGAGTTTTAGTAAGCGGGTTTTGGAAGTGCAAACCCACTGGCTTTCGGCTGGCGACCAGCTTGCGTTCACGATGGCGTGCACGCGCACAGCTGCCATCCATTCCTCGCATCGCTGGCGAGGCGCCATCTGCCTTTCCTCCCCTCCCTCACCCCTCCGCCACCTCCCACACCAGACAGCGCGATTCTTGGCCGCGCGTCTTGTTTTCAATTAGTGCTCGTAATGTTCATCTATATTTACCAGTATCCAGGCTTCTCAGTTCCATGTTTCTCTACAGAGCGCTTCCGCTCAGCGGCTGCCAGGAAATAATAATCATGGCGACATCGAAAGATTACATTGGATTGCACTTATGAAAGCCGCTTTTAAGGTACGGTAAATGTGCAACTCTTGCAAAGAATCTACTCTTATACCTGCAGAGTCACAATGAACCCATTTTGATGTGCTTTGCTTATTGTTTTAAACATTAGGCTTTGCAATGGGGACTTTGCACATGTCAACAAATGCGTAACAAACGCACAGGGGGAGGGCGGTCAGGTGCCTTGTGTGTCGAAATGTCAGAAACAACAGCGTGTCAACTAAGAATGATGACTACGGGGTTTGTTTGTGTAGCGCCTCGAACCGCTACTGCTCCAATGTTCAATGTACCAGAGCCTTACCAGCCAAGCCTTCTGATGTAACCTCTTTTTGGAGTGGAGGGGTCTTGAAGCTGTTCTTTTGTTTCACAAAGGCCTCTGGAGGGTACACGCCACTTATACTCTCATAATTTGCCTATGATACTGGGGCACCTTTTTTACACAGTTAAAGTTGCCGTCACACCCCTGCAGTGAAAGAGGGATGCGCTGGTTTTACTCCTCTTGGACGCCGCAGGATTCTAGGTGCTAAGATGGACATTAGCGCCCCAAGGAGATGTGGCGGCGGTTGTCACTCTCGAGTGATGCCCTGTGCTCCCCTATCGGCCACTCTCCGCTCCGCTCATCTCAGCTCCTCTTTCTTTCTTAAGCGGCCCTGTCAGTGCGGAGATCTCAGACCGGCACAGGGAACAGTGAAAGCGCTTGATTCATCAGTGCATGCTACCGCCCCCTGCACAGCTGCTAGTACACACCAGACTGCAGCCCTGTTAGCAGCATTCGTCTACTTGGCAAACTTCCCTATAGGCTTCCTGTGCTCACAGCGTAAAACCAAGGCCACAGGCAACTACACAAACTCAGCTCCGAGGCCACTGAAAAAATGGGCACACAGCCATGGGTTGTGTTCTTCGGCCCGGGATGGGAGTGCTCGAGAGAAGAGTAATGGTTGCATGATTTTGCACCAAGTTGAAGTTTTGTGTCGCCGCTTCTCCCCCCCCCGCAGTAGGACCTATGACATGCCCAGGGCTCCCACCCCTTTGAGACACCAGAGAAGCCCATACTACCATGGGACTCTCCAGGGCTCCCACCGCCGTGACACCACAGGGCTCGCACCCCTTTGAGATCACAGGACTCTGTGGGCAGCGGCTCACCTCCCTCATATTCCGCCCAGGACTCCCACTGCCTGGAGACTGCAGGACTCCGTGCCCACGGGCATGTGCCAATGGAGCTGGGCACCACTCTTAAGGTCGAGGATTCTGTACTAGTATACTGCCCTCCAGGATGCAGGGGCATCGTGCCTGTGAGACCGGACATGAGAACTGAATATTCTTTTCGCTCCTATCAACTTGAAGCATCACAGACTACTGGTGCTGGATAAGTGTTATTGAGGCAGGCTCCTCTCATAGCACATCACAAGAGTTGCACTATCTACGGCATGTACACAACTCTGCGTCAGCATGCTTATCAGCCTGAATTTAAAAGTTAAAGGTTTCACTATTTTGATCATGTATTTGTCTTTTAAAAACCACATAAGGAGATGTAATATACATGAATAATACCTGCTGTTAAAACCTGTGTTTACATAGCGGGCCACTGATTCGTGTCAAAACTCTGTGGTCTAGTGGAGCTCTCAGTCCTTTCAAAGCAAGGCATGTGTGGGCTAAGCAGGAACTTAGATGGCCTTGTATAAACTATTTGGCTGTTCTACTTCACATGTTTGCAGAATAGTTAAGGGGGCGACCCGCTTCCAAGTGATATACTTTTGCATCAAGGACAGAAATATAGTGCACCATTGACTTTTACATGCGCCATCTTTGGAAGCTACCAATGTCTTCATGGAGACAAATGACCTTAGCCTTAGTGATCCAGCGCAATATTAGCCAACAACATTCATACACCATATGTTCATTTGGGCCCATACATTCATACTACACTAATACTTACGCTGGGTGTCAGATGTACTCTTTTATCAAAGTCCCTGCTACCAATTACCTTCTGATTGAAGAGTAATAACTTACCAATGGATCCTTTGCTAATTGGGAAATTTAAAATGAGTGACATTCAATATAGTTCATAATCCTGAAATAACCACTGAGTCAGGAAGTTTTAAAATGTTTATCTAAAGTTTAGCAGAGTAAAATACAGAAAACACGGTACTTGATTGAAATACCCAAGAAAAAGCATAGAAATGATTTTGCTAATCAATGACGGTGTTTAAGGAAGAGGAGAAGATAGAGACAGCAGCGCAACTAAAGGTTGCAGTATAGTTACCTAAATGCGAGAACCAAGCCCCTTGGCCAAGGAGTTGGAAAAGATAGGACCCAGGAAGGATGAAGAGCTAAGACTTCTTCCAGGATCAGGACAGGACCGGTGACCTCTCTACAACGACGCCTGCGCCGTTCCCTTCTCTGATACTCAACTTCTCTCGATTCTCCCGTGCCTTCCTTCTAATGGACTCCGCCGCCCCTCCTCAGGACCTCTTCCGGACAGGAATTCAGTCAGCAACCGATCAGCTGGGCAGTCTGGAGTTGAGAGCGCTCTGGCAGTATGGACGCCTGTTCTTCGTGAACGCATGCTCTGACTAATTTACAAATGCTATATTCTATTATACCCTTCTACGCCCATGTACCTCCCCTTAATGTTGCTAAAATATGGGACCACTACTTCTGATTGGACAGGGACAGGGGTGGATTCTCGCACCATATCGATTTGGCCTAAATTGTAAAGCCTATTGTCTTTACGTTACCGCCCCTTCAAATTAATACATTCGCTTTATTTCCCACCCGTCTCACGACAAATGTTATACATTTTACAGGAGAAAAGTAACAATTTGTCCGCCGGAAACATTGAGTACATCATTTTCGGCCAATAGGTCGTGACCTTGGGAGACGTCCAAGTTGACTTCACTTGGCAGGCATACAGGACACATGCGCAGAACCATCTGTCTCTCGAGTTTCAAAACACCAACCCAGGCCCAAGTTTACGAATTACTAAAAGTGTAAGAAGAAAATATTAAAATCACAAATAAAAAGTTTCACTGTATGCCCACTTTCCCTACTCTATTCCCAATTAATTATAATACTATCCTGCATTAGTAGCATTAAGAAAACGACAATTTAATAATGACATGAGAGCAAGCTGGAAGCATGTGAAAACATTTAGCGGCCATTTTAGTGCACACTGCGCAGAAGCAGAAGTTTCCCACCAAGCAAAGAAAGACGTCACACCATGTGATCAGGTTGCGACATGCGCAATGAAGTCCGCGCTTTTAGCGGCCATCTTGGTTTATGGACAAGCGTTATTCATTAGTAAAACACATAGGCAAGCGTCTATCCCTTTTGTGTTTGTGAATGCAAAGATTAGTATTGACATTACAAGTTTAATAAATTAATACTAAGAGGAGGATTGCATACAAGCAAGTTTCATTTTTGAAACCTTGCTCCATCAATCCCCTTCTCTGATGGCGTTTCTGAGCCATCAAAAATACTACCCTCAATCAGATGCCAACTTCTAGCAAATCGTTTCATTTTCATTTTTACTTTTTCTATTCTTACAGTCTCCTTTTAATTTCTTGTATAAATCACTTCTCCATTCTTCTAGTTCGATTTCATCTAGTTTTCTCTTCTTTCCTTTTCCTGTCACTTTATATGTTCCATTCTTTCTACAGCATTTGCACCATATTGTTATTACTAAAATTATTATTGCTATCCCTGCTAAGGGTACTAATATTTGACCTATAAGTCCTTTCCCTATATTAGCAAACCAGGTTCCAATTGACGTGATACTGTTTGTCAATCTTTCCCATACACTATCAACTTCCAGTGGTTTAAGTTCTTTCTCAAGTTTAGTTATGTTCTGAATATACGTTCCAATTTCTGCACTCTTAGCAGGAATATAAGTGCAACAATGTTTCGTCTTCAATAATTTACAGACTCCTCCCTCTTTTGCCAATAGAATGTCAAGAGCAAGTCGATTTTGCATTACCATAGATCTAATCGCAACCATCTCCGTATTAATCATTAGAAAACCTCCAGCAGTATCCGTTGATAAACGATCAACCACTGTAGACAATTTGCATATTTTCCTTGAGTTCAGAATTATTCCCACTGAAGGTATCAATGCACCAAATATATCACCTACAATTTCTGAAAAACTAGCTCTTTTACTACGTATTAATTCATTATTGTTTTCATTGCTTCCAGTGTTTCTTTTTACGTGGTATATCTTTGGAAAAACTATTCCAAAATAACAACTTCCATACCACCGTGCAGGAAGCCTAAAGTAAGCCTTATTCCCACATACATAATAGATTCCAGGAAAAACTGAATCTGTTCCTCCTTTGAGTCCCCAACCTCCAAGAATTAAGAAATTGTGTTCACATTCACTGGTACCGATGAAAACATTGTTATAATCAGTCCTTAATCTATGTAGACAAATTTTCCCCGTCTTTACGAAATCCAGAGCCATAGCAGCTTGAGCTTTGCCAGGTGTGTAACTCCCTTCCTTCTCTGCCCAAGGTGGCAACTGAGCCTTATGCTCTGAAGCTTTCTTTTGAAAATCATGTCTTCTATCTTCTACTAAATTCAAAAATATCTTTTCTTCTTCTAGTAAAGAACATGTTAGATTATGTCTATGTGCATGTGTTATGTCTATCGATTTCATTGTTAAAAAAAACTCTCCCATAAACTGTGCGTCTTGACTACTAAGCACTGGGTTCATACTCTTGCGAATCGGAACCTCAGAAAATATCACATCTAAGTTTGAATAATAATACTGAAGTTTCCCTGTTCTATAAAATAAACTAGACAAAACACTACATGATATGCCATATGTCAGTGGTAAGTGATGATATGTTAATCCTTCAGCTACTGATTCAGGTAACTTCATACAGACATAACAATCACTAACTTCCATGGTGTCTACATACTGAAACAATAACTTTGTGAAAACATTTAAACTAGTGTCGTTATCAGCTATTTCATGATGAATTTCTGCCTCATCTTCTGCCATTAATTCTACTCTACTGCCCTTCATGTTTGCTGCCCTCCCTTTAGTTTCATTATTTATCTTCTTATCTATTATCATAAGGTAAGGAACTGCTACAATCAGGACTAACCATACTATAAGCACCAATACTAGACTACATATGCAGATTGCACAGCATCTCCTACAACAATTTCGTTTTGGTCTCCCAGTAACTCTATCATCAGTCATTTTTCGACAAGGAAGATTGCTCTTCTTATCTCTTCTTCTTTTGTTTAGATGATTCTTTTGTTTAGTCAGGGTGGTCTTGTTTCTTCTTCGTATGTTAGTTCTGCACTTGTTCCTTCGCCACCACTGTCACTTGACTCTGAGCTTTCAAAATCTTCAAGAATGATATAAGTCCAGTCAGGACCCTTGAATTTGTTATTCACAAGTCTCAGTCTTTTACTTTTTCTTTTTCCTGACTTTTTCTCTTGTTCAGTTTGACTTGTTACTTCAGGTACTTGTTCTGGATGTTCACTTCTGGTTGTTATGTGGTATTTTACTCTTTTAATGACACTTGGACAATGATCTCCTTTTCTTGTTTTCTTTGTTGGCACTGTTTCTCTGTTTATGTCTTCAAAAATCTCGTTATTTTCACTGCTCAATATTGTTTTTTTTCTTTGATTACTGCCTCTTTTGTTTGTTCTTTTTCAGGTCTGATTGGTTTCTTTTCAGTAGCTCCACAATGACTTTCAAGATGTTGGCTTTGTTCCTTTTTATTTCTTTATGTTCATTTGTATTAACCCCTTTTTCTTTAGTGAAATCTTCTTGATCTAACTGCTTCTGATCAGGGCTTATTGCACTGTGAACTTCTGCAGCCTGACCTGATTCTTCTAAACCTCTCTGTCCCTCTTCAAAGTTTATTAAATCTTCACTGTTTTTAGTCCAATTTTCTTTCCCTATCTGATTTAGTTCAGGATCTTTTACTATCTTTTCTTCTTGATCCTGAACTGCTTCTTCTTCACCTATCTGATCTTCTTCAATTTCTTCCAATTTCGCTTGACTTCTTGTTCTGTGGTATACTTCAGGAACTTCTACCACTGGTATCCAATCCTGACTTGTGCTCGGTTGTTCTCCGTCAGCTTCTCTCGAACCTCTAGCCTGAGATTCCTCAGCTGGGCAACCTTCAGCTTCTTCAGTGATTGGCGTTGTCTGTGGATTCTCTTCTTCAGGGTCTGGTACTCTCTTTGTGTGGCTTACGTGAATCCAATTAGGAAATCTTGCACACTTCACTGCTGTATTGGTGGTCAATATAACTTGACAAGGTCTGCTCCACCTGGGTGATAGACACGTTTCTCTGGTGTGATTCTTCACTACCACCCAATCATCAGGATTCAGATCATGTTCTAGTTCAGGCTGCCTGAAAACTGCGTCTTCTCCAACCTGATGAGAGACAGAACGCACTAGGTCAGCCAATCCTTTGCAATAATCCAGAACCATATCATCAGATATATTTACTAATTTGTTTGTGGGAACATGTGTTTGTCTCATTGCTCTTCCCATCATTATTTCATGGGGGCTCAATCCTGTCGTTCTATCAGGAATGCTTCTGATTCCCATCAAGACAAGTGGCAATGCGTCTGGCCACTCTAATGACGTTGATGCACACATTTTTCCCAATCTTGACTTTATAGTGCCATTCAATTGTTCAACCACTCCAGAAGCCTCTGGGCGATATGCACAGTGCAATTTCTGTTTAATTTGAAATGCTTCACAAATTAGTTTGATTACTTCACTGTTAAAGTGTTTTCCTCTATCTGATTCCAAAGATACTGGGAAACCAAACCTAGGTATGAGCTCACGTAACAACAGTTTTGCAACTGTAATACTGTCATTTCTCCTAGTAGGGTAAGCCTCCACCCACTTTGAAAACAGACACACTATGACTAGAACATATTTTAGTCCTCTGCATGGTGGTAACTGTATGAAGTCAAACTGTAGTCTTATAAATGGGCCTTCTGCCTTTCCAATTTTTCCAAACCCAATTATCGTTTTCCTGCCTGGATTATGCATTTGGCAAGTTAGACATCTCTGGCAAAGACTCTCTGCAACAGCCCTGAATTTGGGATTGTACCAATTTTGTCTGAACAGCCTAATCATTGCATCTCTCCCTATGTGTGTGTCTCCATGATGCATTCTGGCCATTTGTGAGAGTAAACAGTCTGGCATGACTGGTCTGCCATCTGCACTGATCCACACTTCATCTTCTCCTCTTTGGGAGCAACCCACTTTGATCCACAAATTTTTCTCACTTTCATCAACCTCATCTTGCAATTTCTTGACGTCATTCCAAGTTTCAGGTGGCATATACAGCATAAGTTGGCAGCTGATTCCCATTCTTTCCACCCTCTTATTGACTGACGTTCTGGTTTTGGCACAATGTTGAGCCACCAAGTCTGCATATCTGTTGCCGACTACCACCCAGTCATCTCCTGACTGGTGTGCGGCTACATTTCACCACAGCCAATTCTTTTGGTGATTGTATTGCTTCTAGCAATTCCCTTACAAATTGTCCATTTTTAATGGGGGATCCTGAAGAAGTCATGAAATCCCTCTGCATCCACAGTTGGCCAAAATCATGCACGACCCCGTAACCATATTGACTATCTGTAAATATGGTCACTCTCTAATTCCTCCCAATTTTGCAAGCTTTTATCAAAGCAATCAATTCAGCTACTTGTGCAGATTTTACTCCTGGTAAATAGGATGCTTCGACTATTCCAGTTAATTCACATACCGCATAGGCAGCAGTTAGTTTACCATCTTCATGTCTTTGACATGAACCATCAACAAATAGCTCCCTGTCTGGCTTTTTAAGAGGCTGTTCCTCTATGTCTGGGCGTGGTTTTGTACATAATTCTGTAATTTGTACACAATCATGTTCATCTTCTTCGTCATCTTTATTTGTTTCATGATATGGGTCTGGCAATAGATTTGCTGGATTTATTATTGTACACCTTACCATGGTCACATTTTCAGCACCCAGTATTATTCTCTCGTATTTAGTCAGCCGACTAGGAGTAAGATGCTGAGTTCGGGTTCTTGTTAATAGAATCACAACTGCATGTGGAACATACACTTTTACAGGATGTCCCATCACAATTGACTTGCTTTGTTCAATGCTCAAACAAGTTGCTGCCACTGCTTTTAAACATCCTGGCAACGCAGCTGCTACTGGGTCCAATGTAGCAGAAAAATACGCTATAGGACGTCTGTCTAGTCCATGTCTCTGAGTTAAGACAGAAAGTGCACAATTTTCTCTCTCTTGACAGAATAATGCGAATTCTCTTTTATAATCAGGCATGCCTAAGGCAGGTGCTGAACAAAGTGCGTTTCTCAATTTTACAAAGGCTTCTACACTTTCATCATCCCACTCAACAGGGTCCTTTGCTTTCTTTTTCGTCATGTTAATTAAGGGCTTAGCCAACATGGAAAAATTTGGTATCCATTGTCGACAGTAGCCTACTATTCCTAGGAACATTCTCACTTGTCTTTGCGTTACCGGCATTTGCATTCTCTTTATTAATTCTACTCTTTCAGAGGTTATTCTTCTTTTTCCCCTCTCAATTTGATGTCCCAGATATTTAACTGCTGTCCTGCAAAACTGTAACTTTTCAGGTGAGACTTTATGCCCTTCTTCTGCCAAAAGATTTAATAATGCTATGGAATCAACAACACAGTCTTCTCTGGTGGTTGACGCCACCAATAAGTCGTCGATATATTGGACTAAGACTGAGCTTCCTGGCATCACTAGTTTTTCCAGGCACTTTTTCAGTATCTGGTTGAAGATGGAAGGACTTTCTGTGTACCCCTGAGGAACACGATTCCACACATAGACTTTGTTCTCAAATTTAAATGAGAAAAGATACTGGCTGTCTGGATGTAATGGTATAGAAAAGAATGCTTGACACAAATCAATTACTGTGAACCATCCTGCACTCCATGGAATCTGGTATAGAATTACTGCAGGATTTGGTACTATGGGACAACAAGGTTCTACAATCTTATTTATTTTCCTCAGGTCCTGAACAATCCTATATTTTCCACTAGGTTTCTTCAACCCCATTATAGGTGAATTACATGGGCTACTCATTACTTCTTTTAAGATGTTTTGCTCTACCATTCGATTTATTTCTTCAATGACTCCTGTTTTTACTTCTGCACTCATTTTGTACTGTCTGGTATTTGGGAAAATTGCACCTTCTTTTACCGTAATTTGAACTGGATCTATTTTTGCCATAAGTCCTACTTCTTTTCCGGTGAAATCCCATACTATGGGGTTTACTGTACCTTTTAATTCTTCTGGCAACTCATCTTTTGTTATCAGCGAAAACATTTCATCTATTTCTGTACCTTGTTTTGCAACCATAATTTTATATACATGGTCCTCATCTGGTGTCTGAACTGCCACACCATCTGGCGTGCAGAAAATTGTACAGTTCATTTTGCACAATAAATCCCTACCTAATAAATTTACTGGGCTAGAATCGCACACTACAAATTGGTGCATTTCTCTGAAGTTTCCTATTTTGACTTCCATTGGTTCTGTAAGAGGTGTTCTAATTCTTTGATTAGCTACCCCTACTACTTGGATATCTTCACCAGAGAGAGGAAGGTCTGGGATGTCTGCTGATCTCACAGTAGACCGAGTAGCACCAGTGTCCAGAAGGAAAGTAATATCATTACCTTTCACATTTCCTTCAATATATGGACCAGACTGATCTACCTGTAAGGATGCGCCAAGTACGCACTCCTTCTTCCCTCTCCTAGGCACCGTCATGAGTTGAATTCACAGTAATTGTCCTGCAAAAGAAATTGTGATGTCATATAATCATTCTTACCACTCCCTCCTGGGTATCCAATGTCTGTCCCATGCTTTGCTCTGCTTACATTACCCTGAACAGGTGGAGGTGGTAATTGACTCTGGGGATTTACACCCTGCTGTGAGTCATTCTGCGTCTGTGGATTTAAGTTTTGATTTGGGCCATTATTATTCCGAATCTTTTTACATTCATCCTTCCAATGCCCCAATTTTCCGCATCCATGACAAGGAAATTTCTTTTTAGCTTCTTCTCTACTCATTCGTCCTCTAAATTTTCCACCACTTCCCGTATCACCACTCGTTCCAGAATCTTTTCCTTGATTTTCACTCGGATTTTCCAAATTAATTCCCTGCTTCTCTGCCATTTTCACCTGTGCCCACATCACCTTTTCTTGTAATTTCTTGTGTCTATCCTCAATATCGTCTCCACAATATTTTGCATACTTCAGAATCTCATCTATGGGCTTTCTCTGCCAACACAGCATATGCTGTTTAATCATCTGGCAAATCTCTGGCTTCAGACCGTAAACAAATCGATACACAAACTGACTCATGTTTTTGTCTCCAATGTCCTCGAATCCACTGTACTGTTTAAACACCTGCAATAGGCGCTCATAGTAAGAATGTACTGTTTCACTGGCTTCTTGGGTGGTTCGATCTATTTTCACCCAATCTGTTTCTTTCGGTGGTATTTTCCCTTTCAGGTATGTTATCACCTGCTGATACTTTTTCATTACATCATTTGACGGGGCACCTGTCTTCGGATCTCTAGGATATTCATCACTAGGCCAATCAACTGTGATTTTGCAATCTGTCCATAAATCGGCAGGTACCACTAAGTCAAACAACCCATCCAAATCCTTCAACAATACCCTTGACACCTTCACAAACCTTTCAACCTGCTTGTACCATTCAATTGGCTTTTCCCTCAGCTTTGGAAAATCATACGTAAATGATCAAATATCCTGTCTGCTCCATGGGACATGTACATATCCTCCTCCCGCAACTTCTCGCATTGGATACATTTGATCTGCTTTTCCTGCTTCCTTCATCACATATTCAGATGCTGTTCTACTTGTTCGTGCTTCTTCCTTTTTCTTGGCCCACCTAGATCTCCATTTATCTAGATCTCCCCATTTTTGTAAAACTAACATTAATTCTCTTATTTGCAGTCTTCTTCCAGATGCATTCATATTTTCTAAATCTTTGTCTGAAAATTCTGCTCTATAGGGTTTCTGTAGTACTTTTGAGCTCCCTATTTCAATTCCCATCTGTAGTGCTAGATTGGACAATTTTTCATGAAATACCCTCACATTTCTAGTGATACTTCTGCACAGGAACAATAATTCTTCTTCATCATAGGTATTCAAGCGTTCTACTCCTACATTTCATGCTATTATTTCTTCTAATTCAACTTTTAATTTATGGATATCCAGTACTTTTGGAGGTGTGCACTGTTTAACTGACCCTTGTACCCATCTTTCTAGATCTTCAGGTGTTACTATGGTAGCACTTTTTGTTTCCGATGAAGTTACTAAACTTACATCTTTTGAACCTCCAGGTACATCTTTTCTGGGAGTGCTATTTACAGTACCTCGAATAGGCAAGTCCATGAGTGATATTGTGGATTCACAGTCACTAAATTGATCCTCAATTATAACTGGAGCTTCAGGTCTGGGATTACTCACAGGAGTAGGTGCAAGTATGGGTGGTGGACAATTTCCCTGAGTACCATATAATGGAACTACTGGACCAATTGTTACAGGTATGGTCAACGAATCAGGATGTACTTTTATCTGAGTTATTTTCTGTATTAATTCTGTTCTGGTCTTTTCTAGGGCTTCTTTTTCTTTGTCATGAAGTATTCTAGTCGGGGTGAACTCATGCATTACCTGTGGCACTAATGGAGTTTTCGGTGGTGCACTTGGGGTGCATCCACTTGTCCCTTCCTGATATGGTGGGGGATTTCTTAACATTTCTTCCATAAATTCGTCTTCTGAATCCTCATTTCTCATTAAATGTTTTGTCTTTTCTGTACATTTGCCTCCTCATTTTTCTCCTTCTGTGAATAATGGATACAGTCCCTCTGTAATCATTGCCCTTCTCCATTGTTTCATCTGACCCTCTCTTGACTCACGTAAATATCTGGGGTAAAATCCTGGGTAACTCCTATTACTTCTAGATCTATCCCGCTCAAATGCCTCAGTTTCCCATTCTTCTAGAGCTTCGTACTGGGTTAATCTAGGTCTGGGTTCTAAATCATTCATCCTCAATCTCAAGTTTTGAAGAATTCTTCCATTGAAGGTACCATTCTCGGGAAATGCTAATACTCCATCATTTTTGGTGTATTCTATCCAATTCTCCATCCATACACAAGTATGATAACCTCTCTCCATCATCATAAATGATGCTCGCGTTTTAGCTGGTGGAATAATAATTCCTTCTCTAGTTTTGATTGGTTTGTCCTTTTTAAAATAATTCTTAATCTTTTGTAAGAATGACATTTTTCTCCTTTCTCCGTACATTCTATCTAATCTTCTGTGTACAAAATTATATTCTGCAAAACCTAGGAATCTCCTATCCGGACGAGTTCCTGTTAAAGTCGGATCACGTTTTAACATGCAATCCTTATCCACTAAGAATTTTGCTTCTATATTTCCGACCAATCAAATGTCTGCTATCTTTTATTTCCGAGCCAATCCTTGCGCGGCCTTTTGGTGACGTTTCTCTGTCAACCCCTCCTTTACAATCTGCTCTTTTCTCTCCTCGCTGGTTTAACCAATCCCAGCGCGGCAACTGTGACGTCAGTACTACTCCTGACTACTGACTCCTCCTTTACAAGTGTCTCTCCACACCCGCTGTTTCAACCTACCACAGCGCGGCGTTTTGTGACGTCAGCTCCCTCTCCGGCAACTGACCCTCCCTTTACAAAACTTTACGCAAACTTATTTTCTCTATAAATCTTAATTAAATTTCAGTAACAACATAAAACATTCGCTATCGTGCCAGTTTCCACTAATTTTGAAAAGGATAGTTTCTTCCACACTTTTGTAAAACCTTTCCGTTTACTAATACATACACTACGAGTAAAACACTTCCGTCTACTCTTCACACAAGCTCCAGAAGTACCTGTTACTTCTCCAATATTACCCTTACTAGGTGATATAACATCAAATTTTTATCAGCGTACCCTTTTTGCTATTACTCACACGCATAGAGTCCCTAACGAGTACTTGAAGTCCTGCTTAACTTCTCAGTACTATTTCTGCCTGACAGATAACCTCACTGCAGTATGGCTTCCACTTGCCACCCACTATTCTTTTTACCTACCCCGGGGTATTCTGGACAACATATAACAAAACTCAAAAATAAGCGGATGTTAGTTCATAAAAAATACAAATAAAATTCTCATTACCCAATTAACAAAGAGTAACAAAAACCGTCCTCTGCTTACCAGAAAACTGATCCAGCGCAATATTAGCCAACAACATTCATACACCATATACTCACTTGGGCCCATACATTCACCCTACACTAATACTTACGCTGGGTGTCAGATGTACTCTTTTATCAAAATCCCTGCTACCAATTACCTTCTGATTGAAGAGTAATAACTTACCAATGGATCCTTTGCTAATTGGGAAATTTAAAATGAGTGACATTCAATATAGTTCATAATCCTGAAATAACCACTGAGTCAGGAAGTTTTAAAATGTTTATCTAAAGTTTAGCAGAGTAAAATACAGAAAACACGGTACTTGATTGAAATACCCAAGAAAAAGCATAGAAATGATTTTGCTAATAAATGACGGTGTTTAAGGAAGAGGAGAAGATAGAGACAGCAGCGCAACTAAAGGTTGCAGAATAGTTACCTAAATGCGAGAACCAAGCCCCTTGGCCAAGGAGTTGGAAAAGATAGGACCCAGGAAGGATGAAGAGCTAAGACTTCTTCCAGGATCAGGACAGGACCGGTGACCTCTCTACAACGACGCCTGCGCCGTTCCCCTCTCTGATACTCAACTTCTCTCGATTCTCCCGTGCCTTCCTTCTAATGGACTCCGCCGCCCCTCCTCAGGACCTCTTCCGGACAGGAATTCAGTCAGCAACCGATCAGTTGGGCAGTCTGGAGTTGAGAGCGCTCTGGCAGTATGGACGCCTGTTCTTCGTGAACGCATGCTCTGACTAATTTACAAATGCTATATTCTATTATACCCTTCTACGCCCATGTACCTTCCCTTAATGTTGCTAAAATATGGGACCACTACTTCTGATTGGACAGGGACAGGGGGTGGATTCTCGCACCATATCGATTTGGCCTAAATTGTAAAGCCTATTGTCTTTACGTTACCGCCCCTTCAAATTAATACATTCGCTTTATTTCCCACCCGTCTCACGACAAATGTTATACATTTTACAGGAGAAAAGTAACAATTTGTCCACCGGAAACATTGAGTACATCATCTTCGGCCAATAGGTCGTGGCCTTGGGAGACGTCCAAGTTGACTTCACTTGGCAGGCATACAGGACACATGCGCAGAACCATCTGTCTCTCGAGTTTCAAAACACCAACCCAGGCCCAAGTTTACGAATTACTAAAAGTGTAAGAAGAAAATATTAAAATCACAAATAAAAAGTTTCACTGTATGCCCACTTTCCCTACTCTATTCCCAATTAATTATAATACTATCCTGCATTAGTAGCATTAAGAAAACGACAATTTAATAATGACATGAGAGCAAGCTGAAGCATGTGAAAACATTTAGCGGCCATTTTAGTGCACACTGCGCAGAAGCAGAAGTTTCCCACCAAGCAAAGAAAGATGTCACCACATGTGATCAGGTTGCGACATGCGCAATGAAGTCCCGCGCTTTTAGCGGCCATCTTGGTTTATGGACAAGCGTTATTCATTAGTAAAACACATATGCAAGCGTCTATCCCTTTTGTGTTTGTGAATGCAAAGATTAGTATTGACATTACAAGTTTAATAAATTAATACTATGAGGAGGATTGATACAAGCAAGTTTCATTTTTGAAACCTTGCTCCATCATTAGAACAGGCTGGATATTTCATATTTATTTTTTAAATCAATTTATAAGCACAAAGCTTCAAGCACACACACTTAAAAAATTGTCCAGCACAACTACCGATGTTACACAAAATATGACCAGTTGCTTTGTCTACTTTCTTATGTTTGTAAACTAGCAGCTTGTGTGCTGCATGGCTAAACATTTATATGGTCCCAAAGGCGAGACCTATTGGCTATGCCAATGCTTGTTATAAGTATTGACTGCCAAAGGGATGAAAACTCTGCTTTGTTGGCACCTGCTAGTCTCTGCCATCAGGGGACAGGAGGTAACAGCATCCAGGCCTGCTCGCGCTGAGTGACCCTTGGTGGGCCTCTAAGTCAGTTTATGTTGTTAGGCACAGAGCCCTGTGTGTGTTTGTATAGTATCAAGAGTCGCGGTGTTACCAAAAATGCACCCCTGAGTATGTCTAGGATATCACCAATAAAGCTGTAAGTGGTCCAGGTATTGCAAAAAGTAGAGAGTTCAGAAAGTCAGGGCCAGAGCTCCGAGTGAGACTTGTTATTATAAAAAGCAGAGCCTTGAGTAAGTGCATGTTGTCTGATGAAGTTCTCGAGTTGGACTGGTATTATAAGGAGCAGAGCAATGAGGGAGTCTATTGTCCAGGTCAAGGCTCTGCATTACTTTCAGTGATATCAGCAGGAGATCTCTGGGGTAGTTTTAAGAATATATTTCTGAATATGTCTGAATTAACAAGAGTAAAAATGTAAACGTAAAAAAAGCAGGGTTCTTGTGGAAATCTAGGATGTACCCATAGCAGAGCTCTGAGTGAAACTGCTGCTGTTCAGAGCAGAGCACCGAGTGAAACTGCTGCTATCCAGAGCAGAACTCTGAGTGAAACTGCTGCTGGCCAGAGCAGAGCACTGAGTGAACCTGCTGCTGGTCAGATCAGAGCACTGAGTGAAACTGCTCCTGTCAGAGCAGAGCAAAGCACTGAGTGAAACTGCTCCTGTCAGAGCAGAGCAAAGCACTGAGTGAAACTGCTGCTATCCAGAGCAGAGCACTGAGTGAAACTGCTGCTGGTCAGATCAGAGCACTGAGTGAAACTTCTGCTATTCAGAGCAGAGCACTGAGTGAAACTGCTGCTGGTCAGATCAGAGCACTGAGTGAAACTGCTGCTGGTCAGATCAGAGCACTGAGTGAAACTGCTCCTGTCAGAGAAGAGCAAAGCACTGAGTGAAACTGCTCCTGTCAGAGCAGAGCAAAGCACTGAGTGAAACTGCTGCTATCCAGAGCAGAGCACTGAGTGAAACTGCTGCTAGTCAGACCAGAGCACTGAGTGAAACTGCTGCTATCCAGAGCAGTGCACTGAGTGAAACTGCTCCTGTCAGAGCAGAGCAAAGCACTGAGTGAAACTGCTGCTATCCAGAGCAGAGCACTGAGTGAAACTGCTGCTATCCAGAGCAGAACTCTGAGTGAAACTGCAGCTGGCCAGAGCAGAGCACTGAGTGAACCTGCTGCTGGTCAGATCAGAGCACTGAGTGAAACTGCTCCTGTCAGAGCAGAGCAAAGCACTGAGTGAAACTGCTCCTGTCAGAGCAGAGCAAAGCACTGAGTGAAACTGCTGCTATCCAGAGCAGAGCACTGAGTGAAACTGCTGCTGGTCAGATCAGAGCACTGAGTGAAACTGCTGCTATCCAGAGCAGTGCACTGAGTGAAACTGCTCCTGTCAGAGCAGAGCAAAGCACTGAGTGAAACTGCTGCTATCCAGAGCAGAGCACTGAGTGAAACTGCTGCTATCCAGAGCAGAGCACTGAGTGAAACTGCTGCTGTTCATAGCAGAGCACTGAGCAAAACTGCTGCTGTCCGGAGCAGAGCAATGAGTGCCTATGGGTATATTCGGCGCCAGAGCTCTGAATGAAAATCATCTCACTTTTTCAGATTATTATCAATATCAGATCGTTGAGTGATTCTAGATAATTTTAACAACAGTCAATATATTATCTATTTACTAATATCAATAGCTCTGAGGGCAATAGATATTATCAAGAATAAACTCATTTTAATAATAAAATACAAAAAGGACAGATAGCACACTGTGATATCTGTCCGTCACCCATGTCACTTGCAATGTGGAAAATACCAGAACATTATAGAATAAACTAGAACAGAGGAACCTTGCGGTCACGAAGTTCTAGAATGTAGAGTAAAAAGCCTGGGCGCTCCGGAATTGGCAGCTGGTATGCTGTGGCTGAGGTCTATGGAATAAACCTGATGCTTCTCTCTCTTCACTCTCTGGTCTGCTTATTGAGTAACCCTCTTATCTTGCATTGGACACTGGCGACTAGGATGGGGTACGGCCCTGTACACCTTAACACGCACTCGATGCAGTAGGAAAACGTAGTGTGGCCACTCTCAGGAACTAAACGGTATTCAGGAAAGTACCCTGGTCACATGAGTCTAGGACCGTTGTGTCAAACGGACTCTGGTACGCCATGAGTACATTTGTGGATGGTCGTTGGCTGTGAGCATGAGCAGCGAGTAAGTGGCCACCGGAGGCGGTCGCTGTGGTGACTTAACTGTCGTCCCAACGTGACCCCTGTTCACTGCTTGAGTTATTGACTTGGGTGAAAACTGTGTGCCAGAGGGATGTGGTGATTGTAACTCTGTCAAGTGTGTTGACGTTTTGAGAGAGAGTTAATTGTCTGATGCCACTCTCCGCTCCCGATGTCAGCTTGAAGAGGCCTGTGGCTTTCTGACGAGGGTGTGCACTGTACATGAGCAATCCCCTCCCGGCGTACCTCGGAACTTAAGTGGCTACAAACTTTTGGGTGCGTGTTTGATGCCGCGTACATACAGCAACTAACTGTTGTTAGTGCGAGGGATGCACGCTTAGCACGAGTATTCACAACGGTTAACATTCCTCACTCGCTGGATGTGTGCTATGAGCATGAGAATCAGTCACACAAGCGGCTACAACCTGATGTGAGCATGATTGATGCTGCGCACAAGCAACTACAAACTGGTGTGAGCATGAGGAGTACATCACCGTTAACTCATTTCAATCGCAGCACAATGAGGTGAATCCAGCACCCAAGTACCCAAAGTATGGTCTCACCCCAGTAGTACCACTCACCTTCCTTAAATCTGCCTACTTGGGTGCAATTGGCATCATTGTTTTTGTGGGGTTCTGCAGGAGCTCGAATTGAGACTTTCAGTGGTGCACCACCTACTGCCCTGCGATTGCCGCATTTTGTCCTTAGCCTGCAAGGAGCACTCTTGTCATTGATTCCGGGCTTCAGAGCCATCTCCTGTATAAACAGAGCCAGTGCCTCCTGGAGGCAGTAGAAGAACACAATGCTGATGCTAGCAGTAATAAAAAGAGAACAGTAACTCATTGTGTGAATACATTGTGCTTTGCCTTATACAGCAAGACCTTAGCCCCTACATGGTTGTGAGGGTAGAGGGGTTGAAGAAAGGGGGGTGGGGGGATATTTTATGTGACATCAGAAATAAGAAATGAGTATGCAGAGTGTTACTCCTCATCCATTCTTTTTAACGTCCCCTGGAGAACCACCAATGGAGTGGAACAAATGGAAAAAAGCCTTCACAATTATTCCATTGTTTGTGGGCCCAATTTGGGTCGAGAGTAACCCTGGGCAAAGCACTACGCTACGCTCGCGTAGTTTGCGAAGTTTGCGCAACTTCGCACAACGCGAATTGCACGTAGCACAGTGCAAACACGCGTAGCGTAGCGTAGCGTAGTGCAGCGGTCATTTTTTGCTTGCTCGCGGTCCTCAACGTCAAGTTGGTGACCGCGAGCAAGCAAAATGACATCCCGGCGAGATTCTCAACGCGGGGAGGTCAGGTTTCTCATTGCGAGTGGTCGCGTATGCTCGCGACCGCTCGCGATGAGAAACTACCAGTCCGCGTTGAGAAAGCTGACGCTCGAGTAAAAATCTACTCGAGCGGCAGTAAAAGACAGCTTGCACTGTGCAAGATGCCGTTTTCAATGATTGCACAGTGCGGACAAGCATCCGGCACTGTGCAATCATTGCGAACAGTGCACTACGCAGTTCGCATAGTGCTACGCGTAGCTCGCGTAGTGCGAACTGCACTTTGCGTAGCTTCGCGTAGCGCTACTTCGCGAACTACGCCCAGGCTTAGTCTAGAGATGAAGAGTGCAATGTTGCAACATTGGCTAGGAGCAGAGAGACAAGAAATCCTAGAGCATCTACCTGATCTGAGTGCTGATGAATTCAGGGGTTTAAATGAATACGTAAAGAGCATTAAGAAATTAGATAATCATTTCCAAATGATGAACCCATCAGGGACAAATTTTTGTTGAACTGAAAAATTGAAAGGATACGAGAAGAAACTTTGACTAAATGATGATCCTCCCTTTGGGTAATATGTTAATTGTGGCCAAACAAGTAGAGCACATGATGAGATGTGTGAAAGTAATGGAGCAAGACACTTATAGTAAGGAAAATGTACGAATGGTTGAGGATGAGAAAAATGAGATACAAGTAGTTAAGGGCACTCCTATGACAAAGGGCAGGAGAAGTGTCAGCGCCTTCAAGGGGCAATGCTACAGATGTGAGAGGGTTGACCACATGGCGAAGAGTAAGGAATGCCCAGCAATGAAAGCCGTATGCAATAAGTGTGGGAGGAAAGGACATTTTATGGCGTGCTGTAGCAAGAAACCTGAGAAACAAGAAATTGTACTGCAGATGACTGATGGAGGGTCTAGCAACCCCAAAGATGTGGTAAGGATAAAAGACCTCGAGGTTGAGGTCATGTTTTATTCATGCTCTAAATTAACAATAATCTCAGAGGAGGCATATAATAGACTGTTCAAGAAACAGATGCAGCTACACAAAATGGATATATACCCGGGAGGGTATGTTGGCCAGCCAATAAGGATGATAGAATACTTTGTGGAAATGATTGAGTACCAAAGCAGATATACAGTATGCAAAGTTTATGTTTCATGTAAAGGAGATAACATTTTAGGATGGGCAGCACAAAAAGATATAGGAGTTTGTCTGAATCTCAATGCTGAACCTCAAATACTGATCCAGAATGTTAACAAGGATGTAGAGGTGGGGTCAGATTTTGAGAAAGAATATGCTGAAGTATTCACAGAAAAGTTAGGATGCCTCGAGCAATATGTGCATAAGATAAAATTGAAAGAGAAAGCAGTTCCAGTGTCAGATAAACTAAGCAGTCTTCCCTTAGGCGTACAGAATGCAGTGAGAGAAGAGTTAGAAAAATTGTGCAAGCTGAATGTAATAGAACTAATGGAAGCAACTGAATGGTTGGCACCTATTGTAGTGGTGAAAAAAGCAGATGGCAAGATTTGCCTGTGTGTTGGCTATGGGCCCTCAACAAAGAGGTAGTTGTTGATAAGTTCCCTTTGCCAAACATAACAGAGATTGTCACAACTGTAGCTGGAGCAAAACTCTTCTCAACATTAGATCTTACATCCTCCTATTACCAGATCTGCCTACACCCGACCAAGAGCTCACTACTTTCATCACACCTATGGGGCATACAAATGTAAACGCAAGCCATTCGGTCTGGTAACAGTGGTGTTGGCCTTTCAGAAAGTCATGTCTAATATACTATCTGTAATCCCGGGGTTGTTATCAGGACGATGTGCTGATATTAGGGAATTCTTAGGCACAACATAATGAAAGACTTGGACAGGGGTTGGAAAGATTCAAAGAGTATGGTCTTACTATAAGGAAAGACAAATGTAGACTTGAATGTACTGAAATAAACTATCTTGGGCATAAATTTACTTCTGAAAAGGTAGAACCCAAAGCAGATCTGGTGAACACCATAATGAAATTAGTGCCACCCAAAACCAATATATAGGATATAGAATTACACAAAGAAAATGTATGTGTGATCACCAAAGGGGTGGTTGAGGAGGAAAATTGGAAAAGATTTAGAAACAGATCCCATTCTATGTAAAGTACGAGGTTTGTTAATCCAGGGGTGGGATGCTGTAGAATAGCATGAAGAGCGGCTGAGGCCATATTGGATGATCAAAGAAGAATTATCGAAAGTAGTTGAATGCCTCTTCAAATGCACACTCAGGAGAAAACTGATTGACAAAGCACACGAATGCCATCTGGGGATCACCAAAACCAAGACAAGATTGAGGTTAGACTGTTGGTGGCCTGGGATGGATGTACTGGTGGAAAGATAGATAAGGAATTGCATAGCCTTTTTCACCAGCGATGAGGTAGCAAGATTGCACACTCCACCCATGCATTGTCGCACCCTACCTGAAGGTCCTTGGATGGATGTAGCAATGGATATCAATGGGCCATTGACAGGAGAGAGGAATTCCCCACACATTCTAGTTTTAGTCGACTTGCATCCAAGATCGCCAGAGATCAAATTTGTCTCTGACATCAGATCGATCTCCGTTATAAACTTCCTGGTAGGGGTCTTCTTACGAGAGGTACTGCACAACACCCTTTTAACTGACGATGTTTAGTTTTGCTCCCAAAAAATTAAGTAATTTATGCAATGTAATGGAATAAAGCACAAACTTAGTGCCCTGTATCACCCAGACCCCAATGGGCAGTAGAAGATTTAACAAAACACTCAAAGAGGGCATTCAGGTAGCAAGAGCTTATGGGTTGAGCTGAAAAGAGGAGTCATGAAGGCAAATAGAGGCTTATCACTTAACTCCTCATCAGTCAATAGGTATGACTCCCTTCGAGTTGTTAAGGAGTAGGAAGCCCAATTCTAGACTGGTACCTGGGTGGACAAAATGACACAAGGCCGGGTGAGGGTTGATGTAGGCCAGCAGTGGAGGAGAAAGGAGTTAGAGTTGCAGCAAGCTTCATGGAGAGGTTTGACAAATTGCATAAGACCAAGGTTATCGAGTTGACATTTATGTAACCCATCAAAAATCATTAAGCTCTTTGGCAATGTGGTCAAGACACAGGATGGTAGGATATGGAATCTCGGGAGGGTGGTGAAACATTAATGGTCTTGACACAAATGGGAGACATGTGAAAACAACAGTGAAGCAAGGTCAGAAAGTGGATATACGAATGACAGTCCTGTGATACAAAAGGGGGAAAACACTGCTGTTTGAGCCAGATCAAGTGGACGGGTGATTCGCCCCCAAGTTTCTTACAATATTACTTAGTCAAGTAAGACAGCGACAGTTATCACATTGTTAACTTTCCCTTATTTTTCTAAGTGAATGTGGTACTCATGTCGAATTTTAACTCTGTGAAGCCATGAATGAAAATCCTTTCTGAACTTATTTTTATATTTTGCCTGTCTTATTCAAATATGTTGTTCATTGTTATGTGTTTCCATGCTTTCTGGGATGGGAATCTGAGGGAAATACCTATTGTGAAAAAGGGAGAAGTGCGGTATGTGTCCGTCTCCCATGTCACTTGCACTGTAGAAAATACTAGAACATTGTAGAATAGACTAGAACAGTGGAACATTGCGGTCACAAAGTTCTAGAATGTAGAGTGAGGAGCCCGGGCTCCGGAATTGGCAGTTGGTATGCTGTGGCTGAGGTGTATGGAATGAACCTGACGCTTCTCTTCACTCTCTGGTCTGCTTATTGAGTATCCCTCTTATTTTGCATTGGAAACACACCTAGGGGCATATTTACTAGGAATTGGGGCAGCGCGGCGATGCGAGCAATTTTGCAGTGCCGCGCCATTTTTGTGTTCTTTCCCCAAAACTAACCCAATTGGCATCTCTGGCCAAAGGTCAGCCCCTGGTAAATGGTACCACAGGTACCCAGGGCACTGTGACCAGGGAAGACCTCTAAGGGCTGCAGCACTTATTGTGCCACCCTTAGAGGCCCTGTACCTTTACACACACACACTGCCTTTGCAGGCTGCGTGTTTTGGTGCAGAACAAAGTGAAGACTCGACATGGCACACATTCCTGTGTGCCATGCCTACAACCCACTGCCCTGGCATAGATCAGTCACCCCCCTAGCTGGGTACACTATACCAGTGGTGAGGGTACAGGTGCATGAGCCCTGTACCCCTACAGTGTCTAAGTCCATTCTTAGACATTGTAAGTGCAGTGCTGCCATTAAGAGTATATGGTGCTGGGAGTTTGTCATTACGAACTCCCCCGCACAATAATGGCTACACTGAAAACTGAGAAGTTTGGTATCAAACTTTTCAGCACATTAAACCCACACTGATGCCAGTGTGGGATTTAATGAAAAATGCACACAGAGGGCATCTTAGAGATGCCCCCTGAAAACTAACCTACCACTAGTGTCCAAGCTGAGTGGCTGCTTTCAGCTGCCACCACCAGACATGTTTCTGGACCCCTGGGTAGAGAGCCTGCTGCTCTCTGGGGACTGAAACAATGCACATCCTGGGGCGAGGTGCCAAGCCTCCTCCCCCAGGATGGGCAGGGTTCACGAAGGGGAAGCTTCAAAGTCTTGCCGCCTTTGTGAGCTTCCCCAGGCCACTTGCTGCTCTCAGCAACTGGTCCCCACTTTGGGCGGGAGAACCAGCGGGAAAAACAAGTGAGGAAGAGGTGTGCCCACCTCTGCCAACTCCACCCCTCAGGTGGGGGAGGCGAGGTGAAGCACAACTCTCAGTTCCCGCCATCTTGCAGATGGGGGGACTCAGCCAACCAGGGACAGGCTCATGCCCCCCTCCCACTGGAGGGTGGCATAATAGGGGGGTGTACCCACCCCAGGGAAGGGACCCATTGGTCCCTACCTTTTACCTACCTGTAACGCCCCTAAATCTAGTATTTAGGGGCACCCCTGAACCTTGCTTCCTCAGACAAGAACCTGCAAGAAGAAGAAGAAGAAGAAGAAGGACCGAACAGCCGTGCAGCAGTTAACAAGAAGAAGACGCCCACTGAATTGGCCCCAGACCTAGAGGCCTGTCTCCCCCTCGAACCTGCTCCTGCGAAATCCTGGTGTGTCCTGCAGCCAGCAACCTCGAAAACCCCGGAGGACCTGCCTGCCTTCAACTACAAAGACTCTGTCTCCTGTGAACACTGGATTTGTTCATCTGCAACCTCCGGCTCCAGCCGGACACCGCGGATCCACCCCACTCTGCACCCGCCGTCCACGGCCCGAGCTCGAGTGGGCAAACACCACGAGGAGGTCACCCCGGCGATCCTGACCCAAGACCCGGCAACCCCTGACCTGCCTCAAGCCTCCAGCCGATGCCTGCAGCCTAAATCCAGAAGGCCCCTCTAACCGCGACCAGGAGCTGGTAAGAAGATCTGACCCCAAAAGGCACCCCTGCACCCGACGCCCCACAGCCTTGTGTGCCCAAACCAACGGTGCCTAACCAACCCCTCTCGAAGTGGTGGTCGCACCCAGAAGACCTTCATCCCGAGCCTGCAGTGCCTTTGCAGACCAGAGGTTCCCCATTGAAACCAACAGGGTGTCCGACGTCGAAACAGCACCCTGCACCCGGCCGCCCTAGTGCCGCTGAGGGTGCACCTTTGGTGCTACTTTGTTTCCCCATTTGCCCTGAGCTAAAGTCAAGGAGCTTTGCTCCCATAACCCAGTGGCCTGCTTGCCAGCAGCCACCAACCGGAGGCCCCCTATCCCCCATTGGATAACATTGGGCCTCAGCACTCTGCACCCGGCTGCCCTAGTGCCGCTGAGGGTGTAACGAGAGAGCATCCTTGACCCTAGGGGAACCCTTGTTCTATCCCCAGAAGCTCAACTCCAAAGACCGATTACTTACCTGGTAACCATTAACTTAATTTCCCTCCATAGGAACCTACTGACTGTTTTTCTCTGAAAAATGTTCTACGTGTGGAGTTGATTTGTATGGAAACCTGAAAAATAACAATTGTGCAAAACTGATTTGACTTACCTTTTCTCTAGGAAATGTCCCAGTGTGATATCTGTTTTTGCATTTGTCACCCCGAGTGGGACGGGTATGCCCAGACGTGGGTCCCGTGCTCTCCATGCCACTGGAGTCAAGCTATCCTGGCTGATGAGGGCTGAAAGCCCGAAACCGGTCCTAGGATGCTTATTTCCAGTCCAGGGAGGACCTGGCCTGGCAGTTCGGGCTGGACTGTTCCCATTGGGCGCAGGGTCAAGACTGATATGCATATGGCTGGCTCCAAACTGGAATAGCATGGTGAGCAAAAAAACGATGGATTTAGGCCCAGATCTCTGTACTGGGGTGAATGTACGACTTTGTTCTGCATTCTGTCCATCAATTGTTGTTTTTGCATTTGTCACCCCGAGTGGGACGGGTATGCCCAGACGTGGGTCCAGTGCTCTCCATGCCACTGGAGTCAAGCTATCCTGGCTGATGAGGGCTGAAAGCCCGAAACCGGTCCTAGGATGCTTGTTTCCAGTCCAGGGAGGACCTGGCCTGGCAGTTCGGGCTGGACTGTTCCCATTGGGAGCAGGGTCAAGACTGATTTGCATATGGCTGGGTCCAAACTGGAATGGCATGGTGAGCAAAAAAACGATGGATTTAGGCCCAGATCTCTGTACTGGGGTGAATGTACGACATTGTTCTGCATTCTGTCCATCAATTGTTGTTTTTTCAGTGTGATATCTAGGCATATCACACTGAGTAAAAAAGTAATCTAAAAAGTAATCTCAAAAGTAACGTAAAAGTAACTTACCTGTAATTTTCATTGCAAAGTCGATACAAAGTATATGTACAGCATTTCACAGTATTGCATTACCAGTAATTCAAACTGTAACCATTTCAAAGTACATTTAGAACTGCATTTCAAACTGTATATTTACTGCAAAGTATTTATCAATTTACCTGTGCCAGGCTTGCTTGGTTCTAGAAAGTAAAATAACTAAAAGAATATTTTTATACAAAACCAATTGGTCTGAAGTTCAGTCTTTGAGTGTGTGAAATCATTTGCTGATTGAGTGGGTACAACAAATGCTTAACTCTGTCCTCTGATACTGCCTTACTGCTCGACCACACTACCACAAATAGAGAGTGAGGTGCTATCTAACTTACCTCTGTCTACCTTTGGGGATCCACTGGACTCTGTGCACACTATACCTCACTTTGGTATAGCATATACAGAGCCAGCTTCCTACATTGGTGGCAGCGGTGGGATATACAACTTTGCATTTGTTGGACTACTTGGTTACCACCTGATCACACGACAGAACTCTTAAATTGTCTTTAGAATTCTGATTTTTTTCAAATTGGCATTTTTTGCAAAACTACTAAAAGTCTTGTAAGGGCCTTGGTTAAGTCCCTTTAGAATTTTAGAAAAATAAAAAGTCACTTTAGCTAGGGTTAGAGGGGTTAGAAGCTTTTTAACTATGTCTCAAAACAAGAACCCAGCTGTTAGTGAAAATAACCACAATGACATAGAGGACTTGGCTGAGGAGCTCGACCTCACCCCTTACCTTCACTTGTCTTTCAAGGAGGTAAGGTCCCTATGTAAACTTAAAAACATAGCCATGGGTCCCCATCCCACCAAACAAAAGCTCCAGGAGCTGTTGGCTGGGTATACTAAGGACCACCCATCTGAAAATGGTGAAGACCAGTTAGATGGAGAAGGAGGGGAAGGGGATGACCTGCTAGATCAACCCCCTCCACTTCCTAGGGAGAAAGGGGTTCAAGTACCCTTGACTCCAAGAATCAACCTCTCAGTACCTAGATCCCACACAGGTGGATCAGGCACTACTGAGGACATTGAGGAAAGCCTCAATGAGCAGGACATCCTGCTAGCCAGGCTGACCAAAAGATTAGACCTAGAGACCAGACTCCAGGCTCTAGAAAAAGAAAGAGCAGAGATGGGCTTAGGACCCATCAATGGTGGCAGCAATTTACTAAACAAGGATAAAGAGCAATCTTATGATCCTAAAATCCCCAAAGGGATTGTCCCTAAATATGAAGAGAGTGATGATATCACAAAATGGTTCACAGCCTTTGAGAGGGCTTGTGAAGCCACAAGAGTGAAGAAAACTCACTGGGGGCACTCCTTTGGGAACTGTTCTCTGGTAAGTGCAGAGACAGACTTCTGACCCTTAGTGGGGCAGATGCTGGGTCTTATGAACCTCATGAAGAGAACTCTGATTGAGGGATTTGGACTCACAACTGAGGAGTATAGAATTAGATTCAGGGGGCTCAGAAAACCCAGAGTCAGCCGAGGGTGGAATTTGTAGACTACTCAGTTAAGACACTAAGGGGTATATTCACAAGAACGTGTGATAACTACCGCAAGAGTAGCGTAACGCAACTTTCAATAACGCAGCCTATCACGGGAAAATAACCCCGTGTCAACGTGGAATTCACAACAAGGCGGTAGCATGCGATAGTCACCAGATAACGCGTCAAATGCCAGCGTGTAAATCAACACCACGCCCAAAAAATGCGAAACGCTAACGCGAGAAATCATGCGATGAGGCCAATCGCGGTACAAAAAGCTGCGAAAAGCAGCCTCAGGCCTGCAACTCCCACGCGTTTGGCGGGCAATTGCACCATAAAAACCACAGGCACAACACACCAGAAACAAGCCAAAGCACGTAGCAACATCCATGCACCCTGACCCAGCGCAGAGGGCAACGCGAACACCACAACCCCCACAGACCACCAGCAAGGAACAAGTGGGTCGGGGAAGGCCAAGGAGAAAATGGAGAGGAAGACGGGGTGCAGACCGCAGGAAAACAAGACCAAGGCCACAGAGGCGACAGAACACTACCAGCAAATGACCCACAAGCAGACCGCCTGGAATGCAGTCGCAGAGCCCAGGAGGCCAAGAGGCGCCGGCAGGACCTGACACAACAACAACAGGGTGAGGATCCAACAGGGACTGGGGGGACGGTGGGTGATGGGCACAATGCCACACATGCACAATGAGGTGTAACACACGGCACACCCACAATTACCCAGGGACATGTCCCCCATCCCCGTGGAACACTGCAGCACACACACATAGCAATCACAGCACATACCATGACAATGTGGCACAAAGTGCAACACCCACACTGCAGAACAGGGGACACAACTGGGTCCAACCAGGCACAGTAACAGAACAATCACATCGGACAGAGCAGGGAACTGTGAGATGCACATCTACCCCTACAACCCCACATCAGCCATGTAGGCCAAATGGACACTGTCCCAACTCAAATAGCCACCACCGCCCAAACAGTCACAATGTACATTGTCACACAGTCTGCATGTCGACAAGAACAAGGCGCCAACTCAATGCCAACATGCACCTCCCCTTCACAATGCAGAGGGACAAACAACACCTCCAGCAGGTCAGAACAGACAACCCATCAGTGATGCCGGAGACGAACACCACACCTTCGACACCGACGCCCTACAACAGCCCATGGACATCCCACACAACCCACCACCAGGACCAGGGCAGACAAGCTACTCAGAGGAGAACCCAGCCCCTGCAACAGACCACACAGCATGTAGCACCCGCAATCACGGCTGCCTCCCAACACTTCACCCACCCACACATGGCACCCCAATGCCAGGTGGCAGAACGCCAAAAGGAGGTGGCCCAACAGGTGAGGGTGTTGCCTAAACCATGGAATGCGAACCAGAACACATACGTGGGTGTCCAATACCCTTCAGGGACCACCTACACCCCACAAAGGAGACCCACACCCCCACAGAGACACATGCACACATCATGTTGAACTGGCTACGGGCACGTGCGCCCAGCCCCATTATTGGCAGGGCCACACGTACAGTGACGCCTGTGCTGGATGTGTGTGAGGTGAGTATAAGCCAGCCCGCACGGAGTGCCTGGTGCTGGCAACAACCTGAACAGTGGACACCAGTGTAATGGAAACAGAAAACACCAGCATAACAGAGTCAAATGCAGAGCAACATGGAGGGATCCGGAGTAAGGACAGAGGTCACCCAATATTCAGTCAGGAGGTTCCGTGAGTCGCAGTGCACTGAGGTAGGGGCACTAGAGAAGAGCGCGCTCATGTGAAGAAATTGCTAGGATTGTGTTCCTTCGGGTTAGTCCAGATGCAGATGCAGTGGGGTGTGTTACACCTGCATCAACTTCCTCATCAACGTCCCAGGTCTCCCACACTGCCTGAGGTGACATTGCTGCGCAACCTCACAACAGCACAAAACTCAATCAGTAACGGACAATGGCTTGCGGTGCACTGAGTCACTGGCACCTGGAGTGCTGAGCAGGGTATCAGGCCGATGATGGCATCCACGACAGGTCTGAGCAACTCCGTAGGTCTGTCAGGACCACCCTTTCGACTCTGGCAGATGGCGGTTGGAGGTGGTCCTTGTGGTGGTGGCGTGTGCCTCCTGCGGTGATGCGACGTCCGGGCCGGTCAAGACTCGATGCTTTGCGTGGGCCCTGGTGGCCCGCAGTTGAGGCCGGAGGAGGCGGATAGCGCAGGGCCACAGACACATGGCGTAGATGACCCCAAGACCATCTCTACAGAGGCCATTCAATGTCCCAGAAGGAGGGGTCCCAGGCCTGAGCAGCACAGAGTTAGTGGCCCCGGATGCACTGCGGCCGGCACAGGCACCCAGCCATGGGACGGTGACATGCGGTGCAGTCAGATGGGCCATGCGACCTGAGCGGGTCCCCATCAATGTCCGAGGTGTATGTTGCAGAGGGTTTCGGGGGACAGTGGAAGGTGTCCTCCAGGGCATGATGCGGAAGGTCTGATGTCATCTGGAAGCAGCAAATGGAGGAGTGGAAAGCGCAACCCTCGTTTGCACCAACAATTCAGGATCAGCTACATGAGGATGAAAACTAGCCCCTAGTCCACAGACTCAAACGCCACCAATGTACGACCAGTCAGTGTCCATGAATGTCGGGGAACACACTTAGTGGCACAGGTGCTGAGAGGGGATGCAGTCTGCGATGATGCCGGTACACAGATGTGAACTCCAACATTGCCAAATCAAGACTCTGTGACCTACTGGACCGCAGTGTAGGCCGGAGGCAGCGGTCAGCATGGGCCCACAGACACGTGTTGTGTGCTTGTGATGCATTTGTTTGCTTCACTGATAGCAGGGAGTTTAGTGATATCACCCCTGCAGTAGACATCCGGTCACTGCCATGGTGTAATCAAGACTCAGTTCCAAATGTGTGACCTACCTGACCGTGGTGTAGGCCTGAGGCAGCTGTCAGCACGGCCCATTCACCGAGTGTCGCCGGCATAGGTTGGATGGCCCCACCGGCCTGCGTAGTTCAGGTTCAGTGGCACCACGTGTAGCCGGCTGCCGTTGAACAGGGTTAGTGGCACCACGTGTCGCAAAAAGCCCATATGGAACTATGCCTCACTGATAGGGGGGGGTCTGGTGCTGTGGCCGCTGGCCCGAATTTGGGGTCACTGCCATTCATGTCTCAGGACACAGTTTCACATATGGGACCTACTGGTCCGAAGAGTAGGCCGGGGGCGGCAGTAGAGTACGTCAACGAAAAAAGAATAAAGTGGGCCTGTGTCGTGGAGGCCGTGATGGTCTGAGGTGGCTGCCAAGGTCTCGGGCCTCGGGCTTGGGGCTTGCGCCGGCACGTGGTGGGCCCTCCTTGACACACGCCGGTGTCAGAAGGTGATCAGTGTGGCCTGACGGGTTCGTGGACCAGCGTGCCGGGGTCTGGCAGGCGCACGGCATCTCAGGCAACTCTGCTCACGAGGATGGCGTCGGCCTCGTGGCGAGGTGGGAGGCGCCGCCCTGGCAGAGACGTGGGTCTTTCCGGAAGTGGACCACGCCCAGGCCTACGTGGTTTTTATTCACACCCCTACGCTGACGTGGCGTATGCCGGGCCATCCCACTCAGGTGATGCTTAGGGGGGGGCGTAACAGGCAACATTTCCGCGAGGTCCCCCACTGGCTGTGGTGACATGGTGGCGTCCACTGTCCACTACACTCCATATGCAAGCGGTGTATGTCGCCATGGATATGGGTATGTTCTGCATACTGCGAGGTGTCCAGCACATCTCCGGCACTGTTGGCATTGTGTACTTTCCCAATCATGGTTCTACTGCATCCTTCACACATGCCTGGTTGCCACCTTTCCCCACATTCGGCTAGTATGTGGCTGAGGTGCCATGCCGTTGCTGGCTCATTTTCAGGGCTTGCCCATGTGGACATTGAAAGTTGTTCTGTCGTGTCTGGTGGGTGGGCATATTGTTGTGCCTGTTGTATGTGATTTTGTGACGTGTGCATTGCCAGAGTTGTGAGTTGCATGGTTGTGGTGTTGAGGTGTGTGGGGTGTCCATTTGTATATTGCCAAGGGGCTGTACATTTCCCTTGTTGCCATCCTGGGAACGCTGGTTGATGATGGACTGTCGTAGGATGAAGGTATCATGCACACTGGCTGTGTATTTGAAGGCGACATTGTTGGGTGTTCCACGGTGTTCTGTTGTTGCTTGCACATTGGTGTGAGACGTGTGCTTCCTGTTGCAGTGATTGTGTGCTATGTCACCAGGGGGCACAGGTAGTACATGTGTGCTGTGTGCTGCCCCCAACACGTGCGTGCGTCCTGCTATGGCGTATGGTCCTTGCTTGGTCTCCAGCGGATCCTGCGCATTGTGTTGTACGTATGGGGACTGGGGTACCAGGGTGATGGTGATGTCCAGGACAGGTGTGGGGGACTTGGATGTGGCTGGCTGTGGGACTCCTCCGACTCTGGCGGGTGTTGGATGGGGGGTCTCAGGGGCCAACAGGTGCAGCCACGCCATCAGCTTTGTGTGGGGTGGGATGTTGGTTGTCCGCTGTGTTGTTGCCGTAGGCCTGTTAGGCGATGATGGTCAGGATGCGTAGGTTGGTTGTCCCTTTCAGCCTGGAGCGGAAGGTGACATTGTCAGATGTTGGGTCTGTGCGGCTGGTACGTTTCCTGGGGTTCCGCTGTCTTTGTCTGCGCTGCGTCTGTGTTGGTCCGGGGGGGGGGTGTTCCGGGTGTGGGATGGGGTCCTGGGGTGGTGGGGGTAGGTGTTGTGGCCCTCTTGGGTGTCCGGGCCGCATGATGTGTGGCTCCATGGCATCTGTTGCCCTTCGGTTGTGGCCCTGGGCTGTGCTCCCTTTTGTGGTGCTGGCTGCCGTCCGACTTTACACCAGGTCAGAGCAGGTGTAGATTTCCTGGTGCTAACGCGCCTTATCGCCTGTTTTGTGTTTTTATCGCGGATGTGGCTGGTCGTTGTGAATGTTGAGGTGTGCTGTTGTCTCGGCTTTTGTCACGGGAACGCCTACTCTGCATCTCATTAGCGTTATTTGCCAGATCCTCTGTGGCGATGTTTTTGGCGGCTGCTATCGCGGGTATACTGGTGCTGTGGGCTGTTAACACCGGCTTGTGAATGGGGGGGTAAATTTATCACGACTTTGGCTGCGATAAAGTGCCGTTAATTCGACGATAGCTCCTTGTGAATATGCCCCTAGATGGCTGGTTGACTGGAAGCAAAGTGCAAGATTATGATGGTCTTTATAATTTTTTTATGAAAGAACACATATTAAGTAATTGCATTGATGAAAAGTTGCATCAGTATCTGGTAGAATTAGGTCCAATTTCTCCCCAAGAATTGGGAAAGAAGGCGGACCATTGGGTCAAGACAAGGGTAACTTGGACGTCCACAGGGGGTGACCAAAAGAAAGGGGTTACAAAACCTCCCCAGAGGAAAGACAGTGAGCCTCTAAAAGATAAAAGTAAGGAGTCCCAGGTAGCCCCCCCAAAAACCTGACCAGGAGGGAGGGCCCAAAGACACCTCACAAACTAAAACTGGGTACCAAGGTAAGAATTGGGATCCCAACAGGGTATGGTGTCACAACTGCCAAAAGGCAGGACACCACACCAAGGACCCTAGCTGTCCCAAAAAAATTCCAGCCCCTAGTGTAGCTCCAGGGGTGACTAGTGTAGCTTTAGAGGGCGATTTCTCAGATGAGGAAGCCCTCATAGCCATCAACTGGAAAATGGGCCTACAAGGGGAGTTGGAGATTCCAGAGGGGAGTAGACACTTCCACCGCCTACTGGTGAATGGAATCCCAGCCCTTGCCCTGAGAGATACCTGTGCCAGTCACACTGTGGTGCATGACAGGTTGGTTCTCTCAAAGCTGCATGTCCCAGGGCAAACAAAAAAGGTAAGGACTGTCCCAGGGGGTGTCACTGTTAGGCCTGTGGCTGTAGTGCTCCTAGAAATAGCTGGGCCCCTTAGATGGAGAAAGGTGGTAGTCAGTAAAGACGTCCCCCTTGATTGTCTCCTTGGGAATGACCACCCAGAGTTTGGTCTGAGCCAAAGAGAGGTACTGGTCCAATGCCAGACCTCACCCAAGAAACCTGGGGGGGCTCAACCTGCACTTAGTGCAGCTAAGCCCCAAAAGAAAAAGAAGAAACAGTGTAGGAAAGGTGGGCAACTGTTAGCCACAGTTCCAGTGGGCCAGGGAGATTCTATCCCAGTAAGGGAAAACTCCAAAATTGGCACTGGTGAAGTCCCCCCTAGCCAACAAAAAGACCTGACTACTCAGGCAACTGTCCAGCCTGAATTGGTGGCTCCTCAGCTGGCAGAACAGAGCGTGGAAGAAGGGTGTTCACTATCAAGTGTAGTGACCCCCCACCCTAAAACAGCAGACAGCCCCCCCAAACCCAAAGAAGCCTGTAAGTTAGCTACTCCACCTACCAGTGAAGAGCTAAAGGTGTGGTTCTGGGCACTGACAGCTGTCAGTAGCCTCTGCTGGGTGTTAGCCTTCATGGCAGCACTGTCCTTGGCATGGTGGCCTAGCCCCCTGCCAAATAGCAAGTTAGGCCCCCTGACCCTATTGGTCATGGTGGGGTTGCTCAAGCTGTGGGTGACCTCTGTGGGTAAGCTGGGCTTTGCCCTAGCTAAGTTAGAATTTGCAGAGGAAGGCACCTCTGAACCCAACCTAAAAAGATGGGGTAAAGAGCTAGGAAAAGATCATTGGGAATTTGGTCCTGAAACTGTTGAGGTAGGCCAGCTCCCCAAAGGGACTGACCTGGACAGAAGGATGTAAGGCAGAGTAGGCCCTGCAACTTTCAAACCACTTCCTCTACTCTTCCTCGACTGAAAGACTAGGAAGACTCTCCCAGCTTTGGCTGAGTCTCCTGGCCTTTGGGCTGGGGGGGCTTGTGTAGGAAAGTGGGTTTCTGTTGCAGTAACCCCCCCACTTTTTGCCAGACTACTGATGCACTTTTGACTTGATGTGCCCTGGGTCCCTGCCAATCAGGTTCCCAGGGCCTGTGTTCTTTCCCCAAAACGAACCCAATTGGCATCTCTAGCCACAGGTCAGCCCCTGGTAAATGGTACCACAGGTACCCAGGGCACTGTGACCAGAGAAGGCCCCTAAGGGCTACAGCACTTATTGTGCCACCCTTAGAGGTCCTGTACCATTACACACACACACTGCCTTTGCAGGCTGCGTGCTTTGGTGCAGAACAAAGTGAAGAGTCGACATGGCACACATTCCTGTGTGCCATGCCTACAACCCACTGCCCTGGCATAGATCAGTCACCCCTCTAGCTGGGTGCACTATACCAGTGGTGAGGGTACAGGTGCATGAGCCCTGTACCTCTACAGTGTCTAAGTCCATTTTTAGACATTGTAAGTGCAGTGCTGCCATTAAGAGTATATGGTGCTGGGAGTTTGTCATTACGAACTCCACAGCACCATAATGGCTACACTGAAAACTGAGAAGTTTGGTATCAAACTTCTCAGCACATTAAACCCACACTGATGCCAGTGTGGGATTTAATGAAAAATGCACACAGAGGGCATCTTAGAGATGCCCCCTGAAAACTAACCTACCACTAGTGTCCTGTCTGAGTGGCTGCTTTCAGCTGCCACCACCAGACATGTTTCTGGACCCCTGGGTCGAGAGCCTGCTGCTCTCTGGGGCCTGAAACAATGCACATCCTAAGACGAGGTGCCAAGCCTCCTCCCCCAGGATGGGCAGGGTCCACGGAGGGGAAGCTTCAAAGGCTTGCCGCCTTTGTGAGCTTCCCCAGGCCACTTGCTGCTCTCAGCAACTGGTCCTCACCGGTTCTGACCCCCACTTTGGGTGGGAGAACCGGCGGGAAAAACAAGTGAGGAAGAGAGGTGTGCCCACCTCTGCCAACTCCACCCCTCAGGTGGGGGAGGCGAGGTGAAGCACAACTCTCAGTCCCCGCCATCGTGCAGATGGGGGGACTCGGCTAACCAGGGAAAGGCTTATGCCCCCCCTCCCACTGGAGGGTGGCATAATAGGGGGTGTACCCACCCCAGGGAAGGGACCCATTGGTCCCTGCCTTTTACCTACCTGTAACGCCCCTAAATCTAGTATTTAGGGGCACCCCTGAACCTTGCTTCCTCAGACAAGAAGAATCTACAAGAAGCAGAAGAAGAAGGACCGAACAGCGTGCAGCAGCTAACAAGAGGAAGACACCCACTGACTTGGCCTCAGCCCTACCGGCCTGTCTCCACCTGCTTCTGCGAAATCCCGGTGTGTCCTGCAGCCAGCAACCTCGAAAACCCCGGAGGACCTGCCTGCCTTCAACCATAAAGACTGTCTCTCCCGTGAACACCGGATTTGTTCATCTGCAACCTCTGGCTCCGGCAGGACACAGCGGATCCGCCCCACTCTGCACCCGCCGTCCATGGCCCGAGCTCGAGTGGGCAAACACCACGAGGAGGTCACCCCGGCGATCCTTACCCGAGATCCGGCGACCCCTGCCCTGCCTCAAGCCTCCAGCCGACGCCTGCACCCTAAATCCAAAAGGGCCCCCTAACCGCGACCAGGAGCTGGTAAGAAGATCTGACCCCAAAAGGCACCCCTGCACCCGACGCCCCACGGCCTTGTGTGCCCAAACCAATGGTGCCTAACCAACCCCTAACTTCCCAACTTACCTCTCAAAGTGCTGGTCACACCCAGAAGACCTTCGAACCCAAGCCTGCAGTGTCTTTCCAAACCGGAGGTTGTCCTTTGAAACCAACAGGGCGCCTGACGTCGAAACAGCACCCTGCACCCGGCCGCCCTAGTGCCGCTGAGGGTGCACCTTTGGTGCTACTTTGTTTCCCCATTTGCCCTGAGCTAAAGTCCAGGAGCTTTGCTCCCATAACCCAGTGGCCTGCTTGCCAGCAGCCACCAACCGGAGGCCCCCTATCCCCCATTGGATAACATTGGGCCTCCGCACTCTGCACCCGGCTGCCCTAGTGCCGCTGAGGGTGTAACGAGAGTGCATCCTTGACCCTTGTTCTAACCCCAGAAGCTCAACTCCAAAGACCGATTACTTACCTGGTAACCATTAACTTAATTTCCCTCCATAGGAACCTATTGACTGTTTTTTCTGAAAAATGTTCTAAGTGTGGAGTTGATTTGTATGGAAACCTGAAAAATAACAATTGTGCAAAACTGATTTTACTTACATTTTCTTTAGGAAATGTCCCAGTGTGATATCTAGGCATATCACACTGAGCAGAAAAAGTAATCTAAAAAGTAATCTCAAAAGTAACGTAAAAGTCACTTACCTGTAATTTTCATTGCAAAGTCGATACAAAGTATATGTACAGCATTTCACAGTATTGCATTACCAGTAATTCAAACTGTAACCATTTCAAAGTACATTTACAATTGCATTTCAAAATATATTTTTACTGCAAAGTATTTATCAATTTACCTGTGCCAGGCTTGCTTGGTTCTAGAAAACAAAATAACTAAAAGAAATTTTTTATACAAAACCAATTGGTCTGAAGTTCAGTCTTTGAGTGTGTGAAATCATTTGCTGATTGAGTGTGTACGACAAATGCTTAACACTGTCCTCTGATACTGCCTTACTGCTCGACCACTCTACCACAAATAAGAGAGTGAGGTGCTATCTAACTTTACCTCTGCCTACCTTGGGGGATCCACTGGCTGGACTCTGTGCACACTATACCTCACTTTGGTATAGTATATACAGAGCCAGCTTCCTACAGTGAGGTGCTATCTAACTTTACCTCTGCCTACCTTTGCGGTTCCACTGGACTCTGTGCACACTATACCTCACTTTGGTATAGTATATACAGAGCCAGCTTCCTACAGTGAGGTGCTATCTAACTTTACCTCTGCCTACCTCTGGGGTTCCACTGGACTCTGTGCACACTATACCTCACTTTGGTATAGTATATACAGAGCCAGCTTCCTACAGTGAGGTGCTATCTAACTTTACCTCTGCCTACCTTTGGGGTTCCACTGGACTCTGTGCACACTGTACCTCACTTTGGTATAGTATATACAGAGCCAGCTTCCTACAGTGAGGTGCTATCTAACTTTACCTCTGCCTACCTTTGGGGTTCCACCGGACTCTGTGCACACTGTACCTCACTTTGGTATAGTATATACAGAGCCAGCTTCCTACAGTGAGGTGCTATCTAACTTTACCTCTGCCTACCTTAGGGGTTCCACTGGACTCTGTGCACACTGTACCTCACTTTGGTATAGTATATACAGAGCCAGCTTCCTACAGTGAGGTGCTATCTAACTTTACCTCTGCCTACCTTTGGGGTTCCACTGGACTCTGTGCACACTATACCTCACTTTGGTATAGTATATACAGAGCCAGCTTCCTACAGTGAGGTGCTATCTAACTTTACCTCTGCCTACCTTTGCGGTTCCACTGGACTCTGTGCACACTATACCTCACTTTGGTATAGTATATACAGAGCCAGCTTCCTACAGTGAGGTGCTATCTAACTTTACCTCTGCCTACCTCTGGGGTTCCACTGGACTCTGTGCACACTATACCTCACTTTGGTATAGTATATACAGAGCCAGCTTCCTACAGTGAGGTGCTATCTAACTTTACCTCTGCCTACCTTTGGGGTTCCACTGGACTCTGTGCACACTGTACCTCACTTTGGTATAGTATATACAGAGCCAGCTTCCTACAGTGAGGTGCTATCTAACTTTACCTCTGCCTACCTTTGGGGTTCCACCGGACTCTGTGCACACTGTACCTCACTTTGGTATAGTATATACAGAGCCAGCTTCCTACAGTGAGGTGCTATCTAACTTTACCTCTGCCTACCTTAGGGGTTCCACTGGACTCTGTGCACACTGTACCTCACTTTGGTATAGTATATACAGAGCCAGCTTCCTACAGTGAGGTGCTATCTAACTTTACCTCTGCCTACCTTTGGGGTTCCACTGGACTCTGTGCACACTATACCTCACTTTGGTATAGTATATACAGAGCCAGCTTCCTACAGCTCACCCCTGTGTTCTCCCTTGCGTTGGCGCTAAAAATTGCTGCCTTGTGCCAACACAGACACCCTTGCGCCATAGTGTTGCAGGGAATGATTGTTTATGTGCAGGAAGCGACACCTCCCTGCACATAAACAATCATTAATGGCATTTTGCTCTTTCTATAAGTGCTGCAGAATGCAGCACACATAGAAAAAGCAAAACGAGGAGAAATAAAAGTATTTGTCCTCGTTGCGCCAATCTAATGGCTAGTTTTTGCCACTGTCTCAGATTTACACATCCTTGTAAATTTAGGGCACCGTCAAAAGCAATGGGTGTTGCGTTGGAACACCCACAGCCACACCCATTGCACGGCCCTTTCACGCAGATATCTGCGTGATAGGGTACCATATTTACAAAGCGGCGTTAAGCCACGCTAAGAGCTTAACTCCACTTTGTACATATGGAGCAGGGTTTTGCGCCACCGGAATGTTGGAAAAAGTGACGTTCTGGTGGCGCTATCCCCTTGTGAATATGCCGCTAGGTTGCAGATTGTTAGCTACAGTGACCGGACAGAAGCTATTAAGAGACCATCATCCTTTGCGAGAATCACGTGACCTGGCGGTTCTGCGGACATGTCGGAGGAGGCTGTTTATGGGGATTATTAGCAGCACCAAGACACACTTTCAACAAGACACACTTTCACCAAGACACACTTTCAACAGGACACACTTTCAACAAGACACACTTTCAACAAGACACACTTTCACCAAGACACACTTTCAACAGGACACACTTTCAACAAGACACACTTTCAACAAGACACACTTTCACCAAGACACACTTTCAACAAGACACACTTTCAACAAGACACACTTTCAACAGGACACACTTTCAACAGGACACTTTTAACAGGACACACTTTCAACAGGACACAGTTTCATCAAGACACAGTTTCATCAAGACACACTTTCAACAAGACACACTTTCACCAAGACACACTTTCAACAGGACACACTTTCAACAAGACACACTTTCAACAAGACACACTTTCAACAGGACACACTTTCAACAGGACACACTTTCAACAGGACACACTTTCATCAAGACACACTTTCAATAGGACACACTTTCAACAGGACACACTTTCAACAGGACACACTTTCAACAGGACACACTTTCAACAGGACACACTTTCAGCAAGACACACTTTCAACAAGACACACTTTCAACAGGACACACTTTCAACAGGACACACTTTCAACAGGACACAGTTTCACCAAGAAACTTTCAACAGGACACACTTTCAACAAGACACACTTTCAACAGGACACAGTTTCACCAAGACACACTTTCAACAGGACACACTTTCACCAAGACACACTTTCAACAGGACACACTTTCACCAAGACACACTTTCAACAGGACACATTTTCAATGGAGAACGTGCCTTCTAGAAAAGACCATACACTGTCGAACTCCTTCATACTTATATACTTTCAACAGGACACAGTTTCAACAGGACACAGTTTCATCAAGACACACTTTCAACAGGACACACTTTCAACAGGACACACTTTCAACAGGACACACTTTCAACAGGACACACTTTCAACAGGACACACTTTCAACAAGACACACTTTCAACCGGACACAGTTTCACCAAGACACACTTTCAACAGGACACAGTTTCAACAGGACACAGTTTCAACAGGTCACACTTTTAACAGGACACACTTTTAACAGGACACACTTTCAACAGGACACAGTTTCATCAAGACACAGTTTCATCAAGACACACTTTCAACAGGACACACTTTCAACAAGACACACTTTCAACAGGACACAGTTTCATCAAGACACACATTCAACAGGACACACTTTCAACAAGACACACTTTCAACAGGACACAGTTTCAACAGGACATACTTTCAACAGGACATACTTTCACCAGGACATACTTTCAACAGGACACAGTTTCAACAGGACACAGTTTCATCAAGACACACTTTCAACAGGACACACTTTCAACAGGACACACTTTCAACAGGACACACTTTCAACAGGACACACTTTCATCAAGACACACTTTCAACAGGACACACTTTCAACAGGACACACTTTCAACAGGACACACTTTCAACAAGACACACTTTCAACAGGACACACTTTCACCAAGACACACTTTCAACAGGACACACTTTCAACAGGACACACTTTCAACAGGACACAGTTTCATCAAGACACACTTTCAACAGGACACACTTTCAACCGGACACACTTTCAACAGGACACACTTTCAACAGGACACACTTTCAACAAGACACACTTTCATCAAGACACACTTTCAATAGGACACACTTTCAACAGGACACACTTTCAACAGGACACACTTTCAACAGGACACACTTTCAACAGGACACACTTTCAACAGGACACACTTTCAACAAGACACACTTTCAACAGGACACACTTTCAACAGGACACACTTTCAACAGGACACAGTTTCACCAAGAAACTTTCAACAGGACACACTTTCAACAAGACACACTTTCAACAGGACACAGTTTCACCAAGACACACTTTCAACAGGACACACTTTCAACAGGACACACTTTCAACAGGACACACTTTCACCAAGACACACTTTCACCAAGACACACTTTCCCAGGACACAGTTTCAACAGGACACAGTTTCAACAGGACACGCTTTCAACAGGACACGCTTTCACCAAGACACGCTTTCAACAGGACACACTTTCAACAGGACACACTTTCAACAGGACACACTTTCAACAGGACACACTTTCAACAAGACACACTTTCAACAGGACACAGTTTCACCAAGACACACTTTCAACAGGACACACTTTCAACAAGACACACTTTCAACAGGACACACTTTCAACAGGACACACTTTCAACAGGACACACTTTCAACAGGACACAGTTTCAACAGGACACAGTTTCAACAGGTCACACTTTTAACAGGTCACACTTTTAACAGGACACACTTTCAACAGGACACAGTTTCATCAAGACACAGTTTCATCAAGACACACTTTCAACAGGACACACTTTCAACAAGACACACTTTCAACAGGACACAGTTTCATCAAGACACACTTTCAACAGGACACACTTTCAACAAGACACACTTTCAACAGGACACAGTTTCAACAGGACATACTTTCAACAGGACATACTTTCAACAGGACATACTTTCAACAGGACACAGTTTCAACAGGACACAGTTTCATCAAGACACACTTTCAACAGGACACACTTTCAACAGGACACACTTTCAACAGGACACAGTTTCATAAAGACACACTTTCAACAGGACACACTTTCAACAAGACACACTTTCAACAGGACACACTTTCACCAAGACACACTTTCAACAGGACACACTTTCAACAGGACACACTTTCAACAGGACACAGTTTCATCAAGACACACTTTCAACAGGACACACTTTCAACCGGACACACTTTCAACAGGACACACTTTCAACAGGACACACTTTCAACAGGACACACTTTCATCAAGACACACTTTCAATAGGACACACTTTCAACAGGACACACTTTCAACAGGACACACTTTCAACAGGACACACTTTCAACAGGACACACTTTCAACAGGACACACTTTCAACAAGACACACTTTCAACAAGACACACTTTCAACAGGACACACTTTCAACAGGACACACTTTCAACAGGACACAGTTTCACCAAGAAACTTTCAACAGGACACAGTTTCATCAAGACACACTTTCAACAGGACACACTTTCTTTTTTTTCTTTTTTCTTTTTTTAATTATTTATTTTTATACAGAACACATTCGCAACAGCTGTTACAGGGTTAGCATAGGTTGAGTCAGTTATCGTTTATACATCGGTGTTTATATAGTTAACCCCACATGGCATTATTTATTGAAGAAGAGAAAAAGGCAGGTACTTTCAATGGAGAATGTGCCTTCTAGAAAAGACCATACACTGTCGAACTCCTTCATACTTATATATTTAGGATATGTGTTTCTGAACGCATTAATGATTTTGCCAGAATTTTCTCGTATATCTAGGGCACGAGTCGGGGGGTACACGTGGGTGGATGGTGTCCACCCGCTTTTTTCACAGGGTGGACGCTGTCCACCCTGCCAAGAAGTTGGGCCCCACTGAAAAAGATGCTGAATTCGTCCCGGTGTAATTTCCAAACACCGGGACACTTTCAGCAGCGCCTGCCAAGGTGCAGGCGGGGACAGGACGGGGCTCTCTCATTTCTGACTCCTGCTCGGCCCATAACAAAGGCTGAATCTGAGGGGTTATCAGGTCTCCTTCTGTTCGAGTCTCCTTTCAGCATCAGTCAGGAGCCTCGCACCTAGAGGCAAATGCAGCAGAGGGGAAACAAAGGCTCACACCTTGTTAGCACTTCACACATACTTAAGAGAGGCAGCTTTTGACTTTGTTCAGTCCCTGTTTATGAGATATGCATGCACAGTAAGAATGTCAGATGTGTTGGTCTTTCCCAGTATTTACACAAAATAAATAGCATTTATATAGCGCTTACTACCCCTGAGGAGGCGTTGTAATAATTTAAATATCACAATTTTTTCATTTAAAGCCCTATGGCTAGAGGAAGCTTTACGCTGACAAAAGGCAACATTGTTTTATGTGTAGCATACAAAAGTGTGAATCTTCTGCCTAAATTAGGAGGGTTTGCAAGTATTCTCGAAATGTGCTCAAATGTACTAATGATAGACCTGCTAAACATATATGTGAGGGCTTAAGATCTGATGTCACTTCTTGTGATGTTACGCGCTGTGATGTCACAAGCCTCACGCGCCGTGATGTCACACGCCGTGATGTCACGCGCTGCGATGCCACTTGCATACTGATTAACTAGGTTAGTCCCCCCACTTCTTTTTTTAGGACTTGTGCACTGCGTATATCCCATCTTCACTGTCCACTTTCCCTCCCCCAGTACCCCCCTCCCTAATCCCCCATATCGACACTTGCTCATTCAATACGATTTGGGATTTTAAAAATCCCTGCAACTTTAGTGAACTGACCTCACTGGCCAGCACCCCCGCTCTGAAGCTTGTTCCAGCAGCAGAACTTACGGGCATCCATCTGTCCCAGCCCCAGAGGCCCTTACATGACAGGTGACTGGCCCGACCCCTGGCCTGAAATTACCCTTTTGTCCTGTGTCTCGCGTGAGGGTCACTTCCTCTGACCTCCCATCAGGAAGCTCTGCTTGAGTTACCTCCTGCCCTCCGCTGGGGTCAGACACACCCTGAGCTCGTCAGACACCCAGCTGCAGGGACATCTTAAGGATTTTGGGGGCCCTGGGCCAAACCTATTTTTGGGGACCCTGCTCGGAATAGCTTTGAATTTATGATCTAATTTCAGCTCTTTCATGCACTCTTTGGCCGGTCACTGATGATGCACAGGCACACTCATCCACATTTTAAATGTGTTTACATCTGATTTTCCGGGATTGTGACGTGTAATATTGCTGCAAATAATCTCTGTGACACCCTCCTATTTCTCATATGTGCGGTCCGGTTTTGATCTAAAAGAAACGTTTTTAAAGGACGTTGTATTAAACCTAAACACAAGATTTATCTGCAAAATGTTTGTAATAGACTCACACAACACCCATATTCAAATGAATTAAAGGAAAACATTTTTTATAACAATCTGTTTAAAAATTATTCAGGGTCACAAGGACAAGACTTTCTGCAGAACAGAGCTGGCTCTATCAGGGGGCCCCTGAAAGACTGGGGCCCTGGGCCAAAGACCACGTTGCCCATGCCTTAAAACGTCTCTGCCCAGCTGTCTGTTATCTGCAGTGCTGCCAGACAGACATAGCTAGAGGCAGCGCCGGCATGGCCCAGGGGTTCACCCTGTCATGGGAGAGTGTCTGGGCAGGGTGGCTTCCCTCTGGTGGCAGCTTGGGTGGTGCTGGCCAGCTCCCACTGCTCTATGCGGTACGCCTCGAAGCACTAGAAGGAGTCTGTGCAGTCAGATCACTCCACACCCATAGGAGATGCAGCTGCCTATGGCCATGTCTGCTGTGCTCGCATCCTGTGCTCACCCAAAGGTGCCTGTCCGCTTCTAGGAGCCTCCGCTCTTCAGAGAGGTAACCTTCCTGCCTCAGCGCCCCAGACTCCACGCTGTAGTGTCTGAGTATGGGCAACCAGCCACGGGTATTAGGCCGCAGGATTGGGCCGAAGCACTACAGTAATTCACGCTCACACAGTTATGTTCATTGGGCCAAAGACCCCGAGCGGTCTTGCGCCCCTTTATTTAAACCCTCGGGCGAGCCCGCCCTCGGGGTGCGTGGATGCGTGACCAGCGTGAGTGCACGGGCCGGGTGGCTCCGTCACTACATCCCTCCAATCTTTTGGATACAACAACTCTTTCCGGGGTTTGCTCAGTCCTCTTTTGCACACCATGCAAAGTCTCTCAGTCTCTGACTAGGGACGGGATTCGGCCGGAGACCATACTTCTGGCTCCGGGAGTTCTGTCTTGATTCCGACCCTTCTGACTCCTTCTCTGGTTCGGGGGAAGCGTCTTCTTGGCGCCTCCCGACTTCCACTGCTCCTGCTTCTCCTCCTAGTTGCGGTCGCACCTCCTCCGGCTGACCTCTCGAGTCTTCCGCGGGGTTTGTTCCCTCTCCACCTTCCAGCTCTTCCATGGCTTGGTCAGCCGCTGTCATGTCAGTAGCGACCTTCTTGAACCATGAGGTGTTTCTTGTGACCACTCGGGTTCCCCGCATGGCCGATACCATGGTACCCTGCACATTGATTACTTCCCACACTTCGGGCTCATACGGGGTGCGATACTTCCAACTGGGGTGGTGGTCTTTTACCACGACTCTGTCTCCAACTTGGACACACATGGACCGGGCCCTTCGAGCTTGGCTCGCCTTGTCATTGGACATTTTCCTTCTGTCCTGCGCTGCACGTTGATCCAAATCTGGGGGACTCCACGCTGGATCGGCAGGCACACTGTCTCTTGGAGCCCGTCGAAACAGTAGATGAGCTGGTGCACACCGGGTGGTGCAGTGTGGGGTCTGGCGATACGCGCTGAGAAACTGCAAGAGGCACTGCTCGGCATCGTCTCCTTTATCCACCCCGATCCTGAGGGCCCGGTTCATAGTGTGCATGAACCGCTCCACCTCCCGTTCGCCTGGGGCCACTGTGGAGTGATCTTCCGGTGTCGGATGCCTCGGGAGGTCAGGTAGTCTTGGAAGTCTCTGCCTTGGAACGGCGGACCATTATCGGACTTGATCTCCTCAGGCAGACCCATCATGGCGAACGGGCGATCCAGAGCCGTCTTCACATGGGAGAACGCCGTTGACGACACCACCTCCACCACCGGGAATTTTGAATGGGAGTGGACCAGCACCAGCGTGTTCCGCCCATCCGGGAATGGCCCAAAGTCGATGCTTACTTTGGACCACGGCTCTAGACACGGGTCTTCAGTGATTACTGGGTGAGGCGCAGTATCACCGCCTGTGATGCTGCATGAGTGACAGTTGCGTACGGCTTCCTCTACCATGTCGTCCATCCCTGGGAACCAGACCTTGCTCCTGAGTCGGGCCTTGGTTTTGGAACATCTCCGCAGCTGATGAGACACCAAAACTCAGCCTCCTGTAGCGACGTAGTCCAACGTGGGTGGAGAACGTTGTGATGTTCCGGCTGTCGGGGTGGAGCTCCAGCTGGTGATACCCCGCATTGAGGTCCAGTTTGGTGAACCATTTGGCGCCGTTCAGGTCGGCCACGATGTCGTCCATCGTGGGCGTGAGATGGCGTTCCCTCTTTACGGCCCTGTTTGGTAGTCGCATGTCGACGCATAGTCGAATGGCTCCAGGCTGCTTTGGTTTCGGGGCCACGATGAGGGGGGACACCCACGGGGTAGGGCCCAACACTTTCTCTATCACCCCCAGGTCCTCCAGCTTCCTCAGTTCTTCTTCCACTTGCGGCCGCAGGTGGAATGGCACCCTCCGGTGCCTCAACGCCATGGGCCGAACAGTCGGATCCACGTGCAACTTAAACGACTTTCCCTTCAGACATCCAAGGCCTTCGAACAGCATGGGGAAGTCTTTGAGCATCTCTCGAGCATGCAGCTCATGAACCTGGTTCGCGAAAAACACCAATTCCAGGTCTTCCGCCGTGTGGCAACTGAGTAGGGTGCCCCGTCTTCCTTTGGTGACATGGAATTTTGTACTCAGACTGCGGCCTTCGCTGGTGACCTCGACCTCCATGACTCCTCGCAGAGGAAGCGGCTCGTCACTGTCGTACGTGTAAATCCTTGCTTTGGACGGTAGAAGTGGCGGTCGCGACAGTAGCTTTTCATACTGGTCACTGTCCATCACATTGACTGACGCTCCTGTGTCTATGAGGGTGCTTACGGGGGACCCCGCTACGGTGATGTTGCACATGGGCGGCGGTCGGCGCTTTGCCCCTTCTCTGCCAACAAACGACACAAAGAACACCTCGTCTTCTTCCGTCCCAAAGCCGAACTCTGGCACGGTGTTGTCACCCTGGTCTTTTGGATCTTCCAGTCCTCTACCGCTCCTGCAGACTTTTGCGAAGTGGTTGAGTTTCCCACATTGCGAGCACGTCTTTCCTCTCGCGAAACATTTCCCCCCCGGAGGGTGATCCAGGCCGCAGTTTCCGCACGTGTTCTTCTGTGGAGGCCTCGTGGCTCCTCTGGACTGAGACGGTCTTCTTTGAAGCACATCCACTCTCTCCTCCTTAACTATGGGTGTCCGCTGTGTCGCAGAGGGCCGGTGGAGGGCTGCTTCCATTTCATCTGCACGCGCGTTGGAGAGCTCGTGGGACCTGGCGAGCACCAAAATTTCGTCGAGAGTGATGCTGAGTTGGCGTAGTATGAGGCGTTGCAGCGTGACTGACCGACATCCTTGAATGAGCTGTGCGTGGATATCCGCCCTCTGGTCCGGCAGCGTGCAAGAGCTTGCGAGTTTCTGTAGGCGGGCATAGAAGATGTCTATGGTCTCAGCCTCTCCCTGTCGCGCCTGCCGGAGCTTGAACCATTCGAAATCCGGGTTTATTTGAGGATTGAAATGGCGGTTCAGGGCCGCGACAGCCCCTGTGTAGTCGTCATCTGCCCCTCTATCCGGCAAAGTCTCGAAGAGGTCATACAATTCAGCTCCTCCATAGCACATGAGGAGTGATCTCTTCACTTTCCCATCTGTCTCCCGCACACCTATGACATAGTGGTCCAGGCGGCCAATCCAGGACCTCCATCGCGCTGCGGCAGTGGATGGGTCCGAGAGCTCGCTGAAGGGTGGCAACGGGGCAGCCATGGCATGACCGGGCTGAGCGGGAGCCTGTTGGGAGGCCTGCTGAGGGGGCGGTGTTTCTTGGGGGACACCCCCGCCGTCGGCGCCCTGGTTATTCATCGTCTACTGTAGATCTGCTTCTTGGCGCGGCAGAGCGCAAATGGTCTTCGGTGCCGGGCGACACGAAGTTGGGAGGCCCAGGGCTGCTGTGGGCTCTGCTTGGTGGCCTTGACTGTGAGGGGCACTTGGGAGAACTTGTACGGCGTTCACGCCCCACTTGAGAAGGTCCTGTATGAGGTAAGTTGTCCCTTTCCCCCAAAATTCCTCCTTTTGTATTTTTTTTTGTTTTGTTGCTGCTGTTGTAAATATATGTATGTTCCCCTGGGGCTGGCTCCCACTGTTGTGGCAGGTGCTGGAAGGCTTCTGGGATGGTCCCACTGCAGATGCCCTGGAGGCGGTAGGGGGCGCTGGCCTGAGGGCCCCTTGCTGGTGAGGGCCTTATCCCCCCCAGCAGCGTGAGCGTAGGCAGCCTAGCGAGGCCCGCTGCAGACGCCGCAGGGCTTCACCCACCGGCTCGACCACGTGACGGGACCGTGGGAGTGCGGACGGGCTGCGGCGTCGTCTGGAGGCTGTGCGCGGGGGCGGTGCAGCATCGGGCCTGGGCGGCGCTCGCGCACCCACACGAGCAGGGCAGGCCTCACCTCAGGCGCCGACCATGTGCCGAAGACGCCAGTCCGTGATGACGGTGGCAGCGGGGGCGCACCAGCTGACACGGCGCACACCAAACCCGCTCCGCTCCAGGCAGCCGATTCCGCGCGGGGTGGGCACCCGCCTCCGGCACTAGCGGCACTGCGGGCGCGGACTGCGCCGGCGGCAGGAACTCGGCGGGACCCTCCAGGTACCGGGGCTGGCAGGTGGGAATATGCCGAGGCGTGGGATAGACCCGCCTCGTCGCCAGTGTAGTGTCTGAGCATGGGCAACCAGGCACGGGTATTAGGCCGCAGGATTAGGCCGAAGCACTACACTAATTCACGCTCACACAGTTATGTTCATTGGGCCAAAGATCCAGAGCGGTCTTGCGCCCCTTTATTTAAACCCTCGGGCGAGCCCGCCCTCGGGGTGCGTGGATGCGTGACCGGCGTGAGTGCAGGGGCCGGGTGGCTCCGTCACTACACATGCCTCTACACCTCACGTCTCATTTAAAACTTCCACTCTCCTGTCCACCCTGCTCCCCTGGACTGGCAGCGCCCTCTTCACTAGCTCTTCCCACACGCCGTGCTGACATCTCTTCCATGTCATATTTACACGTTCACCAGTCAGCAGGGCCAGCGCTTCCATAACGCGAGGTAAGGCTTTAAGGCACCACTAATGGCTGTGGCAATTTACAATAAAACGCCTGGAAAAGGCCTTTTATCACTGTATGGGGAGCGGCTAAGCAGGCAAAATGCTGGCTTGCCTGCCATACAAATACAGCCTGTGCGCCAGTCGATCCTGTCGGTCCTCGAGCGATCAGTCACTCTATCTATCAACCTCCCTTTGAGCGTTCCGGTCGTACCGGCGACCCTACGCAGGGCTTTACTAACTGCAGACCCCTCTTGTCCCGCCAAATAACGCCCGTCCCCACCCTTTGGTCTCTGCAGCTTCATCTTTAGCAGACTCACTCTTCGCCTCTCCTCTCACAGCCTGGTCAGTCTCCATCACTCCCTCCAGTGTTTCCTCCCTACTGCTGAACACCATCCCCTCCCTCATCACCCACCCGCCGTGACCCTGGGGGTCACAGGACCGGCCCCGGGCTGGTCCTCACCCTACCTCTCTATTGAACCCTCCCTCTAACGTCACCCACCCCCTGTGACCCTGGGGGTCACAGGACCGGGCCCGGGCTGGTCCTCACCCTACCTCTCTATTGAACCCTCCCTCTAACGTCACCCACCCCGTGACCCTGGGGGTCACAGGACCGGCCCCGGGCTGGCCCTCATCCTACCTGTCTATTGAACCCTCCCTCTAACGCCACCCACACCTCTGTGACCCCGGGGGTCACGGGGCCGGCCCCGGGCTGGTCCTCATCCTACCTCTCTATTGAACCCTCCCTCTAACGCCACCCACACCTCTGTGACCCTGGGGGTCACGGGGCCGGCCCCCAACTGGTCCTCATCCTACCTCTCTATTGAACCCTCCCTCTAATGCCACCCACCCCTCTGTGACCCTGTGGGTCACGGGGCCGGCCCCCAACTGGTCCTCATCCTACCTCTCTATTGAACCCTCCCTCTAATGCCACCCACCCCTCTGTGACCCTGGGGGTCACGGGGCCGGCCCCCAACTGGTCCTCATCCTACCTCTCTATTGAACCCTCCCTCTAGTGTCACCCACACCTCTGTGACCCTGGGGTCACAGGGCCGGCCCCGGACTGGCCCTCATCCTACCTCTCTATTGAACCCTCCCTCTAATGCCACTCACCCCCGTGACCCCGGGGGTCACGTGGACAGCCCCAGCCTGTCCTCATCCTACCTCTCTATTGAACCCTCCCTCTAGTGTCACCCACCCCTCTGTGACCCGGGGGTCACAGGGCCGGCCCCGGGCTGGTCCTCATACTACCTCTCTATTGAACCCTACCTCTAATGCCACCCACCCCTCTGTGACCCTGGGGGTCACGGGGCCGGCCCCCAACTGGTCCTCATCCTACCTCTCTATTGAACCCTCCCTCTAGTGTCACCCACACCTCTGTGACCCTGGGGGTCACAGGGCCGGCCCCGGACTGGCCCTCATCCTACCTCTCTATTGAACCCTCCCTCTAATGCCACTCACCCCCGTGACCCCGGGGGTCACGTGGACAGCCCCAGCCTGTCCTCATCCTACCTCTCTATTGAACCCTCCCTCTAGTGTCACCCACCCCTCTGTGACCCGGGGGTCACAGGGCCGGCCCCAGCCTGTCCTCATCCTACCTCTCTATTGAACCCTCCCTCTAGTGTCACCCACACCTCTGTGACCCTGGGGGTCACAGGGCCGGCCCCGGACTGGCCCTCATCCTACCTCTCTATTGAACCCTCCCTCTAATGCCACTCACCCCCGTGACCCCGGGGGTCACGTGGACAGCCCCAGCCTGTCCTCATCCTACCTCTCTATTGAACCCTCCCTCTAGTGTCACCCACCCCTCTGTGACCCCGGGAGTCACAGGGCCGGCCCTGGACTGGTCCTCATCCTACCTCTCTATTGAACCCTCCCTCTAGTGTCACCTTCCCCTCTGTGAACCTGGGGGTCACGGGGCCGGTCCTGGGCTGGTCCTCACCCTACCTCTCTATTGAACCCTCCCTCTAGTGTCACCCACACCTCTGTGACCCCGGGGGTCACGGGGCCGGTCCCGGGCTGGTCCTCACCCTACCTCTCTATTGAACCCTCCCTCTAGTGTCACCCACACCTCTGTGACCCCGGGGCTCACGGGGCTGGCCCTGGACTGGTCCTCATGCTACTTCTATATTGAACCCTCCCTTTAATGCCACCCACCCCCGTGACTCCGGGGGTCACAAGGCCGGCCCCGGGCTGGTCCTCATCCTACCTCTCTATTGAGCCCTCCCTCTAACGTCACCCACCCCCGTGACCCTGGGGGTCACAGGGCCGGCCCCGGACTGGCCCTCATCCTACCTCTCTATTGAACCCTCCCTCTAATGCCACCCACCCCTCTGTGACCCCGGGGGTCACAGGGCTGGCCCCGGACTGGCCCTCATCCTACCTCTCTATTGAACCATCCCTCTAACGCCACCCAACCCCCGTGACCCCGGGGGTCAAAGGGCCAGCCCTGGACTGGTCCTCATCCTACCTCTCTATTGAACCCTCCCTCTAATGTCACCCACCCCCGTGACCCCGAGGGTCACAGGGCAGGGCCCGGACTGGTCCTCATCCTACCTCTCTATTGAACCCTCCCTCTAAAACCACCCACCCCCGTGACCCCGGGGGTCACGGGGCCGGCCCTGGCCTGTCCTCATCCTACCTCTCTATTGAACCCTCCCTCTAATGTCACCCACCCCCCGTGACCCCGAGGGTCACAGGGCAGGGCCCGGACTGGTCCTCATCCTACCTCTCTATTGAACCCTCCCTCTAAAACCACCCACCCCCGTGACCCTGGGGGTCACGGGGACGGCCCGGGACTGGTCCTCATCCTACCTCTCTATTGAACCCTCCCTCTAAAACCACCCACCCCCGTGACCCCGGGGGTCACGGGGCCGGCCCCGGGCTGGTCCTCATCCTACCTCTGTATTGAACCCTCCCTCTAACGCCACCCACCCCTTTGTGACCCCGGGGGTCACGGAGCCAGCCGTGGACTGGTCCTCATCCTACCTCTCTATTGAACCCTCCCTCTATTGTCACCTTCCCCTCTGTGACCCTGGGGGTCACAGGACCGGTCCTGGGCTGGTCCTCACCCTACCTCTCTATTGAACCCTCCCTTTCATGCCACCCACCCCCCTGTGATCCCGGGGGTCACGGGGCCGGCCCCGGACTGGTCCTCATCCTACCTCTCTATTGAACCCTCCCTCTAGTGTCACCTTCCCCTCTGTGACCCCGGGGGTCACGGGGCCGGCCCCGGGCTGGTTCTCACCCTACCTCTCTATTGAACCCTCCCTCTAATGCCACCCACCCCTTTGTGACCCCGGGGGTCACAGAGCCGGCCCCGGGCTGGTCCGCATCTTACCTCTCTATTGAACCCTCCCTCTAATGCCACCCACCCCTCTGTAACCCTGGGGGTCACGGGGCCGGCCCTGGACTGGCCCTCATACTACCTCTCTATTGAACCCTCCCTCTAATGCCACCCACCCCTCTGTAACCCTGGGGGTCACGGGGCCGGCCCTGGACTGGCCCTCATACTACCTCTCTATTGAACCCTCCCTCTAATGCCACCCACCCCTCTGTGACCCTGGGGGTCACGGGGCCGGCCCTGGACTGGTCCTCATGCTATTTCTCTATTGAACCCTCCCTCTAGTGTTACCCACACCTCTGTGACCCCGGGAGTCTCAGGGCCGGCCCTGGACTGGTCCTCATTCTACCTCTCTATTGAACCCTCCCTTTAATGCCACCCACCCCCGTGACTCCAGGGGTCACAGGGCCGGCCCTGGACTGGCCCTCATACTAGCTCTCTATTGAGCCCTCCCTCTAACGTCCCCCAACCCCCGTGACCCCGGGGGTCAAAGGGCCAGCCCTGGACTGGTCCTCATCCTACCTCTCTATTGAACCCTCCCTCTAATGTCACCCACCCCCCGTGACCCCGGGGGTCACAGGGCCGGCCCTGGACTGGCCCTCATACTACCTCTCTATTGAGCCCTCCCTCTAATGCCACTCACCCCTCATGACCCCGGGGGTCACGGGGCCAGTCCTGGACTGGTCCTCATCCTATCTCTCTATTGAACCCTCCCTCTAACGTTACCCACCCCCCGTGACCCCGGGGATGAGTTGGCCGGCCCCGGGCTGGCCCTCATCCTACCTCTCTATTGAACCCTCCCTCTAATGCCACCCACCCCTCTGTGACCCCGGGGGTCACGGGGCCAGCCCTGGACTGGTCCTCATCCTACCTCTCTATTGAACCATCCCTCTAACGTCCCCCAACCCCCGTGACCCCGGGGGTCAAAGGGCCAGCCCTGGACTGGTCCTCATCCTACCTCTCTATTGAACCCTCCCTCTAATGTCACCCACCCCCCGTGACCCCGGGGGTCACAGGGCCGCCCCCGGACTGGTCCTCATCCTACCTCTCTATTGAACCCTCCCTCTAATGTTACCCACCCCCGTGACCCCGGGGGTGACGGGACCGGCCCCGGACTGGCCCTCATCCTACCTCTCTATTGAACCCTCCCTCTAGTGTCACCCACCCCTCTGTGACCCCGGGGTCACAGGGCCGGCCCCTGGACTGGTCCTCATCCTGCCTCTCTATTGAACCCTCCCTCTAATGCTACCCACCCCTCTGTGACCCCGGGGTCACAGGGCCGGCCCCTGGACTGGTCCTCATCCTGCCTCTCTATTGAACCCTCCCTCTAATGCCACCCACCCCCGTGACCCCGGGGAACACATGGCCGCCCCCGGACTGGTCCTCATCCTACCTCTCTATTGAACCCTCCCTCTAATGCCACTCACCCCCGTGACCCCGGGGGTCACGTGGACAGCCCTGAACTGGTCCTCATCCTACCTCTCTATTGAACCCTCCCTCTAACGCCACCCACCCCTCTGTGACCCCGGGGGCACAGGGCCGGCCCCGGGCTGGTCCTCATACTACCTCTCTATTGAACCCTCCCTCTAACGTCATCCACCCCTCTGTGATCCCGGGGGTCACGGGGCCGGCCCCGGCCTGTCCTCATCCTACCTCTCTATTGAACCCTTCCTCTAATGCCACCCACACCTCTGTGACCCCGGGGGTCACGGGGCCGGCCCCGGACTAGTCCTCATCCTACCTCTTCATTGAACCCTCCCTCTAACGCCTCCCACCCCTCTGTGACCCTCGGGGTCACAGGACCGGCCCCGGACTGGTCCTCATCCTACCTCTTCATTGAACCCTCCCTCTAACGCCTCCCACCCCTCTGTGACCCTGGGGGTCACAGGGCCGGCCCCGGACTAGTCCTCATTCTACCTCTTCATTGAACCCTCCCTCTAGTGTCACCCACACCTCTGTGACCCCGGGGCTCACGGGGCCGGCCCCGGGCTGGTCCTCATCCTACCTCTCTATTGAGCCCTCCCTCTAATGCCACCCACCCCTCATGACCCCGGGGGTCACGGGGCCAGTCCTGGACTGGTCCTCATCCTATCTCTCTATTGAACCCTCCCTCTAACGTTACCCACCCCCCGTGACCCCGGGGATGAGTTGGCCGGCCCCGGGCTGGTCCTCATCCTACCTCTCTATTGAACCCTCCCTCTAACGCCACCCACCCCTCTGTGACCCTGGGGTCACAGGGCAGGCCCCGGACTGGCCCTCATCCTACCTCTCTATTGAACCCTCCCTCTAGTATCACCCACACCTCTGTGACCCCGGGGGTCACGGGGCCAGCCCTGGACTGGTCCTCATCCTACCTCTCTATTGAACCCTCCCTCTAACGTCCCCCAACCCCCGTGACCCCGGGGGTCAAAGGGCCAGCCCTGGACTGGTCCTCATCCTACCTCTCTATTGAACCCTCCCTCTAATGTCACCCACCCCCGTGACCCCGAGGGTCACAGGGCAGGGCCCGGACTGGTCCTCATCCTACCTCTCTATTGAACCCTCCCTCTAAAACCACCCACCCCTCTGTGACCCCGGGGGCCACAGTGCCAGCCCTGGACTGGTCCTCATCCTACCTCTCTATTGAACCATCCCTCTAACGTCCCCCAACCCCCGTGACCCCGGGGGTCAAAGGGCCAGCCCTGGACTGGTCCTCATCCTACCTCTCTATTGAACCCTCCCTCTAGTGTCACCCACACCTCTGTGACCCCGGGGGTCAGGGGCCAGCCCTGGACTGGTCCTCATCCTACCTCTCTATTGAACCCTCCCTCTAATGTCACCCACCCCCCGTGACCCCGGGGGTCACAGGGCCGGCCCTGGACTGGCCCTCATACTACCTCTCTATTGAGCCCTCCCTCTAATGCCACTCACCCCTCTGTGACCCCGGGGGTCACGGGGCCAGCCCTGGACTGGTCCTCATCCTACCTCTGTATTGAACCCTCCCTCTAACGTCACCCACCCCTCTGTGACCCCGGGGGCCACAGGACCGGTCCTGGGCTGGTCCTCACCCTACCTCTCTATTGAACCCTCCCTTTCATGCCACCCACCCCCCTGTGATCCTGGGGGTCACGGGGCCGGCCCCGGCCTGTCCTCATTCTACCTCTCTATTGAACCCTCCCTCTAACGCCACCCACACCTCTGTGACCCTGGGGGTCACGGGGCCGGCCCCGGACTGGTCCTCATGCTACCTCTCTATCGAACCCTCCGTTTCATGCCACCCACCCCCGTGACCACGGGGGTCACGGGGCCGGCCCTGGACTGGTCCTCATCCTACCTCTCCATTGAACCCTCCCTCAAACGCCACCCACACCTCTGTGACCCTGGGGGTCACAGGGCCGGCCCCGGGCTCGTCCTCATACTACCTCTCTATTGAACCCTCCCTCTAATGCCACCCACCCCTCTGTGACCCCGGGGGTCACAGGGCCGGCCCCGGGCTCGTCCTCATACTACCTCTCTATTGAACCCTCCCTCTAACGTCATCCACCCCTCTGTGACCCTGGGGGTCACAGGACCGGTCCTGGGCTGGTCCTCATCCTACCTCTCTATTGAACCCTCCCTCTAATGCCACCCACACCTCTGTGACCCCGGGGGTCACGGGGCCGGCCCCCAACTGGTCCTCATCCTACCTCTCTATTGAACCCTCCCTCTAGTGTCACCCACACCTCTGTGACCCCAGGGGTCACAGGGCCGGCCCCAGCCTGTCCTCATCCTACCTCTCTATTGAACCCTCCCTCTAGTGTCACCCACACCTCTGTGACCCCGGGGGTCACAGGGCCAGCCCTGGACTGGTCCTCATCCTACCTCTCTATTGAACCCTCCCTCTAGTGTCACCCACACCTCTGTGACCCCGGGGGTCACGGGGCCGGCCCCGGGCTGGTCCTCATCGTACCTCTCTATTGAACCCTCCCTCTAACGTCATCCACCCCTCATGACCCCGGGGGCCACAGGGCCGGCCCTGGACTGGCCCTCATCCTACCTCTGTATTGAACCCTCCCTCTAATGCCACCCACACCTCTGTGACCCCGGGGGTCACGGGGCCAGCCCTGGACTGGTCTTCATCCTACCTCTCTATTGAACCCTCCCTCTAATGCCACCCACCCCTCTGTGACCCTGGGGGTCACGGGGCCGGCCCCCAACTGGTCCTCATCCTACCTCTCTATTGAACCCTCCCTCTAGTGTCACCCACACCTCTGTGACCCCGGGGGTCACAGGGCCGGGCCCAGACTGGTCCTCATCCTACCTCTCTATTGAACCCTCCCTCTAATGTTACCCACCCCTCTGTGACCCTGGGGGTCACGGGGACGGCCCGGTACTGGTCCTCATGCTACTTCTCTATTGAACCCTCCCTTTAATGCCACCCACCCCCCGTGACTCCGGGGGTCACAGGGCCGGCCCCGGACGGGTCCTCATTCTACCTCTCTATTGAACCCTCCCTCTAACGCCACCCACCCCTCTGTGACCCCGGGGGCCACAGTGCCGGCCCCGGGCTGGTCCTCATCCTAACTCTCTATTGAACCCTCCCTCTAACGCCACCCACCCCTCTGTGACCCCGGGGGCACAGGGCCGGCCCCGGGCTGGTCCTCATACTACCTCTCTATTGAACCCTCCCTCTAACGTCATCCACCCCTCTGTGACCCTGGGGGTCACAGGACCGGTCCTGGGCTGGTCCTCACCCTACCTCTCTATTGAACCCTCCCTTTCATGCCACCCACCCCCCTGTGATCCCGGGGGTCACCGGGCCAGCCCCGGCCTGTCCTCATCCTACCTCTCTATTGAACCCTCCCTCTAATGCCACCCACCCCTCTGTGACCCCGGGGGTCACAGGGCTGGCCCCGGACTGGCCCTCATCCTACCTCTCTATTGAACCCTCCCTCTAGTATCACCCACACCTCTGTGACCCATGGGGTCACGGGGCCAGCCCTGGACTGGTCTTCATCCTACCTCTCTATTGAACCCTCCCTCTAACGCCACCCACCCCTCTGTGACCCCGGGGGTCACAGGGCCGGCCCCGGGCTCGTCCTCATACTACCTCTCTATTGAACCCTCCCTCTAACGCCACCCACCCCTCTGGGACCCCGGGGGTCACAGGGCCGGCCCCGGGCTCGTCCTAATACTACCTCTCTATTGAACCCTCCTCTAACGCCACCCACCCCTCTGTGACCCCGGGGTCACAGGGCCGGCCCCGGCTCGTCCTCATCCTACCTCTCTATTGAACCCTCCCTCTAATGCCACCCACCCCTCATGACCCCGGGGCCCACAGGGCCGGCCCTGGACTGGCCCTCATCCTACCTCTGTATTGAACCCTCCCTCTAATGCCACCCACACCTCTGTGACCCCGGGGGTCACGGGGCCAGCCCTGGACTGGTCTTCATCCTACCTGTCTATTGAACCATCCCTCTAACGCCACCCAACCCCCGTGACCCCGGGGGTCAAAGGGCCAGCCCTGGACTGGTCCTCATCCTACCTCTCTATTGAACCCTCCCTCTAATGTCACCCACCCCCCGTGACCCCGGGGGTCACAGGGCCGGGCCCAGACTGGTCCTCATCCTACCTCTCTATTGAACCCTCCCTCTAATGTTACCCACCCCTCTGTGACCCTGGGGGTCACGGGGACGGCCCGGGACTGGTCCTCATGCTACTTCTCTATTGAACCCTCCCTTTAATGCCACCCACCCCCCGTGACTCCGGGGTCACCGGGCCGGCCCCGGACTGGTCCTCATTCTACCTCTCTATTGAACCCTCCCTCTAACGCCACCCACCCCTCTGTGACCCCGGGGGCCACAGTGCCGGCCCCGGGCTGGTCCTCATCCTAACTCTCTATTGAACCCTCCCTCTAACGCCACCCACCCCTCTGTGACCCCGGGGGCACAGGGCCGGCCCCGGGCTGGTCCTCATAATACCTCTCTATTGAACCCTCCCTCTAACGTCATCCACCCCTCTGTGACCCTGGGGGTCACAGGACCGGTCCTGGGCTGGTCCTCACCCTACCTCTCTATTGAACCCTCCCTTTCATGCCACCCACCCCCCTGTGATCCCGGGGGTCACCGGGCCGGCCCGGCCTGTCCTCATCCTACCTCTCTATTGAACCCTCCCTCTAACGCCACCCACCCCTCTGTGACCCCGGGGTCACAGGGCCGGCCCCGGGCTCGTCCTCATACTACCTCTCTATTGAACCCTCCCTCTAATGTCACCCACCCCCCGTGACCCCGAGGGTCACAGGGCAGGGCCCGGACTGGTCCTCACCCTACCTCTCTATTGAACCCTCCCTTTCATGCCACCCACCCCCGTGACCCCGGGGGTCACGGGGCCGGCCCCGGGCTGGTCCTCACCCTACCTCTCTATTGAACCCTCCCTCTAACGCCACCCACCCCTTTGTGACCCCGGGGGTCACAGGGCCGGCCCCGGGCTGGTCCGCATCTTACCTCTCTATTGAACCCTCCCTTTCATGCCACCCACCCCGTGACCCCGGGGTCACGGGGCCGGCCCCGGGCTGGTCCTCACCCTACCTCTCTATTGAACCCTCCCTCTAACGCCACCCACCCCTTTGTGACCCCGGGGGTCACAGGGCCGGCCCCGGGCTGGTCCGCATCTTACCTCTCTATTGAACCCTCCCTCTAATGCCACCCACCCCTCTGTGACCGTGGGGGTCACAGGACCGGCCCCGGGCTGGTCCTCATCCTACCTCTCTATTGAGCCCTCCCTCTAATGCCACCCACCCCTCTGTAACCCTGGGGGTCACGGGGCCGGCCCTGGACTGGCCCTCATACTACCTCTCTATTGAACCCTCCCTCTAGTGTCACCCACCCCTCTGTGACCCCGGGGGTCACAGGGCCGGCCCCGGGCTGGTCCTCATCCTACCTCTCTATTGAACCATCCCTCTAACGTCCCCCAACCCCCGTGACCCCGGGGGTCAAAGGGCCAGCCCCGGGCTGGTCCGCATCTTACCTCTCTATTGAACCCTCCCTCTAGTGTCACCCACACCTCTGTGACCCCGGGAGTCACAGGGCCGGCCCTGGACTGGTCCTCATCCTACCTCTGTATTGAACCCTCCCTCTAACGTTACCCACCCCCCGTGACCCCGGGGATGAGTTGGCCGGCCCCGGGCTGGTCCTCATCCTACCTCTCTATTGAACCCTCCCTCTAATGCCACCCACACCTCTGTGACCCCGGGGGTCACGGGGCCAGCCCTGGACTGGTCCTCATCCTACCTCTCTATTGAACCATCCCTCTAACGCCACCCAACCCCCGTGACCCCGGGGGTCACAGGGCTGGCCCCAGACTGGCCCTCATCCTACCTCTCTATTGAACCCTCCCTCTAATGCCACCCACCCCTCTGTGACCCTGGGGGTCACGGGGACGGCCCGGGACTGGTCCTCATGCTACTTCTCTATTGAACCCTCCCTCTAATGCCACCCACACCTCTGTGACCCCGGGGGTCACGGGGCCGGCCCCGGACTGGTCCTCATCCTACCTCTCTATTGAACCCTACCTCTAATGCCACCCACACCTCTGTGACCCCGGGGGTCACGGGGCCGGCCCCGGACTGGTCCTCATCTTACCTCTCCATTGAACCCTCCCTCAAACGCCACCCACCCCTCTGTGACCCTGGGGGTCACAGGGCCGGCCCCGGACTAGTCCTCATCTTACCTCTCCATTGAACCCTCCCTCAAACGCCACCCACCCCTCTGTGACCCTGGGGGTCACAGGGCCGGCCCCGGACTAGTCCTCATCTTACCTCTCCATTGAACCCTCCTCAAACGCCACCCACCCCTCTGTGACCCTGGGGGTCACGGGGCCGGCCCCGGGCTGGTCCTCATCCTACCTCTCTATCGAACCCTCCGTTTCATGTCACCCACCCCCCTGTGACCCTGGGGGTCACAGGGCCGGCCCCGGGCTGGTCCTCATCCTACCTCTCTATTGAACCCTCCCTCTAATCTGTCACTCATCTCTCTCCACTCTTTCTGCTGGTTGTAAGTTCACATGTCCTCAATTTTCACTCACCCCTTTAAGACTCCCCGCGCTGAATGTCTTGTTGGGTGACTCATGCTGAGCAGTAGTGGGGCTCCGTACCAGAGAATATTCACCCCTCTGCTCTGGGGGAAGGGGGTCAGCAAATTAATGAGGAGAGGCGCTCCAGAGTCTGGCTGAGAGTCAGAGAACAAGCTGAGCCATCCATCAGCCTGTCCTGTTTTCAGTGTCTATTTTGTTGTGAATTTCAGTGGTGTTTTATCAGTGTTTTCCAATAGTTTGAAATCTATGCTTATCAGTGTTTGTTGAGGTGCCAAACCCCTAAAATATACAACAACTATGTTTTCCAAAAAAACATGGTTTTTTGCAGTGATTGTTATGTAGCTCATATTTAATTCAAAGGAGAAGTAATGCGGGGTCTGTAGAGCCTAGACTGTTTTATAGCATAGGCAGCCCGTGTATTTCACTCTAAGTCACACTCATGTCTCATTACCCTCTCGCATCTCATTACTGCTCACACTCACTCTGTCAGGGTTCTGGTTAACAGGACTATTAAGTGAGAGTGCTATATTCAAATGTTTTAATAAACACATTTCTGGACACAGTTGGGGGTTATTCACATCCTTAATTAATAATATGACATTGTAGGCGTGGTCAACCCTGCCAACAGCATTGTACCTCGTGAAACCTTTATAAGTCTGAACTACACCGGATTAATTTGTAGTCCTGCATTATAAGACACCTGAAACTTGATGCTTTGTGCATGCTCGCCGCCGCTTTCATGCACTCTTTGCCTGACTACACTAAGGCGGTGTTGCACTATGTGGACATTCTTAGCTACTAAGTGTCCCCATGTCTATTGTCTCACTTTGAGTCACTTGTGACTTTTTAACAGACATCACTTTGTATTCTTGAATTGAAATGTTGCTGTTACAATTGTTACTGCGGACTCAAACTCCCCAGCAGTAAAGTGCAGTTGGGTAAAAAGCCAGTGTTAGCTGAAAGTATCACACTTACCAATAGGGCACCTTGCAGCTATGATTTGTTTTGGTATGTGGAACGTCTTGTGTCATGTGTTCACCACGATCCCGTGTGATGGCGACAGCAGTACTTTCACAGGTACCTGTTCCTACACCTTGCATTGAGTGTTTGACGATTCACCTGCTCGCAGCACTGACTCGTTAGAAAAGGGGACGGACGCATCAATGGGATTTACATTAAGTTTCTTTATTTTAAAGTCTTATTTATGGCGGCTACTTGTTCTGGGAGAGCATCTGGGGAGGTGGGTGTTCAGCTTTGTGCAGTTCTGTTTCTTTGTTTCTTTCCAGACAAGGGTGTCTTGAGACCGACACCTTCTTTTGTACCCCACATTCCATCTGAATTTCATAATTCACAGGACCTGGTACCATCACTCTACTTTCCACCCACATCCTCTCCAGAGGAGGAAAGATATCACACTCTCGATTTGTACACACCACTCTCTATTTACACCACAAGGACAGCAGTATTTAGAAAGGTACAAGCACTTTTGGTTACTTTTGGTGTTTCTGGACCAGGTTTGTAGCCTTCTTCTCCAACACTTACAAGAAGGCTGCAACAAACTCTCATTTTTTGCCCAGGAAAAAAAAAATTTCTTAAAAGGTTAAGTTCACGGAAGGTCAACCAGGAGTATGTCGTCCTCTTGGGCTATGTTGAAAGGAGCATCCAGGGAGGATGTGTGCATGGCAGCTGCCTGGTCTTCACCACACACCTTCATGGACCACTACCGTCTCCAGAGTTTCAGCAGTTTTTGGTGCAACTTTTTTTTAATGTGGTTCTGTATTAAACTTAGCTTTTTGTTTGTATTGACATTAAAAATGAGCACTTCTGCATTATTTCAATTCTTATGTATTTTCTGATTGCTGTTACTGCTTGGGTGTCATCTCACCCAGTAAGGACTGGGACAAGGAAGTTGAGCAAGGAGGTAATGTCCGGGTTATTTATCAGTAATCTTCAGTATTCCGAGTTCAGGTTTTCCTCGTCACAGTCCTGTCTTTTCCTCCCGACCCTCCCAGATTTGGAAGTGCTACCAGAAAATTGTTAAGTTTGATTGTGGGTTTAATTACTGACTTAGATCCAGATTTAATTCTCTTGGCGGACAGGTTTCGACGGATATCCCGTCCGTCAAAATATAAATCCCATTATATCCTATGGGATTAATATTTCGGTGGACGGGACGTCTGTCACCGTTGTGACGGAGTAACCTGTCCGCCAAATTCTAAATCAGACCCTTGTTAGTTACAGGAAGTACTTTATGACCACTTCCTATGTACCTACTCCAGGCAGGAAGAGGGAGGTTGCCATATTTGCAATTTTTGGGCCCGATTCACAAAAGTAATCTGACACAAAATCCTAACTTTACGACTTTCGGTATTCACAAAAGGCATTTAGGAGTAGTAAAGTTAGGATTCCTAACTTTACTACTCCTAAACTGAGACAAAATCCTAACTTTTCGACTTTCGGTATTCACAAAAGGCATTTAGGAGTAGTGAAGTTAGGATTCCTAACTTTACTACTCCTAAACTGAGACAAAATCCTAACTTTTCGACTTTCGGTATTTACAAAGGGCATTTAGGAGTAGTAAGTTAGGAATCCTAACTTTACTACTCCTAAATGCCTTTTGTGAATACCGAAAGTCGTAAAGTTAGGATTTTGTGTCAGATTACTTTTGTGAATCGGGCCCTCGGTTTTTGCTAGGATAAGTAAAAAGTTCTGTATTCGGAGATGATATCTCATCCTGTATTCGGACATGATATCTCATCCTGTAACGATTGTGACGAGGAACACCTGAAAACGGAGTAATGAAGATTACCGGTAAATTCAAAGAGTGTATTCCTTTCACTATCGGTTTATTAGATCAGATCACTCTTTCGAGGGCCATTTATCAGAACCGATGGCTTCTAAGCATGAAGTTAGAAACATTCATTAACCACTCACCCCAATAAAGATGCCAGGAGAGAACCAAGTGACATTTCAGGTGTCAGGTTCCCCCTATGTAAGCCTTTGTTGCTATTATAGATGGATCAAGAAAGGCAATGGAAGGAGGGGCGCATGGAAGAAGCAAGAATAGCAACTGAGGGTGGGAGGGCGAGGTGAGAAACACACAAGCAAGAAAGAAGAACAGAGAGTATACGAGGGAGAAAGAAAACATGTACACTCTTGTAGAGTGCTTAACCAAAAAGAAAATTGTCTCATGAAAAGGGAGCAGTGGAGGGACACAAGTAACAGGTTCTTGCTTCATGGGAGGAACAAACAGCAGAAGAGGAAGGAAAGCCCACTGAAGATGACGCATAAGAAGCAAGCAAATGAGTGACAATAAAGCCAACCAATGGTAAGCAATGGGCGGGCTCTAAGTCAACTGTAAGCTGACAGTATGTCTCACAAAAGGCTACGTATGAGCTGTCTTAGGCGAGACCTCAAAAGCATTCATCTTGAATGATTCCAGTCTCCTGTAGGTGTTAAAGAGCTCACCAATGACAGGACTTGTTGGTTTGACAAAGTACCTTGCACTGGTTTATACTGGGCTATGTTGAGCTTTTGTAATACTACACAGGTCTCAAAACCTTCCTATCAGCCTCTGCACTGCAGCCTGGTACCCAGTACTGAACAGTCACATAATCTGACCCTTCTTCTTTCCACACAGCCATCAGCCCTGTCATGAGCGTAATCGAGAACCGGTCTTCCCGAATACTGCTCGCACCTTGTGTAAGGTATCAACTTCGCCACAGGAATCCTTTTCACCCTCCATGGACCCACTCCCACTCCCACCTCCCTCTGGCTATCCATGAAGCACAAACGAGGGTCTCTTGCGGGCGCTGGCCATACAGGAAATCACCTCTCGTGCCCCCTGTGAGGGGCGGGTGTCACACACACACACACACACAAGCACCCTTATAACTCAGTTGTCACTGGATGAGTACCACAGAATATGGTTTGTGCAAAAATGTGCTTCCCTACGGGTGCACAATATCCTCCAAGGTGCTGTACTGAGCCTTCTACAGACTTCAAAGCATAGTGTTTAGGGAGACTCGCTGTCCCACTCACAGACACTGGTCATATACACTCCTACCCCACAATCAGTGTGAACATTCCTACTGCCCCCAAACCACCTCAGGTTAACAATGCCTCAGCCTGCGAGTTCCTTTCGGTGCCTTCTCGACAGTCACCTTTGCCATCAGGCACGGCAGCCCTGGGGAGGGCAGTGCTTTAAAAATAAACACAAATAAGTAACTGTACCCTCAGAAAGGCTACTTAGGGCTCGATTTAGATCTTGGCGGAACTACTGTCGTCCCGCTGCGGCAGCAGTTCCAAGTACTCAGTAGAGCTGACGGCGGTCCGCACACCGTATTTAGATGTCGCAGCAATAGGTAGGTTTCCACTGCGGTCTTCTCTGCTGGCTAACAGTAATCTGTCGCCGTCAGGCTGATGGGTTTGCGCCAAGCCGATTTAGATGTTCCAGTTCTGCTGTCGGTGCCTTGGCAGCGGAGTGCTGACGGAGTGAGGCCCTGCTGTTGTGGAGACAGGTTAATACTACGTATCATTGTATCAAAACACATGTATATGTTGTCAATGTGCCATAATATATATATTAAGGCAATGTGTAGTGCCCTTTTTATACATATAACATTGCACACCAACAACATACACACACTATTGTATGTACACCCGCAGGTACCACAAGCACAACACCCACAACCACCACCACTGAAAAAATATTTTTTAAAGTGCCACTACAGGTGTGTACATTTTCCCACGATAAGTCGTAAGATGCACACTGATGCATGACACATAAAAACATTGCATGTTAGATCAATGTAAAAATACACAGACGAAAGCTAATGTTACCATACTATTCATAGTGAGACAAGTGAAACAGATGCCTAGCTTAGATTCCGGTGACCACGTGGTGGCTGAAAATCGTGGTCAAGTAGGAGCAGCAAAGGGAGGACCTGCGCAATGGGATTCAAGATGTAATTGGAAGTGGGAACCCGAAAAAGGTGAGTTTTCGCCTCTTTCTCTTCCATTCCGCCAACTCGAGCTTGGAGGTTTCCTTGCCACAGTTGCCTCGACGGAAAGGCACATCGTAATCGGGACGGCTGGAATCTTAGTGGGACTCCCTCCGACAGCCTCTTCTGCTTCTGACACCGTCTGGTGGAGGCGGCAGGACTGCAACGGCCTTCCCTCCAAGAACTCGCCAACATCTAAATCGAGCAGGTGGACCGCCAAGCCAAGGAGCGGGAAGACCACCGAAAAAGCAACAGCGGGACCAGTTCTGCCAACATCTAAATCTGGCCCTTAGTCAAACCATCTTCAGTAAACATGGTTCATGACACCCTAAAATGCTGGACACTATAGCCCTGATGGTGTTCCCAGACAGCCTCAGAGACAGTAGTACTGAAGTTATGGACCCCAGAGATAGACACATTACTGCAGTTGCATCCCCAGAGCAGGACATGATACTCTTGGCGGGATCTCCAGAAACTGGCACAATACATAGGATGTGTCCTCCAGAACTAGACAGAAAACTCTTGATGTGGCTCCTGAACTGGACACAGTACTCTAGCTGGTGATTCTAGAACTGGCCATATTAGTCCAGACAATGCCTCCAGTTCCTTTGTTTTCCAGAAGTATCCAGCATAGCTGGACACCATACTCAAGATGTATCCTCCAGTGTTGGACACAATACTATAGACATGTCCTCCATAAATGGATGCAACACAACAGATGTGGCTCCTAAACTAAACACAATACCGTAGTTGTGATCTACTGAACTGGACCCAATGATGCACATGAGGCCTCCAGATCTGGACCCACTGCTCCAGATGTAGCATCTACAGCTGGACCCAGTGCTCCAGACAAGGTCTCCAGATCTGGACCGACCGCTCTAGATGAGGCCTCTAGAGCTTGACCCAGTGCTACAGATGAGGCCTCTAGAGCTGAACCGTCTGCTCCAGATGAGGCCTCTAGAGCTGGAACCATTGCTCCCGACAAGGTCAGTAGCAGATTTAGCCCACCTGCTCCAGGTGAGGCTTCTAGAGCTGGACCCAGTGCTCTGGACAAGGTCTCTAGATACCGTCCGACTGCCCCAGATGAGGCCTATAGAGGTGGACTCAGTGCTCCTGAAAAGGTATCTAGATCTGGACCGACTGCTCTAGATGAGGCCTCTAGAATTGGACCCAGTGCTCCAGACAAGGTCTCTAGATCTGGACCAACTGCTCTAGATGTGGCCTCTAGAACTGGACCCACTGCTCAAGATGAAGCCTCTACAGCTAGACCCAGTGCTCCAGACAAGGTCTCCAGATCTGGACCCACTGCTCCAGATGTAGCCTCTACAGCTGGACCCAGTGCTCCAGACAAGGTCTCCAGATCTGGACCGACCGCTCTAGATGAGGCCTCTAGAGCTTGACCCAGTGCTACAGATGAGGCCTCTAGAGCTGAACCGTCTGCTCCAGATGAGGCCTCTAGAGCTGGAACCATTGCTCCCGACAAGGTCAGTAGCAGATTTGGCCCACCTGCTCCAGGTGAGGCTTCTAGAGCTGGACCCAGTGCTCTGGACAAGGTCTCTAGATACCGTCCGACTGCCCCAGATGAGGCCTATAGAGGTGGACTCAGTGCTCCTGAAAAGGTATCTAGATCTGGACCGACTGCTCTAGATGAGGCCTCTAGAATTGGACCCAGTGCTCCAGACAAGGCCTCTAAATCTGGACCAACTGCTCTAGATGTGGCCTCTAGAGCTGGACCCACTGCTCCAGATGAAGCCTCTACAGCTAGACCCAGTGCTCCAGACAAGGTCTCCAGATCTGGACCCACTGCTCCAGATGTAGCCTCTACAGCTGGACCCAGTGCTCCAGACAAGGTCTCCAGATCTGGACCCACTGCTCTGGATGAAGCCTCTACAGCTAGACCCAGTGCTCCAGAAAAGGTCTCCAGATCTGGACCGACTGCTCTAGATGAGGCCTCTAGAGCAGGACCCAGTGCTCCAGATGAGGTCTCTAGATCTGGACCGACTGCTCCAGATGAGGCCTCTAGAGCTGGACCCAGTACTTTGGATGAGGTCTCTAGAGCTGGACCGACTGCTCCAGATGAGGCCTCCAGATCTGGACCCACTGCTCTAGATGTAGCCTCTACAGCTGGACCCAGTGCTCCAGACAAGGTCTCCAGATCTGGACCGACCGCTCTAGATGAGGCCTCTAGAGCTTGACCCAGTGCTACAGATGAGGCCTCTAGAGCTGGACCATCTGCTCCAGATGAGGCCTCTAGAGCTGGAACCATTGCTCCTGACAAGGTCAGTAGCAGATTTAGCCCACCTGCTCCAGGTGAGGCTTCTAGAGCTGGACCCAGTGCTCTGGACAAGGTCTCTAGATACCGTCCGACTGCCCTAGATGAGGCCTATAGAGGTGGACCCAGTGCTCCTGAACAGGTCTCTAGATCTGGACCGTCTAGAATTGGACCCAGTGCTCCAGACAAGGTCTCTAGATCTGGACCAACTGCTCTAGATGAGGCCTCTAGAGCTGGACCCAGCGCTCCAGATGAGGTCTTTAGATCTGGACCGACTGCTCCAGATGAGGCCTCTAGAGCTGGAACCATTGCTCCAGGTGAGGCCTCTAGATCTGAACTGACTACTCCAGACGAGGTCACTAGAAGTAGACTGACTGCTCCAGACGAGGTCTCTAGAGCCTGGACCCAGTGCTCCAGACACTCCAGACAAGGGCACTAGAGGTGGATCGACTGCTCCAGACGAGGTCTCTAGATCTGGAACGACTGCTCCAGATGAAGCCTCTAAATCTGGACCGACTGCTCCAGATGAGGTCTCTAGATTTGGACTGACTGCTCCAGATGAGGTCTCTAGATCTGGACCGACTGCTCCAGATGAGGACTCTAGAGCTGGACCCAGTGCTCCAGAGGAGGTCTCTAGATCTGGACTGACTGTTGAAGATGAGGCCTCTAGAATTGGACCCAGGACCTCCTGGTCAGAGTACTTTGCTCTCCCCTCGCACAGCCCCGTCGTTGCGCCGCTGCCCCCTGTACCTCCCTGTCATGGTAGGTGTTCGAGGCCCTGCTGGTCGGTCTGGTTTCGTGCCTGTCCTGTCTTTGTGCTCGTGCCATTTGTGCCTGTTTTTCTGTTGTTTCTGGTATTTCTGTTATTCGTTTTCTTTTTAATTTTTTTCTTTCCTTTATTTCTGTTGTGTTCTTTTTGCCTGTGTCCTTTTTCCCCGCTGCTGCTGCCCTCGCGGCCCTTCACCCCCCCTGCCCGTTCCTGCTCCCGTCTGCCAGCTGCGCTCCCTCCCCTTCCCCTACTTAATGGCGGCCGCTGCGCAAGCAGTTGAGCAAGACCTCTGACCTCCTGGTCAGAGAACTCTGCTCTCCCCCGCGCAGCACCGTTGTTGCACTGCTGCCCCCTGCACCTCCCTGTCCTGGAAGGTGTTTGAGGCCCTGTTGGTCAGTCTGGTTCCGTGCCTGTTTTGTCTTTGTACTCGTGCCATTTGTGCCTGTTTTTCTGTTGTTTCTGGTGTTTCTGTTATTCGTTTTATTTTTATTTTTTATTTATTTCTTTCCTTTCTTTCTGTTTTGTCCTTTTTGCCCGTGTCCTTTTTCCCCGCTGCTGCTGCCCCCGTAACCCCTCCCCCCCTTGCAGGTTCCCGCTTCTGCCTCCCAGCTGCGCTTCCTCCCCGTCCCCTACTTAATGCGGCCGCTGCGCGAGCAGCTGAGCAAGACCTCTGACCTCCTGGTCAGAGAACTCTGCTCTCCCCTCGCGCAGCCCCGTTGTTGCGCCGCTGCCCCCTGCACCTCCCTATCCTGGGTAGGTGTTCGAGGCCCTGTTGGTCGGTCTGGTTTCGTGCCTGTTTTGTCTTTGTGCTCGTGTCATTTGTGCCTGTTTTTCTGTTGTTTCTGTTATTTGTTTTATTTTTTATTTCTTTCTTTCCTTTCTTTCTGTTGTGTCCTTTTTGCCCGTGTCCTTTTTCCCCGCTGCTGCTGCTCCCACGGCCACTCCCCCCCTGCTGGTGCTCGCTCCCGCCTCCCAGCTGTGCTCCCTCCCCCGTCACCTACTTAATGGCAGCCGCTGTGCAGCTGCGCCGCTGGCACGCCAATGGTAAGCCCGTCTGCGCCCTTCTGTGATCCGACCCTGGTTTTACGACTCCCCACCACTACGACGCAGCCGCCCTCCACGTACTGAACCCCTGAAGAAACAACAACTGCCAGTTGTCGACGCCAGACACCACCCACAGCCAGTTCTCCTGCCGACAGTGCCGCTGAAACTTCTCCAACCTCCGCACCCCCACGGCCACCGCCCACCCTCCGGACACCAACGCATCCGAACCCCTGAAGTACATCCACCTCAACGTACGCTCCCTGCACAAACACGCATTAGAGCTATGGGACCTCCTCAACACCCTTTCTCCAGACGTCACCTTCCCCACAGAAACCTGGACCAACTCCACCTCTGCCCCCGACATCGCCACAATCATCCCAGACGGATACAAGATCCAGAGGAAGGACTGCCCCAACCACCCAGGAGGAGGACTCGCCATCGCGCACAAGAACTCCCTCCTACTCAGCACTTCCAGCACAAACGACTCCTCGTCCCCCACAGAACACCTCCATTTCCTGTTCCAGACCAGCCCCAGAATGACCCTACGCAGCACCCTCGCCTACAGACCCTCTGGACCACGAACCGCATTCGCCACAACCATCATGGACCTCATCGCACCCCACGCCATTGCCTCCACGGACTACATACTGCTCGGAGACCTGAACTTCCACCTCAACAAACTCAGCGACCCCAACTTCACCGCCCTCCTGGACAACCTCGCCAACATCGGACAGAAACAGCTCGTCACCACCCCCACCCACAAGGCAGGACACACCCTCGACCCCATCTTCACAGGAGGGAACAACATTCGCTTCAGCCACACCACGCAGCCCCTCTGGACGGACCACTTCTCCTTCGAAAAAACCACCACTAACAAACCTACACCATGCCCCCCACAAAGGAATTGGAGCAAAGTCACGGAGGAGCACCTCAACTCCACCCTCCACCACGACCCCCTTCCCACCACTACCAATGTCGACTCTGCAGCCAATGAACTCCACAGATGGATCACCAACTGTGCAGACAAGCTTGCCCCCCTTGGTAACTCCGACAGACAGCGCCCAAGGAATGCCACCTGGTTCACCACCGACCTCCGTGAATCCAGACGCACTTGCAGACGTCTCGAGAAAGCATTGAGAAACTCCAAAACCCCGGAAGCTCGGACCACCTACAAGAATGCCATGACAGAATACCACCAACGCATCAGATCCACCAAAAAGACCTTAATCCTGGACAAAATCCTCGCCAACTCCAGCAACTTGAAGGAACTCTTCAGCATCATCCAGGAATTCACCAAACCCCCAAGCGAAGCATCGGACGTCACCCCTTCCCAGGACCTCTGCAACAAACTCGGATCCTACTTCCACCTCAAGATCAAGTCCCTCTACGACAACTTCAGCGAACAGACACCAGACGCCGAAACCATACCCACTCCCAGCAACGCCAGCCAGCCTACCATCTCCGCCTGGACCCCGGTCACAACCGAAGACACCACCACGACCATGAAGAGCATTCACTCAGGAGCCCCCACGGACCCCTGCCCCTGCACATTTTCCACATAGCCACCAACGCCATAGCACCCGAGCTATGACGCACCATCAATGCCACCTTCGAATCCGGCACATTCCGCGACGACTGGAAACACGCAGAAATCAAGCCCCTCCTCAAGAAGCCCTCCAAAGACCCGACGGACCTCAAAAACGACAGACCCATCTCTCTCCTCCCCTTCGTGGCTAAAGTCACCAAGAAGATCGTCAACAGCCAGCTCACGAACTTCATCGAAGACAACTCCATCCTCGACTATTTCCAATCCGGATTCTGCAGCAACCACAGCACCGAGACCGCTCTCCTCGCCGCCACTTACGACATCCGCACTCTCCTCGACCAGGGTCACACGGCGGCCCTCATCTTATTGGGCCTCTCTGCAGCCTTCGACACCGTCTCCCACCGCACTCTCACCGCCAGACTCCACGACGCTGGCATACAGGGAACTGCCCTCAACTGGATCCGCTCCTTCCTCACCGGCCGAACCCAAAGAATCAAACTCCCACCCTTCCTCTCCGAACCCACAGAGATCAACTGTGGAGTACCCCAGGGATCGTCGCTCAGCCCCACGCTCTTCAACATCTACATGGCCCCCCTAGCCACCATCGTCAAACAGCATGGACTCAGCATAGTATCCTACGCTGACGACACCCAGCTCATCCTTTCCCTCACTAGGCAACCCGACACCACCAAGCTCAGCTTCCAGGAAGGAATGAAAGACGTTGCATCCTGGATGAGCATCAGCTGTCTGAAGCTCAACTCGGAGAAGACAGAAGTCCTCATCCTCGGACCCACCCCCTCAGCTTAGGACAACACCTGGTGGCCCTCCGCCCTCGGCAGCCCCCCGACATCCACGGACCATGCCCAGACCCTCGGCATCATACTCGCCCTCTCCCTCACCATGACCCGATAGATCAACACTGTCTCCTCCTCGTGCTTCAACCTCCTGCGCATCCTGCGCAAGACCTTCAAGTGGATCCCCACCGAATCCAGAAAGACCGTCACCCATGCACTCATAACCAGCAGACTGGACTACGGAAGCACCCTCCCTGCCGGAATCAACAAATCCCTGCTCCGGAAACTCCAGCCCATCCAGAACACCGCTGCCAGGCTCGTCCTCGGCCAGGGCCGGACTGGGAACAGAAACCGGCCCTGGCAAACTGCTCGGCCGGCCCCCCTGGGCAAAGACCTGGAATGAGCTCCCGCTCAACATCAGACATTCCCCCTCTCTGCACACCTTCAGGAAAAGCATCAAGACCTGGCTCTTCAGCTGATTCGGTGCTGCAAGAGCTTTCCCCCCCCACAGCGCCTTGAGACCCTCACGGATGAGTAACGTGCTTCACAAACCCCTGATTGATTGATTGATTGCTTGATTGATTAATCCAGTGCTCCAGATGAGGTCTCTAGAGCTGGACCTAGTGCTCCAGATGATGGCTCTAGAGGTGGACCCAATGCTCCAGATGAGGTCTCTAGAGGTGGACCGACTTCTCCGGAGGAGGTCTCTAGAGGTGGACCGACTGCTCCAGATGAGGTCTCTAGATCTGGACCAACTGCTCCAGAGGAGGTCTCTAGATCGAACTGACTGCTCCAGACGAGGTCTCTAGAGGTGAACCAAGTGCTCCAGACGAGGTCTCTAGAGGTGGACCGAGTGCTCTAGACTAGGTCTCTAGAGGTGAACCGACTGCTCTAGATGAGGTCTCCAGATCTGGACTGACTTCTTCAGATGAGGTCTCTAGGTCTGGACCAACCGCTCCTTCTGAGGTCTCTAGGTCTGGACCGACCGCTCCAGACGAGGTCTCTAGATCTGGACCAACCACTCCGGACGAGGCCTCTAGAGGTGGACCGACTGCTCTAGACGAGGTCTCCAGATCTGGACTGACTGCTCTAGACGAGGTCTCTAGATCTGGACCTACTGCTCTAGATGAGGTCTCCAGATCTGGACCGACTGCTCTAGACGAGGTCTCCAGATCTGGGCCGACTGCTCTAGATGAGGTCTCTAGATCTGGACCAACTGCTCTAGACGAGGTCTCTAGAGGTGGACTGACTGCTCTAGACGAGGTCTCCAGATCTGGACCGACTGCTCTAGACAAGGTCTCCAGATCTGGACCGACTGCTCTAAACGAGGTCTCCAGATCTGGACTGACTGCTCTAGACGAGGTCACCAGATCTGGACCGACCGCTCTAGACGAGGTCTCCAGATCTGGACCGACTGCTCTAGACGAGGTCTCTAGAGGTGGACCAACTGCTCTAGACGAGGTCTCTAGAGGTGGACCGACTGCTCTAGACGAGGTCTCCAGATCTGGACCGACCGCTCTAGACGAGGTCTCCAGATCTGGACCGACTGCTCTAGATGAGGCCTCCAGATCTGGACCGACTGCTCTAGATGAGGTCTCTAGATCTGGACCGACTGCTCTAGACGAGGTCTCTAGAGGTGGACCAACTGCTCTAGACGAGGTCTCTAGAGGTGGACCGACTGCTCTAGACGAGGTCTCCAGATCTGGACCGACTGCTCTAGATGAGGTCTGCAGATCTGGACCGACTGCTCTAGACGAGGTCCCCAGATCTGGACCGACTGCTCTAGACGAGGTCTCCAGATCTGGACCGACCGCTCTAGACGAGGTTTCCAGATCTGGACTGACTGCTCTAGATGAGGTCTCCAGATCTGGACTGACTTCTCCAGATGAAGTCTCTAGGTCTGGACCGACTGCTCTAGACGAGGTCTCTAGGTCTGGACCAACCACTTCTTCTGAGGTCTCTAGGTCTGGACCGACCACTCCGGACGAGGCCTCTAGAGGTGAACCGACTGCTCTAGACGAGGTCTCCAGATCTGGACTGACGTCTCCAGATGAGGTCTCTAGGTCTGGACCGACTGCTCCTTCTGAGGTCTCTAGGTCTGGACCGACCATTCGAGACGAGGTCTCTAGATCTGGACCGACCACTCCGGATGAGGCCTCTAGAGGTGGACAGACTGCTCTAGACGAGGTCTCCAGATCTGGACTGACGTCTCCAGATGAGGTCTCTAGGTCTGGACCGACTGCTCCTTCTGAGGTCTCTAGGTCTGGAACGACCGCTCTAGACAAGGTCTCCAGATCTGGACCGACTGCTCTAGACGAGGTCTCCAGATCTGGACTGACTTCTCCAGATGAGGTCTCTAGGTCTGGACCGACTGCTCTAGACGAGGTCTCTAGGTCTGGACTGACCACTCCTCCTTCTGAGGTCTCTAGGTCTAGACCGACCGCTCCAGACGAGGTCTCTAGATCTGGACCGACCACTCCGGATGAGGCCTCTAGAGGTGGACAGACTGCTCTAGACGAGGTCTCCAGATCTGGACTGACGTCTCCAGATGAGGTCTCTAGGTCTGGACCGACCGCTCCTTCTGAGGTCTCTAGGTCTGGAACGACCGCTCTAGACAAGGTCTCCAGATCTGGACCGACTGCTCCAGACGAGGTCTCCAGATCTGGACCGACTGCTCTAGACAAGGTCTCCAGAACTGGACTGACTTCTCAAGATGAGGTCTCTAGGTCAGGACCGACCGCTCCTTCTGAGGTCTCTAGGTCTGGACCGACCGCTCCAGACGAGGTCTCTAGATCTGGACCGACCACTCCGGATGAGGCCTCTAGAGGTGGACCGACTGCTCTAGACGAGGTCTCCAGATCTGGACCGACCACTCTAGACGAGGTCTCCAGATCTGGACCGACTGCTCTAGATGAGGCCTCCAGATCTGGACCAACTGCTCTAGATGAGGTCTCTAGATCTGGACCGACTGCTCTAGACGAGTTCTCTAGAGGTGGACCAACTGCTCTAGACGAGGTCTCTAGAGGTGGACCGACTGCTCTAGACGAGGTCTCCAGATCTGGACCGACTGCTCTAGATGAGGTCTGCAGATCTGGACCGACTGCTCTAGACGAGGTCCCCAGATCTGGACCGACTGCTCTAGACGAGGTCTCCAGATCTGGACCGACCGCTCTAGACGAGGTTTCCAGATCTGGACTGACTTCTCCAGATGAGGTCTCTAGGTCTGGACCGACTGCTCTAGACGAGGTCTCTAGGTCTGGACCAACCACTTCTTCTGAGGTCTCTAGGTCTGGACCGACCGCTCCAGACGAGGTCTCTGGATCTGGACCGACCACTCCGGACGAGGCCTCTAGAGGTGAACCGACTGCTCTAGACGAGGTCTCCAGATCTGGACTGACGTCTCCAGATGAGGTCTCTAGGTCTGGACCGACTGCTCTAGACGAGGTCTCTAGGTCTGGACTGACCACTCCTTCTGAGGTCTCTAGGTCTAGACCGACCGCTCCAGACGAGGTCTCTAGATCTGGACCGACCACTCCGGATGAGGCATCTAGAGGTGGACAGACTGCTCTAGACGAGGTCTCCAGATCTGGACTGACGTCTCCAGATGAGGTCTCTAGGTCTGGACCGACCGCTCCTTCTGAGGTCTCTAGGTCTGGAACGACCGCTCTAGACAAGGTCTCTAGATCTGGACCGACTGCTCCAGACGAGGTCTCCAGATCTGGACCGACTGCTCTAGACGAGGTCTCCAGAACTGGACTGACTTCTCAAGATGAGGTCTCTAGGTCAGGACCGACCGCTCCTTCTGAGGTCTCTAGGTCTGGACCGACCGCTCCAGATGAGGTCTCTAGATCTGGACCGACCACTCCGGACGAGGCCTCTAGAGGTGGACCGACTGCTCTAGACGAGGTCTCCAGATCTGGACTGACTTCTCCAGATGAGGTCTGTAGGTCTGGACCGACCACTCCCTCTGAAGTCTCTAGGTCTGGACCGACTGCTCTAGACGAGGTCTCTAGATCTGGACCGACCACTCCGGACGAGGCCTCTAGAGGTGGACCGACTGCTCTAGACGAGGTCTCCAGTTCTGGACTGACTTCTCCAGATGAGGTCTCTAGGTCTGGACCGACCACTCCTTCTGAGCTCTCTAGGTCTGGACCGACTGCTCCAGACGAGGTCTCTAGGTCTGGACCAACCACTCCGGACGAGGCCTTTAGAGGTGGACCGACTGCTCTAGACGAGGTCTCCAGATCTGGACTGACTTCTCCAGATGAGGTCTCTAGGTCTGGACCTACTGCTCCTTCTGAGGTCTCTAGGTCTGGACCGACTGCTCCAGACGAGGCCTCCAGAGCTGGACTGACCGCTCCTTCTGAGGTCTCTAGATCTGGACTGACCGCTCCTTCTGAGGTCTCCAGATGAGGTCTCTAGGTCTGGACCGACCGCTCCAGACGAGGCCTTCAGATCTGGACTGACCGCTCCTTCTGAGGTCTCCAGATGAGGTCTCTAGGTCTGGACCGACCGCTCCAGACAAGGCCTCCAGAGCTGGACTGACTTCTCCAGATGAGGTCTCTAGATCTGGACTGACCGCTCCTTATGAGGTCTCTAGGTCTGGACCGACCGCTCCAGACGAGGCCTCCAGAGCTGGACTGACCGCTCCTTCTGAAGTCTCCAGATCTGGACCTCGTCCTCCAGACGTGAGCGCCATGCTCGAGGTGAGCCCCGGTCGCTGGTGTCCATACTGTGGGAAACGCCCTTTTTAGCGGGGTCCCCGAGCACCCCTGACCCCCCCCCCATAAAGGTACTTTACACAGTCACGGGGGGGGGGGGTCAAGAGCCCTCATAGGGCCTCAGCAGAGGCGCTATGTGGCAGTCACACATGAAACAAGTGATCGTACATTCCCCCGTCCACCCTGCCCCCAGAGATGTCTACATAGTCATGGGGGGGTTGCGCCCGACTGAGGGTTCAAGTGCTCTCTGAGGGTCTCACCCCCGCGCGGCCCCTCACCTAGCGCCTAGTACAGAGGGTTTTGCTTTGTAAACAGTTCTCACGCATACAACAGCTGCCGAGCAGCACAAACACGTGAATACAGTGGACAACCTTCTGCCAGACTGCTGCCTCTGACAGGACTGTAGGGCTGGGGCGAGGTCGGGCATGAGTCTGACATGTGATTCTAGGTCACGCCCCAGCCGTAGCGGCCTTTGAACCTCGCGACACTGACTTTTCACAGCTGTGGACCCCCACAATGACTGACTCTGCCCGGCCCAACTGACCCATCAGAGGTGTGAACTTGAGATGTGACTCGCTGTCCCGGCCCTACCAGCTTCACAAAGAGGTGACATCGACATGCGCGTGTGACTCCTTCCAGGCCTTTTCAAGGAGCGGGCCTCCCATGAGACTGACCCTGTCCCAGCCCATCTGAGTCTGACTTGTATCTGACTAATCTGATTGCAGGAGCCCTTCAGAGATACAAACCTTACACTCCTCGTCTTCCTCTGTCCTCACCCCCTCTCCCCACCGACCAGGACCACTGGCTGGGCCCGACAGAGGAGAAGCAGAGCTTGGCTCGGACAGGTCCTGCCGCATTCTTCGGGTACCGGGGGGCATCTGGGCTTCTTCTGGGAGGAGGGGGCCTGTCAGAGCATGGCAGAGACATCTCCTGCCAGAGGTTAGCCTGGGGTCGTGCCACTGCCTCTCCCGGCACCCCTCCTGCTTCCAATACCCACCCTGCTTCCTTGCACCTCCTCGCCCCCTGCCTGTGACCACACAGTCTGGTTTCTGTGCCTGTTCGGCATCTCTGCAACCGCCCATCTCCCCCCAGACCTGTCTTGCCTCCCATCACCCGCCACGGGTAACCTAATTTACATTTAAAATGAAATTCTTTTAAATGTATTGAATTGCATTAAAATTATATTTCTGAAGCTTAAATTAAGAAAATCCCACATAAAAGATTTTTTTTTTATTATCTATAAATAATTATTAGAAGTGATGTATACAATTAACTAAAAGTATTTTACTTATATATTGAAAAAATAATGTTACAATAATTTGTTATTAAAAAATGATAAAACAAAATAAAAAACGGTATTTTACTTTTAGATATTGTTAACATTAAATGTAATGTATTTATAGTTTTACTTATTTTAAATAATTTAATTTAATGTAATTTAATTTAACATTATTTCATATGGGGTTTTATTTGAAATCATTACCTATTACTTTGGGATGGTGTTGCAGTACCAGTGGTTGGCCATGTGTGATGCTGGACTTATTCCACATCTGAGCTGGAGGACATTTATGACAGTTTTAGGTCCTTTCTAGCTGTAGTAACTTACAAAGTGCAGTTTATGAGTCCCACTGTGCTTGCTCTTTTGTGGATGGGTGCACACCGCTCCCTAAAGCCGAGGTTCACTGAGGCAGCGGGCACCAGTACATGGCAGGGGACACTGCAGGTTCACTGAGGCAGCGGGCACCAGTACATGGCAGGGGACACTGCAGGTTCAATGAGGCAGCGGGCACCAGTACATGGCAGGGGACACTGCAGGTTCACTGAGGCAGCGGGCACCAGTACATGGAAGGGACACTGCAGGTTCACTGAGGCAGCGGGCACCAGTACATGGCAGGGGACACTGCAGGTTCACTGAGGCAGCGGGCACCAGTACATGGAAGGGACACTGCAGGGTCACTAAGGCAGCGGGCACCAGTACATGGAAGGGACACTGCAGGTTCAGTGAGGCAGCGGGCACCAGTACATGGCAGGGGACACTGCAGGTTCAGTGAGGCAGCGGGCACCAGCACATGGCAGGGGACACTGCAGGTTCACTGAGACAGCGGGCACCAGTACATGGCAGGGGACACTGCAGGTTCACTGAGTCAGCGGGCACCAGTACATGGCAGGGGACACTGCAGGTTCACTGAGGCAGCGGGCACCAGTACATGGAAGGGACACTGCAGGTTCAGTGAGGCAGCGGGCACCAGTACATGGCAGGGGACACTGCAGGTTCACTGAGGCAGCGGGCACCAGTACATGGCAGGGGACACTGCAGGTTCACTGAGGCAGCGGGCCCCAGTACATGGAAGGGACACTGCAGGTTCAGTGAGGCAGCGGGCACCAGTACATGGCAGGGGACACTGCAGGTTCACTGAGGCAGCGGGCACCAGTACATGGAAGGGGACACTGCAGGTTCACTGAGGCAGCGGGCACGAGTACATGCCAGACATCACAGCAGGTTCAGTGAGGCAGCGGGCACCAGTACATGGAAGGGGACACTGCAGGTTCACTGAGGCAGCGGGCACCAGTACATGGCAGGGGACACAGCAGGTTCACTGAGGCAGCGGGCACCAGTACATGGAAGGGGACACTGCAGGTTCAATGAGGCAGCGGGCACCAGTACATGGAAGGGGACACTGCAGGTTCACTGAGGCAGCGGGCACCAGTACATGGAAGGGGACACTGCAGGTTCAATGAGGCAGCGGGCACCAGTACATGGAAGGGACACTGCAGGTTCACTGAGGCAGCGGGCACCAGTACATGGAAGGGACACTGCAGGTTCACTGAGGCAGCGGGCACCAGTACATGGCAGGGGACACTGCAGGTTCACTAAGGCAGCGGGCACCAGTACATGGAAGGGGACACTGCAGGTTCAATGAGGCAGCGGGCACCAGTACATGGAAGGGACACTGCAGGTTCACTGAGGCAGCGGGCACCAGTACATGGCAGGGGACACTGCAGGTTCACTGAGGCAGCGGGCACCAGTACATGGAAGGGACACTGTAGGTTCAGTGAGGCAGCGGGCACCAGTACATGGCAGGGGACACTGCAGGTTCAGTGAGGCAGCGGGCACCAGTACATGGAAGGGACACTGCAGGTTCACTGAGGCAGCGGGCACCAGTACATGGCAGGGGACACTGTAGGTTCAGTGAGGCAGCGGGTACCAGTACATGGCAGGGGACACTGCAGGTTCAGTGAGGCAGCGGGCACCAGTACATGGAAGGGACACTGCAGGTTCACTGAGGCAGCGGGCACCAGTACATGGAAGGGGACACTGCAGGTTCACTGAGGCAGCAGGTACCAGTACATGGCAGGGGACACTGCAGGTTCACTGAGGCAGCGGGCACCAGTACATGGCAGGGGACACTGCAGGTTCACTGAGGCAGTGGGCACCAGTACATGGAAGGGGACACTGCAGGTTCACTGAGGCAGCAGGTACCAGTACATGGCAGGGACACTGCAGGTTCACTGAGGCAGCGGGCACCAGTACATGGCGAGGGACACTGCAGGTTCAATGAGGCAGCGGGCACCAGTACATGGCAGGGGACACTGCAGGTTCACTGAGGCAGCGGGCACCAGTACATGGAAGGGACACTGCAGGTTCACTGAGGCAGCGGGCACCAGTACATGGCAGGGGACACTGCAGGTTCACTGAGGCAGCGGGCACCAGTACATGGAAGGGACACTGCAGGTTCAGTGAGGCAGCGGGCACCAGTACATGGCAGGGGACACTGCAGGATCACTGAGGCAGCGGGCACCAGTACATGGCAGGGGACACTGCAGGTTCAGTGAGGCAGCGGGCACCAGTACATGGAAGGGGACACTGCAGGTTCAGTGAGGCAGCGGGCACGAGTACATGCCAGACATCACAGCAGGTTCAGTGAGGCAGCGGGCACCAGTACATGGAAGGGGACACTGCAGGTTCAATGAGGCAGCAGGCACGAGTACATGCCAGACATCACTGCAGGTTCAGTGAGGCAGCGGGCACCAGTACATTGCAGGGGACACTGCAAGTTCACTGAGGCAGCGGGCACCAGTACATGGAAGGGGACACTGCAGGTTCAGTGAGGCAGCGGGCACCAGTACATGGCAGGGGACACTGCAGGTTCACTGAGGCAGCGGGTACCAGTACATGGCAGGGGACACTGCAGGTTCACTGAGGCAGCGGGCACCAGTACATGGCAGGGGACACTGCAGGTTCAGTGAGGCAGCGGGCACCAGTACATGGCAGGGGACACTGCAGGGTCAGTGAGGCAGCGGGCACCAGTACATGGCAGGGGACACTGCAGGGTCAGTGAGGCAGCGGGCACCAGTACATGGCAGGGGACACTGCAGGTTCAATGAGGCAGCGGGCACCAGTACATGGAAGGGGACACTGCAGGTTCAATGAGGCAGCGGGCACCAGTACATGGAAGGGGACACTGCAGGTTCAATGAGGCAGCGGGCACCAGTACATGGCAGGGGACACTGCAGGTTCACTGAGGCAGCGGGTACCAGTACATGGCAGGGGACACTGCAGGTTCAGTGAGGCAGCGGGCACCAGTACATGGCGAGGGACACTGCAGGTTCACTGAGGCAGCGGGCACCAGTACATGGAAGGGACACTGCAGGTTCACTGAGGCAGCGGGCACCAGTACATGGCAGGGGACACTGCAGGATCACTGAGGCAGCGGGCACCAGTACATGGAAGGGGACACTGCAGGTTCAATGAGGCAGCGGGCACCAGTACATGGAAGGGACACTGCAGGTTCACTGAGGCAGCGGGCACCAGTACATGGCAGGGGACACTGTAGGTTCAGTGAGGCAGCGGGTACCAGTACATGGCAGGGGACACTGCAGGTTCAGTGAGGCAGCGGGCACCAGTACATGGAAGGGACACTGCAGGTTCACTGAGGCAGCGGGCACCAGTACATGGCAGGGGACACTGCAGGTTCACTGAGGCAGCGGGCACCAGTACATGGCAGGGGACACTGCAGGTTCACTGAGGCAGCGGGCACCAGTACATGGCAGGGGACACTGCAGGTTCACTGAGGCAGCGGGCACCAGTACATGGCAGGGGACACTGCAGGTTCACTGAGGCAGCGGGCACCAGTACATGGCAGGGGGACACTGCAGGTTCACTGAGGCAGCGGGCACCAGTACATGGAAGGGACACTGCAGGTTCACTGAGGCAGCGGGCACCAGTACATGGCAGGGGACACTGCAGGGTCAGTGAGGCAGCGGGTACCAGTACATGGCAGGGGACACTGCAGGTTCACTGAGGCAGCGGGCACCAGTACATGGAAGGGGACACTGCAGGTTCACTGAGGCAGCGGGCACCAGTACATGGAAGGGGACACTGCAGGTTCAGTGAGGCAGCAAGTACCAGTACATGGAAGGGGACACTGCAGGTTCAATGAGGCAGCAGGCACGAGTACATGCCAGACATCACTGCAGGTTCAGTGAGGCAGTGGGCACCAGTACATGGCAGGGGACACTGCAGGTTCACTGAGGCAGCGGGCACCAGTATATGGAAGGGGACACTGCAGGTTCAGTGAGGCAGCAAGTACCAGTACATGGAAGGGGACACTGCAGGTTCAGTGAGGCAGCGGGCACCAGTACATGGAAGGGGACACTGCAGGTTCAGTGAGGCAGCAAGTACCAGTACATGGAAGGGGACACTGCAGGTTCAGTGAGGCAGCAAGTACCAGTACATGGAAGGGGACACTGCAGGTTCAGTGAGGCAGCGGGCACCAGTACATGGAAGGGACACTGCAGGTTCACTGAGGCAGCGGGCACCAGTACATGGAAGGGGACACTGCAGGTTCAGTGAGGCAGCAAGTACCAGTACATGGAAGGGGACACTGCAGGTTCAGTGAGGCAGCGGGCACCAGTACATGGAAGGGACACTGCAGGTTCACTGAGGCAGCGGGCACCAGTACATGGCAGGGGACACTGCAGGTTCAATGAAGCAGCGGGTACCAGTACATGGAAGGGGACAATGCAGGTTCAATGAGGCAGCAGGTACCAGTACATGGAAGGGACACTGCAGGTTCACTGAGGCAGCGGGCACCAGTACATGGAAGGGGACACTGCAGGTTCACTGAGGCAGCGGGCACCAGTACATGGAAGGGGACACTGCAGGTTCAGTGAGGCAGCAAGTACCAGTACATGGAAGGGGACACTGCAGGTTCAATGAGGCAGCAGGCACGAGTACATGCCAGACATCACTGCAGGTTCAGTGAGGCAGCGGGCACCAGTACATGGCAGGGGACACTGCAGGTTCACTGAGGCAGCGGGCACCAGTACATGGTAGGGGACACTGCAGGTTCAATGAGGCAGCGGGTACCAGTACATGGCAGGGGACACTGCAGGGTCAGTGAGGCAGCGGGCACCAGTACATGGCAGGGGACACTGCAGGTTCACTGAGGCAGCGGGCACCAGTACATGGAAGGGACACTGCAGGTTCACTGAGGCAGCGGGCACCAGTACATGGCAGGGGACACTGCAGGTTCAGTGAGGCAGCGGGCACCAGTACATGGCAAGGGACACTGCAGGTTCAATGAGGCAGCGGGCACCAGTACATGGAAGGGACACTGCAGGTTCACTGAGGCAGCGGGCACCAGTACATGGAAGGGACACTGCAGATTCACTGAGGCAGCAGGTACCAGTACATGGCAGGGGACACTGCAGGTTCACTGAGGCAGCGGGCACCAGTACATGGAAGGGACACTGCAGGTTCAATGAGGCAGCGGGTACCAGTACATGGCAGGGGACACTGCAGGTTCACTGAGGCAGCGGGCACCAGTACATGGCAGGGGACACTGCAGGTTCACTGAGGCAGCGGGTACCAGTACATGGAAGGGGACACTGCAGGTTCACTGAGGCAGCGGGCACCAGTACATGGAAGGGGCACTGCAGGTTCAGTGAGGCAGCGGGCACCAGTACATGGCAGGGGACACTGCAGGTTCACTGAGGCAGCGGGCACCAGTACATGGCAGGGGACACTGCAGGTTCACTGAGGCAGCGGGCACCAGTACATGGAAGGGACACTGCAGGTTCAATGAGGCAGCGGGTACCAGTACATGGAAGGGGACACTGCAGGTTCAGTGAGGCAGCGGGCACCAGTACATGGCAGGGGACACTGCAGGTTCACTGAGGCAGCGGGCACCAGTACATGGAAGGGACACTGCAGGTTCACTGAGGCAGCGGGCACCAGTACATGGAAGGGACACTGCAGGTTCAGTGAGGCAGCGGGCACCAGTACATGGCAGGGGACACTGCAGGTTCACTGAGGCAGCGGGCACCAGTACATGGAAGGGACACTGCAGGTTCAATGAGGCACCAGTACATGGCAGGGGACACTGCAGGTTCAGTGAGGCAGTGGGCACCAGTACATGGCAGGGGACACTGCAGGGTCAGTGAGGCAGCGGGCACCAGTACATGGCAGGGGACACTGCAGGGTCAGTGAGGCAGCGGGCACCAGTACATGGCAGGGGACACTGCAGGTTCAATGAGGCAGCGGGCACCAGTACATGGCAGAGGACACTGCAGGTTCAATGAGGCAGCGGGTACCAGTACATGGAAGGGGACACTGCAGGTTCAATGAGGCAGCGGGCACCAGTACATGGCAGGGGACACTGCAGGTTCAATGAGGCAGCGGGCACCAGTACATGGAAGGGGACACTGCAGGTTCACTGAGGCAGCGGGCACCAGTACATGGCAGGGGACACTGCAGGTTCAATGAGGCAGCGGGCACCAGTACATGGAAGGGGACACTGCAGGTTCAATGAGGCAGCGGGCACCAGTACATGGCAGGGGACACTGCAGGTTCAGTGAGGCAGCGGGTACCAGTACATGGCAGGGGACACTGCAGGTTCACTGAGGCAGCGGGCACCAGTACATGGAAGGGGACACTTCAGGTTCACTGAGGCAGCGGGCACCAGTACATGGAAGGGACACTGCAGGTTCACTGAGGCAGCGGGCACCAGTACATGGCAGGGGACACTGCAGGTTCAGTGAGGCAGCGGGCACCAGTACATGGAAGGTACACTGCAGGTTCAGTGAGGCAGCGGGCACCAGTACATGGCAGGGGACACTGCAGGTTCACTGAGGCAGCGGGCACCAGTACATGGAAGGGACACTGCAGGTTCAGTGAGGCAGCGGGTACCAGTACATGGCAGGGGACACTGCAGGTTCACTGAGGCAGCGGGCACCAGTACATGGAAGGGACACTGCAGGTTCACTGAGGCAGCGGGCACCAGTACATGGAAGGGGACACTGCAGGTTCAGTGAGGCAGCGGGCACCAGTACATGGAAGGGGACACTGCAGGTTCAGTGAGGCAGCAGGCACCAGTACATGGAAGGGACACTGCAGGTTCACTGAGGCAGCGGGCACCAGTACATGGCAGGGGACACTGCAGGTTCACTGAGGCAGCGGGCACCAGTACATTGCAGGGGACACTGCAGGTTCACTGAGGCAGTGGGCACCAGTACATGGCAGGGGACACTGCAGGTTCAGTGAGGCAGCGGGCACCAGTACATGGCAGGGGACACTGCAGGTTCACTGAGGCAGTGGGTACCAGTACATGGCAGGGGACACTGCAGGTTCACTGAGGCAGCGGGCACCAGTACATGGCAGGGGACACTGCAGGTTCAGTGAGGCAGTGGGCACCAGTACATGGCAGGGGACACTGCAGGGTCAGTGAGGCAGCGGGCACCAGTACATGGCAGGGGACACTGCAGGGTCAGTGAGGCAGCGGGCACCAGTACATGGCAGGGGACACTGCAGGTTCAATGAGGCAGCGGGCACCAGTACATGGAAGGGGACACTGCAGGTTCAATGAGGCAGCGGGCACCAGTACATGGAAGGGGACACTGCAGGTTCAATGAGGCAGCGGGCACCAGTACATGGCAGGGGACACTGCAGGTTCACTGAGGCAGCGGGTACCAGTACATGGCAGGGGACACTGCAGGTTCAGTGAGGCAGCGGGCACCAGTACATGGCGAGGGACACTGCAGGTTCACTGAGGCAGCGGGCACCAGTACATGGAAGGGACACTGCAGGTTCACTGAGGCAGCGGGCACCATTACATGGCAGGGGACACTGCAGGTTCACTGAGGCAGCGGGCACCAGTACATGGAAGGGGACACTGCAGGTTCAATGAGGCAGCGGGCACCAGTACATGGAAGGGACACTGCAGGTTCACTGAGGCAGCGGGCACCAGTACATGGCAGGGGACACTGTAGGTTCAGTGAGGCAGCGGGTACCAGTACATGGCAGGGGACACTGCAGGTTCAGTGAGGCAGCGGGCACCAGTACATGGAAGGGACACTGCAGGTTCACTGAGGCAGCGGGCACCAGTATATGGCAGGGGACACTGCAGGTTCACTGAGGCAGCGGGCACCAGTACATGGCAGGGGACACTGCAGGTTCACTGAGGCAGCGGGCACCAGTACATGGCAGGGGACACTGCAGGTTCACTGAGGCAGCGGGCACCAGTACATGGCAGGGGACACTGCAGGTTCACTGAGGCAGCGGGCACCAGTACATGGCAGGGGACACTGCAGGTTCACTGAGGCAGCGGGCACCAGTACATGGCAGGGGACACTGCAGGGTCAGTGAGGCAGCGGGTACCAGTACATGGCAGGGGACACTGCAGGTTCACTGAGGCAGCGGGCACCAGTACATGGAAGGGGACACTGCAGGTTCACTGAGGCAGCGGGCACCAGTACATGGAAGGGGACACTGCAGGTTCAGTGAGGCAGCAAGTACCAGTACATGGAAGGGGACACTGCAGGTTCAATGAAGCAGCAGGCACGAGTACATGCCAGACATCACTGCAGGTTCAGTGAGGCAGCGGGCACCAGTACATGGCAGGGGACACTGCAGGTTCACTGAGGCAGCGGGCACCAGTACATGGAAGGGGACACTGCAGGTTCAGTGAGGCAGCAAGTACCAGTACATGGAAGGGGACACTAAAGGTTCAGTGAGGCAGCGGGCACCAGTACATGGAAGGGACACTGCAGGTTCACTGAGGCAGCGGGCACCAGTACATGGCAGGGGACACTGCAGGTTCAATGAAGCAGCGGGTACCAGTACATGGAAGGGGACACTGCAGGTTCAATGAGGCAGCAGGTACCAGTACATGGAAGGGACACTGCAGGTTCACTGAGGCAGCGGGCACCAGTACATGGAAGGGGACACTGCAGGTTCACTGAGGCAGCGGGCACCAGTACATGGAAGGGGACACTGCAGGTTCAGTGAGGCAGCAAGTACCAGTACATGGAAGGGGACACTGCAGGTTCAATGAGGCAGCAGGCACGAGTACATGCCAGACATCACTGCAGGTTCAGTGAGGCAGCGGGCACCAGTACATGGCAGGGGACACTGCAGGTTCACTGAGGCAGCGGGCACCAGTACATGGTAGGGGACACTGCAGGTTCAATGAGGCAGCGGGTACCAGTACATGGCAGGGGACACTGCAGGGTCAGTGAGGCAGCGGGCACCAGTACATGGCAGGGGACACTGCAGGTTCACTGAGGCAGCGGGCACCAGTACATGGAAGGGACACTGCAGGTTCACTGAGGCAGCGGGCACCAGTACATGGCAGGGGACACTGCAGGTTCAGTGAGGCAGCGGGCACCAGTACATGGCAAGGGACACTGCAGGTTCAATGAGGCAGCGGGCACCAGTACATGGAAGGGACACTGCAGGTTCACTGAGGCAGCGGGCACCAGTACATGGAAGGGACACTGCAGGTTCACTGAGGCAGCAGGTACCAGTACATGGCAGGGGACACTGCAGGTTCACTGAGGCAGCGGGCACCAGTACATGGAAGGGACACTGCAGGTTCAATGAGGCAGCGGGTACCAGTACATGGCAGGGGACACTGCAGGTTCACTGAGGCAGCGGGCACCAGTACATGGCAGGGGACACTGCAGGTTCACTGAGGCAGCGGGTACCAGTACATGGAAGGGGACACTGCAGGTTCACTGAGGCAGCGGGCACCAGTACATGGAAGGGGCACTGCAGGTTCAGTGAGGCAGCGGGCACCAGTACATGGCAGGGGACACTGCAGGTTCACTGAGGCAGCGGGCACCAGTACATGGCAGGGGACACTGCAGGTTCACTGAGGCAGCGGGCACCAGTACATGGAAGGGACACTGCAGGTTCACTGAGGCAGCGGGCACCAGTACATGGAAGGGACACTGCAGGTTCAATGAGGCAGCGGGTACCAGTACATGGAAGGGACACTGCAGGTTCACTGAGGCAGCGGGCACCAGTACATGGCAGGAGACACTGCAGGTTCACTGAGGCAGCGGGCACCAGTACATGGAAGGGACACTGCAGGTTCACTGAGGCAGCGGGCACCAGTACATGGAAGGGGACACTGCAGGTTCAGTGAGGCAGCGGACACCAGTACATGGAAGGGACACTGCAGGTTCAGTGAGGCAGCGGGCACCAGTACATGGCAGGGGACACTGCAGGTTCACTGAGGCAGCGGGTACCAGTACATGGCAGGGGACACTGCAGGTTCAATGAGGCAGCGGGTACCAGTACATGGAAGGGGACACTGCAGGTTCAGTGAGGCAGCGGGCACCAGTACATGGCAGGGGACACTGCAGGTTCACTGAGGCAGCGGGCACCAGTACATGGAAGGGACACTGCAGGTTCACTGAGGCAGCGGGCACCAGTACATGGAAGGGACACTGCAGGTTCAGTGAGGCAGCGGGCACCAGTACATGGCAGGGGACACTGCAGGTTCACTGAGGCAGCGGGCACCAGTACATGGAAGGGACACTGCAGGTTCAATGAGGCACCAGTACATGGCAGGGGACACTGCAGGTTCAGTGAGGCAGTGGGCACCAGTACATGGCAGGGGACACTGCAGGGTCAGTGAGGCAGCGGGCACCAGTACATGGCAGGGGACACTGCAGGGTCAGTGAGGCAGCGGGCACCAGTACATGGCAGGGGACACTGCAGGTTCAATGAGGCAGCGGGCACCAGTACATGGCAGAGGACACTGCAGGTTCAATGAGGCAGCGGGTACCAGTACATGGAAGGGGACACTGCAGGTTCAATGAGGCAGCGGGCACCAGTACATGGCAGGGGACACTGCAGGTTCAATGAGGCAGCGGGCACCAGTACATGGAAGGGGACACTGCAGGTTCACTGAGGCAGCGGGCACCAGTACATGGCAGGGGACACTGCAGGTTCAATGAGGCAGCGGGCACCAGTACATGGAAGGGGACACTGCAGGTTCAATGAGGCAGCGGGCACCAGTACATGGCAGGGGACACTGCAGGTTCAGTGAGGCAGCGGGTACCAGTACATGGCAGGGGACACTGCAGGTTCACTGAGGCAGCGGGCACCAGTACATGGAAGGGGACACTTCAGGTTCACTGAGGCAGCGGGCACCAGTACATGGAAGGGACACTGCAGGTTCACTGAGGCAGCGGGCACCAGTACATGGCAGGGGACACTGCAGGTTCAGTGAGGCAGCGGGCACCAGTACATGGAAGGTACACTGCAGGTTCAGTGAGGCAGCGGGCACCAGTACATGGCAGGGGACACTGCAGGTTCACTGAGGCAGCGGGCACCAGTACATGGAAGGGACACTGCAGGTTCAGTGAGGCAGCGGGTACCAGTACATGGCAGGGGACACTGCAGGTTCACTGAGGCAGCGGGCACCAGTACATGGAAGGGACACTGCAGGTTCACTGAGGCAGCGGGCACCAGTACATGGAAGGGGACACTGCAGGTTCAGTGAGGCAGCGGGCACCAGTACATGGAAGGGGACACTGCAGGTTCAGTGAGGCAGCAGGCACCAGTACATGGAAGGGACACTGCAGGTTCACTGAGGCAGCGGGCACCAGTACTTGGCAGGGGACACTGCAGGTTCACTGAGGCAGCGGGCACCAGTACATTGCAGGGGACACTGCAGGTTCACTGAGGCAGTGGGCACCAGTACATGGCAGGGGACACTGCAGGTTCAGTGAGGCAGCGGGCACCAGTACATGGCAGGGGACACTGCAGGTTCACTGAGGCAGTGGGTACCAGTACATGGCAGGGGACACTGCAGGTTCACTGAGGCAGCGGGCACCAGTACATGGCAGGGGACACTGCAGGTTCAGTGAGGCAGTGGGCACCAGTACATGGCAGGGGACACTGCAGGGTCAGTGAGGCAGCGGGCACCAGTACATGGCAGGGGACACTGCAGGGTCAGTGAGGCAGCGGGCACCAGTACATGGCAGGGGACACTGCAGGTTCAATGAGGCAGCGGGCACCAGTACATGGAAGGGGACACTGCAGGTTCAATGAGGCAGCGGGCACCAGTACATGGAAGGGGACACTGCAGGTTCAATGAGGCAGCGGGCACCAGTACATGGCAGGGGACACTGCAGGTTCACTGAGGCAGCGGGTACCAGTACATGGCAGGGGACACTGCAGGTTCAGTGAGGCAGCGGGCACCAGTACATGGCGAGGGACACTGCAGGTTCACTGAGGCAGCGGGCACCAGTACATGGAAGGGACACTGCAGGTTCACTGAGGCAGCAGGCACCAGTACATGGCAGGGGACACTGCAGGTTCACTGAGGCAGCGGGCACCAGTACATGGAAGGGGACACTGCAGGTTCAATGAGGCAGCGGGCACCAGTACATGGCAGGGGACACTGCAGGTTCAGTGAGGCAGTGGGCACCAGTACATGGCAGGGGACACTGCAGGGTCAGTGAGGCAGCGGGCACCAGTACATGGCAGGGGACACTGCAGGGTCAGTGAGGCAGCGGGCACCAGTACATGGCAGGGGACACTGCAGGTTCAATGAGGCAGCGGGCACCAGTACATGGAAGGGGACACTGCAGGTTCAATGAGGCAGCGGGCACCAGTACATGGAAGGGGACACTGCAGGTTCAATGAGGCAGCGGGCACCAGTACATGGCAGGGGACACTGCAGGTTCACTGAGGCAGCGGGTACCAGTACATGGCAGGGGACACTGCAGGTTCAGTGAGGCAGCGGGCACCAGTACATGGCGAGGGACACTGCAGGTTCACTGAGGCAGCGGGCACCAGTACATGGAAGGGACACTGCAGGTTCACTGAGGCAGCAGGCACCAGTACATGGCAGGGGACACTGCAGGTTCACTGAGGCAGCGGGCACCAGTACATGGAAGGGGACACTGCAGGTTCAATGAGGCAGCGGGCACCAGTACATGGAAGGGACACTGCAGGTTCACTGAGGCAGCGGGCACCAGTACATGGCAGGGGACACTGTAGGTTCAGTGAGGCAGCGGGTACCAGTACATGGCAGGGGACACTGCAGGTTCAGTGAGGCAGCGGGCACCAGTACATGGAAGGGACACTGCAGGTTCACTGAGGCAGCGGGCACCAGTATATGGCAGGGGACACTGCAGGTTCACTGAGGCAGCGGGCACCAGTACATGGCAGGGGACACTGCAGGTTCACTGAGGCAGCGGGCACCAGTACATGGCAGGGGACACTGCAGGTTCACTGAGGCAGCGTGCACCAGTACATGGCAGGGGACACTGCAGGTTCACTGAGGCAGCGGGCACCAGTACATGGCAGGGGACACTGCAGGTTCACTGAGGCAGCGGGCACCAGTACATGGCAGGGGACACTGCAGGGTCAGTGAGGCAGCGGGTACCAGTACATGGCAGGGGACACTGCAGGTTCACTGAGGCAGCGGGCACCAGTACATGGAAGGGGACACTGCAGGTTCACTGAGGCAGCGGGCACCAGTACATGGAAGGGGACACTGCAGGTTCAGTGAGGCAGCAAGTACCAGTACATGGAAGGGGACACTGCAGGTTCAGTGAGGCAGCGGGCACCAGTACATGGAAGGGACACTGCAGGTTCACTGAGGCAGCGGGCACCAGTACATGGAAGGGGACACTGCAGGTTCAGTGAGGCAGCAAGTACCAGTACATGGAAGGGGACACTGCAGGTTCAGTGAGGCAGCGGGGACCAGTACATGGAAGGGACACTGCAGGTTCACTGAGGCAGCGGGCACCAGTACATGGCAGGGGACACTGCAGGTTCAATGAGGCAGCGGGTACCAGTACATGGAAGGGGACACTGCAGGTTCAATGAGGCAGCAGGTACCAGTACATGGAAGGGACACTGCAGGTTCACTGAGGCAGCGGGCACCAGTACATGGAAGGGGACACTGCAGGTTCACTGAGGCAGCGGGCACCAGTACATGGAAGGGGACACTGCAGGTTCAGTGAGGCAGCAAGTACCAGTACATGGAAGGGGACACTGCAGGTTCAATGAGGCAGCAGGCACGAGTACATGCCAGACATCACTGCAGGTTCAGTGAGGCAGCGGGCACCAGTACATGGCAGGGGACACTGCAGGTTCACTGAGGCAGCGGGCACCAGTACATGGTAGGGGACACTGCAGGTTCAATGAGGCAGCGGGTACCAGTACATGGCAGGGGACACTGCAGGGTCAGTGAGGCAGCGGGCACCAGTACATGGCAGGGGACACTGCAGGTTCACTGAGGCAGCTTGGCACCAGTACATGGAAGGGACACTGCAGGTTCACTGAGGCAGCGGGCACCAGTACATGGCAGGGGACACTGCAGGTTCAGTGAGGCAGCGGGCACCAGTACATGGCAAGGGACACTGCAGGTTCAATGAGGCAGCGGGCACCAGTACATGGAAGGGACACTGCAGGTTCACTGAGGCAGCGGGCACCAGTACATGGAAGGGACACTGCAGGTTCACTGAGGCAGCGGGTACCAGTACATGGCAGGGGACACTGCAGGTTCACTGAGGCAGCGGGCACCAGTACATGGAAGGGACACTGCAGGTTCAATGAGGCAGCGGGTACCAGTACATGGCAGGGGACACTGCAGGTTCACTGAGGCAGCGGGCACCAGTACATGGCAGGGGACACTGCAGGTTCACTGAGGCAGCGGGTACCAGTACATGGAAGGGGACACTGCAGGTTCACTGAGGCAGCGGGCACCAGTACATGGAAGGGGCACTGCAGGTTCAGTGAGGCAGCGGGCACCAGTACATGGCAGGGGACACTGCAGGTTCACTGAGGCAGCGGGCACCAGTACATGGCAGGGGACACTGCAGGTTCACTGAGGCAGCGGGCACCAGTACATGGAAGGGACACTGCAGGTTCACTGAGGCAGCGGGCACCAGTACATGGAAGGGACACTGCAGGTTCAATGAGGCAGCGGGTACCAGTACATGGAAGGGACACTGCAGGTTCACTGAGGCAGCGGGCACCAGTACATGGCAGGAGACACTGCAGGTTCACTGAGGCAGCGGGCACCAGTACATGGAAGGGACACTGCAGGTTCACTGAGGCAGCGGGCACCAGTACATGGAAGGGGACACTGCAGGTTCAGTGAGGCAGCGGACACCAGTACATGGAAGGGACACTGCAGGTTCAGTGAGGCAGCGGGCACCAGTACATGGCAGGGGACACTGCAGGTTCACTGAGGCAGCGGGTACCAGTACATGGCAGGGGACACTGCAGGTTCAATGAGGCAGCGGGTACCAGTACATGGAAGGGGACACTGCAGGTTCAGTGAGGCAGCGGGCACCAGTACATGGCAGGGGACACTGCAGGTTCACTGAGGCAGCGGGCACCAGTACATGGAAGGGACACTGCAGGTTCACTGAGGCAGCGGGCACCAGTACATGGAAGGGACACTGCAGGTTCAGTGAGGCAGCGGGCACCAGTACATGGCAGGGGACACTGCAGGTTCACTGAGGCAGCGGGCACCAGTACATGGAAGGGACACTGCAGGTTCAATGAGGCACCAGTACATGGCAGGGGACACTGCAGGTTCAGTGAGGCAGTGGGCACCAGTACATGGCAGGGGACACTGCAGGGTCAGTGAGGCAGCGGGCACCAGTACATGGCAGGGGACACTGCAGGGTCAGTGAGGCAGCGGGCACCAGTACATGGCAGGGGACACTGCAGGTTCAATGAGGCAGCGGGCACCAGTACATGGCAGAGGACACTGCAGGTTCAATGAGGCAGCGGGTACCAGTACATGGAAGGGGACACTGCAGGTTCAATGAGGCAGCGGGCACCAGTACATGGCAGGGGACACTGCAGGTTCAATGAGGCAGCGGGCACCAGTACATGGAAGGGGACACTGCAGGTTCACTGAGGCAGCGGGCACCAGTACATGGCAGGGGACACTGCAGGTTCAATGAGGCAGCGGGCACCAGTACATGGAAGGGGACACTGCAGGTTCAATGAGGCAGCGGGCACCAGTACATGGCAGGGGACACTGCAGGTTCAGTGAGGCAGCGGGTACCAGTACATGGCAGGGGACACTGCAGGTTCACTGAGGCAGCGGGCACCAGTACATGGAAGGGGACACTTCAGGTTCACTGAGGCAGCGGGCACCAGTACATGGAAGGGACACTGCAGGTTCACTGAGGCAGCGGGCACCAGTACATGGCAGGGGACACTGCAGGTTCAGTGAGGCAGCGGGCACCAGTACATGGAAGGTACACTGCAGGTTCAGTGAGGCAGCGGGCACCAGTACATGGCAGGGGACACTGCAGGTTCACTGAGGCAGCGGGCACCAGTACATGGAAGGGACACTGCAGGTTCAGTGAGGCAGCGGGTACCAGTACATGGCAGGGGACACTGCAGGTTCACTGAGGCAGCGGGCACCAGTACATGGAAGGGACACTGCAGGTTCACTGAGGCAGCGGGCACCAGTACATGGAAGGGGACACTGCAGGTTCAGTGAGGCAGCGGGCACCAGTACATGGAAGGGGACACTGCAGGTTCAGTGAGGCAGCAGGCACCAGTACATGGAAGGGACACTGCAGGTTCACTGAGGCAGCGGGCACCAGTACATGGCAGGGGACACTGCAGGTTCACTGAGGCAGCGGGCACCAGTACATTGCAGGGGACACTGCAGGTTCACTGAGGCAGTGGGCACCAGTACATGGCAGGGGACACTGCAGGTTCAGTGAGGCAGCGGGCACCAGTACATGGCAGGGGACACTGCAGGTTCACTGAGGCAGTGGGTACCAGTACATGGCAGGGGACACTGCAGGTTCACTGAGGCAGCGGGCACCAGTACATGGCAGGGGACACTGCAGGTTCAGTGAGGCAGTGGGCACCAGTACATGGCAGGGGACACTGCAGGGTCAGTGAGGCAGCGGGCACCAGTACATGGCAGGGGACACTGCAGGGTCAGTGAGGCAGCGGGCACCAGTACATGGCAGGGGACACTGCAGGTTCAATGAGGCAGCGGGCACCAGTACATGGAAGGGGACACTGCAGGTTCAATGAGGCAGCGGGCACCAGTACATGGAAGGGGACACTGCAGGTTCAATGAGGCAGCGGGCACCAGTACATGGCAGGGGACACTGCAGGTTCACTGAGGCAGCGGGTACCAGTACATGGCAGGGGACACTGCAGGTTCAGTGAGGCAGCGGGCACCAGTACATGGCGAGGGACACTGCAGGTTCACTGAGGCAGCGGGCACCAGTACATGGAAGGGACACTGCAGGTTCACTGAGGCAGCAGGCACCAGTACATGGCAGGGGACACTGCAGGTTCACTGAGGCAGCGGGCACCAGTACATGGAAGGGGACACTGCAGGTTCAATGAGGCAGCGGGCACCAGTACATGGAAGGGACACTGCAGGTTCACTGAGGCAGCGGGCACCAGTACATGGCAGGGGACACTGTAGGTTCAGTGAGGCAGCGGGTACCAGTACATGGCAGGGGACACTGCAGGTTCAGTGAGGCAGCGGGCACCAGTACATGGAAGGGACACTGCAGGTTCACTGAGGCAGCGGGCACCAGTATATGGCAGGGGACACTGCAGGTTCACTGAGGCAGCGGGCACCAGTACATGGCAGGGGACACTGCAGGTTCACTGAGGCAGCGGGCACCAGTACATGGCAGGGGACACTGCAGGTTCACTGAGGCAGCGTGCACCAGTACATGGCAGGGGACACTGCAGGTTCACTGAGGCAGCGGGCACCAGTACATGGCAGGGGACACTGCAGGTTCACTGAGGCAGCGGGCACCAGTACATGGCAGGGGACACTGCAGGGTCAGTGAGGCAGCGGGTACCAGTACATGGCAGGGGACACTGCAGGTTCACTGAGGCAGCGGGCACCAGTACATGGAAGGGGACACTGCAGGTTCACTGAGGCAGCGGGCACCAGTACATGGAAGGGGACACTGCAGGTTCAGTGAGGCAGCAAGTACCAGTACATGGAAGGGGACACTGCAGGTTCAATGAAGCAGCAGGCACGAGTACATGCCAGACATCACTGCAGGTTCAGTGAGGCAGCGGGCACCAGTACATGGCAGGGGACACTGCAGGTTCACTGAGGCAGCGGGCACCAGTACATGGAAGGGGACACTGCAGGTTCAGTGAGGCAGCAAGTACCAGTACATGGAAGGGGACACTGCAGGTTCAGTGAGGCAGCGGGCACCAGTACATGGAAGGGGACACTGCAGGTTCAGTGAGGCAGCAAGTACCAGTACATGGAAGGGGACACTGCAGGTTCAGTGAGGCAGCAAGTACCAGTACATGGAAGGGGACACTGCAGGTTCAGTGAGGCAGCGGGCACCAGTACATGGAAGGGACACTGCAGGTTCACTGAGGCAGCGGGCACCAGTACATGGAAGGGGACACTGCAGGTTCAGTGAGGCAGCAAGTACCAGTACATGGAAGGGGACACTGCAGGTTCAGTGAGGCAGCGGGGACCAGTACATGGAAGGGACACTGCAGGTTCACTGAGGCAGCGGGCACCAGTACATGGCAGGGGACACTGCAGGTTCAATGAGGCAGCGGGTACCAGTACATGGAAGGGGACACTGCAGGTTCAATGAGGCAGCAGGTACCAGTACATGGAAGGGACACTGCAGGTTCACTGAGGCAGCGGGCACCAGTACATGGAAGGGGACACTGCAGGTTCACTGAGGCAGCGGGCACCAGTACATGGAAGGGGACACTGCAGGTTCAGTGAGGCAGCAAGTACCAGTACATGGAAGGGGACACTGCAGGTTCAATGAGGCAGCAGGCACGAGTACATGCCAGACATCACTGCAGGTTCAGTGAGGCAGCGGGCACCAGTACATGGCAGGGGACACTGCAGGTTCACTGAGGCAGCGGGCACCAGTACATGGTAGGGGACACTGCAGGTTCAATGAGGCAGCGGGTACCAGTACATGGCAGGGGACACTGCAGGGTCAGTGAGGCAGCGGGCACCAGTACATGGCAGGGGACACTGCAGGTTCACTGAGGCAGCTTGGCACCAGTACATGGAAGGGACACTGCAGGTTCACTGAGGCAGCGGGCACCAGTACATGGCAGGGGACACTGCAGGTTCAGTGAGGCAGCGGGCACCAGTACATGGCAAGGGACACTGCAGGTTCAATGAGGCAGCGGGCACCAGTACATGGAAGGGACACTGCAGGTTCACTGAGGCAGCGGGCACCAGTACATGGAAGGGACACTGCAGGTTCACTGAGGCAGCGGGTACCAGTACATGGCAGGGGACACTGCAGGTTCACTGAGGCAGCGGGCACCAGTACATGGAAGGGACACTGCAGGTTCAATGAGGCAGCGGGTACCAGTACATGGCAGGGGACACTGCAGGTTCACTGAGGCAGCGGGCACCAGTACATGGCAGGGGACACTGCAGGTTCACTGAGGCAGCGGGTACCAGTACATGGAAGGGGACACTGCAGGTTCACTGAGGCAGCGGGCACCAGTACATGGAAGGGGCACTGCAGGTTCAGTGAGGCAGCGGGCACCAGTACATGGCAGGGGACACTGCAGGTTCACTGAGGCAGCGGGCACCAGTACATGGCAGGGGACACTGCAGGTTCACTGAGGCAGCGGGCACCAGTACATGGAAGGGACACTGCAGGTTCACTGAGGCAGCGGGCACCAGTACATGGAAGGGACACTGCAGGTTCAATGAGGCAGCGGGTACCAGTACATGGAAGGGACACTGCAGGTTAACTGAGGCAGCGGGCACCAGTACATGGCAGGGGACACTGCAGGTTCACTGAGGCAGCGGGCACCAGTACATGGAAGGGACACTGCAGGTTCACTGAGGCAGCGGGCACCAGTACATGGAAGGGGACACTGCACGTTCAGTGAGGCAGCGGGCACCAGTACATGGAAGGGACACTGCAGGTTCAGTGAGGCAGCGGGCACCAGTACATGGCAGGGGACACTGCAGGTTCACTGAGGCAGCGGGTACCAGTACATGGCAGGGGACACTGCAGGTTCAATGAGGCAGCGGGTACCAGTACATGGAAGGGGACACTGCAGGTTCAGTGAGGCAGCGGGCACCAGTACATGGCAGGGGACACTGCAGGTTCACTGAGGCAGCGGGCACCAGTACATGGAAGGGACACTGCAGGTTCACTGAGGCAGCGGGCACCAGTACATGGAAGGGACACTGCAGGTTCAGTGAGGCAGCGGGCACCAGTACATGGCAGGGGACACTGCAGGTTCACTGAGGCAGCGGGCACCAGTACATGGAAGGGACACTGCAGGTTCAATGAGGCAGCGGGCACCAGTACATGGCAGGGGACACTGCAGGTTCAATGAGGCAGCGGGCACCAGTACATGGCAGGGGACACTGCAGGTTCAATGAGGCAGCGGGTACCAGTACATGGAAGGGGACACTGCAGGTTCAATGAGGCAGCGGGCACCAGTACATGGCAAGGGACACTGCAGGTTCAATGAGGCAGCGGGCACCAGTACATGGAAGGGACACTGCAGGTTCAGTGAGGCAGCGGGCACCAGTACATGGCAGGGGACACTGCAGGTTCACTGAGGCAGCGGGCACCAGTACATGGCAGGGGACACTGCAGGTTCAATGAGGCAGCGGGCACCAGTACATGGAAGGGGACACTGCCGGTTCAATGAGGCAGCGGGCACCAGTACATGGCAGGGGACACTGCAGGTTCAGTGAGGCAGCGTGTACCAGTACATGGCAGGGGACACTGCAGGTTCACTGAGGCAGCGGGCACCAGTACATGGAAGGGGACACTGCAGGTTCACTGAGGCAGCGGGCACCAGTACATGGAAGGGGACACTGCAGGTTCACTGAGGCAGCGGGCACCAGTACATGGAAGGGGACACTGCAGGTTCAGTGAGGCAGCAAGTACCAGTACATGGAAGGGGACACTGCAGGTTCAATGAGGCAGCAGGCACGAGTACATGCCAGACATCACTGCAGGTTCAGTGAGGCAGCGGGCACCAGTACATGGCAGGGGACACTGCAGGTTCACTGAGGCAGCGGGCACCAGTACATGGAAGGGGACACTGCAGGTTCAGTGAGGCAGCAAGTACCAGTACATGGAAGGGGACACTGCAGGTTCAGTGAGGCAGCGGGCACCAGTACATGGAAGGGGACACTGCAGGTTCAGTGAGGCAGCAAGTACCAGTACATGGAAGGGGACACTGCAGGTTCAGTGAGGCAGCAAGTACCAGTACATGGAAGGGGACACTGCAGGTTCAGTGAGGCAGCGGGCACCAGTACATGGAAGGGACACTGCAGGTTCACTGAGGCAGCGGGCACCAGTACATGGAAGGGGACACTGCAGGTTCAGTGAGGCAGCAAGTACCAGTACATGGAAGGGGACACTGCAGGTTCAGTGAGGCAGCGGGGACCAGTACATGGAAGGGACACTGCAGGTTCACTGAGGCAGCGGGCACCAGTACATGGCAGGGGACACTGCAGGTTCAATGAGGCAGCGGGTACCAGTACATGGAAGGGGACACTGCAGGTTCAATGAGGCAGCAGGTACCAGTACATGGAAGGGACACTGCAGGTTCACTGAGGCAGCGGGCACCAGTACATGGAAGGGGACACTGCAGGTTCACTGAGGCAGCGGGCACCAGTACATGGAAGGGGACACTGCAGGTTCAGTGAGGCAGCAAGTACCAGTACATGGAAGGGGACACTGCAGGTTCAATGAGGCAGCAGGCACGAGTACATGCCAGACATCACTGCAGGTTCACTGAGGCAGCGGGCACCAGTACATGGTAGGGGACACTGCAGGTTCAATGAGGCAGCGGGTACCAGTACATGGCAGGGTCAGTGAGGCAGCGGGCACCAGTACATGGCAGGGGACACTGCAGGTTCACTGAGGCAGCTTGGCACCAGTACATGGAAGGGACACTGCAGGTTCACTGAGGCAGCGGGCACCAGTACATGGCAGGGGACACTGCAGGTTCAGTGAGGCAGCGGGCACCAGTACATGGCAAGGGACACTGCAGGTTCAATGAGGCAGCGGGCACCAGTACATGGAAGGGACACTGCAGGTTCACTGAGGCAGCGGGCACCAGTACATGGAAGGGACACTGCAGGTTCACTGAGGCAGCGGGTACCAGTACATGGCAGGGGACACTGCAGGTTCACTGAGGCAGCGGGCACCAGTACATGGAAGGGACACTGCAGGTTCAATGAGGCAGCGGGTACCAGTACATGGCAGGGGACACTGCAGGTTCACTGAGGCAGCGGGCACCAGTACATGGCAGGGGACACTGCAGGTTCACTGAGGCAGCGGGTACCAGTACATGGAAGGGGACACTGCAGGTTCACTGAGGCAGCGGGCACCAGTACATGGAAGGGGCACTGCAGGTTCAGTGAGGCAGCGGGCACCAGTACATGGCAGGGGACACTGCAGGTTCACTGAGGCAGCGGGCACCAGTACATGGCAGGGGACACTGCAGGTTCACTGAGGCAGCGGGCACCAGTACATGGAAGGGACACTGCAGGTTCACTGAGGCAGCGGGCACCAGTACATGGAAGGGACACTGCAGGTTCAATGAGGCAGCGGGTACCAGTACATGGAAGGGACACTGCAGGTTAACTGAGGCAGCGGGCACCAGTACATGGCAGGGGACACTGCAGGTTCACTGAGGCAGCGGGCACCAGTACATGGAAGGGACACTGCAGGTTCACTGAGGCAGCGGGCACCAGTACATGGAAGGGGACACTGCACGTTCAGTGAGGCAGCGGGCACCAGTACATGGAAGGGACACTGCAGGTTCACTGAGGCAGCGGGTACCAGTACATGGCAGGGGACACTGCAGGTTCAATGAGGCAGCGGGTACCAGTACATGGAAGGGGACACTGCAGGTTCAGTGAGGCAGCGGGCACCAGTACATGGCAGGGGACACTGCAGGTTCACTGAGGCAGCGGGCACCAGTACATGGAAGGGACACTGCAGGTTCACTGAGGCAGCGGGCACCAGTACATGGAAGGGACACTGCAGGTTCAGTGAGGCAGCGGGCACCAGTACATGGCAGGGGACACTGCAGGTTCACTGAGGCAGCGGGCACCAGTACATGGAAGGGACACTGCAGGTTCAATGAGGCAGCGGGCACCAGTACATGGCAGGGGACACTGCAGGTTCAATGAGGCAGCGGGCACCAGTACATGGCAGGGGACACTGCAGGTTCAATGAGGCAGCGGGTACCAGTACATGGAAGGGGACACTGCAGGTTCAATGAGGCAGCGGGCACCAGTACATGGCAAGGGACACTGCAGGTTCAATGAGGCAGCGGGCACCAGTACATGGAAGGGACACTGCAGGTTCAGTGAGGCAGCGGGCACCAGTACATGGCAGGGGACACTGCAGGTTCACTGAGGCAGCGGGCACCAGTACATGGCAGGGGACACTGCAGGTTCAATGAGGCAGCGGGCACCAGTACATGGAAGGGGACACTGCAGGTTCAATGAGGCAGCGGGCACCAGTACATGGCAGGGGACACTGCAGGTTCAGTGAGGCAGCGGGTACCAGTACATGGCAGGGGACACTGCAGGTTCACTGAGGCAGCGGGCACCAGTACATGGAAGGGACACTGCAGGTCCACTTAGGCAGCGTGCACCAGTACATGGCAGGGGACACTGCAGGTTTAGTGAGGCAGCGGGCACCAGTACATGGAAGGGACACTGCAGGTTCAGTGAGGCAGCAGGCACCAGTACATGGCAGGGGACACTGCAGGTTCACTGAGGCAGCGGGCACCAGTACATGGAAGGGACACTGCAGGTTCAGTGAGGCAGCGGGTACCAGTACATGGCAGGGGACACTGCAGGTTCACTGAGGCAGCGGGCACCAGTACATGGAAGGGACACTGCAGGTTCACTGAGGCAGCGGGCACCAGTACATGGAAGGGGACACTGCAGGTTCAGTGAGGCAGCGAGCACCAGTACATGGAAGGGGACACTGCAGGTTCAGTGAGGCAGCAGGCACCAGTACATGGAAGGGACACTGCAGGTTCACTGAGGCAGCGGGCACCAGTACATGGCAGGGGACACTGCAGGTTCACTGAGGCAGCGGGCACCAGTACATGGAAGGGGACACTGCAGGTTCACTGAGGCAGTGGGCACCAGTACATGGCAGGGGACACTGCAGGTTCACTGAGGCAGCGGGCACCAGTACATGGAAGGGGACACTGCAGGTTCACTGAGGCAGTGGGCACCAGTACATGGAAGGGACACTGCAGGTTCACTGAGGCAGCGGGCACCAGTACATGGCAGGGGACACTGCAGGTTCACTGAGGCAGCGGGCACCAGTACATGGAAGGGGACACTGCAGGTTCACTGAGGCAGCGGGCACCAGTACATGGCAGGGGACACTGCAGGTTCACTGAGGCAGCGGGCACCAGTACATGGCAGGGGACACTGCAGGTTCACTGAGGCAGCGGGCACCAGTACATGGAACGGGACACTGCAGGTTCACTGAGGCAGCAGGCACCAGTACATGGAAGGGGACACTGCAGGTTCACTGAGGCAGCGGGCACCAGTACATGGAAGGGACACTGCAGGTTCACTGAGGCAGCGGGCACCAGTACATGGAAGGGGACACTGCAGGTTCACTGAGGCAGCGGGCACCAGTACATGGCAGGGGACACTGCAGGTTCACTGAGGCAGCAGGCACCAGTACATGGAAGGGACTCTGCAGGTTCAATGAGGCAGCGGGCACCAGTACATGGAAGGGACACTGCAGGTTCACTGAGGCATCGGGCACCAGTACATGGAAGGGACACTGCAGGTTCAATGAGGCAGCAGGCACCAGTACATGGAAGGGACACTGCAGGTTCACTGAGGCAGCGGGCACCAGTACATGGAAGGGACACTGCAGGTTCACTGAGGCAGCGGGCACCAGTACATGGAAGGGACACTGCAGGTTCAGTGAGGCAGCGGGCACCAGTACATGGAAGGGACACTGCAGGTTCAGTGAGGCAGCGGGCACCAGTACATGGAAGGGGACACTGCAGGTTCACTGAGGCAGCGGGCACCAGTACATGGCAGGGGACACTGCAGGTTCACTGAGGCAGCGGGTACCAGTACATGGCAGGGGACACTGCAGGTTCAATGAGGCAGCGGGCACCAGTACATGGAAGGGACACTGCAGGTTCAATGAGGCAGCGGGCACCAGTACATGGCAGGGGACACTGCAGGTTCAATGAGGCAAAGGGTACCAGTACATGGCAGGGGACACTGCAGGTTCAATGAGGCAGCGGGCACCAGTACATGGCAGGGGACACTGCAGGTTCAATGAGGCAAAGGGTACCAGTACATGGCAGGGGACACTGCAGGTTCACTGAGGCAGCGGGCACCAGTACATGGCAGGGGACACTAGCGGTTCAATGAGGCAGCGGGCACCAGTACATGGCAGGGGACACTGCAGGTTCTACTGAGGCAGCGGGCACCAGTACATGGAAGGGACACTGCAGGTTCACTGAGGCAGCGGGCACCAGTACATGGCAGGGGAAACTTCAGGTTCAGTGAGGCAGCAGGCACCAGTACATGGAAGGGGACACTGCAGGTTCACTGAGGCAGTGGGCACCAGTACATGGAAGGGACACTGCAGGTTCACTGAGGCAGCGGGCACCAGTACATGGAAGGGGACACTGCAGGTTCAGTGAGGCAGCGGCACCAGTACATGGAAGGGACACTGCAGGTTCACTGAGGCAGCAGGTACCAGTACATGGCAGGGGACACTGCATGTTCACTGAGGCAGCGGGCACCAGTACATGGCAGGGGACACTGCAGGTTCACTGAGGCAGTGGGCACCAGTACATGGAAGGGACACTGCAGGTTCACTGAGGCAGCGGGCACCAGTACATGGCAGGGGACACTGCAGGTTCAGTGAGGCAGCGGGTACCAGTACATGGCAGGGGACACTGCAGGTTCACCGAGGCAGCGGGCACCAGTACATGGAAGGGACACTGCAGGGTCAGTGAGGCAGCGGGCACCAGTACATGGTAGGGGACACTGCAGGTTCACTGAGGCAGCGGGCACCAGTACATGGGAGGGGACACTGCAGGTTCACTGAGGCAGCGGGTACCAGTACATGGCAGGGGACACTGCAGGTTCACTGAGGCAGCGGGTACCAGTACATGGCAGGGGACACTGCAGGTTCACTGAGGCAGCGGGCACCAGTATATGGAAGGGACAATGCAGGTTCACTGAGGCAGCGGGCACCAGTACATGGCAGGGGACACTGTAGGTTCAGTGAGGCAGCGGGCACCAGTACATGGAAGGGACACTGCAGGTTCACTGAGGCAGCGGGCACCAGTACATGGAAGGGACACTGCAGGTTCAGTGAGGCAGCGGGCACCAGTACATGGAAGGGACACTGCAGGTTCAGTGAGGCAGCGGGCACCAGTACATGGAAGGGGACACTGCAGGTTCACTGAGGCAACGGGCACCAGTACATGGAAGGGACACTGCAGGTTCAGTGAGGCAGCGGGCACCAGTACATGGAAGGGACACTGCAGGTTCAGTGAGGCAGCGGGCACCAGTACATGGAAGGGGACACTGCAGGTTCACTGAGGCAGCGGGCACCAGTACATGGAAGGGACACTGCAGGTTCAGTGAGGCAGCGGGCACCAGTACATGGAAGGGACACTGCAGGTTCAGTGAGGCAGCGGGCACCAGTACATGGAAGGGGACACTGCAGGTTCAGTGAGGCAGCGGGCACCAGTACATGGCAGGGGACACTGCAGGTTCACTGAGGCAGCGGGCACCAGTACATGGCAGGGGACACTGCAGGTTCACTGAGGCAGCGGGCACCAGTACATGGCAGGGGACACTGCAGGTTCAGTGAGGCAGCGGGCACCAGTACATGGCAAGGGACACTGCAGGTTCAATGAGGCAGCGGGCACCAGTACATGGTAGGGGACACTGCAGGTTCAATGAGGCAGCGGGCACCAGTACATGGAAGGGACACTGCAGGTTCACTGAGGCAGCGGGCACCAGTACATGGAAGGGACACTGCAGGGTCAGTGAGGCAGCGGGTACCAGTACATGGCAGGGGACACTGCAGGTTCACTGAGGCAGCGGGCACCAGTACATGGCAGGGACACTGCAGGTTCAATGAGGCAGCGGGCACCAGTACATGGCAGGGGACACTGCAGGTTCAGTGAGGCAGCGGGCACCAGTACATGGAAGGGGACACTGTTGGTTCAGTGAGGCAGCGGGCACCAGTACATGGCAGGGGACACTGTAGGTTCAGTGAGGCAGCGGGTACCAGTACATGGCAGGGGACACTGCAGGTTCACTGAGGCAGCGGGCACCAGTACATGGCAGGGACACTGCAGGTTCACTGAGGCAGCGGGCACCAGTACATGGAAGGGGACACTGCAGGTTCAATGAGGCAGCGGGCACCAGTACATGGCAGGGGACACTGCAGGTTCAATGAGGCAGCGGGTACCAGTACATGGAAGGGACACTGCAGGTTCAATGAGGCAGCGGGCACCAGTACATGGCAGGGGACACTGCAGGTTCAATGAGGCAGCGGGTACCAGTACATGGCAGGGGACTGTGAGAAGTTGGCCTGGCATATGCTGTCCACTAGTTATAGTGGGCACCTTGCACCAGTCCAAATGACCCTTATTGATGATAGGTTTAAAGACAACCTTTATTGAAAGCTATCCTAGTGGTAGCTGTGGAGAGCAGCCTTCAGGCTAAGTCTTGAAGGAGTGTAAAGCAGCTTGTTTTACCAGATTATAACCTCTTGAATGACCAAATGAAAGGAGAACCACACAAGGTATATATAAAATATATGTATTTATTTCTAGATACTCACTACTAATCTCTTTATGAGATTAGAGTCTAAGATACACAATATCATAGTATTAAAACGACAGTAAATAGCACAATATACAATGGGCCCCAGGGCGGGACCAAACCATATATTAAGAAAGTGGTATAAGAACCACGACTTGACTAGACACAGTGCCTAGCGCACGTAGAATCGCTGGGACCCCAAGGAACCACCCAAGGTAGTGACACAGGAGACCCACGCGGGCCGTGTGCAGTGTGAGAACACAGCCGCGAGCGCCGTAGGATTCTATGAGGAAAGTCGCAGTTGGAATTTTAAAGCAAAAGGACACTTAGGAGAGGACTTTGAGCAAACCCCTTTAGACTTAAGGGGTTCTAGGGCCAACACCCACGGGAGCACTGGAGTACTCGAGTTACCTCACCCAGCGAAGCCGGGTGCATAGGTGTCAAAGGGTGTCGGGAATCGTCGTTGTTTTCAATGGCGATCTGCTGCAAAGTGCTGCTGCCGTGAAGAAGAAAAGTGTCCGGGGGGATCCAAGCCTGGATCGAAGATGTGAAGAACCTGAAAGCAGAGGGGACAGAGTCTGGGTCACTAGCCAGTGACCAGGAGCGGAGCAATCGAATGCCCACCGATGTCGGATGCTTCAGGTGCGAAGAGGTGAAGCTTGACTCTGCAGCCACAGGGTCCAGGAGACGTCGAGGACAACCAGGAGCCGCATTGGAGCTGTGCCACGAAGGATGTCGAGTGCTGGGGTGTCGGTGCTCGGATTGAACACAACAAGCCTTGGCAACAGCAACCCACACAGGAAGAGAAAAGATGCTTCTGTGAGGACCAGCAAGGTCCTGGGGACTCCCCAAGCAATGGAGAGTCAGGGCACGCCTGGAGCAACCAGGGAAGCCCAATTAAAGTTAGAGTTGCCTTCTTGGGGACCCACAGGTCAACGGACCAGGGATCGCAAAGGGACCTCAAGAGGAATCACAAAATGGCGGCCCACGGAACACTCGTTGAGTGTAGGCCGGCAATCTTCAGTGTAATTACTGCTCGGGGTCAGGGCTACAAGTAACCAAAAGCTCAGCCTCAGGGGTTGCCGGAAAGCTGATGCTTCTGCAAATGGTCGCGGTGTCCAGGGGTTCGGGTTCCAAGGTCTCCACGAGGGATACGGGCCTCAGAATTGCTGTGGGCACAGATCGACCTCAGAGACCATGGGAACCCACCTCCTGTGTGGCAATATTCTTCGGAGTCCGCAGGAGCTTTGGAGATGCCAACTGGTCAGTTGCATTAAAGGTGCCTGCCTTGCAGGGGAGTAACTCCTTTACTCCAAGGGAGATTCTTCAGTCATCCAGCATAGTGTAGATCGTCGAAGTACTTGGTTTCTGTGTCAGAGTTTAGTCCAGGTGTAATCTAAAGTCCTGTAGTCAGGGGTTCCTACTGTATACCCAAGGAAGGGGTGGGACAAACTCTGGGGACCCACCTATGGGAGGGTCAGGAAAGAGGGGTGGCTACACCCATTTCCTTTGTCCAGTTTCGCGCCAGAGCAGGGACTGGTAGCCCCTGCAACCGGTTTGAGCTGGACTATGCTCAGGGACACCAAATGTGCCCCCAGTGCAGACTTCAAAGCACTCTGGGAGTGCACCCACCCAGCCCCAATACACTAAAGCCTGTCTGGGAGGTGGTCACACCTCCCTGTGACAGGAAACCTATTGTCCAGGCCTCCCCTGCTGGAGTTTCGTCCAGCAGCAGGAGGGCAGACTCGTGTCTGTGGCTGCAGCATCCATTTTGTGATGCCAGGGTTCTGTTAAGCTGGTACCGGGTGTACCGTTGGTGCCATGTTTCTCCTTCTAGTAGTGTGGAATCATACCTCCCACCCCAGTTACTGGGGTGGAGGTATGATTCCAAGGTGTTTGACACCAAACATGACAGGTTTCCATGCAGCCATTCTCAAGTTAGCATTCACCGCGAGGTTATAATGCATTTTTTTTTTTTTAACAAACTTTATTAAGCCGTGATATTCGTATCATCATCTTAGTAAGTTGACATGTTAGGCGTTTTACTTTTGTTGATTCTGATTATAACAGTCCATATTATTAACACATACATTTACTTTGTCGTATATACGCCAGGCACATGTAGTACATCCTAGCCCTGTAGGATAATCTATCACAGTAGTGTTCTGCGTTGTACAGTTAAAATCAATAATTCCTCACAAATCCAGGAGATGGCTAACACTATATACAATCTAATCCCCAACTCCCTCCTCCCCTCCCACCCTCTCCCCCTGGTCTACTACATACAGGTCCCAATGATTCCTTGCAGGGTCAGTGGCATCGCGTTGTGAGTTCTGCTCCGTCTGTAGGTTGTGTTATGCGAGCTGGGGGTCGTACCTAATCGTAGTCCCATCAGTGTAGTACCTACCCTATTGTGTGGGAGTAAGACGCAATGGACTAAGGTCGAGTTCTGTAAAGGCTGCTAACATAGTGTCCCATTCCATAGCGACGGGCAACTGTCTAAGGCCTTTAGTTTCTTCTGCGCGTATTGCTACACTTTCTGCCCCGCCCCAACGTATTATGTCCTCCTGCCAGCTGTGTAGTGTCGGACACCTAGAGGATTTCCACCTCATAGTAAGGCCTCGTATGGCCAGGATTAGGGCTAAGTCCGTGAAGCGACGCTGTACTTTTTGTGTTTTGCTGTATTTCCTCGCCCCTAGGAGGCACTCTAGTACATTATCCTGAATGGGCATGCCTGTAATCTCTCTCAGATTGTGACGTATCGAGTTCCAGTAATCCCGTATACGCGGACAGCTCCATAGCATGTGGAGGAGGTCTGCCTCGTCGCCTTTGCAGCGTGGACAGCAGTGTTGTGCCGTAGGGAACATACGGTGTATTCTCTGTGGCGTTAAATAGGATCTATGCAGGACCATATTTTGTATAAATTTCAGTTTAACGTTACGGGGGATCTTTTTCGGGTATTCCAGCATATGTTCCCACGTTTTGTCGTTAATTTCTAAGCCTGTGTCTTCAGTCCATCGCTCTCTGAGTGGAATGAGTGAGATACCCGCGTGTGCCCTGATCCCGGTGTAGAGCCATTTAATTTGATGTCCCCCCGTCCCCATGGAGTACAATAGGTGTACTAAGTTATGTTGTGTGGGTTCCACACGTTGGGGTGCCCAGATATTCCTGATATACTGTGTAACTGTGGCATGTAGCAAGTAGTGGCGGTCCGTAGCCCCAGTATTATGTACGAATGTGCCATGGTCCATTAGAGTCCCGTCGCTAAAAAAATCTCCGATCGTCGTCACCCCGGACTCTACCCAAGGTTTGATTCTATTCATAGTAAGACTACCTCCAGGGGTTGGGATCCCTAATAAAGGGATATTAGCCGAATACGGTACTATATCTCGGGTATATTTGAGTGCCTTCTTCCAGCATTGCAATGCTGTCTTCAGCAGGGGGGGGGCCCCCGTGGGGATTTTAGTTTGAGGCAGGATCAGGGAATGTAGTCTTCCCTTGTGAATATCTCTGGGTGTGTACCCTATTTCATGTAGGTTCCTCCCTGCGGCCCAGTAAGATAACCACTGAATTTGGCAAGCGTAGTAATATGCCCTGAGATCTGGGACCCCCAGACCCCTGTGTCGGTTATCTAATTGTAGTTTCTGTAAGCTCACTCTGCGACGTCCTGTGCTCCATATGAGTTCCACTAGTAGGGTATTGAGCGTGTTAAAGACAACCTGGGGGACTACTATGGGCAGATTCGTAAAATAGTACAATAGGCGTGGGAGTACTACCATCTTTGAAATAGCTATCCGTCCCATCACCGATAGGGGTAGGGACGACCAGAAGGCCACGCTGGAGCGTAGCGATGCCACGGCTTTTCCCAGGTTGCCGCTCAGCAAGTCCGGCGATGTTCTGTACACTTGTATTCCCAAGTATCTAAATGTATCGCATGCCACCGGTAAAATGTATGTACCGAAGTGTATTTCAGTCGGGCGAGGTCCCTCTTGGAAGAAAACGGCGTTCGATTTCCCGGAGTTAATGTGTAGTCCCGACAACCGTCCAAATCTGCGGAAGACAGCGGGGAGGGGAGTGTCCTCTATCATTAAATCCCGGAGATAAAGAAGGATATCATCCGCGTATACAGAAGTGAGGTGGATAGTGCCATCTATGGGAATCCCTAGCTGGTCTGCTGACTGCCGTAGGGTGATCAGTAATGGTTCGAGCGCCAGGACAAATAAGAGGGGGGATAACGGGCATCCCTGCCGGGTGCCCCTGTGTATCGTATATTCTCTGGAGATATACTGACCCGTGCGCGTCCGTGCCGTAGGTGAAGTATATAATAGGCGGACCCATCGAAGGTATTCAGCCGGTAGACCGAAGCGCTGTAGGGCAGCAAACATATATTCCCATGTGAGGGAATCGAAGGCCTGGCGCAAATCTAGTGCCAGGCATCCCGCGTTTGCGTAGGCCGCCGGGGTGGTGGTCATGACATAGTGTAGTCGTCTATTGTTTAGGGACGTGCTGCGGTTCGGCAGAAACCCACATTGGTCCTTGTGTATGAGAGTGTTAAGGTGGGGTTGGATGCGGTTAGCAAGTGTTTTGCTTAATATTTTAAATTCAGTGGCTAAAAGGGAAAGGGGTCTGTCATTTGTAATATCTGTGCCATCTCGGCCCGGCTTGAGGAGCGATATAACCAGGGCTTGCATAGTGGAGGGGGGTAGATAACCAACCCTCAACGCCTCATTATAGACTTCCTCTAGTTTAGGGACAAGTAGTTCGGAGTAGGTGTGGTAGAACTCAATGGGCAGACCATCGGCTCCTGGTGCCTTGTTCCGGTTGAGTCCCTTGATTGCGGCACGTATCTCGTGCTGTGTGATGGGACCTTTTAGTTCAGACTGTATATCACCAGCTAAGGAGGGTATAGGCAGGTCTCTTAGAAAATCGTCTACGTCCTCCTCCGTATCTTGCATAGGGTTGGAATATAGTGCACTGAGATATGTACAGAAGGTGTCATTAATCTCTTGTTGTGTGCGTGCCGTACCGCCAGTGGGTATATTCACCTGAGTGATAACCGTAGGTTCGGGTCTGTCGCATACTATACGGGCCAAGGGCCCGATTCACAGAACTAACTTACGTCAAAAACGTAAAGTTAGTACCTTTTGGTATTCACAGAATACACTTACTCATTTTGGTATTCACAGAATACACTTACTCATTTTGGTATTCACAGAATACACTTACTCATACTAACTTTATGTCCGCACTCGGGCCGGAGATTCCGGCCGTTTGTGGAGATTCCGGCCCGGAGGTGGAGATTCCGGCCGTTTGTGGAGATTCCGCCGTTTGTGGAGATTCCGCCACCGGCCGGAATCTCCACAACCGGCCGGAATCTCCACAAATGGCCGGAATCTCACAAACGGCCGGAATCTCCGGCCGGAATCTCCACAAACGGCCGGAATCTCCACCTCCGGGCCGGAATCTCCACCTCCGGGCCGGAATCTCCACAAACGGCCGGAATCTCCACCTCCGGGCCGGAATCTCCGGCCCGAGTGCGGACATAAAGTTAGTATGAGTAAGTGTATTCTGTGAATACCAAAATGAGTAAGTGTATTCTGTGAATACCAAAATGAGTAAGTGTATTCTGTGAATACCAAAAGGTACTAACTTTACGTTTTTGACGTAAGTTAGTTCTGTGAATCAGGCCCCAAGAGTGTCCCTGCTCTGTCTGCTTCTGAATGCGTTCGTTGTATGTAGGCTCTATGGTCAATTACCCTCAGTGTCTCAAGTGTGTCAGCGTGATCAATATGGGCCTTTTGCAAGGCCTTCTTTTTATTAGGGTCAGTCACTGCCTCTTGTTCTAGGGTATTCAACTGGTTTTCGACCCTTAACAATTTCTGGTGTAGTTCCTGACGAGCCCCCACTACCTTGCCAATTGCGGCTCCCCTCACTACCACCTTGAGTGCATCCCATTAAATCAGGCGGGAGGAAGCCGTGTTCCAGTTTTCATCCAGGCATTTAGTAATGGTGTCAGAGATGGTGGAACGAAATGGAGCGTCGTCCAGCAGTTGCGGTCTCAGACTCCAGGTGGGTACTGGGGTTGGTACTCTGCCCCAGGTAAGTGAGATCTCAAGGGGGTTGTGGTCAGATAGGGTTTTCGCCAAATAAGTGGAGTGTTGGATCTGGGACACCAAGGTGTTGGAACAGAGGAATCGATCTATCCTAGTATGGAGTTGGTGTACCGGAGAATAGAAGGAGTATTCCCTATGTGTGGGATATAAACGGCGCCAGACATCTAATAGTCCCCAGCCTGTCAACCATGTGTTAAAAATCTCCGCTAGTTTAGAGGTGAGAGCTCCATGTAATGGGGGTGTGATCTATCTAGGGCAACATCAAGGACCGTGTTACAATCCCCTCCCAGTACCCACGGGAGAGTGTCCCATCCAGCTAAGGCTATACCTAGCTTCTGGAAAAAAATTCTTGATCGAAATTCGGTGCATAGATACTCCCCAACACCAGTGGTACACCATCCAGGGTGCCTTTTATAAGGATGTACCGTCCTTGATCGTCTGTGCGACGATCCAGTTCTACAAATGGGACTCCATGCCTTACCCAAATGGTGGCCCCCCTAGCAAAGGCCGAGTAGTTAGTAGAGTAAATCTGTCCCCGCCACTTCTTACGGGTCTTCTGGGCTTCTGTGTCAGTCAGGTGTGATTCCTGTAATAGGGCAATGTGCGCTTTGCGTCTGAGGAGGTATGCATGGACCCGGTGTCGTTTTTGTACGGATCCCATCCCTCGCACATTCCAGGTTATTAGATTGTAGGAGCCTACAGTGGTATATTCTTTAGGCATAAGTACAACGTAGGGTTAGATCTCTGTGGTATATAGTGTATGTGTGTCAGTGTAGACCAGGGGTACCCCATTAACTGTATTCTAACGATACATGGCTCAGCTTGAAAACTGTGCTGGGCCCAACTATCAAAACTAACATTCAATTCTAACATAGTAGTGCATACGCTCTGTGGGGGGTGTGCTGACGCCTTCTGCATCGAGTCGGCGGGTGCACGGAGCTCCAGGGGCTCAACGGGACCCCGGGGGGGGGAGACAGAGAAAAAAACCCAATTAGGACCATATCTGATAATCAGCCCAGGTCGAGTAATTTGCTGTCCACTTAAGACCGGACCCCAAGGAGACAAGGTGCACCCCGAGAGGTTCCTCCCATTCCAACCTCCTGACCCCGGGCGGCCACACCCCATGGTGAGTAGCAGGTAATCCCTATTCCTTTCATTTCGACAACAACCACGGGCAGTAAGTTCGTGTCCTCGGGTATTTCCTTACATATCAGCACAATGATTTGGTATGGAAGATAGAGTTCCAAGGTATATCTGAACTGTTTCCTAGGTGCAAACTGTAGGTTACTTATGTTCTGACTCAGTTATCCACAAGGTCGTCGATAGTTTGCGGTGTGACCGATGGGAACAAGGTAATACTATGTTCGGAGTCCGATTGCAGTGTGCTGCCCTCAGAGTCTGTGAGGATCTTGTTGCCGTCGTCTCGGAATGCCCCCACCAGTGACACCGCCTCTGCCATGTCCCTCTGTCGTCTCTCCCGGGACGGGCCAGGGCCGTTCTTCCGTTGCTCAGTCAACCGGGGTCGGCTGCGTTCTTGTTTCTGCGATCTTGTACGGCCCTGGGAGAGTGTCCCGGAGCGTTCGTCGTGACTCTGCCCTAGGTCCATTACCTCCATCCATTCCTCGGCATCACTCGGACTGTCGAAAAGTAGGACTTTTTATCGTAGATGACCTTCAGTCTTGCCGGGAATAATAAGGCGTATTTCAGTTGAGCCTTCTGGAGTTTTTTCTTTACAGCATAATACGTTGAGCGTTGTCGCTGTACCAGGAGTGTGTAGTCTGGGTACAGAGAAATACGGTGGTTTTCGTATAGTATCTGTGTTCTATCCCTTGCTTTTTGAAGAAGGACGTCGCGATCCCTATAGTTGAGTATTTTAACGATGAGTGGGCGTGGGGGCGCACCCGTCTTTGGAGCACCTGTCGGTATCCGGTGGGCCCGTTCTATGCAAAAGTAAGGCGAGAGTCCATCTTGAGCCACGTGTTCTTTAAACCAGGCCTCCATGAAGTCCGCTGCTTTAGGACCTTCGCATCGTTCCGGTAGACCAATGACGCGGAGATTGTTGCGCCTATTCCTGCCTTCTGCGTCTTCCACCCTGTCTTGGAGGCCAGAAACTTGTTGTTGTAGGCGTTGTAAGTGTGTTTCCGCGGTAGCGACACGGGGTTCCAGGTCACCCAGGGCCCTTCCCTGCTCTTGAACCGTGTCCGCTAGCTTGCCATGGTCAGCCTTGAGCAGCATAAGGTTGGAGGCCAGGGACCCTATTTGTTGTTCTAGGGCCGATCGAGAGTCTCGGATCTCCCGTAGGATTAAGTCAAGCTTGTCTGGGGCCTGCTCTGTGTCATCCGCCGTGTCCGCCTCCGGAGATGGGGGCCTGCCGCAGGCCTCAGGCGCGGTAGTGTGTCCGCCCGTGTGGGGCTGTCCATCTAGTTGTTTCCCCTTGAGCCGGCCCATGCCGTCCGCTGGGGGCAAGTTGAGTGGGGTCTGTCCTTTGCCACCTCTGAGGGGGGGAAATTAGAGGGGGACAGGGGGAGACCAGGGAGATCCCCAGTCCGGCCCAGAACCCTCCTTCGATTGTGCGCCTACTACGCCGGGTATGCCAATCCAGAGGCGTTTACAGAGTGTGTGGCCTGGGATACTGATCAGATCAGCGGGTAGGTCGTGTCTCCTCTACGAGCGTTTCTGCCCTCCCATAGCAGATCTGTGTCCCTCTCGGGCAGCCCAGAGCAGACCCTCCTATGTTTTGGGCCCTTCCAGAGGCCGGGCAGTGTGTTGGATCTTTGCGGCCTTTCCGGCCCTTTCCTCCTTTTATGCCCTGTCCGTGGCGTTCGGGGGCAGCACCCTCAGGGTCTCAGTTGTGCGGCCCGTGTCAGTGGCTGGTCTACATCTAGGCCACGTCAGGTCCCGCAGGGTCGCGCTGCTTGGTGAGTGTTATGCAGGGGGAAGAGGCGCCAAATCCGGTCCCAGGCGCCCCTGCTCCGCAGTCTGTAGCGGCGTACTGTTCCTCGTAGCTCCCTCCCTGGCTCAGTGTGCAGAGCCCAACGCGGCGCTGTTCAAGCGGTTCGGGGGGGCCCCCGCCTCGTAGTGCCTGCCGGCCCCCGTCTATGATGCCCCACTCACCGCCAAGGTCCACTGCAGAGTGATGTGGAGCGATCAGGGATGGTCGTCTGTGGCGATATCGGGAGATTTGCACGGCACCGCTCTATCTTTAAGTCGGTCGCCCGCCGGACGGCGCCTCGATTCCCCGGCTCGTCTAGGACCTTCAGGCGCGGTGCGCTCCGCTCGGCGTGCGGACCACTCGAGTCCCGCTCGGAGCCCCGCCTCCCCTGCAGGCCGTGCGCGGCTCCGCTCTTCGTCCGCTTCGCTCTGGATTTCAGTGTCTGTTCGGGCCCCCTCCGGTCTGGGATCACGGTGCGAGTCTGCAGACGCACCTTCCGGGGGTCTGAGTCGGCGAAGACCTGCAGGATGAGCGTTATGCAGGGCCTCCACCCCCCGAGGGTCCGGAGCCTCACCAGGACACGTCCGCCATGTTAGGCAGTCAGCCACGCCCACGCGAGGTTATAATGCACTTAAGAGTATATGGTTGGCTGCATCACAAACAACCCCGGAATGAAGATTCCGAAAGCTGCAGAGGGGCTCTGCTCATGCATGGGCACCCTCTCATGTGAAACCCAGCACCCTGCCTTCAGGATTGTTAAGGCCTGCCATAGGGGTGACTGATAGGTTTACACGTGCAGTGATATGGAGAGATATAGGGAACCTATATCTCAGTAAGGGGTGCATATACCACCTTACACAGGCTGCTGTAGCAGACCTGTTGTGTCATTTCCCGTGTGGCTTCCCGGGGTGGCACAATACATGCTGCAGCCCCTGGTAGGCCTCTGGGGTACCTAGGCCCTGGGTATATAGTATACCATATACTAGGGACTTATAAGGATACCCCAGAATCCAATCTGGAGTGTACCTAAAGTACATACAATCAATTTAGAGTAGAAAGCAGATAGACTGGGGTCCTGATTAGCAGGGCCTCAGTCTGGCTAAGTCGAAAAACAGTGAAACATCAGCAAAAAGTGGGGGTAACTATAAGAAGCAGATCCTACTCTCCTATACAACCCCCCCAAACGTCAGGACATTAAACTAACCTTGACCAGTTGAGTCTTCATGTTCTAAGTGGAAATATCTGGAGAGTCCATCTGCATTGGCATGGTTACTCCCAGGTCTATGTTCCACTGTATAGTCCATCCCCTGTAGGGAAATGGACCACCTCAAAAGTTTGGGGTTTTCACCCTTCATCTGTTTTAGCCATAAGAGGGGCTTGTGGTCTGTCTGAACAATGAAGTGTGTGCCAAACAAGTATGGCCTCAGCTTCTTCAAGGCCCAAACCACAGCAAAGGCATCCCTCTCAATGGCTGACCAAAGTTTCTCTCTGGAGGTCAACCTTCTGCTAATAAAAGCTATTGGCTGATCCTGACCTTCATCATTCAATTGTGATAACACAGCCCCTACCCCCAACTCAGATGCATCTGTTTGGACAATGAATTGCTTGGAGTAATCAGGACTTTGCAGAATGGGAGCAGTGCACATGGCCTGCTTCAGGTCATCAAATGCCTTTTGACAGCTAACTGTCCACTGAACTTTCTTTGGCATTCTTTTAGAAGTTAAGTCATTCAAAGGGGTCACTATGGATCCATATCCTTTGACAAATCTTCTATAGTACCCAGTCAGGCCCAAGAAAGTTCTGACCTGAGTCTGGGTGGTTGGAGCAACCCAGTCCATGATGGTCTGGATTTTGCTCTGCAATGGTTGAACCTGGCCTCCACCCACAAGGTGGCCCAGGTACACAACCTGACTCTGCCCTATCTGGCACTTGGTGGCCTTGATAGTTAGGCCTGCTTTCTGCAGGGCCTCCAAAACATTTCACAGGTGGACCAGGTGATCCTCCCAGGTGGAGCTAAAGACAGCAATATCATCTAGATATGCTGCACTATAGGCTTCCAGGCCTGTAAGGACTTTGTTCACCAACCTTTGAAAAGTGGCAGGTGCATTTTTCAAACCAAAGGGCATCACCACAAATTGGTAGTGCCCACTAGGGGTAGACAATGCTGTTTTGGCTTTTGCATCCTCAGCTAATCTGATTTGCCAGTAGCCAGCTGTCAGGTCAAATGTGCTCAGAAACTTGGCTGAGGCCAAAGTGTCTATGAGCTCATCTGTCCTAGGGATTTGATGGGCATCAGTCCTAGTGACTGCATTGAGGCCTCTGTAGTCTACACAAAACCTCATCTCTCTCTTACCACCCTGGGTGTGAGGTTTAGGCACTAAGACTACTGGACTAGCCCAAGGGCTATCTGAAGGTTCAATCACACCCAAATCCAACATCTTCTGGACTTCAGTCCTGATGCAGTCCCTGACATGGTCAGGTTGCCTGTAAATCTTATTTTTAACAGGCATACTGTCCAGAGGTGTCCACTTCATGAGTGCACCAGGTAGTCTGACTTGGAGTCAGAGAGAACATATGTCTGAACTGATTGAGAACTTTTCTGCAATCAGTTTGCTGCTGGTCAGTGAGGCTGCCTGCCAAGGCTACACCATCAACTGAACCATCATCAGGGTTCTGTGAGAGCAGGTCAGGGAGTGGATCACTCTCTTCCTCCTGTCCCTCATCAGTAGCCATGAGCAAGGACATGTCTGCCCTGTCAACATATGGTTTCAGTCTGTTGACATGGAGCACCCTATGGGGGCTCCTGGGAGTTCCAAGGTCCACCAGATAGGTAACCTCTCCCTTCTGTTCAACAATGGTATGGGGGCCAATCCACTTCTCTTGGAGGGCTGCTGGGGCCACAGGTTCCAACACCCATACTTTCTGTCCTGGCTGATAAATAGTCAGCACAGCCTTTTGGTCATGCCAGGCCTTTTGCAATTCCTGGCTAGCCTCAAGGTTTTTAGTTGCCTTCTTCATGTACTCAGCCATCCGGGAGCGGAGACCAAGTACATAGTCCACAATATCCTGTTTAGGAGTTTGAGAGGTAACTCCCATCCCTCCTTCACTAGACACAATGGACCCCTAACTGGATGTCCAAACAGAAGCTCAAATGGGCTGTATCCAACCCCCTTCTGTGGAACCTCTCTGTAGGCAAAGAGAAGGCAGGGCAAAAGTATGACCCATCTGCGCCTAAGCTTTTCTGGGAGACCTTTAATCATTTTTTTATTTAAACTTCTTTTTATTAAATTTTTCGTTCATACATCTAACATCAGTAGCATCATCGCAAACAGTGTGTGGTACATTTTAGTCATTACTTCATTCATAATATACATAGTGTAGGGGCTCCATACAGAACTTATCAAAGCCTATCACTGTATCAGCAGAGGTGCAAGAGGCAATTGCGATGGCTGTAGTCCAACGTACATGGTCACATTCTCAGCACACACATACATCACATCTTTTCCAAATTTTGCCGTGCAAATATGATAAGATAACCCATATTAACATGTAGCCCACATAGGCCTCATCCGGTATCTCCTCCCTGCCCGGTGTTAGTTTTTTTTCTTGATTTCTTGTGTTCCTCAAACATGCTAGTGCTTAGGTGTTTCCGAGTTAGCCTGCGACGTGTCACGTGGGTGCGCCAATAGGTAACATGTCAAGGGGGCCCAAATGTCCTTGGGCCGAGATGCGCTCGGCAGCAATTCAGCGTATGCGATGAGCCGTTCTTGGCAATTCACTAAATCGTCAATCCAATCCTTAAATGTGGGTGCCCGCCCTCTTCCCCAGCGACAGGCCACCCGCCTTTTAGCCATAAGTAACGCAAGGGCTACATATTTGCGGTGTACCGCCTGTAGTGGTTTAACATAGCCAAGCAGGGCCATCAATGGGGTGGGTTCCACGCGTGTATTTATCATCAACGTCAAGGCATCAAAGACTTGCCCCCAATATTCATTCACCCTCGAGCATTCCCACGCCAGATGTAAAAAATCTGCTCCAGGAGCATGACACCTGTCACACCTGTCCGAGTCTCTTAGGTGGTATCTGTGCAGCCTGACTGGGGTGTAATACATTCTATGTAGGAACTTATAGTGTATGATGCGGAGCCTGCTACTGGCCGAAACTCGTTCCGTTTGTAGGCAACAATACTCCCAATGATCATCTGTCAGGTCATATCTCAGTTCTTCACTCCAGCGAGCACGGGATATCGTAGCTGGCAGTTCCCTCTGCATGTGTACTGCCCGATAAATCAGGGAAACAAGGCGTTTAGCCGTCGCATTCTTTAGTATCAACTGCAGTGGCGCTAAAACCTGTGGTTCAGCGGGGAAGGCCGGGGTGAGAGACCAGATCCCTTGCCTAAGGCGAATGTAGAGAAAAAGGTCAAGTGGGGTGTGTTGCAGTCCCTGCAATACTTGCTCAGCAGTGCGAAAGTGGCCATCCTGGTATAAGTCCCCCCAAGTGCGGATGTGGGTGCGCTCTCTAAATTTATGAAATACTGCTTCTTGAAGTAGGGGCATGCTCGGATGATAAGTGAGAGGTAATAAGGGAGAGTACAAGAAGGTGGAATTCAGCATGCGTCCTATGCGTTGCCATGCTGCTATCATACATGTAAGTGTAGTCGGCATCTTGTCTCTAGGGCTGATCAATTTGTATAGTGCGCCGTCAATAGAATGGGATGTGCTAGCCAATGCTCCGCCGCGACCTGCGGCATATACCTTGGTTGTGCCACCCAGAACCAAGCATAATGGGCCTGCGCACTAATATAATAGAGTTCAAAATTTGGTATCCCAAACCCTCCTTGTGAATACGGTCTAATAAGGACGTCCCATTGCAGTCTCGGCTGCTTACCTCCCCACACAAGCCGCGTCAGTTCCGACCTTAGTGTCTTAAAGAAGAAATTCCCTGGGTAATACGGAATATTTAAAAAGAGATAGAGTAGTTGGGGAAGTATCACCATTTTAATTAGCGATGCTCTTCCCGCCATGGATAGGGGCAAAGCAATCCAGCGGGTAACACCTTCCGCTATACGGGTTATAGCAGTGCCATAATTTAACCTCATAATTTCCTCTCTATCCCTAGTGACACGTATTCCCAAGTAACGTACCTCCTCATCACACCACTCTAAGGGATAATCCAGCGGGAAGCGAGTTGTTGCAGTCGTCAGTGGGAAAATACTCGACTTCCCCCAGTTGATCTGGATCCCTGATAGTTTCCCAAAAACTATAAATTCTCTGAGGATCGGGTTCAAATTCTGGTGCGGATCTCGGATGTATAGGGTTATATCATTGGCATATAATGATATAAGTATCTGCCGCATATTGCAACGCAGTGCCTTCTTCTTATGGTGCTGTCGTATTTTCGTCGCTAATGGTTCTACCGCAATGGCAAAAAGCAAGGGGGAGAGTGGGCACCCCTGCCGGGTACCTCTGGTAATTTGGAACGTCTGGGATGTGCATCCATTAATAAGCACCTTAGCAACCGGTCGTTGATGTAATAGCCTAATCCAAGAGAGGAAGAGGGGCGGGAATCCCATTCGCATCAACACCCCGAAAATATAGTCCCACTCAATGGAATCAAAAGCCTTAGTGGCATCTAAAAAAACCGCGGCCAGGGGCAAATCAGGCGAGACATTATTTAAAATAGCAAAAAGTGTTCTCAGATTGTGGGATGTGGCTCTCCCGGGTACAAAACCCGACTGGTCAGGTAGTATCAAGTTTTCCATCAGTAAGCTCAATCGGGTAGCAATTATTTTGGCTAAAATTTTGGCATCGCAATTCAGGAGAGAAAGTGGCCTATATGAGTCGCAGTGTCTGGGTGACTTCCCTGGCTTCAATAGCGAAATTATAAGCGCCTCCCTCATGGATGCAGGGAGAATTCCCACCTCCAGTGATTCTTCATACACCTCACGCAGAATAGGGGCCATTAAATCTATGTACGTTTTATAGAATTCCATTGGAATTCCATCCGTCCCTGTGGCTTTCCCTGATTGCATACCCATAATGGCATCTCTGACTTCGTCCAGTTCAAATGGAGCATGTAGGAAGGTGGAATCTGACTATATGGTTGCCCCCACTTTTTTTATGGTGTTTTGCTGGTTTATGACTTAGTTGGACTGGGATCCTGCTATTCAGGGCCCCAGTCTATCTGCTTTCTCTGTAAAATGGATTCCATGTGCCTTAGGCACATCTCTGATTGGGATCTGGAGTGCCCTTATAAGTCCCTAGTATATGGTATACTATGTACCAAGGGCATAGGTACCTCAGAGAGCCTGCCAGGGGCTGCAGCATGTATTATGCCACCCCTGGAAGGCCATCCAAACTGACACCACAGGTCTGCTACTGCAGCCTGGGTAAGGTGGTGCATGCACCTCTTACTGTGATATAGGTTACCTATATCACGAAATACATACACACCTAGAAACCTATAAGTCACTCCTAAGGCAGGCCTTATCAATCCTAAAGGCAGAGTGCATGGTTCCTATGTGAGAGGGTGCCCCTGCATGAGCAGGGCCCCTCTGCAGCGTTCGGAGACCATCTCTGATGCTGTTTGTAGTGCAGCCTGACCATATACTCTTAAGCGCATTATATCCTCGCGGTAAAATGCTAACTTTGGAATGGCTGCACCTAAACATGTCGTGTTTGGTGTCAAACATCTTGGAATACTACCCCCCGCCAATCCTGGCGGCGGGGGTAGCATTCCACCCTTCTAGAGGGAAAGACATGTTAACTCTGGCTTACCCGGTAACTTCTTTCTGAAGCCCTGGCATCACAAAATGGATGCTGCTGCCACAGACACAAGTCTGGCCTCCTGCTGCTGGACGAAACTCCGGCAGGGGAGGCCTGGACAATAGGTTTCCTGTTGCAGGGAGGTGTGACCACCTCCCCAGACAGGATAATGTGTATTGGGGCTGGGTGGGTGCACTCTTAGAGTGCTTTGAAGTCCTGCACTGGGGGAGCAAAAGGCTCCTCTGTGCATATGCCAGTTCAAACCAGCTCAGGGGCTACCTGCCCCTGCTCTGGCGCGAAACTGGACAAAGGGAAGTGGGTGTAGCCACCCCTCCCTTGACCCTCCCATAGGTGGGGTCATAGAGTTAGTCCCTCCCTGTTTTACTAGTTAAAATGGGGAACCCTTGCCACAGCAAGATTAGATATCCCTGGACTAAACTTTGAAACTGAATCCTGGACCTTCGACGCTCTACATCACGATTAGAGGACTGAAGAATCTCCCTTGGGGTCAAGGAGTGACTCCCTGCTTGGCAGGCACCAAAACCGATAACGACGGTCGCAAACTACGCCGCTCCCGCCGGAGTCCGAAGTCCCTGCAGCCCAAGAAGTGGATTTCCTGACTTCTCCAAGGCCATCGTGAGTCCCCAGCGAAGCTGAGGCAAGTGGACCCCACGAGTGACGAGGAACCGCGACCCCTGGGTACCGTGCACTATTATCGAGTGCAACCCCTTCACAACGTTCTACGAACCTGTGCTTTGGACCACGTGTGGTCCCAACCTCCAGCAGGAATCCCTCCGAAGATCAGAGGCCTACACCGTCCTGAGTGACCGTGGGTCCCTGTTGAGTGATTCCGCCCGAGGTGTCTTCGCGATCCCTTGCCAGCCGGCTCGTGGGTCCCCAGAAGACTTTCTAAAGAAACCAAAGGGCTCCCCTGGTTGCTCCAGGCCTGCCCTGACTTACCCTCGCTGGGTGAGTTCCCCAGACCTTGCTGGTCTGCACCATCGACGATCTTCAGCTACATCGAGACTTGCCGTTGCCAAGGCTTGTTGGGTCCAATCCGGTCGCCGACACCGCAGCACTCGACAGACATCGTGTACCAGCCCGAATCCTGCTCCTGGTCGCCAACAACGCCTCCTGGACCTCGTGGCTGCAGAAACGAGACGACCGTCAACGCACCTGAAGCACTCGACATCGGTGGGCATCTGTCCATCGCCTTCCTGGTCACTGGCTAGTGACCCAGACTCTGTCCCCTCTGCTTTCAGGTTCTTCAGAACTCCGATCCACTCTTGGATCCACCCGGACACTTTTCTCCTGGTCGCCAGCAGCACTTTGCAGCAGATCGCCATAAGAAACGACGACGAAACCCGACCCCGAAAGGCACCTATGCACCCGGCTTCCCTGGGTGAGGTAACACGAGTACTCCGGTGCTCCCGTGGGTAGAGACTCTTCAAAGTCCTAGATCTCAAAGGGTTTTGTCCTAGTCCTTTTTAAAGTGTCCCTTTCCTCTATTTTCCCGATCCCGACTTTCTCCATAGAAGTTAACGGCGTATCGCGGTTGTGTATTTACACTGCACGCGTCTCCCGTGGGTCCCCTGTGTCACTACCTTGGGTGGTTCCTTGTGGTCCAAGCACTTCTAGAGGCTCTAGGCCTAGTGTCTAGTTCAGTCGTGGTTCGCATACCACTTTATTGGTATATGGTTTGGTACGCCCCTAGGGCCCAAACGTGTATTTGTGCTATTACTGTGATTTAAGATCTTATAACCTATGTACTTCGAACTCTAGCCTCATAAAGAGACTAGAGGGGTGTGTTTAGTAATAAATACATATATTTTGAATATATACCTGGTGTGGTGCTCTTTCATTTGGTCACTCAAGAGATTATAGACTGGTAAAACAAGCTGCTTTACATTCCTTCAAGACTTAGCCTGAAGGCTGCTCTCCACAGCTACCACTAGGATAGCTTTCAATAAGGTTGTCTTTGACCTACCTACCATAAGAGTCGATTTGGACTGGTGCAAGGTGCCCACTATAATTAGTGGACAGCATATGCCAGGCCAACTTCTCACAGAGCACATAAAAAGGAACGCTGCACGTCGCTCAGCCAGCCCAGCGCCACATCCTCCAAATAACTGTCTAGATCCAAGTCATCCCTTCTCTGTGTAGTGTAGAGGTGATTGTAGTGTTGTGTAAAGGCACTTAGGATGTTAGCCGTATCGCGATAAACCATCCCATCTAGGTCTTCAATGTCCAATACATGCCCCGAGTAGCGAGGCTGCCTAACTGTGCGTGCTAAAGCCCTGCCTGGCCTCTCTCCTTCGCCGTAACATCTGGCCACCCAGTATTTACCCCTAAATCGAGATTCCCTCTGCGCTGTGTCCATATACTCCGTGAGTGTTTCCCGAAATTGAACTTGAGCGGAGTTATTCGGGCCCGTGGCCAATTCCGCTTCCAGCGTTTTAAGCTTTAACTCCAGTGTGCGCAATGTGTTAGTTATATCTTTAAGTACCCCCGCCCCCTTCGAGATGCAGAACCCACGGAGCGTGACCTTGAATGCCTCCCAAATGGTTTCCACATTTTCCACCGTTCCTTTATTGCGTGCAAAAAAGTCCTGTACCTCCTCTCGCAATTCTTCCTGAAAAACAGTGTCTAACAAGCTAGGGGCATAAAGCCGCCAGATATTGCGTGGTGTATCAAATTCGGAACATAAAAGAGTGAGTGCCACCGGGGCGTGATCCGAGTACGTTCTGGCTAAGTGCCGTACGCGGGATATTGCGGGCCCCAACCAACGGGACAGAAGCCAATAGTCTAGTCTCGCCCATGATGCTGCCTGCCCCGTGAAGTGTGTACCCTCCCGTGCATGTGGGTGCATATGTCTCCATGCATCGATCAGCTGATAGGTGGTTATAGTGTCCTGTATTATTTTGTGCGCTTTGGTGTAGTGATGCGAGGCCGGCTGCGATCTATCCACCCCATAGTTATACGTAACATTGAAGTTGCCCCCCCATATAATGTGACCGGATCCTACATCAAAGATCTTGGCCCACAGCGAGGTGTAAAACTCTGGGTCATCAATATTAGGCCCGTAGCAACAGGCTAAGGTGACAGAGACCGTCCCCAGCCTCCCCCATGCCAGACAGAAGCGACCCTGTGAGTCCCACGTCGCCCCCGATAGGTGGAATGGTTCTCGTTTTTTTATAAGGATCGCTGTTCCTCTCGCGTAAGAGGAATACGAGGAGAAGATTCTATGTTCCGCCCATTTGCTTGCAAAGTTATTTGGTTTCTGAGGGGTGAAGTGCGTTTCTTGCAGCATAGCTATGTGCGCTCGATGCCTGTCTAAGTGTGCTAAGATTTGCCTCCTCTTTCTAGGGTCTCCCAATCCCCTAACGTTCCATGTAATAACGTTCAGTGCCTCAGCGTCTACCTCAGCCATTTTCCCCAACCTCTGCCATCATCCTGCATGTTATCCAATGAATGCTGTCCATCCAGTGCACCCTAGTACATAGTGATATCTTAATTCGCTCATGATGCTCTACCATTAGTTCGTCACCTGGTCCCACAGACGCTCTGATAGAATAGTTCTGATGAGTACCCATTATACAAGGCCCGAAACATACCCCACTCTTACCTCCCCCCACCCACTGAAGCAGCCCCAACTTGCCAGTATTAATCTCCCGCCCACCCACCCCCGACCCCAACCCAAACAAAAACAATAACAGCCTTACAGTCCCTGCAAGTATCATGCAGTGGACACTCCTAGGGGAATACCCATTGGGGGTCATTTCTAGGTGGTGACACAGAGACCCCTCGCCCCCAGAGCCCACCGTAGTTGGAGCATCCGGGCTCTAGGAGGGCAGAGGGTGCCCAGCGTATAGCAGATATAGCTCAATGAACCCATTGTACAATATCTTGTTCGTCCCTTGATGACAGACCTACCCCCCAACCATCTGCACATCCGAAGTCATATTGTAACTGAGTAGTGGCGGTGAGGTCTTGTTTCAAGAAACCCAAGGCAGACCCCAAGGACCTCAAGAACTTCCGACCCATCTCTCTGCTCCCGTTCCCCGCGAAGGTCACCGAGAAAATCGTCAACAAACAACTGACCCGCTACCTCGAGGAGAACAACATCCTGGACCCTTCCCAGTCCGGCTTCTGCAGCAACCACAGCACCGAAACCGCCCTCATCGCCGCCACCGATGACATCAGGACCCTGCTAGACAACGGAGAAACAGCAGCCCTCATCCTCCTGGACCTATCAGCCGCCTTCGACACGGTCTGCCACCACACACTACGAACACGCCTTCACGACGCCGGGATCCAAGAGAAGGCCCTGGACTGGACCACATCCTTCCTTTCCGGCAGAACACAAAGCGTCCGCCTCGCCCCCTTCCGATCCAAGGCCACCAAGATCATCTGCGGCGTACCCCAAGGCTCCTCCCTCAGCCCAACGCTGTTCAACATCTACATGGCACCCCTCGCCCGCGTCGCCCGACAGCACAACCTCAACATCATCTCCTACGCCGACGACACCCAGCTGATCCTCTCCCTCACCAAAGACCCTCACACCGCCAAAGCCCACCTCCACGAAGGAATGAAGGCCGTCGCCGAATGGATGAGGACCAGCCGCCTGAAGCTGAACTCGGACAAGACGGAGGTCCTCATCCTTGGTTCCAACCCTTCAGCCTGGGACGACTCCTGGTGGCCAACATCACTGGGAACAGCCCCGCCACCCACCGACCACGTACGCAACCTAGGGGTCATCCTCGACCCCACCCTCTCCATGACTAAGCAGGTCAACGCCGTTTCCTCATCCTGCTTCAACATCCTCCGAATGCTCCGCAGGATCTTCAAGTGGATCCCCACCGAAACAAGAAAAACAGTCACCCAGGCCCTCGTCACCAGCAGGCTGGACTACGGAAACGCCCTCTACGCAGGAACGACGGCTAAGCTCCTGAGACGGCTGCAACGCATCCAGAACGCCTCTGCACGTCTTATCCTCGACATCCCCCGACGCAGCCACATCACACCCCACCTGAGAGACCTGCACTGGCTCCCTGTCAACAAGAGGATAACCTTCAAGCTCCTCACCCACGCACACAAAGCACTCCACAACTCCGGACCAGCCTACCTCAACAGACGACTCAGCTTCTACACCCCCACCCGCCAGCTCCGCTCGACCAGCCTCGCCCTCGCCACAGTCCCCCGCATCCAGAAAACGACCGCCGGCGGCAGATCCTTCTCCCACCTCGCCGCCAAGACCTGGAACACCCTCCCCACCAACCTCCGACAGACCCAAGACCTACTGGCCTTCAGAAGACTCCTCAAGACCTGGCTCTTCGATCAGTAGCAGCACCACCCACCTCTTCCCCCAGCGCCTTGAGACCCTCGCGGGTATGTAGTGCGCTTTATAAGTGACATGATTGATTGATTGATTGGTTTCATTGCGAGTTATCTTCGGCTCCCATCGACACAGATTGTTGCGATTCCGCCATGGCTCCGTCAGTGCGATTTGTGCGCTTTACATACTTGAGGAATTCCTCCACCTGCTGTGGCTTGGTGAAGAACCTCTGTTTGCCCTGATGCGTAACCCGGAGACGCGCCGGGTACAATAGCGCATAATCGATTTGTGCTTTCCTCAGTTTATTTTTAACGTCCATAAACTTACGTCTCTCTTCCTGCACTGTAGGCGTGAAGTCCGGGTAGATGGAGAATGTGTTCCCGTCGTACACCAGGTTCTGCTTACTTCTTGCTGCGCGCAAGGCCACATCTCGGTCCCTATAATTCAACAGCCTCGCTATGATGGGCCGCGGAGTGCTACCTGGGGGCGGACGCGGTCCAAGGGATCTATGGGCCCGTTCCACTATGAGCGGCAATATTCACGGTACCTTCAGGCTACACAGTCACCGTTAGGTTATACGGCCTGCACTCGAGTGCGCTGTGGCGCTGTAGTTTCGCTCCTGCGGGCCGCCGAGGCAGGGCAGGCCCCCCTGTATATTTCCGAGCGCCAACTCTGCATTCACACGGCAGCGGAAAGCGCGCTCCCCCGCCGCCGAGAAGCACCAGGGTCGCCACCGCCCACGATGTTTCTCTTCTCTCACCGTCCGTGTCGCCGTACAGCTCAGGCAGCACTGTCCGCCTCCTGTCGCTGATTCTCGATGTCCGCCACCATTGAATGCTGCACAATCTCGGCCTCAGGACAGGACTCAGGGGCGGCATTCCTGCCTCCGCCGCGCGCCGTGTCACTCGGCCTGGATGTTCCAAGCGCAGCAGCGGGCTCAGTTAGTCGCAGCAGCCGCGCCGGTCTCCCATGCAAATTTGCACAGCATCCCGGTCAGAACTTCCGTGTGCCAGACCGAGAGCAGGGTGAGTCCGATCCTCCTGAAATTTTCAGCGAGTCTGTTGGAAGTGTAGTTCATCCAGTTGGTAGTCTTTTAATCACTGGATGGGTCATTAAGCAGGATAAATGCCAGGATAAGGACACCGGGCTGCAGGAGCCTCACACTTGTGCGGCCATCTTGCGTGCGTGCCACCTAGTGCCCCCAGAGACCTTTAATCATGCCCTTTAAGGTTTTGTTGAACCTTTCAACTAAACCATTGCATTGTGGGTGATAGGGGGTGGTAAATTTATAATTTACTCCACACTCCTTCCACATAGCAGTCAAGTAACTAGACATGAAGTTTGCATCTCTGTCTGATACTACCTCCTTAGGAAAACCCACCCTGGAAAAGATTCCCAGGAGGGCCCTTGCCACCACAGGAGCTGTGGTGCTTCTGGGTACCTAGTGGCATGGTCCACCACCACCAGGATAAATCTGTGCCCAGATGCTGTTTGAGGATCTAGGGGACCAACAATGTCAATCCCTACCCTCTCAAAGGGAACCCCCACCACAGGTAGTGGTATCAGGGGGGCCTTTGTAGTGCTACCTGCCTTACCACTGGCTTGACAGGTGACACAGGAGCGACAAAACTCCTTGGTGTCTTCAGACATATGAGGCCAATGAAAGTGAGGGACAATTCTGTCCCAAGTCTTGTTTTGGCCTAGGTGACCTGCTAAGGGAATATCATGTGCTAGGGTCAAGAGGAAGCTCCTAAACTTCAGAGGTATAACCAACCTCCTGGTGGGTCCAGGCTTGGGGTCTCTAAACTCTGAGTAAAGGAGTCCATCATCCCAATAGATCCTATGGGACCCACTAGCACTCCCAGCAGCCTCAGCAGCAGCTTGCTGTCTGAGGGGTTCAAGAGATGGGCAGCTCAGTTGCTCCTGGCTCAGATCTGCCCTGGAAGGGCCCCCTGTCCCCTGCCCCCTGTCCCCAAGAACTCAACCTGATCAGGTTCAAGCTCCTCTGGGACAGTTCCTTCTTTAGGACTGAGATGAGACTGATCTGCATTCTGAGGCAGGGGGGAAGACACTGCCTTAACCCTACTGCTCCTCCTCTTGGGAGGCACCTGGTCCATTCTTCCAGGATCCAGGGCCTGTTCAGTTTTAGACATTTTTGCCTGTGACCTGGTCATAGCAAACACATCTGCAGGGATGCCCAACATTTCTGCATGGGTCCTGAGCTCAACTTCAGCCCAAGCTGAAGTTTCCAAATCATTTCCAAGCAAGCATTCAACAGGGAGGTCTGCACTTACCACAACCTTCTTAGGGCCAGTTACCCCTCCACAGGAGAAATTAACAACTGCCAGGGAATGGTCTGTCCTGACATTGCTAGCATTGGTCACTTGGTACATTTCACCAAGTATGATCTGCTCAGGGGCTACAAGATCTTTTGTCACCATTGTGACACTTGCTCCTGTGTCCCTGAATGCCAAAGCCTCTTTTCCATTAATCAAGGGCTGCTGTCTGTATTTGCCCAGATTACTGGGACTCACATAGGCGGACATATCCATGCCTCCATCACAGATCAGTACAGCCTGAGTTGGAACTCTGACTAGGCCAGAGTCCATCTCAGATCCCAGGGTTAACCCTACTACACCCATATTTGGAACACCACCACTTGGAGCTGAACTAGGGGGAACAGTTGCCTTAGGGGCAATGGTGGCTGGAGTTGAGTCTTTGGTCTTGGTACAATCACTAGTCCAATGGGTTTTCTGTTTACAGATTTTACACCATGGTTTCTTTTGGCCTTTTCCTTTGTTAGATTGGGACTCCCCACCAGATGCAGATTTTTGGGGCCCTTGAGAAGACTTCTGGTCTTTACCCTTCTCCCCACCCTTATCAGAGTTTTTAGAATCTTGCTTCTTGGAGTCACCACCTTGGTTCTGAACCTTCTGCCTCACCCTGGTTCTGACGCATTTGTCTGCCTTCTGACCCAATTCTTGGGGAGAGGTCAGATCAGAGTCCACCAGGTACTGATGCAACAGTTGATTTTGACAGTTATTAAGGATCTGCTCTCTCATGATTAAATTATACAATCCTTTGAAATCACACACCTTACTGCCAAGTAACCAGCCTTCCAGAGCCTTAGTAGCACAATCAACAAAGTCAACCCAGTCCTGAGTCTGTGCCTTTTGGGTATCTCTGAACTTTAACCTGTATTGTTCAGTGGTTAGGCCAAACCCCTCAATCAGAGCACTCTTCAGGACTTTGTAATTGTCAGCATCCTCTTCTCTTACAGTGAGGAGCTTGTCTCTACCTTTGTCTGCAAAGGAGAGCCACAAGATTGCTGCCCACTGCTCCTGAGGGACCCTCTGTACCTTACAGGCCCTCTCCAGTGCAGGTATCCATTTGTGGATGTCATCCCCACTCTGGTAGGGAGGGGCAATCTTGTTCAGGTTCCTATGGTCATGAGGATGGTCTCTACCTCTAGGGACACTGTTGCTGCCACCATGGGGCTCTAGCCCCAACTTCTGAGAAGCTCTCTGAAGCTCCAGGGATTCCCTGTCTAAGGCCAATTGCTCTCTCTTGATTCTGAGCTTAGCTCTCTCAAACTCAAGCAGTTGGCATTTCTTCTCATAAGAGGATGCCCTTTTATGAGAAGCAGAGGACCCTATAGACGTACCAGAATGATTAGATTCCTGAGAAGGAGATCTTGATCTTCTTGGTAGACTATTAACCCTTCCAGGTGGGGTAAAGAGAACCCCACTGGGGTCTCCTTCCTCACCTTAAGGAAGAATTGGATTTTCCAGGTTGGAATCATTTTGATTCCCCTGGCCAGCATCAGAGTCTGGGTCATAGTAGTGTTCACTACCTGGCCTTTCCTCTTCTGCTGCCCCACCCCCTTTGCCAACCTCATCAGACCCTTGGTGTGAGAAGTTGGCCTGGCATATGCTGTCCACTAGTTATAGTGGGCACCTTGCACCTGTCCAAACGACCCTTATTGATGATAGGTTTAAAGACAACCTTTATTGAAAGCTATCCTAGTGGTAGCTATGGAGAGCAGCCTTCAGGCTAAGTCTTGAAGGAGTGTAAAGCAGTTTGGTTTACCAGATTATAACCTCTTGAATGACCAAATGAAAGGAGAACCACACCAGGTATATATATAAAATATATGTATTTATTTCTAAACACTCACTACTAATCTCTTTATGAGATTAGAGTCCAAGATACACAATATCACAGTATTAAAACGACAGTAAATAGCACAACATACACTGGGCCCCAGGGGAGACCAAACCATATATTAAGAAAGTGGTATAAGAACCACGACTTGACTAGACACAGTGCCTAGAGCACGTAGAATCGCTGGGACCCCAAGGAACCACCCAAGGTAGTGACACAGGAGACCCACGGGGGACGTGTGCAGTGTGAGAACACAGCCGCGAGCGCCGTAGGATTCTATGAGGAAAGTCGGGGTTGGAATTTTAAAGCAAAAGGACACTTAGGAGAGGACTTTGAGCAAACCCCTTTAGACTTAAGGGGTTCTAGGGCCAACACCCACGGGAGCACCGGAGTACTCGAGTTACCTCACCCAGGGAAGCCGGGGGCATAGGTGTCAAAGGGTGTCGGGAATCGTCGTTGTTTTCAATGGCGATCTGCTGCAAAGTGCTGCTGCCGTGAAGGAGAAAAGTGTCCGGGATGATCCAAGCCTGGATCGAAGATGTGAAGAACCTGAAAGCAGAGGGGACAGAGTCTGGGTCACTAGCCAGTGACCAGGAGCGGAGCAATCGAATGCCCATCGATTTTGGGTGCTTCAGGTGCGAAGAGGTGAAGCTTGACTCTGTAGCCATGGGGTCCAGGCGATGTTGAGGATGACCAGGAGCCGGATTCAAGCTGTCCCACAAAGGATGTCGAGTGCTGGGGTGTCGGTGCTCGGATTGAATACAACAAGCCTTGGCAACAGCAACCCATGCAGAAAAAGAAAAGATGCTTCTGTGAGGACCAGCAAGGTCCTGGGGACTCCCCAAGCAATGGACAGTCAGGGCACTTCTGGAGCAACCAGGGAAGCGCAATTAAAGTTAGAGTTGTCTTCTTGGGGACCCACAGGTCAACGGACCAGGGATCGCGAAGGGACCTTGAGAGGAATCACAAAATGGCGGCCCACGGAACACTCGTTAAGTGTAGGCCGGCAATCTTCAGTGTAATTACTGCTCAGGATCAGGGCTACAAGTATTCAAAAGCTCAGCCTCAGGGGTCGCCGGAAAGCTGATGCTTCTGCAAATGGTAGCGGTGTCCAGGGGTTCGGGTTGCACGGTCTCCACGAGGGATATGGGCCTCAGACTTGCTGTGGGCACAGATCGACCTCAGAGACCTTGGGAACCCACCTCCTGTGTGGCAATATTCTTTGGAGTCCGCAGGAGCTTTGGAGATGCCAACTGGTCAGTTGGGTTAAAGGTGCCTGCCTTGCAGGGGAGTAACTCCTTTACTCCAAGGGAGATTCTTCAGTCATCCAGCGTAGTGTAGATCGTCGAAGTACTTGGTTTCTGTGTCAGAGTTTAGTCCAGGTGTAATCTAAAGTCTGTAGTCAGGGGTTCCTACTTTATACCCAAGGAAGGGGTGGGACAAACTCTGGGGACCCACCTATGGGAGGGTCAGGAAAGAGGGGTGGCTACACCCATTTCCTTTGTCCAGTTTCGCGCCAGAGCAGGGGCTGGTAGCCCCTGCAACCGGTTTGAGCTGGACTATGCACAGGGACACCAAATGTGCCCCCAGTGCAGACTTCAAAGCACTCTGGGAGTGCACCCACCCAGCCCCAATACACTAAAGCCTGTCTGGGAGGTGGTCACACCTCCCTGTGACAGGAAACCTATTGGAGTTTCGTCCAGCAGCAGGAGGGCAGACTCGTGTCTGTGGCTGCAGCATCCATTTTGTGATGCCAGGGTTCTGTTAAGCTGGTACCGGGTGTACCGGTGGTGCCATGTTTCTCCCTCTAGTAGGGTGGAATCATACCTCCCACCCCAGTTACTGGGGTGGAGGTATGATTCCAAGGTGTTTGACACCAAACACGACAGGTTTCCATGCAGCCATTCTCAAGTTAGCATTCACTGCGAGGTTATAATGCACTTAAGAGTATATGGTTGGCTGCATCACAAACAACCCCAGAATGAAGATTCCGAAAGCTGCAGAGGGGCTCTGCTCATGCATGGGCACCCTCTCACATGAAACCCAGCACCCTGCCTTCAGGATTGTTAAGGCCTGCCATAGGGGTGACTGATAGGTTTACATGTGCAGTGATATGGAGAGATATAGGGAACCTATATCTCAGTAAGGGGTGGATACACCACCTTACACAGGTTGCTGTAGCAGACCTGTTGTGTCATTTTGGGTGGCCTCTCAGGGGTGGCATAATACATGCTGCAGCCCCTGGGAGGCCTCTGGTGTACCTATGCCCTGGTGTGAGAAGTTGGCCTGGTATATGCTGTTCACTAATTAAAGTGGACACCTTGCACCAGAACAATTCGACTCTTATGGTAGATAGGTTTAAGACAACCTTTTTAGAAAGCTATCCTAGTGGTAGCTGTGGAGAGCAGCCTTTAGGCTAAGTCTTGAAGGAATGTAAAGCAGCTTGTTTTACCACACAATCTCTTGAATCACCAAATGAAAAGACACCACACAGGTATATATATCAAATATATATGTATTTATTAATAAACAACTCTCTACTAATCTCTTTATGAGATTAGAAGTCAGGAACATATGTACAAGTCAAATGTTATCAAAATAAGTTTAGCACAATCGAATATCACAATCTTAGTTTTGCTAGACCTCGGTCTAGGGCATCTAGAATCGAGGGACCCCCAAGAACCACCCCAGGTAGTTGTAGGAGACCCACAGGGGACGGACGCGGTGTCCTGGCACCGGTGCGAGTCCTGTACGAGTCTATGCGAACAGACGCGATTGAGATTTCAATGTTAAAGGTCCCTTGCGTGTTCGAGGCGAACACACCGATCGGTCCTTGTACGAGTCGAAGGACGCAGTTACAGATAGAGTTGCAAGGGAGTTGGACGCGGTGTGTCTAACACAGACGCGAACCATGTACGAGTCAGCGCGATAGTCGCACTTGGAAAGTAAGAGTTTTAGGGCACTTCTAGGGTAGCTACAAGCAAGTCAATTACAGGGTAAGTAGTTCTAGGGTCCACACCCACAGGAGCACCGTAGTGCTGAAGTTACCTCACCCAGGGGAGCCGGGTGCATAGGTGTTCTTTGGTGTCGGGTCGCGGCGTCGTTTTCAATGGGAGCCAGTGAAGACTTGCTGCTTGCGGCGACAGGAGAAGTGTCCGGAGGAATCCAAGCCTGGATTCAGAAGATGGAAGACCTGAAAGCAGAGGGGACAGTGTTCAAAGTCACTTGGCAGTGACTCGGGGCAAGGAAGATGGATGCCCACCGTCGTCGCAAGATTCAGGTCATTCATGGGTGCCTTGACTCTTCAGCCACGAGGTCCAGGAGGCGTCGACGACGACCAGGAGCTGGATTCGGCGTGGCCCATAATTTCTGCAGCTTACTGCAGTATCGGCGACTCGATTGGAGCCAACAAGCCTTGGTAACAGCAAGTCTTGGGGAAAGTGTAAAAAGTCAATGGCGCAGACCAGCAAGGTCTGAGGGACTCACCCAGCGAGGGTAAGTCAGGGCAGGCCTGTAGCAACCAGGGGAGCCCTTTGGTTCTGTAGGAAAGCCTTCAGAGGACCCACAAGCCGGCTGGCAAGGGATCGCAAAGATGCCTCGAGAGGATTCGTTCAACAGGGGCCCACGGTCACTTGGGACAAGGTAGGCCTCTGATCTTTGGAGGGGTTCCTGCTGGAGGCTAGGACCACACGTTGTCCAAAGCACAAGGTAGTAGGACGTTGTGAAGGGGTTGCACTCGACAATAGTGCATGTCACCCCGGGGTCGCGGTTCCTCGTCACTCTTGGGGTCCACTGGCCTCAGCTTCGCTGGGGACTCACGATGGCCTTTGAGAAGTCAGGAAATCTACTTTTGGGGCTGCAGGGACTTCGGACTCCAGCGGGAGCAGCGTAGTTTGCGACCGTCGTTTGTAGTTTTTGGTGCCTGCCAAGCAGGGGAGTCACTCCTTGACTCCAAGGGAGATTCTTCAGTCTTCCAAAGGTAGTGGAACGTCGAAGGTCCAGGATTCTTCTTCAGAGCGTCGTCCAGGGGTATCTAGGGTGCAATGCACAGGTTCCCCCTCTTATACTAAAAGAAAGGGAGGGACTAGCTCTATGACCCTACCTATGGGAGGGTCAGGGGGGTGGGCGGCTACACCCGCTTCCCTTTGTCCAGTTTCGCGCCAGAGCAGGGGCAGGTAGCCCCTGAGCCGGTTTGAACTGGGGTATGCACAGAGGAGCCTTCTGCTCTCCCAGTGCAGGACTTCAAAGCACTCTAAGAGTGCACCCACCCAGCCCCAATACACTAAACCCTGTCTGGGAGGTGGTCACACCCCCTTGGGACAGGATATCTATTGGTGGGCTTCCTCCACTGCGAGTGTTGGTCATCAGCAGGAGGGCAGCCCAGTGTCTGTGACTGGTGGCATCCATTTTGTGATGCCAGGGCTCTGCAGGATTCTACCGCGTTTCCACAGTAGGTACATGTCTATCCCTCTAGAAGGGTGGAATGCTACCCCCGCCGCCAGGACTGGCGGGGGGGGGTAGTATTCCAAGATGTTTGACACCAAACACGACATGTTTTGATGCAGCCATTCCAAAGTTAGCATTTTACCGCGAGGATATAATGCACTTAAGAGTATATGGTTTAACCGCATCCACAAACAGCACCAGAGAATGGACTCTGAGAGCTGCAGAGGGCCCTGCTCGGGCAGAGGCACCCCCTCACATGGAAACTAAGCACCCTGCCCTCAGGATCGATAGGGCCTGCTTTAGGGGTGACTGATAAGTCTCAATGTGTGTGCAGGAGAGATATAGGGGACCTATATCTCAGTGAGGGGTGCTAGCACTTCCTCACCCAGGCTGCAGTAGCAGGCCTGTGGTGTCAGATTTAGTCTGCTTCCCATGGTTGGCATAATACATGCTACAGCCCCTGGTAGGCCTGTGAAGTACCTATGCCCTTGGTACCTAAGGTACCATATACTAGGGACTCATAAGGTACCACAGTATCCAATCACTAGTGCACCTAGAGTGCACTCCAAGTCGTTTAGAGAGAACAGAGAGGCTGGGGCCCTGATTAGCAGGGACCCAGCCAGACTATAGCCAGAAACCAGTGTAAACATCAGAAAAAAGTGGGGGCAACATAAGAGGCAGATCCTACTCTCCTACACAACCCCCCAAACGCAGGGACACTAAACTAACCTTGACCAGTTGAGTCTTCGTGTTCTAAGTGGAAATACCTTGAGAGTCCATCTGCATTGGCATGTTGGGTCCCAGGTCTATGTTCCACTGTATAGTCCATCCCCTGTAGGGAAATGGACCACCTCAAAAGTTTTGGGTTTTCTCCTTTCATTTGTTTAAGCCATAGGAGGGGCTTGTGGTCAGTCTGAACTATGAAGTGAGTGCCAAACAAGTATGGCCTCAGCTTCTTCAGGGCCCACACCACAGCAAAGGCCTCCCTCTCTATAGCTGACCAACGTTTCTCTCTAGGGGTCAGCCTTCTGCTAATAAAAGCTACTGGCTGGTCTTGACCTTCATCATTCAGTTGAGACAGTACAGCTCCCACACCCAGCTCAGTAGCATCTGTTTGGACAATGAACTTTTTGGTGTAGTCTGGACTCTGTAAGATGGGGGCAGTGCACATGGCCTGCTTTAGGTCTTCAAATGCCTTCTGACAGCTAGCTGTCCACTGAACCTTTTTTGGCATTTTCTTTGAGGTCAGATCATTCAAGGGGGTCACTATAGATCCATATCCCTTGACAAACCTCCTATAGTACCCAGTCAGGCCTAAGAAGGCTCTCACCTGTGTCTGGGTGGTTGGAGCAACCCATTCCATTATGGTTTGGATTTTGCTCTGTAAAGGCTGAACCTGGCCTCCACCTACAAGGTGGCCCAGGTACACAACCTGACTCTGCCCTATCTGGCACTTAGTGGCCTTGATAGTGAGGCCTGCTTTCTGCAGAGTCTCCAAAACATTTCTGAGGTGGACCAGGTGATCCTGCGAGGAGGAACTAAAGACAGCAATATCATCTAGGTAAGCTGAGCAATAAGTTTCCATCCCTGCCAGAACTTTATTCACCAACCTCTGAAAAGTGGCAGGTGCATTTTTCAATCCAAAGGGCATCACCACAAAGTGGTAGTGCCCACTAGGGGCCGAAAATGCTGTTTTGGCTTTTGCATCATCAGCTAATCTGATCTGCCAGTAGCCAGCCGTTAGGTCAAATGTACTTAGATACTTGGCTGAGGCCAAAGTATCAATCAGCTCATCTGCCCTTGGTATGGGATAGGCATCAGTCCTAGTGACTGCATTGAGGCCTCTGTAGTCTACACAAAACCTCATTTCTTTCTTACCACCCTGGGTATGAGGCTTGGGTACCAGGACTACTGGGCTAGCCCAAGGGCTATCAGAAGGCTCAATTACACCTAGCTCCAACATTTTCTGGACTTCAGTCCTGATACAGTCCCTGACATGGTCAGGTTGCCTGTAGATTTTACTCTTGACAGGCAGACTGTCTCCAGTGTCCACCTCATGGGTGCACCAGGTAGTCTGACTAGGGGTCAGGCTAAACATATGTCTATACTGTTGCAGAACTTGTCTGCACTCAGTTTGCTGATGGTCAGCGAGGCTGCTTGCCAAAGCAACACCATCTACTGACCCATCATCAGGGTTCTGAGAGAGCAGGTCAGGGAGAGGGTCACTCTCCTCCTCCTGGTCCTCATCAGTTGCCATGAGCAAGCCCATGTCAGCCCTGTCAACATATGGCTTTAATCTGTTGACATGGAGCACCCTCAGGGGGCTCCTGGGAGTTCCAAGATTCACCAGGTAGGTGACTTCTCCCTTCTGTTCAACTATTGTATGGGGGCCACTCCACTTGTCCTGGAGGGCTGCTGGGGCCACAGGCTCCAACACCCACACTTTCTGTCCTGGCTGGTATACAGTCAGTACCGCCTTTTGGTCATGCCAAGCTTTTTGCAATTCTTGGCTGGCCTCCAGGTTTTTTGTTGCCTTTTTCATGTACTCAGCCATCCGGGAGCGGAGACCAAGTACATAGTCCATCACATCTTGTTTGGGGGGCTTGAGAGGTAACTCCCAGCCCTCTTTTACCAAACACAATGGACCTCTCACAGGATGCCCAAACAGAAGCTCAAATGGGCTGTAACCAACCCCCTTCTGTGGAACCTCTCTGTATGCAAACAACAGGCAGGGAAGAAGAAGGTCCCATTTCCGCCTAAGCTTCTCTGGGAGTCCTTTAATCATTCCCTTCAGAGTTTTGTTGAAGCGTTCATTGCATTGTGGGTGATAGGGGGTGGTGAACTTATAAGTTACACCACACTCCTTCCACATTGCCTTCAAATATCCTGACATGAAGTTGGTACCTCTGTCAGAAATGACCTCCTTTGGGAAACCCACTCTCGAGAAAACTCCAATGAGGGCTCTTGCCACCACAGAGGCTGTGGTGGTCCTCAGGGGAATTGCTTCTGGGTACCTGGTGGCATGATCCACTACCACCAGGATAAACCTGTGCCCAGATGCAGTTTGAGGGTCAAGGGGACCAACAATGTCAATCCCTACCCTTTCAAAGGGTACCCCCACCACAGGTAGTGGTATCAGAGGGGCCTTTGTTGTGCCACCTGCCTTACCACTGGCTTGGCATGTGACACAGGAGCGACAAAACTCCTTTGTGTCCTCTGACATATGTGGCCAATGAAAATGTGGAACAAGCCTGTCCCAGGTCTTGTTTTGGCCCAAGTGACCTGCCAAAGGGATATCATGTGTTAGGGTCAAGAGGAACCCCCTAAAACTCTGAGGTATTACCAACCTCCTGGTGGCTCCAGGGGCTGGATCTCTACCCTCAGAATATAGGAGCCCCTCATCCCAATAAACTTTATGGGACCCACTAGCACTCCCAGCAGCCTCAGCAGCAGCCTGCTGTCTGAGGGGTTCAAGAGAGGGGCAGCACTGTTGCTCCTTACTCAGATCTTCCTTAGAAGGGCCCCCTGCACCCAAGAACTCAACCTGATCAGGCTCAAGTTCCTCTGGGGCAGTTCCTTCTTCAGGATTTGCTTCACCTCCCTCTGGGGGTGAATCTGTGATCTGAGACAGAGGGGAAGGCACTGCCTTGACCCCCGTTGGGCCCCTCAAAGGATCATGAGCGAAGGAAACTAAACCATATTAAAAAACCTATATGGTAAAACTCAGGCCACTGACGGATAGGGTTGTTTGTGGGGGAGGTTAGAGGCAGAGGTCGTGGAAGGAGTTTAAAGGAGGGAGAGGATAAAAAATTAAATATTAAGAAATTAAATAAAATAGGGGAAGAAGACTCATATTGAGAATAACTAAGATTTAATAAGACTGTGAACAATCTCAGAAAGAGACTCACTATCTCTACTAGCAATGCCCCAAAGTCTAGCTGGGCGTGGTTCATATGGGAAGGAAACCACACAAAATGCCCCAAGTCAGGTGCTGCAACACATATGTCAGGGAGAGTACAGACTGATTCAAGAGTTTGTCACTTGACAGATTGTTCACAGTCGTTTTTTCTATCCTAGATTCTAGATTTTTGAGTGCTCAGTGGGTGCACTCATTGTCTGAGATAGAGCGGAAGTGATCTGTTTAGAACGACTCAGAATGAGCGTTCTAGTTGTTAGAGCCGTTCCTCGTTGTGCTCCGCTCACGTGGGTGAGCACGCTACGAGGGGTGGAGCCTACCGCTTTGTAAAAGTGACTCGGAAACACCGCCATAATGTTCTACACGGCGGACAGGGAGAGACATACTCTGTTGGTAAAAGCTGACCTTGAAAGCAGTAAGTGGGGCAACGCAGGGGAGGATGAGACATGAGGCTTCATTTTAAATCTAAAAGGAAGTGGGGACTGTGTTTGCATTCGGCACGAAACACAGATGGGAGCTCTGGAGTTTGAGACAAACTTTTAAGTTTTGATTAACTATCGGGACCTTAGCTCTGTGGATATTGATTTTTGTGCAATAGCACTTGAATAACAGGCTGGCCTCCCATTGTGCCGTGTGGAGCGGGGTTCTATTTCCCAGGGATAGAGACACTGATTTTCTTGGGAGTTTCTACCCTGGTTCGTGGGACTCTCCCTAGGATACAGTGGGAGTGCTTTTGCGATTGACCACATCGGTCTTGGTCTCTTGACTCATTTTATTTCTTCACAGAGAGTGCGTGTAGGCAGCTGTTCTCACTCCCCTGCCATTTCGAGTTTTGAAATTCAATAAACTCGGTAAGCATAACATACAATTGTTGTTGATATCATTGAGCCTTTTAATGTCTATGTTGTATCTTCTGATACATTACAAAGTGAGCTCGACAATAAGTTTGCTTTGCTACATATGGCGGAAAACTTGTTTTCGTTTAAACACGTTTGAGTGTGATTGAGTATTACAGCTGGGTGGTTTGAGATTGTATTGGTTATGCACCTGATTGTGGATTGGTTCTTTTGTTTTTACTATTATTGTACATAGGTCACAGCACATTGCACATCTCTCGTTATTTATGATTTCCTTTTTTAATAATATTTACAGGTTCCTCTCCGAACACGAGGGGCTCCGCAACTTTTGGTAACCGAGCATTGACTCGTGGAGGTGATAGCCCCTTTATTTCCGGATTGATAGGAATGAGGGTGAATACACAGGGATCACAGTGTTGAGAGTCCTGAGGAAAGCCGGGGTATTAATGGTGCCGGCTGAAACATGTCGACATTATAGCAGTGTGGAGGGGTTGGCGTCTCATTATAAGCTCCCCAACCTAACATCCACTATTTTGTTTTAATTCTGGACAGGGGACCTATTATTAAACTTACTACTAGGATCCCTGGATACCAGTTTTATACCACTTATTCCTGCACTTTTTTCTCACCTGTGATTGGACACTGTATGTTGTATTGTCTTCCCCTTCCCTATTGCTCCACCTCCAGCTTTGGGCTGACGCGGAGGTGTGTTAGCAGCCCTATGATGAAGCATGACACAGCTTGCTGTGTGTGAGGGCAGTTTTATCAATTTGGTGCATTTCCCCTACACTCACCCACCCGCACGTGTTATTTTCCCTCTTCTGTGTGTGATATTGTAGTGTGGAGGGACTCTGTCCTAGCTTCAGGTGTCTTTCAACACACATGGCTCTCAAGTCAGAGAAAGCCATGTCCTTATACTGAGGCTGAGTGGATCCACTGGTTCCACCCTTTAAGGACATTCTAGTGTTGTGCAGTGTTGTACTACCTACACTAGTTTGTGGCCTACTGATACTAGCTTGAGCTGTAGAAAGGGTGTGCTATCCCTTGGCACACAGCTCTAAGTTCAGTAGAACTTATTGATACTAAGCTTGACTTTATATGTACCTTAAGTACCTATAGTGGTTTTCAGTTAGTAATTCAAATAGAGATTTTCTGGTAAAACAATAGCAAGCTGGAATCCCACACGCTGCCCACCAATGTGAGAAGTTGGCCTGGTATATGCTGTTCACTAATTAAAGTGGACACCTTGCACCAGAACAATTCGACTCTTATGGTAGATAGGTTTAAGACAACCTTTATAGAAAGCTATCCTAGTGGTAGCTGTGGAGAGCAGCCTTCAGGCTAAGTCTTGAAGGAATGTAAAGCAGCTTGTTTTACCACACAATCTCTTGAATCACCAAATGAAAAGACACCACACAGGTATATATATCAAATATATATGTATTTATTAATAAACAACTCTCTACTAATCTCTTTATGAGATTAGAAGTCAGGAACATATGTACAAGTCAAATGTTATCAAAATAAGTTTAGCACAATCGAATATCACAATCTTAGTTTGGCTAGACCTAGGTCTAGGGCATCTAGAATCGAGGGACCCCCAAGAACCACCCCAGGTTGTTGTAGGAGACCCACAGGGGACGGATGCGGTGTCCTGGCACCGGTGCGAGTCCTGTACGAGTCTATGCAAACAGACGCGATTGAGATTTCAATGTTAAAGGTCCCTTGCGTGTTCGAGGCGAACACACCGATCGGTCCTTGTACGAGTCGAAGGACGCGGTTACAGATAGAGTTGCAAGGGAGTTGGACGCGGTGTGTCTAACACAGACGCGAACCATGTACGAGTCAGCGCGATAGTCGCACTTGGAAAGTAAGAGTTTTAGGGCACTTCTAGGGTAGCTACAAGCAAGTCACTTACAGGGTAAGTAGTTCTAGGGCCCACACCCACAGGAGCACCGTAGTGCTGAAGTTACCTCACCCAGGGGAGCCGGGTGCATAGGTGTTCTTTGGTGTCGGGTCGCGGCGTCGTTTTCAATGGGAGCCAGTGAAGACTTGCTGCTTGCGGTGACAGGCGAAGTGTCCGGAGGAATCCAAGCCTGGATTCAGAAGATGGAAGACCTGAAAGCAGAGGGGACAGTGTTCAAAGTCACTTGGCAGTGACTTGGGGCAAGGAAGATGGATGCCCACCGTCGTCGCAAGATTCAGGTCGTTCACGGGTGCCTTGACTCTTCAGCCACGAGGTCCAGGAGGCGTCGACGACAACCAGGAGCTGGATTTGGCATGTCCCACGATGTCTGCAGCTTACTGCTGTGTCGGTGACAAGATTGGAGCCAACAAGCCTTGGTAACAGCAAGTCTCGGGGAAAGTGTAAAAAGTCAATGGCGCAGACCAGCAAGGTCTGAGGGACTCACCCAGCAAAGGTAAGTCAGGGCAGGCCTGGAGCAACCAGGGGAGCCCTTTGGTTCTGTAGGAAAGCTTTCAGGGGACCCACAAGCTAGCTGGCAAGTGATCGCAAAGACGCCTCGGGAGGATTTGCTCAACAGGGGCCCAAGGTCACTCGGGACGAGATAGGCCTCTGATCTTCGGAGGGATTCCTGCTGGAGGCTAGGACCACACGTGGTCCAAAGCACAAGGTCGTAGGACATTGTGTAGGGGTTGCACTCGACAATAGTGCATGGTACCCTGGGGTCGCGGTTCCTCATCACTCTTGGGGTCCACTGGCCTCAGCTTCACTGGGGTCTCACGATAGCCTTTGAGAAGTCAGGAAATCCACTTCTGGGGCTGCAGGGACTTCGGACTCCGGTGGGAGCGGCGTAGTTTGCGACTGTCATTTGTAGTTTTTGGTGCCTGCCAAGCAGGGGAGTCACTCCTTGACTCCAAGGGACATTCTTCAGTCTTCCAAAGGTAGTGGAACATCGAAGGTCCAGGATTCTTCTTCAGAGCGTCGTCCAGGGGTATCTAGGGTGCAATGCACAGGTTCCCCCTCTAATACTAAAAGAAAGGGAGGGACTAGCTCTATGACCCTATCTATGGGAGGGTCAGGGGGGTGGGTGGCTACACCCACTTCCCTTTGTCCAGTTTCGCGCCAGAGCAGGGGCAGGTAGCCCCTGAGCCGGTTTGAACTGGGGTATGCACAGAGGAGCCTTCTGCTCCCCCAGTGCAGGACTTCAAAGCACTCTAAGAGTGCACCCACCCAGCCCCAATACACTAAACCCTGTCTGGGAGGTGGTCACACCCCTTGGGACAGGATATCTATTGTTGGGCTTCCTCCACTGCGAGTGTTGGTCATCAGCAGGAGGGCAGCCCAGTGTCTGTGACTGGTGGCATCCATTTTGTGATGCCAGGGCTCTGCAGGATTCTACTGCGTTTCCACAGTAGGTACATGTCTATCCCTCTAGAAGGGTGGAATGCTACCCCCGCCGCCAGGACTGGCGGGGGGAGTAGTATTCCAAGATGTTTGACACCAAACACGACATGTTTTGATGCAGCCATTCCAAAGTTAGCATTTTACCGCGAGGATATAATGCACTTAAGAGTATATGGTTTAACCGCATCCACAAACAGCACCAGAGAATGGACTCTGAGAGCTGCAGAGGGGCCCTGCTCAGGCAGAGGCACCCCCTCACATGGAAACTAAGCACCCTGCCCTCAGGATTGATAGGGCCTGCTTTAGGGGTGACTGATAAGTCTCAATGTGTGTGCAGGAGAGATATAGGGGACCTATATCTCAGTGAGGGTGCTAGCACTTCCTCACCCAGGCTGCAGTAGCAGGCCTGTGGTGTCAGATTTAGTCTGCTTCCCAGGGGTGGCATAATACATGCTTCAGCCCCTGGTAGGCCTGTGAAGTACCTATGCCCTTGGTACCTAAGGTACCATATACTAGGGACTCATAAGGTACCACAGTATCCAATCACTAATGCACCTAGAGTGCACTCCAAGTCGTTTAGAGAGAACAGAGAGGCTGGGGCCCTGATTAGCAGGGACCCAGCCAGACTATAGCCAGAAACCAGTGTAAACATCAGAAAAAAAGTGGGGGCAACATAAGAGGCAGATCCTACTCTCCTACACCTGGGTACATAGTATACCATATACTAGGGACTTATAAGGGTACCCCAGAATCCAATCTGGAATGTACCTAAAGTACATGCAATCAATTTAAGGGGAAAGCAGATAGGCTGGGGTCCTGAATAGCAGGATCCCATCCAAACTAAGTCGAAAAACAGCAAAACATCAGGAAAAAAAGTGGGGGCAACCATGCAGTCAGATTCCACCTTCCTACATAACCCCCCACCCCCCAAACAAAAGGAGATAAGGCTAACCTTGTCCAGTTGAGCCTTTATTGACTAAGTGGCCATATAAGGAAGAACCTGCACTAGCATGGTTACCCCCTGTCTTATGGTCCACTAAGCAATTCCTAACCCCAAGGGTATTGGATGATCTCCACCATTTGGAATTACTACCTGTGGTGTGTTTTGGCAAAGTAAAAGGCTGGTGGGGTGTGTGAGTAGAGAAGTGAGGCCCTAATAAAGTTGGCCTCAGCTTCCTCAGATCACTGGTCACCATGGAGGCCTTTCTTTCCATGACTGAGTTGTAGCTGGTCCTAAGGGTCAACCTCTGGCAGCCTACAGCTGGGGGTTGGGTCCCTTTGGTTGGAACAATGGAGGGACATGGTAGGTTTGGAACCACTTGGTCCCAGGTTTGCCTTTGCCCAACAGAGTCCATCTGGGGGAGGTCCCTACACAATGGTAAGAGGGATCCCTCAGTGGGCTGAGGAATTTTCACCTGGCTAGGGCTACTAGACTGGGTGCCCCTAATCTGTTAATGAGGGGGTTCCTCTGGACAGGGAGCCCTTAGGGGTCCACTGACCTCCCTGACCTCTGCAGCCCTGGGCTGACAGAGGGAGGGTAGAGAGGGGCAGGTTACCTGCTCCAGACTGGGTAACACCTTGGAAGGGTCCCCTGCCATCAGGGGTGTTGCCAGGCCAGGCCTGACCACCTCTGGGGCAGTTCCTTCACTAGGGGTAGGATCAGTTCCCTGAGGAAGCTGACCCGTACCTATAGTCTGGGGGGAAGAAGACTTTTCTTTGACCCTTCTGCTCTCTTGGGGAGTAGAGTGGGCCATTCTTTCAGGCTCCACTTCTCCAAAATTTCCCTGGGATGGGGCTGTGGCCCTAACAGCCCCACCAACCTTCTCAGAGAGGCCCAACATTTTTAAATGGGCCTGGTATTCAACCTCAGCCCAGGCTGAAACCTCCAGATCATTGCCCAACAGGCAATCTACAGGCAAGTTTGGGGACACTGCCACTCTCTTTGGGCCAGTGACCCCTCCCCAGCTGAGATTGACTATGGCCATGGGATGATCTGTTCTGATACCATCAATGTTGGTCACCTGGTACTTGAACTCAGGTAAAAGCTGTTGAGGGGGGACTAGTTTCCCTGTCACCATGGTGACACTAGCCCCTGTGTCCCTGAATGCCAACGCCTTCTGACCATTGATTAGGGGCTCCTGTCTGTACTTGCCCAAAGTATTGGGACTCATAGTAAAAGTGGCAAATCCCATGCCACCATCACAGACTAAGGAGGCCTGTGAGGGGGACCTTAGTAATCCAGGTTCCACCTCAGTTCCCCATGAAAATGCACCTAACTTTTTGGGTGCATTACTACCACCTGGGGGATTACTACTTGTAGTACCAGGAGGAGTGGTAGTATTGCTGGGAGGAACATTTTCCTTATTGCCAGCCTTGGAGCAACTGGGGTCATTTTTCCAGTGGCCAGGCTTCTTACAGTTATGGCAATAAGGTTTCTTTTCAGGGGAGGAAGGAGTTTGGGACCTACCCCAGGAGAGGACTTTTGGGGCCCTGTAGGGGATTTGTCTTTTGATTTATCCCCACCTTTCTCTTGGTTTTTGGAAGAATCTTTCTTCTGGTCACCACCCTGATTCTTTGGCTTTACTCTGGTTCTGACCCATTTGTCTGCCTTCTTTCCCAATTCTTGGGGAGAGGTCAGATCAGAGTCCACCAGGTACTGGTGTAAAAGCTGGTTTTGACAATTATTAAGGATCTGCTCCCTCATAATCAAATTGAACAATCCTAAAAAGTCATGCACCTTGCTGCCATGTATCCAACCTTCCAGAGCCTTAGTAGCACAATCTACAAAGTCAATCCAGTCCTGAGTCTGTGCCTTTTGGGTGTCTCTGAACTTTAACCTGTATTGTTCGCGCTATATAAAACTTTATAAATAAATTGTTCAGTGGTTAGGCCAAACCCCTCAATCAGAGTACTCTTCAGGACTTTGTAATTGTCAGCATCCTCTTCTCTTACAGTGAGGAGCTTGTCTCTACCTTTGTCTGCAAAGGAGAGCCACAAGATTGCTGCCCACTGCTCCTGAGGGACCCTCTGTACTTTACAGGCCCTCTCCAGTGCAGTTATCCATTTGTGGATGTCATCCCCACTCTGGTAGGGAGGGACAATCTTGTTCAGGTTCCTATGGTCATGAGTATGATCTCTACCTCTAGGGACACTGTGGCTGCCACCATGGGGCTCTAGCCCCAACTTCTGAGAAGCTCTCTGAAGCTCCAGGGATTCCCTGTCTAAGGCCAATTGCTCTCTCTTGATTCTGAGCTTAGCTCTCTCAAACTCAAGCAGTTGGCATTTCTTCTCATAAGAGGATGCCCTTTTATGAGAAGCAGAGGACCCTATAGACGTACCAGAATGATTAGATTCCTGAGAAGGAGATCTTGATCTTCTTGGTAGACTATTAACCCTTCCAGGTGGGGTAAAGGGAACCCCACTGGGGTCTCCTTCCTCACCTTCAGGAAGAATTTGATTTTCCAGGTTGGAATCATTTTGATCCCCCTGGCCAGCATCAGAGTCTGGGTCATAGTAGCGTTCACTACCTGGCCTTTCCTCTTCAGCTGCCCCACCCCCTTTGCCAACCTCATCAGACCCTGGGGTCTTTCTGAGGTCATCTGCTAACAACAACTGTATGAGGTGTTGTGTGGATGGGCTTTTCCCTGTCTTCAATTTCCTAGAGGCACACATAGTCCTCAATTCTTGGTATGAGACCTGGTCATACTTAGTTGGGAGAGACCCACTGGTTTCTGCCCTTGAAGACATGACTAGTGTGGTGTGGTGTATGCACCTACCTACTCTAGTGGGGCCTACTAAACTCTCTTGAGTTGTAGAAAGGGTGTGCTAAGCCCTTGACACACAACTCTAAGTTCAGTAGAACTTACTGTATTCTAAACTTGATTTATATGTACCTATGTACCTATAGTGGTTTTCAGTTAGTCACTCAAAGAGATTATCTGGTAAAGCAATAGCAAGCTTGAATCCAACCGCTGCACACCAATGTGAGAAGTTGGCCTGGCATATGCTGTCCACTAGTTATAGTGGGCACCTTGCACCAGTCCAAACGACCATTATTGATGATAGGTTTAAAGACAACCTTTATTGAAAGCTATCCTAGTGGTAGCTATGGAGAGCAGCCTTCAGGCTAAGTCTTGAAGGAGTGTAAAGCAGCTTGGTTTACCAGATTATAACCTCTTGAATGACCAAATGAAAGGAGAACCACACCAGGTATATATAAAATATATGTATTTATTTCTAAACACTCACTACTAATCTCTTTATGAGAATAGAGTCCAAGATACACAATATCACAGTATTAAAACGACAGTAAATAGCACAATATACAATGCGCCCCAGGGGGGGACCAAACCATATATTAAGAAAGTGGTATAAGAACCACGACTTGACTAGACACAGTGCCTAGAGCACGTAGAATCACTGGGACCCCAAGGAACCACCCAAGGTAGTGACACAGGAGACCCACGGGGGACGTGTGCAGTGTGAGAACACAGCCGCGAGCGCCGTAGGATTCTATGAGGAAAGTCGCGGTTGGAATTTTAAAGCAAAAGGACACTTAGGAGAGGACTTTGAGCAAACCCCTTTAGACTTAAGGGGTTCTAGGGCCAACACCCATGGGAGCACCAGAGTACTCGAGTTACCTCACCCAGGGAAGCCGGGTGCATAGGTGTCAAAGGGTGTCGGGAATCGTCGTTGTTTTCAATGGCGATCTGCTGCAAAGTGCTGCTGCCGTGAAGAAGAAAAGTGTCCGGGGGGATCCAAGCCTGGATCGAAGATGTGAAGAACCTGAAAGCAGAGAGGACAGAGTCTGGGTCACTAGCCAGTGATGTCGGGTGCTTCAGGTGCGAGGAGGTAAAGCTTGACTCTGCAGCCACGGGGTCCAGGAGATGTCGAGGACAACCAGGAGTCGGATTCGAGCAGTCCCACAAAGGATGTCGAGTGCTGGGGTGTCGGTGCTCGGATTGATCACAACAAGCTTTGGCAACAGCAACCCACGCAGGAAGAGAAAAGATGCTTCTGTGAGGACCAGCAAGGTCCTGGGGACTCCCAAGCGATGGAGAGTCAGGGCACGTCTGGAGCAACCAGGGAAGCCCAATTAAAGTTAGAGTTGCCTTCTTGGGGACCCACAGGTTAACAGACCAGGGATCGCGAAGGGACCTCGAGAGGAATCACAAAATGGTGGCCCACGGAACACTCAATGAGTGTAGGCCGGCAATCTTCGGTGTAATTACTGCTCGGGGTCAGGGCTACAAGTAATCCAAAGCTCAGCCTCAGGGGTTGCCGGAAAGCTGATGCTTCTGCAAATGGTCGCGGTGTCCAGGGGTTCGGGTCGCACGGTCTTCCCGAGGGATACGGGCCTCAGACTTGCTGTGGGCACAGATCCACCTAAGAGACCTCAGGAACCCACCTCCTGTGTGGCAATATTCTTCGGAGTCCGCAGGAGCTTTGGAGATGCCAACCGGTCAGTTGCATTAAAGGTGCCTGCCTTGCAGGGGAGTAACTCCTTTACTCCAAGGGAGTAACTCCTTTACTCCAAGGGAGATTCTTCAGTCATCCAGCGTAGTGTAGATCGTCGAAGTACTTGGTTTCTGTGTCAGAGTTTAGTCCAGGTGTAATCTAAAGTCCTGTAGTCAGGGGTTCCTACTTTATACCCAAGGAAGGGGTGGGACAAACTCTGGGGACCCACCTATGGGAGGTTCAGGAAAGAGGGGTGGCTACACCCATTTCCTTTGTCCAGTTTCACGCCAGAGCAGGGGCTGGTAGCCCCTGCAACCGGTTTGAGCTGGACTATGCATAGGGACACCAAATGTGCCCCCAGTGCAGACTTCAAAGCACTCTGGGAGTGCACCCACCCAGCCCCAATACACTAAAGCCTGTCTGGGAGGTGGTCACACCTCCCTGTGACAGGAAACCTATTGTCCAGGCCTCCCCTGCCGGAGTTTCGTCCAGCAGCAGGAGGGCAGACTCGTGTCTGTGGCTGCAGCATCCATTTTGTGATGCTAGGGTTCTGTTAAGCTGGTACCGGGTGTACCGGTGGTGCCATGTTTCTCCCTCTAGTAGGGTGGAATCATACCTCCCACCCCGGTTACTGGGGGGAGGTATGATTCCAAGGTGTTTGACACCAAACACGACAGGTTTCCATGCAGCCATTCTCAAGTTAGCATTTACAGCGAGGTTATAATGCACTTAAGAGTATATGGTTGGCTGCATCACAAACAACCCCGGAATGAAGATTCCGAAAGCTGCAGAGGGGCTCTGCTCATGCATGGGCACCCTCTCACGTGAAACCCAGCACCCTGCCTTGAGGATTGTTAAGGCCTGCCATAGGGGTGACTGATAGGTTTACACGTGCAGTGATATGGAGAGATATAGGGAACCTATATCTCAGTAAGGGGTGCATATACCACCTTACACAGGCTGCTGTAGCAGACCTGTTGTGTCATTTTAAAAGGCTTCCCAGGGGTGGCACAATACATGCTGCAGCCCCTGGTAGGCCTCTGGGGTACCTAGGCCCTGGGTATATAGTATACCATATACTAGGGACTTATAAGGGTACCCCAGAATCCAATCTGGAGTGTACCTAAAGTACATACAATCAATTAAGAGTAGAAAGCAGATAGACTGGGGTCCTGATTAGCAGGGCCTCAGTCTGGCTAAGTCGAAAAACAGTGAAACATCAGCAAAAAGTGGGGGTAACTATAAGAAGCAGATCCTACTCTCCTACAGGGACACTGCAGGTTCAGTGAGGCAGTGGACACAAGTACATGGCAGGGGACACTGCAGGTTCAGTGAGGCAGCGGGTACCAGTACATGGCAGGGGACACTGCAGGTTCAGTGAGGCAGCGGGCACCAGTACATGGCAGGGGACACTGCAGGTTCAATGAGGCAGCGGGTACCAGTACATGGCAAGGGACACTGCAGGTTCAATGAGGCAGCGGGCACCAGTACATGGCAGGGGACACTGCAGGTTCACTGAGGCAGCGGGCACCAGTACATGGAAGGGACACTGCAGGTTCAGTGAGGCAGCGGGCACCAGTACATGGCAGGGGACACTGCAGGTTCACTGAGGCAGCGGGCACCAGTACATGGAAGGGACACTGCAGGTTCACTGAGGCAGCGGGCACCAGTACATGGAAGGGGACACTGCAGGTTCAGTGAGGCAGCGGGCACCAGTACATGGAAGGGACACTGCAGGTTCAGTGAGGCAGCAGGTACCAGTACATGGCAGGGGACACTGCAGGTTCAATGAGGCAGCGGGTACCAGTACATGGCAGGGGACACTGCAGGTTCAATGAGGCAGCGGGCACCAGTACATGGCAGGGGACACTGCAGGTTCAATGAGGCAAAGGGTACCAGTACATGGCAGGGGACACTGCAGGTTCAATGAGGCAGCGGGTACCAGTACATGGAAGGGACACTGCAGGTTCACTGAGGCAGCGGGCACCAGTACATGGCAGGGGACACTGCAGGTTCACTGAGGCAGCGGGCACCAGTACATGGCAGGGGACACTGCAGGTTCACTGAGGCAGCGGGCACCAGTACATGGCAGGGGACACTGCAGGTTCACTGAGGCAGCGGGCACCAGTACATGGAAGGGACACTGCAGGTTCACTGAGGCAGCGGGCACCAGTACATGGAAGGGACACTGCAGGTTCACTGAGGCAGCGGGCACCAGTACATTGCAGGGGACACTGCAGGTTCACTGAGGCATCAGGCACGAGTACATGCCAGACATCACTGCAGGTTCAGTGAGGCAGCGGGCACCAGTACATGGAAGGGGACACTGCAGGTTCAGTGAGGCAGCGGGCACGAGTACATGCCAGACATCACAGCAGGTTCAGTGAGGCAGCGGGCACCAGTACATGGAAGGGGACACTGCAGGTTCAATGAGGCAGCAGGCACGAGTACATGCCAGACATCACTGCAGGTTCAGTGAGGCAGCGGGCACCAGTACATTGCAGGGGACACTGCAGGTTCACTGAGGCAGCGGGCACCAGTACATGGCGAGGGACACAGCAGGTTCACTGAGTCAGCGGGCACCAGTACATGGCAGGGGACACTGCAGGTTCACTGAGGCAGCAGGTACCAGTACATGGCAGGGGACACCGCAGGTTCAGTGAGGCAGCGGGCACCAGTACATGGCAGGGGACACTGCAGGTTCAGTGAGGCAGTGGGCACCAGTACATGGCAGGGGACACTGCAGGTTCAGTGAGGCAGCGGGCACCAGTACATGGCAGGGGACACTGCAGGTTCAGTGAGGCAGCGGGCACCAGTACATGGAAGGGACACTGCAGGGTCAGTGAGGCAGCGGGCACCAGTACATGGAAGGGACACTGAGTTGGCTCCATCCTTGGTCCTTGGGTCAGTAAGCGGGCTCCATCTCTGGTCACTAAGCTGGCTCCATCCCCGGTCCTCGGGTCACCAAGTTGGCTCCATCCTTGGTCCTCGGGTCACTAAGCTGGCTCCATCCCTGATCCTCGGGTCACTAGGCTGGCTCCATCTCCTGTCCTTGGGTCACTACGTTGGCTCCATCTTTGGTCCTCAGGTCACCAGGTGGGCTCCATCTCTGGTCCTCAGGTTACTAAGCGGGCTCCATCGCTGGTCCTCAGGCCACTAAGCTGGCTCCATCTCTGGTTCTCAGGCCACTAAACTGGCTCCATCCTTGGTCTTCAGATCACTAAGCGGGCTCCATCCCAGGTCCTCGGGTCACTAGGCGGGGCCCCTCCCTTGTCCACTGGTCAAAAAGCTGGTTCCATCCCTGGTCCTCGGGTCACCAAGCAGCCTCCATCCCTGGTCTTCGGGTCATTAAATTTGCTCCATCCCTGGCCCGTGGTCACTAAGCTGGCTCCATCCTTGTTCCTCAGGTCACTAAACTGGCTCCATCCTTGTTCCTCAGGTCACTAAGCTGGCTTCATCCCTGATCTCAGGTCACTAAGCTGGCTCCATCCATGTCCTCGAGTTACTTAGCTGGCTCCATCTCTTGTCCTCTGGTCACTAAGCTGGCTCCATCTCTTGTCCTTGGGTCACTAAGCGGGCTCCATCCCTGGTCCTCAGGCCACTAGGCGGGCTCCATCGCTGTTCCTCAGGTCACTAGGCTGGCTCCATCCCTGGTCCTCAGGTCACTAGGCGGGGTCCATCCCTGGTCCTTAGGTCACTAGGCTGGCTCCATTTCTGGTCCTCAGGTCACTAAGCGGGCTCTATCCCTGGTCCTCAGGTCACTAAGCTGGCTCCATCCCTGGTCCTCAGGTCACTAAGCGGGCTCCATCGCTGTTCCTCAGGCCACTAGGGTGGCTCCATTTCTGGTCCTCAGGTCACTAAGCTGGCTCCATCCCTGGTCCTCGGGTCACTAAGCTGGCTCCATCTCTGGTCCTCAGTTCACTAAGCAGGCTCCATCCCTGGTCCTCGGGTCACTAGGCAGGCTCGATCACTGTTCCTCAGGTCATTGGGCTGGCTCCATCTCTGGTCTTCAGGTCACTAAGTGGGCTCCATCTCTGGTCCTCAGGTCACTAGGCGGGCTCCATCTCTGGTCCTCAGGTCACTAAGCTGGATCCATTCCTGGTCCTCAGGTCACTAAGCTGGCTCCATCTCTTGTCCTCGGGTCACTACATTGGCTCCATCTCTGGTCCTCGGGTCACTAAGCAGACTCCATTCATGGTCCTCAGGTTACTAAGTTGGCTCCATCTCTGGTCCTCAGGTCACTAAGCTGGCTCCATTCCTGGTCCTCAGATCACAAAGCTGGCTCCATCCCTAATACTCAGGTCACTAAGTTGGCTTCATCTCTGGTTCTCAGGTCACTGAGCTGGCTCCACCTCTGGTCCTCAGATCACTAATCTGGCTCCATCCCTGGTCCTCGAGTCACTAAGCTGGCTCCATCCCTGGCCCATGGGTCACTAAGCTGGCTCCATCCTTGTTTCTCAGGTCACGAAGGTGGCTTCATCCCTGATCCTCGAGTCACTAAGTTGGCTCCATCCCAGTTCCTCAGGTCACTAAGCTGGCTCCATCTCTGGGCCTTGGGTTACTAAGCTGGCACCATCCCTGTTCCTCAGGTCACTAGGCGGGCTCCATCTCTGGTCCTCACATCACAAAGCTGTCCCTATCTCTGGTTCTCAGGTCACTAAACTGGCTCCATTCCTGGTCCTCAGGTCACTAAGCTGACTCCATCCCTGGTCCTCAGGTCACTAAGCTGACTCCATCCTTGGTCCTTGGGTCACTAGGTGGGCTCTATTCCTGGTCCTCAGGTTACTAGGCGGGCTCCATCGCTGTTCCTCAGGTCACTGGGCCGCTCCATCTCTGGTCCTCAGGTCACTAAGCTTGCTCCATCTCTGGTCCTCGGATCACTGAGCTGGTTACATATCTGGTCCTCAGGTAACTAAGCTGGCTCCATCTCTGGTCATCAGGTCACTAGGCGGGCTGCATCTCTGGTCCTCAGGTCACTAAGCTGGCTCTATCCTTGGTCCTCGGGTCACTAGGCGGGCTCCATCTCTCGTCCTCGGGTCACTTAGCTGGCTCCATTTCTGGTCCTCAGGTCACTAAATTGGCTCCATATCTGCTCTTTAGGTCACTAAGTTGGCTCCATCTCTGGTTCTCAGGTTACTAAGCTGCCTCCATCCCTGGTCCTTAGATCACTAAGTTAGCTCCATCTCTGGTCCTCAGGTCACTAAGTTGGCTCCATCTCTGGTTCTCAGGTCACTAAGCTGGCTCCATCTCTGGTCCTCAGATAACTAATCTGGCTCCATCCCTGGTCCTCGAGTCACGAAGCTGACTTTATACCTGGCCCTCCGGTCACTAAGTTGGCTCCATCCCAGTTCCTCAGGTCACTAAGCTGGCTCCATCGCTGATCCTCGGGTCACTAAGCTGGCTCCATCTCTAGTCCTTGGGTTACTAAGCTGGCTCCATCTCTGGTCCCTAGGGCACTATGCTGCCTCCATCCCTGGTCCTCGAGTCCCTAAACTGGCTCCATCCCTGGTCGTCGGGTCACCATGCTGGTTCCATCTTCGGTCCTCAGGTCACTAAGCTGGCTCCATTTCTGGTCCTTGGGTCACAAAGGGGGCTTCATCCCTGGTCCTTGGGTCACAAAGGGGGCTCCAATCCTGGTCCTTGGGTCATTAAGCTGGCTCCATCTCTGGTCCTCAGGTCACTAAGCTGGCTCCATATCTGCTCCTCGGGTCACTAGGCGAGCTGCATCTCTGGTCCTCGAGTCACTTAGCTGGCTCCATTCCTGGTCCTCAGGTCACTAAGTTGGCTCCATTCCTGGTCCTCGGGTCACTAAGCGTGCTCCATCGCTGTTCCTCGGGTCACTAAGCTGGCTCCATCCCTGGTCCTTAGGTCACTAAGTTAGCTCCATCTCTGGTCCTCGAGTCACTAAGATGGCTCCATCTCTGGTTCTCAGGTCACTAATCTGGCTCCATCCCATGTCCTCGAATCACTAAGCTGACCCCATCCCTGGTCCTCGGGTCACTAAGTTGGCTCCATCTCTTGTCCTCGGGTCACTAAGCTGGCTCCATCTCTTGTCCTCGGGTCACTAAGCGGGCTCCATCCCTGGTCCTCGGGCCACTAGGCGGGCTCCATCGCTGTTCCTCAGGTCACTAGGCTGGTTCCATCCCTGGTCCTCAGGTCACTAAGCTGGCTCCATCCCTGGTCCTTAGGTCAATAAGCGGGCTCTATCACTGTTCCTCAGGCCACTAGGCTGGCTCCATTTCTGGTCCTCAGGTCACTAAGCGGGCTCCATCCCTGGTCCTCAGGTCACTAGGCGGGGTCCATCGCTGTTCCTCAGGTCACTAGGCTGGCTCCATCCCTGGTCCTCAGGTCACTAAGCTGGCTCTATCCCTGGTCCTCAGGTCACTAAGCGGGCTCCATCGCTGTTCCTCAGGCCACTAGGGTGGCTCCATTTCCGGTCCTCAAGTCACTAAGCTGGCTCCATCCCTGGTCCTCGGGTCACTAGGCAGGCTCGATCACTGTTCCTCAGGTCATTGGGCTGGCTCCATCTCTGGTCCTCAGGTCACTAAGTGGGCTCCATCTCTGGTCCTCAGGTCACTAAGCTGGATCCATTCCTGGTCCTCAGGTCACTAAGCTGGCTCCATCTCTTGTCCTCGGGTCACTACGTTGGCTCCATCTCTGGTCCTCGGGTCACTAAGCAGACTCCATTCCTGGTCCTCAGGTTACTAAGTTGGCTCCATCTCTGGTCCTCAGGTCACTAAGCTGGCTCCATTCCTGATCCTCAGATCACAAAGCTGGCTCCATCCCTAGTCCTCAGGTCACTAAGTTGGCTTCATCTCTGGTTCTCAGGTCACTGAGCTGGCTCCACCTCTGGTCCTCAGATCACTAATCTGGCTCCATCCCTGGTCCTCGAGTCACTAAGCTGGCTCCATCCCTGGCCCTTGGGTCACTAAGCTGGCTCCATCCTTGTTTCTCAGGTCACGAAGGTGGCTTCATCCCTGATCCTCGAGTCACTAAGTTGGCTCCATCCCAGTTCCTCAGGTCACTAAGCTGGCTCCATCTCTGGGCCTTGGGTTACTAAGCTGGCTCCATCCCTGTTCCTCAAGTCACTAGGCGGGCTCCATCTCTGGTCCTCACGTCACAAATCTGTCCCTATCTCTGGTTCTCAGGTCACTAAGCTGGCTCCATCCCTGGTCCTCAGGTCACTAAGCTGACTCCATCCCTGGTCCTCAGGTCACTAAGCTGACTCCATCCTTGGTCCTTGGGTCACTAGGTGGGCTCCATTTCTGGTCCTCAGGTTACTAGGCGGGCTCCATCGCTGTTCCTCAGGTCACTAGGCCGCTCCATCTCTGGTCCTCAGGTCACTAAGCTGGCTCCATCTCTGGCCCTCGGATCACTGAGCTGGCTCCATTTCTGGTCCTCAGGTCACTAAGCTGGCTCCATCTCTGGTCATCGGGTCACTAGGCGGCCTGCATCTCTGGTCCTCAGGTCACTAAGCTGGCTCCATCATTGGTCCTCGGGTCACTAGGTGGGCTCCATCTCTCATCCTCGGGTCACTTAGCTGGCTCCATTCCTGGTCCTCAGTTCACTAAATTGGCTCCATCTCTGCTCTTTAGGTCACTAAGTTGGCTCCATCTCTGGCTCTCAGGTTACTAAGCTGCCTCCATCCCTGGTCCTTAGATCACTAAGTTAGCTCCATCTCTGGTCCTCAGGTCACTAAGTTGGCTCCATCTCTGGTTCTCAGGTCACTAAGCTGGCTCCATCTCTGGTCCTCAGATAACTAATCTGGCTCCATCCCTGGTCCTCGAGTCACGAAGCTGACTTCATACCTGGTCCTCAGGTCACTAAGTTGGCTCCATCCCAGTTCCTCAGGTCACTAAGCTGGCTCCATCGCTGATCCTCGGGTCACCATGCTGGCTCCATCTTCGGTCCTCAGGTCACTAAGCTGGCTCCATGTCTGGTCCTTGGGTCACAAAGGGGGCTCCATCCCTGGTCCTTGGGTCACAAAGGGGCTCCATCCCTGGTCTTCGGGTCATTAAGCCTGCCCCATCTCTGGTCCTCAGGTCACTAAGTGGGCTCCATTGCTGTTCCTCAGGTCATGAGGCTGGCTCCATCTCTGGTCCTCAGGTCACTAAGCTGGCTCCATATCTGCTCCTCAGGTCACTAGGCGAGCTCCATCTCTGGTCCTCGAGTCACTAAGCTGGCTCCATTCCTGGTCCTCAGGTCACTAAGTTGGCTCCATTTCTGGTCCTCGGGTCACTAGGCGTGCTCCATCGCTGTTCCTCGGGTCACTAAGCTGGCTCCATACCTGGTCCTTAGGTCACTAAGTTAGCTCCATCTCTGGTCCTCGAGTCACTAAGATGGCTCCATCTCTGGTTCTGAGGTCACTAATCTGGCTCCATCCCAGGTCCTCGAGTCACTAAGCTGACTCCATCCCTGGTCCTCGGGTCACTAAGTTGGCTCCATCTCTGGTCCTCGGGTTACTAGGTGGGCCCCATCTCTGGTCCTCAGGTCACTAAGCAGGCTCCATCGCTGGTCCTCAGGGCACTAGGCTGGCCCCATCCCTGGTCCTCGGGTCACTTAGCTGGCTCCATCTCTTGTCCTCAGAGCACTAAGCTGGTTCCATCTCTCGTGCTCTGATCACCAGGCTGGCTCAATCTCTGGTCCTAGGGTCGCTAAGCTGGCTCCATCTCTGGTCCTCGGGTTGCCAAGCTGGCTCCATCTCTGGTCCTCGGGTCGCTAAGCTGGTTCCATCCCTGGTCCTCAGGTCACTAAGCTAGTTCCATCTCTGGTCCTCGGGTTGCTAAGCTAGTTCCATCCCTGGTCCTCAGGTTGCTAAGTTGGCTCCATCCCTGGTCCTTGGGTCACTAAGCTGGCTCATCTCTGGTCCTCGGGTCACTAAATTGGCTCCATCTCTGATTCTCAGTTCAGTAAGCTGGCTCAATCTCTGGTCCTTAGATCCCTATGTTGGCTCCATCCCTGGTCCTCAGGTCACTAAGCTGGCTCCATCCCTGGTCCTCAGGTCACTACGCTGGCTCCATCCCCGGTCCTTAGGTCACTGAGCTGGCTCCATCCCTGGTCCTCTGTTCACTAGGCGAGTTCCATCTCTGGTACTCAGGTCACTAAGGGGGCTCCATCTCTGGTCCTCGGGTCACTAAGCTGGTTCCATCTCTGGTCCTCCAGTCGCTAAGCTGGCTCCATCCCTGGTCCTCAGGTCACTACGCTGGTTCCATCCCTGGTCCTTAGGTCACTGAGCTGACTCCATCTCTGGTCCTCGGGTCACTAGGCGGGCTCCGTCTCTGGTCCTCAGGTCACTAAGGGGGCTCCATCTCTGGTCCTCGGGTCACTAAACTGGTTCCATCTCTAGTCCTCCCGTCGCTAAGCTGGCTCCATCCCTGGTCCGTAGGTCAATGAGCTGGCTCCATCCCTGGTCCTCGGGTCACTAGGCGGGCTCCATCTCTGGTCCTCAGGTCACTAAGCGGGCTCCATCGCTGGTCCTCGGGTCACTAGGCTGGCTCCATCCCTGGTCCTCGGGTCACTAAGCTTGCTCCATCTCTGGTCCTCAGGGCACTAAGCTGGTTCCATCTCTGGTCCTCTGGTCACTAGGCTGGCTCCATCTCTGGTCCTCGGGTCACTAAGCTGGCTCCATCTCTCGTCCGCAGGTTGCTAAGCTGGCTCCATCTCTGATCCTTGGGTCGCTAAGCTGGTTCGATTTCTGGTCCTTGGTTCACTAAGCTGGTTCCATCCCTGGTCCTCGGGTCACTAAGTTGGCTCCATCCCTGGTCCTTGGGTCACTAAGCTGGCTCCATCTCTGGTTCTCAGGTCAGTAAGCTGGCTCAATCTCTGGTCCTCAGAGCCCTATGCTGGCTCCATCACTGTTCCTCAGGTCACTAAGCTGGCTCCATCCCAGGTCCTCAGGTCACCAAGCTGGCTCCATCCCTGGTCCTCAGATCACTAAGCTGGCTCCCTCCCTGGTCCTGGGTCACTAAGTGGGCTCCATCTCTGGTTCTCAGGTCCCTAAGCTGGCTCCATCCTGGTCTTCAGGTGACTAAGCTGGCTCCATCCTGGTCCTTAGGTCCCTAAGCTGGCTCCATCCCTGGTCCTTAGGTCCCTAAGCTGGCTCCATCCCTGGTCCTTAGGTCCCTAAGCTGGTTCCATCTCTGGTCTCAGGTCCCTAAGCTGGCTCCATCCCTGGTCTTCAGGTCCCTAAGCTGGCTTCATCCCTGGTCTTCAGGTGACTAAGCTGGCTCCATCCCTGGTCCTCAGGTCACTAACCTGGCTCCATCCCTGGTCCTCAGGTCACTAAGTTGGCTCCATCCCTGGTCCTTAGGTCCCTAAGCTGGCTCCATCCCTGGTCTTCAGGTCCCTAAGATGGCTCCATCCCTGGTCTTCAGGTGACTAAGCTGGCTCCATCCCTGGTCCTTAGGTCCCTAAGCTGGCTCCATCCCTGGTCCTTAGGTCACTAAGCTGGCTCCATCCCTGGTCCTTAGGTCCCTAAGCTGGCTCCATTCCTGGTCCTCGGGTCACTAGGCGTGCTCCATCGCTGTTCCTCGGGTCACTAAGCTGGCTCCATACCTGGTCCTTAGGTCACTAAGTTAGCTCCATCTCTGGTCCTCGAGTCACTAAGATGGCTCCATCTCTGGTTCTCAGGTCACTAATCTGGCTCCATCCCAGGTCCTCGAGTCACTAAGCTGACTCCATCCCTGGTCCTCGGGTCACTAAGTTGGCTCCATCTCTGGTCCTCGGGTTACTAGGTGGGCCCCATCTCTGGTCCTCAGGTCACTAAGCAGGCTCCATCGCTGGTCCTCAGGGCACTAGGCTGGCCCCATCCCTGGTCCTCGGGTCACTTAGCTGGCTCCATCTCTTGTCCTCAGAGCACTAAGCTGGTTCCATCTCTCGTGCTCTGATCACCAGGCTGGCTCAATCTCTGGTCCTAGGGTCGCTAAGCTGGCTCCATCTCTGGTCCTCGGGTTGCCAAGCTGGCTCCATCTCTGGTCCTCGGGTCGCTAAGCTGGTTCCATCTCTGGTCCTCGGGTTGCTAAGCTGGTTCCATCCCTGGTCCTCAGGTCACTAAGCTGGTTCCATCTCTGGTCCTCAGGTTGCTAAGCTAGTTCCATCCCTGGTCCTCAGGTTGCTAAGTTGGCTCCATCCCTGGTCCTTGGGTCACTAAGCTGGCTCATCTCTGGTCCTCGGGTCACTAAATTGGCTCCATCTCTGATTCTCAGTTCAGTAAGCTGGCTCAATCTCTGGTCCTTAGATCCCTATGTTGGCTCCATCCCTGGTCCTCAGGTCACTAAGCTGGCTCCATCCCTGGTCCTCAGGTCATTATGCTGGCTCCATCCCCGGTCCTTAGGTCACTGAGCTGGCTCCATCCCTGGTCCTCTGTTCACTAGGCGGGTTCCATCTCTGGTCCTCAGGTCACTAAGGGGGCTCCATCTCTGGTCCTCGGGTCACTAAGCTGGTTCCATCTCTGGTCCTCCAGTCGCTAAGCTGGCTCCATCCCTGGTCCTCAGGTCACTACGCTGGCTCCATCCCTGGTCCTTAGGTCACTGAGCTGACTCAATCTCTGGTCCTCGGGTCACTAGGCGGGCTCCGTCTCTGGTCCTCAGGTCACTAAGGGGGCTCCATCTCTGGTCCTCGGGTCACTAAACTGGTTCCATCTCTAGTCCTCCCGTCGCTAAGCTGGCTCCATCCCTGGTCCGTAGGTCAATGAGCTGGCTCCATCCCTGGTCCTCGGGTCACTAGGTGGGCTCCATCTCTGGTCCTCAGGTCACTAAGCGGGCTCCATCGCTGGTCCTCGGGTCACTAGGCTGGCTCCATCCCTGGTCCTCGGGTCACTAAGCTTGCTCCATCTCTGGTCCTCAGGGCACTAAGCTGGTTCCATCTCTGGTCCTCTGGTTACTAGGCTGGCTCCATCTCTGGTCCTCGGGTCACTAAGCTGGCTCCATCTCTCGTCCGCAGGTTGCTAAGCTGGCTCCATCTCTGATCCTTGGGTCGCTAAGCTGGTTCGATTTCTGGTCCTTGGTTCACTAAGCTGGTTCCATCCCTGGTCCTCGGGTCACTAAGTTGGCTCCATCCCTGGTCCTTGGGTCACTAAGCTGGCTCCATCTCTGGTTCTCAGGTCAGTAAGCTGGCTCAATCTCTGGTCCTCAGAGCCCTATGCTGGCTCCATCACTGTTCCTCAGGTCACTAAGCTGGCTCCATCCCATGTCCTCAGGTCACCAAGCTGGCTCCATCCCTGGTCCTCAGATCACTAAGCTGGCTCCCTCCCTGGTCCTGGGTCACTAAGTGGGCCCCATCTCTGGTTCTCAGGTCCCTAAGCTGGCTCCATCCTGGTCTTCAGGTGACTAAGCTGGCTCCATCCTGGTCCTTAGGTCCCTAAGTTGGCTCCATCCCTGGTCCTTAGGTCCCTAAGCTGGCTCCATCCCTGGTCCTTAGGTCCCTAAGCTGGCTCCATCTCTGGTCTCAGGTCCCTAAGCTGGCTCCATCCCTGGTCTTCAGGTCCCTAAGCTGGCTTCATCCCTGGTCTTCAGGTGACTAAGCTGGCTCCATCCCTGGTCCTCAGGTCACTAACCTGGCTCCATCCCTGGTCCTCAGGTCACTAAGTTGGCTCCATCCCTGGTCCTTAGGTCCCTAAGCTGGCTCCATCCCTGGTCTTCAGGTCCCTAAGCTGGCTCCATCCCTGGTCTTCAGGTGACTAAGCTGGCTCCATCCCTGGTCCTTAGGTCCCTAAGCTGGCTCCATCCCTGGTCCTTAGGTCACTAAGCTGGCTCCATCCCTGGTCCTTAGGTCCCTAAGCTGGCTCCATCCATGGTCCTCAGATCACTAAGTTGGCTCCATCCCTGGTCTTCAGGTCCCTAAGCTGGCTCCATCCCTGGTCCTTAGGTCCCTATGCTGGCTCCATCCCTGGTCCTCAGATCACTAAGTTGGCTCCATCCCTGGTCTTCAGGTCCCTAAGTGGCTACATCCCTGGTCCTTAGGTTCCTAAGCTGGCTCCATCTCTGGTCCTCAGGTCACTAAGTTAGCTCCATCCCTGGTCCTTAGGTCCCTAAGCTGGCTCCATCCCTGGCCTTCAGGTCCCTAAGCTGGCTCCATCCCTGGTCTTCAGGTGACTAAGCTGGCTCCATCCCTGGTCCTCAGGTCACTAAGCTGGCTCCATCCCTGGTCTCAGATCACTAAGCTGGCTCCATCCCTGGTCCTCAGCTGACTAAGCTGGCTCAATCCCTGGTCCTCAGATCACTAAGTTGGCTCCATCCCTGGTCCTCAGATCACTAAGCTGGCTCCATCCCTGGTCTTCAGGTGACTAAGCTGGCTCCATCCCTGGTCCTCAGATCACTAAGCTGGCTCCATCCCTGGTCTTCAGGTGACTAAGCTGGCTCCATCCCTGGTCCTCAGGTCCCTAAGCTGGCTCCATCCCTGGTCCTCAGATCACTAAGTTGGCTCCATCCCTGGTCCTCAGGTCACTAAGCTGGCTCCATCTCTGGTCCTTGGGTCGCTAAGCTGGCTCCATCCCTGGTCCTCAGGTCACTAATCTGGCTCCATCCCTGGTCCTTAGGTCCCTAAGATGGCTCGACCCCTGGTCCTCAGATCACTAAGTTGGCTCCATCCCTGGTCTTCAGGTCCCTAAGCTGGCTCCATCCCTGGTCTTCAGGTGACTAAGCTGGCTCCATCCCTGGTCCTCAGATCACTAAGCTGGCTCCATTCCTGGTCCTCAGATCACTAAGCTGGCTCCATCCCTGGTCCTCAGATCACTAAGCTGGCTCCATCCTTGGTCTTCAGGTGACTAAGCTGGCTCCATCCCTGGTCCTCAGGTCCCTAAGCTGGCTCCATCCCTGGTCCTCAGATCACTAAGATGGCTCCATCCCTGGTCCTCAGATCACTAAGCTGGCTCCATCCCTGGTCTTCAGGTGACTAAGCTGGCTCCATCCCTGGTCCTCAGGTCACTAAGTTGGCTCCATCCCTGGCCCTCAGGTCACTAAGTTGGCTCCATCCCTGGTCCTCAGGTCACTAAGATGGCTCCATCCCTGGTCCTCAGGTCACTAGGTTGGCTCCTACCCTGGTCCTCAGATCACTAAGATTGCTCCCCACCGAAGCAAGAAGTGCCTCAAACTCGCTTGCATCACTCATGGCGCATTCCTGAGGGCGAACCACTCTTCCTGCCAGCAAAATGTGGATCTTAGGAGGTCAACGGCCCTGAGGAGCTCGGACAACCTCCTTTTTGAGATCCCAGCTGTGAAACAAACCCAAACCACCAAAGCCTTCCTTCTGTAGAAGCGCTTCAAGAGCATGGAGCTCCCGTCCTCCGGCCTCTGAGTCACACAGCGCTGTGAAGCCATCCTTCTGTAGAAGCGCTTCAAGAGCATGGAGCTCCCGCCCTCCGGCCTCTGAGTCACACAGTGCCGTGAAGGCATCTTTCTGTAGAAGCGCTTCAAGAGCATGGAGCTCCCGTCCTCCGGCTCTCGGAGTCACACAGCGCCGTGAAGCCATCCTTCTGTGCAAGCGCTTCAAGAGCATGAAGCTCCCGCCCTCCGGCCTCTGAGTCACACAGCGCCGTAAAGCCATCCTTCTGTAGAAGCGCTTCAAAAGCATGAAGCTCCCGCCCTCCGGCCTCTGAGTCACACAGCTCCGTGAAGGCATCCTTCTGTAGAAGCGCTTCAAGAGCATGAAGCTCCCGCCCTCCGGCCTCTGAGTCACACAGCGCCGTGAAGGCATCCTTCTGTAGAAGCGCTTCAAGAGCATGAAGCTCCCGCCCTCCGGCCTCTGAGTCACACAGCGCCGTGAAGGCATCCTTCTGTAGAAGCGCTTCAAGAGCATGGAGCTCCCGTCCTCCATGTAGGAGAGTAGGATCTGCTTCTTATAGTTACCCCCACTTTTTGCTGA